>CM034301.1:33427843-34627843 GCA_019925795.1 Dendrobium chrysotoxum
TGGGGCAATGATTGCCGCGGCGGGCAATCATTGCCGTAATGACCGCGGCAATGATTGCGCGGTCGAACCGCCACTTAGCCACGTCAGCGGGCCGTAACCCGCCGTCCGATCTCTCGCCGCGATGAATCGACGGTCGTGATGGAGTCAGACGACGCGCGATGCCAAGGAGGGATCCCACGGTCGTTCCAAACCGCGGAATGACCGATCTCCGCCATTGATTTCGAAATCATCGGCGGAGATCAATCCCCCTGGACGAGAAGCCAGAGACCGAACCCTAATACACTATTCTGGCTCGTTCTCGAGATCGGCTGAACCAAACACGATGAAATTTTAAACATGTGATCTATGAATGAAAGAAATCGTGTGGGATGATTCATTTGGCTTAAAACGCACTAATGACGATGCTATTAACCCTAAGTGTTTCTAACTAGGGTTAGGTATTATACCTAATCCACACGGTGGATTCGGGCGATCTTGGGCTTGTTGAACTTGTAGACTGTCCACGTGTAATCCCCTAGTTGATCTCGAGCCTCGAAACGCCTTGGATCGGACGGGATTCGCGTAGGAAGGTTCTAGCCCTCGGTTCGCCGGAAAGTCTGCCGCCGGCGGGGTCTTGGTGGCGGATTTGGGTTGGAAAAGGTGGGGGACGGGTCGTGGGAGCTCTCACAAGAATCTCACAGGCTTTGGGGGCCTTAGAGATCAGGCAAGAGTAAAGTCCCCTAAAATCAACCCTAATTCCATCTATTTAAAGCTCTAGGGTCAAGACCAACGGCTAGGATCCTATCTAGGGTTTGATTAGGAGGTTATTGGGCCTCTAATGCCGTGGTTTGAGCCTTAGAGCATTAGGGAAGTTTTTGAGGCCTTAATAGGTCTTAAATGGACCTAAATAGGTCATTTAGACCCATTAAAGGCTAGGGTTGACCAAGTCAACACTTGACTTGGTCATCAAACCAGTCAACTTAAGTAGGGGGTGAGGGTTGAGCCCAAGAGAGGGTTTAGCTGGGTTGGGATCTGATCTGAAACCCATTAAGGCCTATATGGGTCAACTGGGTTGACCTGGTCAACCAGGTTGACCCAGGACCAAGACTTAGGCCCAATGGGTCAAGCCTGACCCACTGAGTCCAGTGGAGGAGAGAATAGGGCTTGGAGAGCCCTGGATTGGTTTGAATCTAATTTGGATTGATTTAGACCCATATGGGTCTAATGGGTCAACCTGGGTTGACCTGGTCAACCAGGTTGACCCAGGGCCTGGGTCTGGGCTCAACAGACTCAGTTTGACTCATTGAACACAAGGGAGAGGGTCTTGGCCCTGACTTGGTCAATTTGACCAGGTCAACTCCCTTGACCAAGCCTGGGAGAAAATCAGGGTCAACAAACGGACCCCCAACAGGAGTGGCGAACAAATAGTGAACCGCTCGTGTTGGCGTTGACCGAATGTGACAGAAGAAGTAGAGTAAAGGTTCTAGGAAAGAGCACCAAAAGAGGTGAAAGAGAGCAAAGGGGGATCTTCTCCTGGCCTTGCCTTACAGCAAGGGCAGAGCCAAGGAGAAAGCGGAAAGCAAAATAGTAACAGGTCACAAAAGGGTGACAGAGTAAAAGGAAATCCCATCCTCACCTTGCCCTGTAGCAAGGGCAGAGCTGAGGGGGGAGACCAGAAAAAGGTGAGGTAGTAAAGAAAACCAACTACCCATCTGATCGCATCGAAACAACAAGATGGAGGTGAAAGGGTGGTGAGGTATGCCTTCCAGGGACACTGTCAGGCTCACTCGACCAAGTAAAGTCTGATGTCTGCTTGATCAGAGCAAAACAATCAGGGAAGAAGTAGTGGTGAGGAATGCCTCCCAGGGACACTGTCGGGCTCACTCAACCAGGTAAGTAAAACCAACTACCTGACTGTTCATCTCAAACAGCAAAATAGAAGGTGAAAGGATCCCGTCTCCTCCTGCTCCTTTCGGAACAGCGGATAGGGGTGACTCGATACTTCCGTCTGACCTCAACAAAAGTAAATAAGCCACGAAATTGGAGTCTGCGTAGTCTTTTACAGAACATCCAGAGTAAAGGGGTGGTGAGGAATGCCTCCCAGGGACTCTGTCGGGCTCTCTCGACCGGTAAGTAAAACCCACTACCTGACTGTTCATTTCAAACAGCAGAATAGAAGGTGAAAGGATCCCGTCTCCTCCTGCTCCTTTCGGAACAGCGGATAGGGGTGACTCAATACTTCTGCCTGACCTCAGCAAAAGTAAATAAGCCACGAAATTGGAGTCTGCGTAGTCTTTTACAGAACATCCAGAGTAAAGGGGTGGTGAGGAATGCCTCCTAGGGACTCTATCGGGCTCTCTCGACCGGTAAGTAAAACCAACTACCTGACTGTTCATTTCAAACAGCAGAATAGAAGGTGAAAGGATCCCGTCTCCTCCTGCTCCTTTCGGAACAGCGGATAGGGGTGACTCAATACTTCTGCCTGACCTCAGCAAAGTAAATAGCCACGAATTTGGAGTCTGCGTAGTCTTTTACAGAACATCCAGAGTAAAAGTGGTGGTGGGGAATGCCTCCCAGGGACTCTGTCGGGCTCCCACTCAACCGGGTAAAGTCTGATGTCTGCTTGATCAGAGCAAGACGACCAGGGTAAGGGTCTGATGTCTACCAGAGCGGCAGGACAGTCAGGGTAAAGGTGTGGTGAGCTATGCCTCGCAGGGGCTCTGCGGGGTGCTCCCAACCAAGTAAAGCCTGATGTCTACTCGGCGCATATGCCTGCAGCAGAGCAATCAGGGAAAAGAGGTGGTGAGATATGCCTCCCAGGGCTCTGTGGGGCACTCTCAACCAAGTAAGTCTGATGCCTACCCGGCGCATATGCCTGCAGTAGAGCGCTCAGGGGAAAGTCATCTCAACCATTCCCTAACACGCATATGTGTAGGGATGGGAAGAGGAGTAGAAAATGGAAAATTTCAAAGAGAGAAGGGTCGTCTAAGGAGTTTCAAACTAGTATTTTGGGTACCACGTGGTAGAGGACAAGTCGTCGTGGCCACGAGTATCCAAATGCCAGTGAAACTGCCTAGGCGAAACCAAAATCATACAAACCTGGAAGCACCAGAATGATGCCTCGAGAGACCATAGGGAAAGGTACGCCCTCAACAAAGTGGGAGAGGGGTAATTCCCATTCCCACTGAGTAGCTAAAGTAGCAAGGAGGACACACTTGCTACAGAAAAAAGGACTATATCAATGAGAAATAATCATAGAAGACTACAGTGGTACACCCACGTAAGCTAGTGGGACCCTGTAGAGGTGGAAAGCAACATAAACACATCCAAGGGACCGCTCTACAGCCAGGAGTCGGGTCACGGCGGGAAAGTATGTCACTCTAAGACAAGTGAAGTGATTTTCTGCTAGAAAATCAAAGTTCACTAAGAAGCGACGCTAACATCTGAGACTCGATGTACTGCATCACAACTAAGAAAGCACACAAGGGTAGCGAGGGGACACACTCGCCACTAAGGGAAGTAACATTGCATAGGAATAATATTTATGAAAGGCCCACAGTAGTGGCACCCACACAAACTGGTGGGACCCTGTGGGAAGTGAATAATATCAGTGCATCCGTAGAGCTACCCCAGCAGCTGAGGGTAGAGTACGAATGAGAGAGAGAGAGTAAAGTAGAAACTGAGTTGATTTTCTACCAGAAATCAGAGCTCTCAAGTCAGTGATGCTAACGCCGGTAACCAGGCGTACTGCAACACTACTGGGAAACAACTCAAGATGGCGAGGAGACACACTCGTCATTGAGGGAAAATGATTTATGAGTAAAATCAATAAACATCAAACATCACAGCGGTAACACTCACCCTGACCGGGGGGGACCCTGTGAGAGGCAGGAGCGACACTACCAAACCCATAGGACTGCTCTAGTAGCTGAGAGCAAGGCAAGGGTGAAAAAGTAGGTCACTAAAAGAAACCGGAGAGCTGATTCCCTACTAGGGAATCAGAGCTCGCGAAGGTGGGATGTTAACATCTTGAGCAAGATGTATCACACCACTAACAAGGACTATCATGATTGTAAAAGATCATAATAATCACAAGTGCAAACTCATCCTTGAAGCAATCACTCAGACGCTTCGTAGGAGAAGGAAAGAAGACTTTGGGGAATTTGAGCTCTTAGAGAGTATTACCGGGTTCCACCTGTGACAAGGGCAACCGGTTTTACTCTACTAAGAGCTTCCCTCTTTTATTGTATAGATGCATATTTTTGTATGTTCACAATCATAGACTAAATATGTCTCGTACTGTCGAAGATAACACCCGGTAGAGAGAACGTTTACCATATCCGTGTGTTACTCCTAGTATGGGACATCCTCTAATGATTGGAACTCAAAGAGGGATATAGGATTGGCTTTGATAACCCAGGCCACATTCACCACATGAATAAAACTGGGGGCACAACCATAACACGATTGATATGTGAGTGAAATTTAGATTAGGATAGTGGATCAATATTACCATCCCTAGCTAGCATAGGTTGGTATGGACCCAGTACCAAAGGAGTCTGAATTGGTTTTGATATCCCAGACCACACTTGGGAGCACCAAGTGAAACTGGGGGAACAGAGAGGGGGAAACTCCCAAATTACCAGAACTCAGAAGAGGAAAGTACAATAAATGCGAGACTCTTATCAGTCCTTAAGAATGGTCTATAACCAGATGGTGGGGTCAAAATATTTTCGTGCACGAATTTTTAAAAGAATATGGCAAGCATTTAAACAAACTCAATAGTGGGACCACTAAGAGGTGTTTAAGCCCTTACCAATCAATCTGAGAGAAGTCTGATTCACACATTTCCTAAAGAGTGAAAATTTTATCAGAGAGTAAAAGAACTATTTTTAGAAATGAAAAATTAACCCCTGAATCGTCTTGAACCTTAGAAAAGGTTCAGAAAGTTCAGCAATATAGGTTGACTCCATCTAAACCCGAGAAGGTTAGGGATTTAAATTTTGCTAACCCAGCTTAAGCTCCCTACAAGCTAAGCTGGGCTTTCTCCCTTATATATTTTGAATAAATATCTAATTCAAAAGGGTGTAAATTAGAGAGAGAAACTGAATCTTCTCAATCTTCTTGCATGAGAATATTTTTATATCTAATAGAACATCCTTGCACGATGATGAATCCAAAATCATGATTTTCAAACTCAAGTATCACAAATATCAAGGGGTATGAATTTTCTGAGACTTAGAGATTTACAAGAAAGGGAAGCCATTTACTTATCCACTTTGGGCTCATTTTGAGCCCCTCAACTTGATTTGGCGCACTGCGCATCTTTTAATTATTTGATACACTTTGTGCATCTTTAACTTTGTGGCGCATTTTGCGCAACTTTCCACTTTTGATACACTTTGTGTATCTTTGATTTTTGGCGCACTGCGCATCTTTTCACTTTTGATACACTTTGTGTATCTTTCATTTTGTAACTGGCTCCCTTTCCAAACCTCTAAAGGAAAACTTTCTCAGTTGTAAGATTATCTTCCAAACATAAGAGAAGAAGAACTCATTCTCTCGTGCGAGGAAGAAGAATCCACAAAGCAAATCCAATCCTATGATAAGAATGAACGACTTGAATAAGAAAATTATGAGATGGATTCATCGGCCTGCGAAAGATGCCTATGAGATAGAAAACTGCAAGACGATTGAGAAAATATGCGTCTCTAAATCTAATCTCAATTTGATATAGATTTTAGTTCAAAATAGGAAATCATCCCAAGAAAGGGAATGAGAGAGAAGGCATACATTTTTTCTTTTGAATCATTATAATTTTCCTTCAAGGGCTTAGAGAAGTCAACCATCAATTACTTAATTTTCTAAAGAAGACAGGGGTAAATTTTTCATTAGGAAAAATAAATTCTGTACTTTACAAGGAAAAAATTCTCTAAAAGGTTTACTTCGTGTTTTAATCTCTCAGACTTTTCTCAGATTAATCTTTCTTTTAAAAAACTTTGCATATTAAATTTAAAGATCCCACCATTGAAAATAGAACTTGAATCTGTATTTGGACTGATATGGGTCAAGATCTGGCCTAGAAGAGTTCAGACAAGGGAGATGATAGAGACTAGAGTTTATGTCAGTGTACGAATCATATCATCTCACCTCATCACCCCTAAGGATAGCCTCATACTTCTCGCAACAAACATCGTGTGGTAGAGGAAAAATCGTCGTGGCCACACAGACTGTCGAAAAGTGAAGAAGCCCCTCCAAAGGGGGTACATACACAGGGGAGTATTTGCAGGCGGTAAGGAGACCCCCTCCCTCTCGAAGAGCGAACTCAGGCATAGTACTTTTTCAAGTACTGCCCGTTGATGACAGGCATAGGGTGAACACCATTGGCATCAACGAGTAGGTAGGCACCACCTTCATAAACTTGCTCTACAGCAAAGGGGCCTTCCCAAACAGGCTCGAACTTACCACTTCGGCGACGGCGCGAAATGATAGGTCTGCGTAAAACAAGGACCAACTCGCCAACCGGAAAGCACGGGGTCGGACAAGGCGATCATGTGATCGAGCCATACGTGCCTGGTATAGTTTGAGGTTCTGATAAGCTTGTAGGCGAAGCTCTTCTAAACCATCAAGCTCTTCTGTCCGTAGTCGGGCGTTATCTTCGTGGGAAAGACTGTGGCTGACTGCCACACGTAACGAGGGGAGCTCGACCTCAAGTGGAAGGACGGCCTCAACCCCGAAAGCCAAAGCATATGGGGTAGACTGAGTAGGAGTACGGTATGTAGTCCTATAGGCCCATAGTGCTTCGGGAAGTCTATCGTGCCACTCTCGTTTGTTTGCAACCAGGATTTTTCTTATTAATTGCACGAGAGTTTTATTGAATGCTTCCGCCAAGCCATTAGCCTTGGGATAGTAAATTGAAGAGTATCGCCAATTGATGTTATGACGGCGGGCAAATCTGGCAATTTTGGTGCTTCTAAATGACGGGCCGTTATCTGAGATGATACGGCGCGGGACACCAAAACGATAGACGATATGATCACGAAAGAACCGCATCACATCTTCTGATTTGACTTCCTTAAGTGGCACAGCTTCTGCCCACTTAGAGAAGTAATCAGTGGCAGCTAAAATGAATCTATGGCCCTTAGAGGAAGGAGGGTCAATAGGACCCACTACATCCGTGCCCCAGCCCTCGAATGGCCAAGATGATACAGTAGGGTGCAGCGGATTAGGGGGTTGGTGAATCACCGTGCCATGAATTTGGCACTGGTGGCACTTTCTAGCGTGCTCCATACAATCACGGATCATAGTCGGCCAATAGTAACCGAGGCGTTTAATTCTGCCTTTCATTTTTGGTCCGGACTGATGGGCACCGCAAAGACCTTCATGTATCTCGCCCATGACCTTGCGAGCCTCCTCGTTGTTAAGGCAACGCAACCACATTTGGCCGAAAGAGCGTCGATACAAGGTGTCGTTCACATAAGTGAATGATAAGGCTCTCTTTCTGACCTGGGCAGCAAGAGATCTATCATCTGGAAGCCTGCCATGCTTCAAATACTCTATAAAGGGTATTCTCCAGTCTGATTCTTCCTCAACTGAGAACACTGTGAGGGTCTGATCGGGAGAAGACAGGTCTGCGGGGCACAGGGCTTGACGGCACTGGACAACGATAGACAGTGGGTTGCCAGTTGGGTCAGCCAGTTCCTTTGCTAACTTAGCTAATGCATCTGCCTTGCCATTGGCAGATCTAGGGATTTTAGCTAAGGTCACTTCAGGAATCAAACACAAGAGCTCCATTGCCTTGCTGTGATAAGGCAAGAGCTCAGGTTTAAGCACTTTGTAGACTCCCGCTACTTGATTTATGATCAGTTGTGAGTCTCCAAAGATTTTCACCCGCATGACATTCATCTGAATGGCCAACTCTAGTCCTAAAATCAGAGCTTCGTACTCAGCTTCATTATTAGTACGAGGTTCTGAAAGACTGTAGGAATATCTCAGAGTGTGACCTTCAGGGGATACGAAAATGAGGCCCAGACCCTACCCTAACTATAGGAGTTTCATTCGGGCTCAAGGCTCTAACGGACGACGCACCGTCGAAGTAAAACTCCCAAGTAGGGGACTCCTGCTCCACCACACTCATGATTAGCTCGTCAGGCAGCTCATCATTGAGTGGGGAGTCTGCAGGGATCGGGTGAGCAGCAAGAAAATCAGCTAGAGCCTGTCCTTTGACGGCCCGCTGCGGGACGAAAGTGATGTCAAACTGCAGTAGGATCATAGACCATCGTGCCAGACGACCTGAGAGGGTCGGACGGGTCATCAGATACTGCAAGGGGTTGACTCGAGAGATTAGGTTGACCTTGTGTGAAAGCATATAATGCCTAAGCTTCTGTACCGCGAAGATCAAAGCTAAACACTGCTTTTCCATCGCGGGGTACTTCAGCTCTGCGGGTATCAACCGTCTACTGAGGTAGTACAAGGCATTCTCCTTGCCTTCCTCATTCTCTTGAGCCAATAATGCACCCAAGGCTCATCCAGGGCCGTAGTGTAGAGAATCAACGGCCTCCCTGGGATGGGTGCAGCTAAAACAGGGGGGTTTATCAGGTAGCGCTTTATACTCTCAAAGGCCTCCTGACAACGCTCATCCCAGTGAAAGCGGGCGTCTTTCTTTGCCAGGGCAGCAAAGGGGTGACATCTACCAGACAAATTGGAGATAAATCTCCGCAGGAAGGCTAGCTTTCCTTGAAAAGACCTTAGCTGGGTAAGGCTTTTAGGGGGTTTTAGATCTACTATGGCTTTGATCATGGAAGGATCAATCTCAATGCCACGGTAGCGAACTATAAACCCCAGGAACTTTCCTGCACTAACTCCAAATGCGCATTTTAGAGGGTTCATTTTCAAATCATATTTGCGTAGGCGTTCAAAAACGATTCGTAGATCTCGAAGGTGATCTCCACGGACCTTGCTTTTGACTACCAGATCATCCACATAGCATTCAACTTGCTCGTGTATCATCTCGTCGAAGATAACAGTCATAGCACGTTGATAAGTGGCCCCGGCATTCTTGAGACCAAAGGGCATCACCTTGTAGCAGAACACACCTATAGGTGTGCGAAACGCAGTAAACTTTTCCTCTTCGGGGTCCATCTTTATCTGATTGTAACCAGATGAACCATCCATGAAGGAGAAAATGCTATGGGACGACGCTATATCCACCATAAGCTCGGGGATAGGAAGAGGAAAATCATCCTTAGGACATGCCTTGTTTAAATCACGAAAGTCGATACAGACACGAATCTGCCCGTTCTTTTTCCGGACTGGAACAATATTGGCAAGCCAAGTAGGGTACTTCTCTTCACGAATGAAATCGGCCTCTATAAGCTTCTTAGTCTCAGCGATCACCTGTTGTTCTATTTCTAACCTCATCCTACGAGGTGCTTGTTTAACAGGGACTGCATCAGACTTAATGGCTAGTTTATGGACTGCTACATCTGGATTTAGACCAGGCATCTCGGTGTAGTTCCAGGCAAAGCAATCTTTAAACTCTGAGAGTAGCTCGATGTATTCTTGAGCCTCTGAGTCAGATAACAAGACACTATGAAAAATAGGTCTAGGATCTGATTCAGTGCCTAAGTTTACCTCACACAATTCGTCCATGGCAGAAGTGATGTCATCTTCAAACTCTTGAGGAGCATCGAGTACTCTATCCTCATCATCACCCGGGTCTTCTTTATCGGTAAGAGAAACAACTGGGTATGAGTGGGAAACCGTTCGGATGTTAGCATGGTTAGGTGAGCTCTGCTCAACATAACCTAAACCTTGCTTAGTTTGAGGCATATCAGTCCGCCAAACACGAGCCTGTCGTAGAGCTTGTTCATCTGACCAAGTCGAGATGACTGCACCCCGCTCTACACAGTCTTCCACGAAAGGAGAAAAATAACGAGGGGCAGTCGTGAACCTGTTACCCATAGCGGTCTCCGCTGAACCCTGACTCCCAGGACCCAGTGGGGCACCTACACTATGGGATAACGAGGCACACTCACTAGCTCGTGGTGGCACAAAGGTTTCGTACAGAGGAGGCGGAGGGCGACCTCTAACTTGTAGTGCGCCACCATCACTGGTGGAGGGGGTAACCAAAGATCTTTGGTGAGACTCCTCAACTCTTATTCCACGTATCTGACGGGAAAGGGACTGTTGACTAGTGGTCTGACGTCGGGGGTCTACTTCCTCGTCTGAACCACTGTCAATAACTAAACCACCCTCGGGTATCAGGTACCTACAAAAGGTAGGCAGTGAACTATAATCAGTGAAGTCCGGGGCTGGTGAGGGAGCTGAGCGATGAGGGGTAGTGATCATCTCATCGTCAGAGGAGTCGGACTCGACAGTCAAAGGAGAAGCATAAAGATATGAGGGAGGAGGGATTTGAGTATCGTAGTTTCGCGGCGGGCGAGTCGATCCTCTACCTCTACCTCTACCTCGCTCTCCCCTTCCTCTACTAGGGGGAACATCGTGCCCAACTGCAAATTGGAAAGGAGATCTAACAGGATCTGCAGTGGAGGTATCTGCCTCAATACCAACCTGTGACGGACCTTGCACAGGTAGCTGTACAGGACCCTGTACAGTACTGGCAGGTGTCACTGGTGACTGGGCAGAAGGAGGTTTACTCTTCTTACGAGGTATGTAATGCTCAGCATCATCGTAAATAGAGACCTCATGCACGGAAAAGGGTTGGGTATCCCCGGGAATGGAGTACTCGACTTCATTCCTCATATACTTCATACATTGGTGCAGGGTAGAGGGCACCATTCCATACTCATGAATCCAGGGCCTTCCTAAGAGAGCCCTGTATGAAGTATCTGCCTCGATCACATGAAACTTCACCTCAGTAAGGAAATTTCCAAACTTCAGGGGTAGGGTGATGGACCCTAGGGCACGCTTGTCCTTGGTCATTGAAGCCTTTCAACATAATCTTATCGGAGGTTAACTTCAAATGACCCAGGGAGAGGCTCTTCAAAGTTTCATAACTCAGGATGTTTACTGAAGCTCCTTGGTCAATGAGGACCCTGTTCAACTCATAACCATTGACTTCAGCGGTGACATACAAAGGACGATTGTGATCAGAGGTACCCAAGAGGAGATCACGATCTGAAAAGGTAATGCACGGCATCTCTCTCAAAAGGCATGCATCTCCAACAGATTCGGAAGCAAAGAAGGCTTGATAGGACTCTGGCTCGAGTAGTGCTTTTACCAGGGTCTCTCTCAAGTCAGAAGACATCATCAAAGCGTCATAGACACTGAGAAGGGCAGGAATTTTCCTTAAATGGGCCAACACATTGTAATCGACCTCCAGCTGAGGGCCTTTCCCTTTCTCCTTAGACTGCTCTTGGGAGGAAGGGATAGGATCGTCCTGCTGGGTAACAATGTTCTTATCTTTCTCTTTTGTATTCTTAGCCATCCTAGGTGGAAGAACCTTCCCTGAACGCAAGTGAACTTCCTGTATCGAGTCATCTTTGATAGGAGATTCACTTGGTTCAGCGGTGACGGCCTGTGTTGGCTCCAAGGAAAGCGACTGGAGTGGGTTCTCGGATTCATCTTCTGAATCCATGTAACAACCACCCTCCGGAATCATAAAGACTGGTTCCTCATCACACTCAGACTCTTCATCACATACAGAACCATCATAAGAAACATGTAAAATATTGAAAGAGCAAGTGCTAGAAGAAATAAAAGTAGGAGCAGAACACCAGAAGTAGCCAGAATCACCTTCTTCTATTATTTCATCATCAGTTGAAGGGAGAACGAAATCCTTCAGCGTAAGTGCTGGAAGGCGTCCCGTCTTCCCCTCAGAAGTTACAACAAACTTTTCCTTTTCATACATCTTTTTATTACATAAAATAGGAAAAGAAATGTGCTCAGTAGGCACTACAACAGGAGAAGAAAAAGGTGCTGGCGAAGAAACTGGGCTGGCAACTGTCGATTTGGTCTGGGTAGGCCTCCTCTCAACTGCCTCTGAACTCTGAACTGTCTGCCGGATCATCTGCCTCGTCTTCCGAGAGAGTGCTAACTGCCACTCCCCCTCAGAACCTCTGGGTGATCTGCTACGACTGCTCTGTCTGCCACTCTGGCTGTCACTACAACTACTGGAGCCCGAGATCATCTGAACTGTCTGAGGTGTCTTGCCCTTGGGCTGAACCAGGTCGCTGTCCTGTAGGTGGATCTGCCCACTAGCCATGAGCTTCTCAACTCTGTCCTTGAACACATAGCAGTCTTCTATAACATGCCCGATATGTCTGTGAAATGGACAATAGAGTGGGTGTTCCGTCTGCCCTTCCTCTTCCACTCTATTGTTGTTCGGGAATGTTAAGATGTTTCTCTTAGTAAGGAACTTGAAGATCTTCATCACACTTTCCCTTTTAAAGGGATATTCCTTACTAAGCTTCTCCCGTAGGTACTGCTGACTCTCTGGGGTCCTACGGGAGGGTCTAGACTGCACTGCTGACTGGCCCGGTGTGTGAGACTGCTGAGGTGGTGCTGAACTGACTAAGGGCTTCTTGCCCTTATCTGATGGCCCATAAGTACTGTGTACCTCTCCTCTCCTAGGTGGAGGTGCTCCTGATGACTCCTGCCGCTGAGGTCTACGTGAAGGTTGACTCTCAACCTTAGGAGGGACTGCATCGGGTATGCTGTCCTGCAAACTGATCACCTTTGTCAACAACTTCTGAAAGGTTCTGATGCTGAAACCCTTCAGATAAGGTGCTATCGGACCATCTATATTCTTCAATAAAATTTCTACTGCATGCTGCTCCTGTAACTGGGGTTCACACTGTAGGCTGAGGTTCCTCCATCTGACTATGTAATCTGGGAGAGGCTCTCGGGGCCGCTGTCTAGTCACAACTAGCTCTCCAACTGTAACTCGGTGCTCTGCACTGACAAACCTCTGAACAAACAACTGCTCCAACTCTGCAAAGGTGCGTACTGAATCATTGGGGAGGTCGGCGTACCAGGCAAAGGCCACCCCAACTAAACTGCTGACAAAGAGTCTCAACATCAGTGCATCGTTCCCTCCTATGTTGCAACAGATGGCTCGGTACTGGGCCACGTGCTGCCTCGGGTTCCCAAACCCATCAAAGACTCTGAACCTAGGAGGGACAAAACCAGGGGGGTAGGGCTCGTGCTCGTACTCTACTGGGTAAGGACGCCCCCTGCTAACTACCTCTCCAGACTTCCTGGAGGAAATGGCCTGTTCGACCTTCTGGGCAATCAGATCCTGAATCTGTCCGGCTGACAACTGAACTGACTGACTCTGGACTGGGGTAGTAAAAGCAACTGCTGTCGGTGCCACTGGAACTGCTCTCTGGGCCCTGTCTACTCCCACGGGACCTGGTGCTACTACAGGTGGTGCTGCTGGCTCGTCCCTGGACGTAGCAGGAGTGCCTACGCCCGTCATCTGGGGCATCGCCCCCAAAGCTGTCAACTGAGCTGTCATCGCTGCCATGGCCCTGGCCATCTCTGCCATCTGAGTCTGTAACTGTAGTACTGTGGCATCTGTCTCAACTGACCGGGGAGATCCTCCTACCTCAGCTTCTCCCTGCTCATCATCATCATCTGCCTCTATCTGCTCGTCTGAGTGGCCACGTCTAGTAACCACACACACTCTGTGTACCGGTATGTCTCCATCTGACTCCTCCTCGAGTAAGTCATCCTCAAGTGCCTCATCCTCGTAGAGGGTCTGATGGAAGTCCTCTGCATACGGACTCAAAGGGGAAGAAGTCTCGTAAGGGCTAAGGGCTGGCTCTGCCCGAACCGGTGAACCACTAGGAGAAACTGCAACATCATCGTCCGTTGCTGCATCACAGACCATCGGAACTGCCTCTGATCCGGAAGGAACAACTGCCTCTAACTGCTCAACTGCCTGAACTGGCTGTACTGTATCGACAGGGGACTCTGCCTGTCGTCGTCTCCACACCCATCTGCTGCGACGGGACCCAGTAGGGGCAACTGACTGCTGCGGGGCTACTACAACTGAAGCGAGCTGGGGTCTGGGAGGCTCCAACTGCTGCCTCTGTCCACGACGACGTGGGCGTCGTCCAACAACCGGAGTAACTGTCTGTGGTCTCGCCAACGGAACTGAACTAACAGGCTGCCTGGGTGGCTGTCCTCTCTGCCACCTGTACCTCTGTCTAGCAGTCTGTCTCTGCAACTGAACGGACGCCTGAGAAATCTGGTGGAGTAACCTCTCTCGACTGACAGGGCCTCGACCCCGCGCTAAGCGGATAATACTCCGAATCCTCTGAGAGAGGGTTCGAGCAGCATCATCCCTGGGGACCCTAGCGCGTGGTAAAGTAGTAGCGACAGGAGGGGCCGCCGCAATGCGAGCAACGTCCTCCTCATCACCACTGTGTGTCAGTGGGGAGAAGCATCCTCCCTGAACCGCTGCTATCTCAGGGGCAACTGTAACGTCCGGGGTAGGGGAAACTGCAACTGGTCGTGGTGCCCGCTGCCTAGGGACCACTCTCCTCTGGACTGGCTCCTGGTGAGCCAACGAATCTGCCATCCGCTGTCTGTCTGCCTCGGATGCAGCCAACCGAAGTCTACGGTTTCTATTCCTCCGGGCCCTTCTCCCAAGGCCGGGGGCGGAAGACGAAGCAACATCTGAACCCACCACCTGAGTGGCAGGGGGAACAGGAAGTACGGGAAGTGTCGGGGTCTGCACGAGGGTCTCTGGGTGAGACAGTCGAGCGAAAGCTGAAACCCGACGGGAGGAAGGCGAAGGAGCCTCGGTCTGGGCACCCCTCTTCCTGGAGGAAGAAGGAGGGGGAACCCGAACACGAGCTGCCTCTGCCGGAGTAACAACAGGGGTAACTACTGCCTGCCGGCGCTGAGGGGCCGGGGCAGCCTGAACAACAGGTGCGATAGGCACTGGTCGCCTAACCGCTGGACGAGTGGGCTGAACAGGGAGTGGTCTAGGCACTGGCTGCCTAACCACAGGATGTGCCGGCTGCACACGAACAGGAGTAGGACGAGCAGGTGCCCGGGCTGTCCGCCGAGCAACTGGACGTCCAAAAGGTCGCATGGCTGCGCGAGCCCTCCTCTGGGGAGGAGAGTAGGCAGCAGCCTCAGCAGGGGTCGGCCCGCCAAGAGTGACGAAGGCCGAGTCAGTGAAGGAACCAAAAGTGATTCCTCCAGCGGGAGGACTGGCTAGCAGGGACTCAGGAAGTGTCACCCGCGCGTCAGAACCAAAACTGAAAGTAACGGAAGGCACGAAGGAAGCCATGGCACTGTCTGCCAAGAAGAAGAAAAGAAATTTAAAATGATTAGTAAGAAATAACGAGAAGATGAATGATAGATAGGGAACGGAATGACCTAGAAGGTCAGAAGGAAAGGAAGCTTAGCTAGGGGGAAACCCTAACTAAGAAGAACGGAAAGAAAGAATCCTAGCTAGGGGGGAACCCTAACTAAGAAAAAGAAGAACGATCCTAACTAAGGAAGGACCCTAACTAAGAGTGGGACGGACCTAATCTAAGGAGTACCAATCCCGGAGTACACACAAGAAAAGGATAATATAGAATCCAAAGATGGAGAGAGAAACCTGTCCCACCGTGGTCGCCAGAAACCTGTGGACCTCCGAAAGGACAGCAGACACCATCGCCCCGCGAGGGGAGACAGTATCTGGCCAATGGAAGGGCAGATTCGATCATGCATACGATTAACCATTGAGGATAGCGGCTCTCACCAGCACACCCCGATGGGTAATAATATATATGATCTGATCGTCACAACGGGTTTCCCCCACCCGATACATTAGCTCGAATGGGGTTTATTTGAGAGTGGGATGCGGTTTCCCACGGGCGCAAGCCCCCGTGGTTAATTACATCTCAAGCCGGAGCCTGAGAATACTCTCGATTAAGGATTCTACATTATTCTTTCGAAATTGGGATTGGCACATAGGGCAGAGACTAGGAAGTCCTACTCGAAGGGAAAGAGAGGTTCAACTAGGCTTAGTCAACATGCACGGCTCACGTCAGCATCCGGAGGGACTAAGGTAGTGAGAAGAAACTGGAGAAAAAAAGTAAATAAATCATGCACTCGAAACATGCAGGAGGGAAGGATGGAGGTGGCGTCATCCGTGTGCCGCAGATATGTAGGGTTTAGGGTCTCTGGAAGACAGAAGGCCTACCTACTGATGAGGCGCACTACGAAACAATAGTAGCCTTGAATCCTAAATCTAATGGGTTTAGTGTTCTACGCAACACTAACACCCGTGTCCTAACTAATGCAATGCAAAACCTGGACTTACCCCGGCCCGGAAGGGGGAGCCAGCTAACCACCTAATCGCTTTAAAACCATGCTGTCCAGTCATTTATGAAGGATGGGTAGGCGGGTTATAGTTCTGGGAAGTGGGGCCGACGTCTAGAGGATTTCCTAATTGGCCCCGGACTGATGTTGGGTGAATGCTCCTATGACTAATGCAATTAAAATTTTGATTTAGTTAGTTTCTAATGCAATGCATGCTAGTCAAAGTATCCAAATCAGGTATGCATAGAACTTTAAAAAGGCTTATAAAAAATAATTTTTTAGAAATAGACTGGGCTTCCCCAGATCCGGCACCTCATCCTCATAGGTCAGATTATCCGGACTCTACCCACGGGCGGGGAAGTGTCTTATAGAAGGAAAGAGAGAAATGCAACGATATGCATGCGACCCCGGACGATTCCGGCAATTCCCTAGGTCGTTAAGTTTCTAAATTATTTAAATCTTAAAATTTGAATATTAGTTGGGAGTAGAAAAAGTTTTAGTCCTTAAAGAGCCTAACGAAATCCAGGCTAAAACAAAAGCGACATGCAAAACGTCAAGAAACTAAGAAAAGCAAACAATCCTAGAGGCACACAATCATAAAACACATCAAAATTATCCAAACAAATTAATAAATGTCCATAGGCCAACTGCCCTTAATTACAACCTAGGGTCTGCAGAAAATTAAAGTGGCCGGGCACCACTGCCAACAACCCGGATTTCTAATCCTAAGACTGACGCAAGTTATTTTGAGTGGGATACTCTCGGTCTTCATCTTCTTGATCTTCTCTTTCTTAGACTCCTTGGATCTGAGCTTCCTCGGACTCCTTGGACCTCAGCTTCCTTGGACTCCTCGGGTAGTAGAATAATCCAAATTTGGATTCTCAAACAGAAAAGGACTATCCTCATATTGGGTGTCCTTTTCTCTTTGGGCATCCAACCTTTGGATTCTTGTATCCCCACTCAAAATAAACTTTCACAACTCAATACCAAGTTACAAACCATTTACATTAAATGAAAGCAGTAAATCTAGACTCTCCTGCAAGGTTATCCTAAAAAAAATCAACCCAAGCAATTTTATATTATCCCAAGCAATTTATATAGAAATGAAAATACTCATCACAGCCACACTTGGCCATGCTCTTAAATGTTTGAGGGCTAAGCAAGCTCTGGAGCACCTGTAGCAATTTATAATGATTTTCAATTAGCCCTCATTTATTTAGGGGGGCTGAGCAATTTCTGAAGCACCTGCATAAAACAACATTAATTTTTAAATCATAATTATTGCCCCCCCTTACATTTAGCGCTGCATGAGCATGGCCACCTGCAGAAAACATCATTAGTATCAACCTCGATCCTAACCTATGGGTAGTCTATCGTGCAATCACATCAATCCACAGAGTGCAGTAAAAGTAAACAAACACACCAATAGTTCAATCACAACATGCAATGAAATCCGGAAGACTCGGCACGCAGCAGAAAAGTAAACACCGGCCTAACCTAAGCCTAGAAGTGGTGCCCTAGCAAACAATTCTACAGTGTGTGTAAAAGCCTGTGTGGCTGAGGTAGATCCTAAGCTGGGTAGTTAGTTACAATTGCCTACTGTCCAGGTTGGTTGTAGGTCTGAAAAGTGAATTTTATTTAAAGTCCAAATATTAGTGAATTGAGATCTATCTTAGTTGATTTAATGTGTGGATCAATTTTAGTTCTTAGGGTAATAATATTTAAAGTTTAAATTGCATTAGTGAGTTTTAGGGGGGTTCGGGGTCCATCTATACACTAAGTAAAAGGGGGTCCAAAATTGACTTTTTGATTAAAGGGTATTTATGATCAGCTAATATTTTTATAAAATACTAGGCCTTAACCTGATCAGTTAGACAGTTAGCATGCCCGATTTGGATTCTTCTATCCAAAGTTATGAATTTCTGAAGTTTTGGTCTTGTTTTTGAACTAGGTTTGACCGGATTGTTGACTTTTTGATTTAAGTTGATTCCTGGACACCTAATATTTTTAACAAATACTAGACTTTAATGTGAGTTGAATGCCTTTTAGTTTGCTAGATTTGGAGTTTCCTACGCAAAGTTATGAATTTTAGAAGTTTCGGGCCCTAGACTATAGGCTACGGTTGACCGAAGAGTTGACTTTTTGTTTTAGATTGATTTCTGGACACCTAATATTTTTAACAAATACTAGACTTTAATTAGAGTTAGGTGCCTTTTAGTTTGCCCATTTTGGAATTTTCTATAATTAGTTATGATTTTTTTAGAAGTTGGGGCAATTAAAGGAATTATCGAAATTGCCTAATTAGGGGTATTTTGGGGGTTTTGGCCCAAATCAGCTCCAAACTGATTGGAATCACCCCCAAAGGTCAGAAATGACCTAAGAAGGTGTTCCCAAGTGTTTGGGGAAAATTTGGGATTTTTAATAATTTTTAATGATTTAATTAAGGCAAAAAAGGTGATTTTTGATTAAGGTTGAATTAAAGTCCAGATTAAGGTCCAATTAAGGGGCCCTAATTATCTAAGGTTGGGGACTGAATTCTGGAGAGTTTGAGGTATTATGGGTATTTTTCTGATTTAAAATGGATTTATTAGATTTTACTGAAGTTTCTAAGGCTTAATTAACGGGTAGATTAGGGTTTGCTAATTAAGTGTTTTAAAGAGTCCAGAAAATTCCTAGAAAATTCTAGAGGGTCCCAGATGTCACTATGTTTAAGTGTTTCAAATTTCAAGCTATTCAGGGTTCTACCCTAATTCCTGGAATTTTTCTAAGTTTGCTAGACGGGTCCTTAATTGTTGTCCTTAGGGTGTCACTACGTTATATAGGAGTGAAATGAAGTAACTAACCCTTAGGCATAATACAGAGGGTAAATGCAGCAAATATAAACACACCAAGCCATGTCCTTAGATCTAGGAGAGCCTAGGCTAAGTGCTTGTGCAACCTACACATGCAAGGACTACGAAAACACTAAGTAAAGAAGCCTAATGAAGTGATTAGTGAATGATTGGGACACAATCATTCACTAATCCTTCTCCCACACGAATTGCTCTTCATATACATAGCCTAGGTTTAAGATTTCATAAGGGGTGGACCTCCCAAAATTGTGGGATTTAAATAATATGTAATTTTAAACTCATTTTTAAAATACATAAATATTATAAATAATAATAATGTAAATTTGAAAATAAGATAACTGAAAATACTTCAGTTCATAAGTATGGGAGGTCTACCAGCCACCAAGGGGGTTTTAAAAATAATTTTTTTTTTATTTTAAAATAATCAATTATATTAATTAAATAATATTTAAATAATTAAAAAAAAAACATAGAAATACAGAAAACATCTAGAAATGACAGAATCACATATAGGAAATAATTTTAAATTAAAATTCATATTTTTCTGAAAAGAACGAGGTATTGCACGCAAAAATCCGATTTAAAACGAGAAAGTTATGAATTTTTGAAGTTTAAATAGATTTAAAGGTAATTTTGAAATAATTTAAAATGATCAATATTTGAAAATAATTAATTATTTTAAAAATAAATCAAATATAATATCTGAATTTTAAAATAAATTTAAATAACAATAAAATAACTTTAAAGCATAAAAATAAATAATGTAATAATAGTCAAGATAGTTTCAAAGTATTAACAATATAACAATATTATTAAAATAATAATATTATTAATTTAATAATGTTAAAATAATGTTAATAATAATAATGAACTATTAACATTATAATAACATGAATATTTAATGTAGTAATGATAGTAATATTATTATTATTAATGATATTGATATTAAAATAATATTAATAATGATAATCAATATTAATATTATAATAATATAAATATTAATATAATAATATTATTGAAATAATAATATTATTACCAATCATGATATTGATATTATAACAATACCAATGATGATAATAAATATTAATATTATGATAATATAAATATTAATATAATAATAATATTATTAAAATAATAATACTATTATTAATCATAATATTAATATTAATAATCATAATAAACCTTAATATTATAATAATATAAATATTGACATAGTAATGATATTATTAAAAATAATAATATTATTATTAATCATAATATTGATATTATAATAGTATTAATAATAATAATAAATATTAATATTATAATAATGTAAATATTAATATAATAATAATATTATTAAAATAATACTATTATTAATCATAATATTGACATTATAATAATATTAATAATAATAATTAATATTAATATTATAATAATATAAATATTAATATAATAATAATATTATTAAAATAATAATACTATTATTAATCATAATATTGATATTATAATAATATTAATAATAATAATTAATTAATATAATAATAGTAATAGTAATAAAAAAAAAAGGATAATTAAAATGATTAAAAAAAATAATAATGATAATAATAATATAATAATAATAATAATAAGAATAATTAAAATAATAATAATAATAATAATAATAATGATAATAAAATAGTAATGATAAGACATAATTAAAATAATAATAATAATAATAATAATATAATAATAATAATAATGATAATATAATAATAATAATAATAATGATAATAAAAAAAAAGATTAAAATAATAATAATAATAATAATAATAATAATAAAAAAAAAATAATTTTCATAAATAATTTAAATATTGTAAATAATAATAACTAAATAATTATTTAAATTTATTTAAATTTTTCTGATTTTTAAAATACAAATAAAACATATTTTAAAATAAATATTATTTAAAAAAAAAAATATTTGGCGGCGGCGGCGGCTCGGTGCGGCGGCGGTCAGCCACGTGTCGGCCCGGGACTGGTTCCGCGGTCCCGGGCAATGATTGGGGAGAGAACCCGCGGCAGCGACGGCTGGGTGGCCACGCGGCGAGCCCTGATTGGGTCCGCGGTTCTGGGGCAATGATTGCCGCGGCGGGCAATCATTGCCGTAATGACCGCGGCAATGATTGCCGCGGTCGAACCGCCACTTAGCCACGTCAGCGGGCCGTACCCGCCGTCCGATCTCTCGCCGCGATGAATCGACGGTCGTGATGGAGTCAGACGACGCGCCGATGCCAAGGAGGGATCCCCACGGTCGTTCCAAACCGCGGAATGACCAGATCTCCGCCATTGATTTCGAAATCAACGGCGGAGATCAACTCCCCCTGGACGAGAAGCCGAGACCGAACCCTAATACACTATTCTGGCTCGTTCTCGAGATCGGCTGAACCAAACACGATGAAATTTTAAACATGTGATCTATGAATGAACAGAAATCGTGTGGGATGATTCATTTGGCTTAAAACGCACTAATGACGATGCTAATTAACCCTAAGTGTTTCTAACTAGGGTTAGGTATTATACCTAATCCACACGGTGGATTCGGGCGATCTTGGGCTTGTTGAACTTGTAGACTGTCCACGAGTAATCCCCTAGTTGATCTCGAGCCTCGAAACGCCTTGGATCGGACGGGATTCGCGTAGGAAGGTTCTAGCCCTCGGTTCGCCGGAAAGTCTGCCGCCGGCGGGGTCTTGGTGGCGGATTTGGGTTGGAAAAGGTGGGGACGGGTCGTGGGAGCTCTCACACAGAATCTCACAGGCTTTGGGGGCTTAGAGATCGGGCAAGAGTAAAAGTCCCCTAAATCAACCCTAATTCCATCTATTTAAAGCTCTAGGGTCAAGACCAACGGCTAGGATCCTATCTAGGGTTTGATTAGGAGGTTATTGGGCCTCTAATGCCGTGGTTTGAGCCTTAGAGCATTAGGGAAGTTTTTGAGGCCTTAATAGGTCTTAAATGGACCTAAATAGGTCATTTAGACCCATTAAAGGCTAGGGTTGACCAAGTCAACACTTGACTTGGTCAAACCAGTCAACTTAAGCCTAGGGGGTGAGGGTTTGAGCCCAAGAGAGGGTTTAGCTGGGTTGGGATCTGATCTGAACCCATTAAGGCCTATATGGGTCAACTGGGTTGACCTGGTCAACCAGGTTGACCCAGGACCAAGACTTAGGCCCAATGGGTCAAGCCTGACCCACTGAGTCCAGTGGAGGAGAGAATAGGGCTTGGAGAGCCCTGGATTGGGTTTGAATCTAATTTGGACTTGATTTAGACCCATATGGGTCTAATGGGTCAACCTGGGTTGACCTGGTCAACCAGGTTGACCCAGGGCCTGGGTCTGGGCTCAACAGACTCAGTTTGACTCATTGAACACAAGGGAGAGGGTCTTGGGCCCTGACTTGGTCAATTTGACCAGGTCAACTCCCTTGACCAAGCCTGGGAGAAAATCAGGGTCAACACCAGCACGTTGAAAATATTCATGATTTCAGACCCATCTCACTTTGTAATGTGTTTCACAAGATCATAGCCAAGATCCTAGCCACTAGAATGAAACCTTTTATGCCAAATATCATTCACAAAAGTTAGGCTGCTTACATTTCTAACAGGCTTTCTACAGATAATTCAATTCTGGCTGCTGAGATTTTGGGTTTTTCCTCTAAAAAGAGTAAGGATAGCTTCTTTTGTGCTAAACTTGACATTAGGAAAGCCTTTGACTCTGTTTTGAGGGATTTCCTTTTCTCTAAGATGGCCCAAAAGGGATTTCCTACTACCTTTATCAACTGGGTTAAAGCTTGTATTAACGACACACGCTTCTCTATCTGTATTGATGGGGGCCTGGAAGGTTTCTTTAGCTCTAGCTCTGGAGTCAGGCAAGGCTGCCCCCTCAATCCTTATTTATTTTGCATCATCATGGATGCTCTCTCTTATCTTATAGAGGTCACCTCTCAGCCCGATCACTTTGAAGGCTTCAAGTATGATACTTTTCACTTGTCACATCTCTCTTATGCTGATGATCTTCTCATCTTTGGTAAAGCTAATACTAGCAATTGTGAATGCCTTATGAGAATTTTGAACCTCTTTTCTAACCTTACTGGTTTGCACCTTAATCTTCAAAAAAGCACCCTCATCATGTCCCCTCAGGCCATTACTGCCTCTTGCATCTCTCACACTCTTCACATCCAACATTGCTTTACCAAAATTCCCTACCATGGTCTTCTTATCTCTCTGGGAAGAACAAAGATTTCAAACTTTCATCCTTTGATCGAAAAAATTACTAACCTACTTTCTGGTTGGAAAACAAAGTTCCTCTCTTTTGTAGGTAGGTTACAATTCATAAAATACACTATCTCCAATTTGGTGGCTTATTGGTTAAGGGGGTCCACTATCCCGAAAACCATTATGAAAACTATTGCCAAAGCTTGCTCCAGATTTCTTTACCATGGCGGCTCTCAATCCAAACACTTGCAACTTATCTCTTAGAAGAATACTACCATACCTTACTCTAAAGGGGGTCTTGGTATTGCATCTCTTCATGCCCTTTAAAATGCTTTCAACTGTGGTTCCATTATCAGGATGTCTAATTATGACTCACCTCTATCTTGTTGGCTAAGACTAAGATACACATCTCCTTGGAAACCATTTCCTCGCTTTAGTTCTGCTTTCTAGAAGAGCATTTTCTCCACTGCTGCACAGTTTAAAAACTCCTTCTATTTTCATGTTGCACCTAACAGCCCCATTGCTATATATTGGGACCACTGGTGTTTGAACAATAACTTCTACTCTACCTTTTCTGATTTACTTCTCAGGTTACTTGGTGACCTCAATGCTCCTCTTCAAAGTTGGATTAATGGCAGTGTCTGGGCTCTTCTAGATGCTCTTAGTTTGAATATTAGAAACATTATTCATGCCACTTAGATTTCCACTTGCTGCTCTAGATATATCACATGGAATAATGACGAGAAAGCTACCTTTAAGGATTTTTATTCTGCTTCTTTTGATAATGTACTTAATGTTGACTGGTCTCATTTGGTCTAGCATAAAAATCATTCACTTAGATTTTCGGTTTTTACTTGGATGGCATTAAGAGATGGGCTCAAAACTTCAGAGGCTCTCTACAAGAGGAATATTCATGTTGGGGATCTCCTATGCCCCCTCTGTCACAGCCATAATGAAAATACCACACACCTTATGTTTGAATGTGAATACTCTTTTCTTGTCATAACAAGGCTCATTCCCCACTTCAATAACTTCCTTCTATAACCAAACATTGTCCAAGCTTTACAATTCATAGATGGCTTTTACACTAACAGTGACATTAAGAATGGGATTCTTCTCATTATTCATGCCTCTGTCTATTTCATTTGGAATAAACAAAATAGTAGGAAATTTAAAGAGAGAGCTGCTTGTGCTGTTACTTTGTCCGAGAATATTACTAGATCAGTCTATCTTAAACTTGAGAAACGGAAGTATGGGAAGTTTATAAGAGAGAAGCTTCAACTGAAATACAGTTGATTAACTGGCCTCTGTTTGGCTTGAGGTGGTTTTGTCATTCTCACTACTAGGGCATTTTCTGGTTGCTAGATCGTTCGGTAACTCTTGTTTTTCAGACTATTTGGTTGCTACTGTTTACTTTGGTCCACTGGTGGCATTTTCTTATGCTGCTCGACCTGTTTCACATGCTCGACAATGCTGGTTGCTGCTGTCCCTGTTCGATTATATTTCTGGAAGGTTTTTGGGGCCATGGACGATGATGACCCCTGCCTTCTCCGTTTGGATGGTCTTTGGGCAACCAAACGAGAGTTCGTATCCCTTTCAAGATCTTATCTGCTTGTTCTGAGTCCTGGCCAGACAGATTTTTCTGCCTAATTTTTTGTTGTCTTATTGTTTGAGGTTGTCTTTACAAAGTTTTTTCTTTTCTTTCTTTTGACTTAGCCTCATTTTTTGGCTGTTGGCTAAGTATTTAGATCATTTTTGTACACCTTTTTCTTTTAATATATTGGGCCAAGCCCTCAATTTTCCCAAAAAAAAAAAGATGAGCAACTCTAGTAGATCTCTATCTCTATTTCTGTAAAAATACCACAACGATGCTGGGGCACTGAAATTCAACGCAGCAACACCGATGCTCTCTGTTTTACATTAACTTTCGATTGAGCAAGCAGCGTTGTAGCGTCGAGTTAGCGCATCGCAGTGCTAAGCATTGAAAAATATTTTTAATATAATTTTTTCTCCACTCAATTGTTCTTCCATATCTCTCTCTCATTTGACTTGTCAGGAAAGGAATGGAAGAAGAAGGAGAGAGAAAAAAAAGAAAAGGCTTTCTAGATTTTTTTGTCCAACGTTCCTGCCATTAAAATTGTTCTAATCATTGTAGTGGACTTCTAACCTATCTTTATTTTCAAATATTTTGATTCCAGAATTTATTCTTCTGTATGATTCGATATTTATTATATTTTCTCCTATTTTAGTGAACTTCTTCTACATAACGTTTGGTATACTGTAGTATTAATCATTCTGGTCATTTTGACTATATGATTTTGTATTTTTAGAGGTTAGAATGTTATTTATTTGATTTTATACAATTTGAATAGAAATATGGATTTTGGCATTTTGGTACGATCATTTTGGCAAAATAAGCATTGTGAATGATTACAAGCATGTGAATGTATAAATGCTAATTTTTGTTATTTATTTATGTTGATAATATGTGTAACAAGTAAAGGCTGATTATTAAAATATGATTGGCTAGATAATATTTGTATGTATTGGAGGTTGAGTCGATGGACTTTCCTTAAATAAGAGACTTATCTTGATATCCTTTAAGATTCTTAAGATTAAGATTAAGATTCAAGAGGGAGTTATAAGAAGTTTACATAGCCATGGAACAAGAGTGATGCTCTTATTATTGAGCCACCTGACTATTAAATTAATATTAAGACAACTATTAATGAACATGATATATATACTATTTTCTGTAAAACACAAGTCAAAACTCTTAATATTAATTCAACACAGCGACGCTGATGTACTCTATTATATATTAACTTTGGATTGAGCATGCAACACTATGGCGTCAGGTTAGTGCACCGTGGTGCTAAGCACTGAAAAATATCTTTTAATATAAATTTCTCTCCACTCAATTGTTCATCCATCTCTCTCTCTCTCTCTCTCTCTCTCTCTCTCTCTCTCTCTCTCTCTCTCTCTCTCTCTCTCTCTCTCTCTCTCTATCTCTATCTAGCTCTCTCGTTTGGCTTGCCGGGAAAGGAATGGAAGGAGGAGAGGAGAAGGGGATACACTACAGGAAAATCACTCATTACCGGCAAAATTTTCCGACGGATTTTCGGCGAATAATTTTCCAACGAATTTCCTACAGCTTTCCTACGGAATACAATGAAATATTTCTGACCAGTTTTCCGACAGATATTCCGGCTGATTTGTTTCAGGTGAATTTTAAATAATTTAACTAAAATGATTAAAAATTAACTATTTAAATAATTTAACAAAAATGATTAAAAATGATATTAACTTATTTAAAATAATTATTTCCCTAATTTAACTAAAATGATTAAATTTTTAATATTATTAGTTAAATTTTTATGTTAAAATTTCACTTTAATTAGTAATTTTAATTATTTATTTATTTAATTATTTATTTTAATTAATTATTAATTTAATAATTTATTTTAATTAATTAGTAATTTTAATATTTTATTTTAATTATTTATTAAGTTAATAATCTATTTTAATTTATTATTAATTTAATAATTTATTTTAATTTATTAATATTTTCATATAATTCTAGTTTAAATATAAAAAAGTAACAATTTGAACATATTTTCCTCTGTAGCAGAGTGGTTGGGTGTTTGAAGACTTTCCAAAAGATAAGAGTTTGAATCTCACAACGAGCGTCATACGGGCGAGCAGGGCTGGTTCCCGAGTAGCTGGGCAGGTCAGGCAAGGCGGGCTAGTAGGAAGTGGGGTGGGTCGGACAGCTATGTGGTCTGGGAGAGCAGTTGACAGGCAGGGTGACACGGGCAGCTGGAGGCTTTTTTTTTATTTTCTGCTGGATTATTTCCGTCAAAAATCCGCCAGAAAATTCAGGGCGACGCGGGCAGCTGGAAGCTTTTTTTTTAATTTTTTGCATGATTATTTTCACCGAAAATCTGTCGGAAAACTTTTCCGACGACTTTTTTTGGTCAAAAATATTTCCATACACTGTTTATACATATAGAATATGTTTCGCTGGAAATTCGCCGGAAAAGTCCAAATCCGCTGAAAAATTAGCAATTTTCGTCGGTAATGAGGGATTTTCCTGTAATAATAAGGAGAGAGAAAAGAAAGAAAAGGCTTTCAGAGTTTGTCTGTCCGACGTTCCTGTAACAAAAATTTTCTAATTATTGTAGTTGACTTTTATCCTTTCTCTGTTTTAAAATATTTTAATTCTGTAATTTATTCATCTGTATTAATTAATATTTATTACATTTTCTCCTATTTTAGTGAGCTTCAACTAAATAATTTTTGGTATATTATAGTATTGATCATTCTGGTCATGTGGACTTGATGATTTTGTATTTTTATAGGTTAGAATGTTATTTATTACATTTTATACGATTTGAGTAAAAATGTGAATTTTGGCATTTTTGATACGATCCTTTTGGTAAAATAAGCATTGTGAATGATTACAGGCACGTGAATGTATAAATGCTAATTTTTGTTATTTATTTATGTTGATAATGTGTGTAACAAGTAAAGGCTTATTATTAAAATATGACTGGCTGGAGAAGATTTTCCTGTACATGAAGGTGAGTCGACAGGCTTTCCTTAAATAAGAGGTTTATGGTGATATCCTTTAAGATTCTCAAGATCAAGATATAATTCAAGAGGGGATTATAAGAAGTTTACATGCGTATGGAGAAAGAGTAACACACTTATTACTGAGCCACCTGGCTATTAAATTAATATTAGCATAATGATTAATGTACATGATACAGGTACTTTTTTCTGTAAAAATATCACACAAGTCAAAACTCCTTGTTTACTTTGATTGATTATGTTATACTTTTTGGCATATGAACATGATGTTGATATGATTTTGAATACAAGTTTCTGTAAGAGTACAAGTTTCTATTATTGAATGATTCAGGATATAAAGTGTGCAAGCCTTATGCGATATATGTTAATGTTTTTGTATGATTAAGGCTTAGACTTCACAAGTCTATATGATTTAGATTTCACATGTTTTGTATAGATGCATTTGTTTTACTAATTAATTTGACTAGTACTAAACTAGCTTGCTTTATGGATGATTGATTTTGATTTATACCACTTTATGGATGTAGCATACTTACCATATTGCTTATATGATGATTGATTAATAGACTTTTCAGTTTGCAATATATGTTTTACCACTTCTACACTAATTCATGATCATATGAATGAATAGTATTATGAACTGAATGATTACATGCATACTATTTTATTTTTATGCTTTGAGTTCAATTATAGGTTTGAGTGACCTGCTAGACTTTGTAAGCTCATTATGTAGTTAATTGATTTTAGGTCAGGGAAGAGGTCCATGCTCAGGAGTGTGAGGCCTGTCATCTTCAGAATTTCTTAGGTTACTATTAGTTTATTTTTATTTGTTCTTTTATAATCGAAAGTATATAAATAAATCATTGTGCTAGGCTGAGCTTCTAGTTATTGTATATTAGATTTAAATCAGTGTTGTATATAAATATTGAAGATAAATAGAATTTCTTTGTTGATTATTTTGCTTTCAATTGAAATTAATAGCTCTAATTTTAATTAAGAAAATAAAAATTATACAAGTATTCCAATTTAGATCTTGGGGTGTGACATTGTCGGATTTTTTTATCAAAAATCTTGTAGATTAGATCCCATTTTTCATCCAACTCATTCCCCTCTCCCATTTGCCACAAAAAAAAAAAAAGAAATCTCCCTCTCTCGGTCTCGCCATCATCGAGACTCATCCAACTTCATTTCTCAACCATTTTAATTGATTTCTTCAACAATATAAAGGTAAATCTTCATCTCTTTTATGATTTTCAATCAATTAAAGTTTTTAACTGTTAGATTTTGTTTAAATTATTTTAAAGTTTATTGATCAACATTATTTCTTTTTTAAAAGTCTATAGATTTGAGTTTAATGAGATGTAATCTAGTTTCTATATCATTGTGATAGTGATTCTTTAATTATAGACTTGGGAGATAATTGATCGTAATAATTTTTGATATTTTTTCATCCAAAATTAGCTTTTATAATTAGATTAGTCAAATTAGCCTAAATGATTAGTTAATTAATTGAAAAAAATAATCAAGTAAACATATTGGCTTGTCCAAGGATTTTTGTATTAAATTTGAAAAACTTGATTGTATTTGATAAGATTAGTCCTAAATAGACAAATATGTTTATTTATGTGTAATTTGAGCTTATATTTGCCCACCTAATGCTTACACTGGTTAAATAAGATTTCACATGAATATCTAAAGCCAAAAGTCATGGATGTAGAATCGATTGTCACCTTAACAAAATGCATTAATAGATGAATTTGTCATCAGTGTGAAAAATTTTATGTGTGTTGTATGTCAACTACCTTCATTTTTATTAGAGGAAAGATTCAGGTGTCCTTGCTCAAAACACAAAAAATAAGCATACCTTACTCCCAATGAGATTAGAGTTGATTTATATCATATAGGATTCAAGCCAGATTGGTTCTAGACTTCACATGGAGAGTACGAGCAACACTTAAACTCTCAATATGGTCCTTCAACAAGTTCCAAAATGGTGGATGAAGAAAATGCAAGGACGTATGAAGAGCTAATTTTATATGCAATAAGATTGTAATTTAGAGAATATATAGAAAAGCCATGAAATAGGGATACATAAAACTTCTATGAATTACTTTTTGCAGCTTAACAACTAATTTGGGATAGTTGCATCACTCACTTATAGTTAGGTATCCTCACCTCTCATGTTGGCTAGTTATAGTTACACCCTATAATCTTCCACCATAGATGTGTATGACTACATCTTATATGTTTGATCCTATCCATACATGTCCCACATAATCTGAAAGAAAAAATAAATATGTTCTTACAACATTTGATTGATGATATGAGATTTATGTGGAAGAATGTGTGATGACATATGATTTTTCAACTAAGCATAACTTTCTAATGAAAGCAGACTTGTTGTGGATGATCGATGACTTTCCAGCATATAGTATGTTATCAGGTTGGAGTACTGTGGGAAATTAGCTAGCCCATTTGCATGAAATTCAATAAATCATAAACAAATATAGAGGCAAGAACATGCAATTCAACTATCAATGTATTTTCCTATCTAATAACCATCCATTCAAAAGAAATAAGGATGTATTCAAAAAAGAGAGCTGAAAAATTACTTCCTCCGTAAAGATTAACAATTGATCATATATTGGAAAGAGTTAGCATGATATATACAATTATTGATGCTTCAACACTACTAGAGTATAGAGTCCCAAGCATAACTGGATAAAGATGAGTAATTTTTAGACTTTTTCATATTAGAAAATAAACTTAATAATACATTACGTAGATGTCAGGAATATTGAAAAAAAATGATAACATATTAAATACTATGATGGATGTGATGTTTGTTGGTGTTGAAAGCGGGTTTTAAAAAATTTAGTTTTTTTTTTGGAAATTTAAATTGATGTTAAAATTTTTAATTCTAAAATCAAACATCCCATTAGAAAAAGTATACCACCTCAGGAGGTGAAAATAAAATTTCATGATGGGGTTAAGATTTAGAATTATAAATTCTATCTTGAATATCATAACTAGATTTAAAAGAGAACTTTGTATGGCCTGAAGGGTCAAAATAAAGTTCAGTCAAATATCAAGCTACGATAATCAAGGGAAGTGATCGTTAATTTCATATTCGAAATCATTTTAACAAAAGATATATCTCCCTGAAGGGAGAAGATATCATTTGTTAATAATCGTTCGAACATAAGGATAACGATAATCAATAATTTAATTTTCCCAATGAAGACTAATTGAATTTTGAAAATCAATTTTGAAAATTAGTTGTGGGTTCTAAATCTCCTACGAGCGCAAGCCCTCATAGTTAATTATATTGTGGGAGACTGGAGTTCCCTACGAAAACTTTCGATTAAAATAATGGCAGAAATTTTGTTTAGAAATTTTTAGGAATGATATCAAAGATATGAAATTGAAATTTCAAATGGGATAGGAGCAAGATTGAATACTTATTTTGGAATCAAATGAGGAAGGGTAGGAGGCGCTTTTGGATTCTGAAACAATTCAGAAGTGCCCCGACCCAAGCTAAGTGTTGGGCTTTAAATTTTGGATTGAAAGAATATTTAATTCGAGTTAAGCATTTTCTTAGAAATTTGGGATTATATTCCCAGAGGTTGGGATCTTATAACTCAAAGCCTGCCCCAGATCGTAGATCTAAATTTGGACAGTGGACCACAGTGATTCGAACCTAACTAATGCAGTGCAAAATTTGGGCTTATCCCGGCCTGGATTGGGGAGCCAGCTAAATCACCTAAATGCTTCAAAACCATGAGTCCGGTCTTTTGATGCAAAGTGATCAGGGATGTTATTTAAGATTGGTTGAAGAAGTTGGGGTCGACATCTAGAGCTGATTCCTAAATGACCCCTTGACTTATGTTGGGTGGAATGCTTAGACTAAAATGAAATTAAAATTTTAATTTAATTAGTTTCTAATGCGATGCATGCCTGTTAAAATCTCCAAATCAGGTATGCATGAAATTTTAAAAAGATTTATAAAAAATTTTTTTTTAAAAGACTAGACTTTCCTAGATCCAGCACCTCATTCTCATAGGTCGGATTATCTGGACTCTACCTGCAGGCGGGGAAGTGTCTCATAGCAAGGAGAGAGAGAAGTGCAGTAATATGCATGCGACCCCGGACGATTCTGGCTATTCCCTAGGTCGATAAGTTTTTATGTTATTTAAATCTTAAAATTTTAAATATTTGTTATGAGTAAAATTACTTTTGGTCCTTAAAGAGCCTAACGAAGTTCAGGCTAAAATAAAAATGACATGCAAGCGCCAAAGAACTAGAAAAAATAGGTAATCCTATACGCAATCAAATTAAATCATAGCACATTAAATAATTAAATTAATTAAGTAAGTATCCATAGGCAAATTGCCTTACTTATTACAACCCAGATTTACATAAATTAAAAGTGGTCGGGCACCACCGATAACAACCCGGATTCTAATCCTAATATAGACGTAAGTGACTTTGAGTGGGATACTCTCTGTCTTCAACTCCTCGGTCTTCTCCTCTTCGAGCTCATTGGATTCTTCATGGCTGGATACCCAAATGGAAAAGAGAACTCTTCCCTTGAGGGGGAGGTTACTCTTTCCACTTTGGGTAGTAAAGTGATCCAAATTTAGAGTTCCAAATGGATAAGGACTATCCCCAAAAGGGATATCCTTCCCTCTTTGGAATTCAATCTTTGGATCTATATATCCCAAACTCAAAGTGCTACTTTTACAACTCAATACTGAAATAAATTAAATGAATATAAAAATAAAAACTGTAGACTCTCCTGCAGAGTTATCCTAAGCATTTAAATATTAAATCACATCTCAAGTAGTTGTATATATATATATATATGCAGAAAAATAAACACACTTGGCAATGCTCTTTTTTTTATTTAGGGGCTAAGCAGCTGAAGCACCTGTAGCATTTATACTTATAATTTATTTAGCCCCCTTTATTGCCCTGTACGAGCGTGGCCACCTGCAGAAAATTTAGTGAGCATCCAGATCATTTATAACCTAAGGATAATCTAATCGCCCATCACATTAATTCACATAGTGCAGTAAAAGAAAACAAACACATCAACCAATTTCAATCTCAACATGCAATGAAAACTCGAAAAACCCAACACACAGCAAAAAAGTAAATATTGGCCTAGCCTGGATCTAGATTCGGTCGTCCTAGCAAACCATCTAAAGTGTGTGTAGAAGATCGTCTGGCTGGGGTAGATCCTAGGATGGGTAATTTGTTCAAATTATCTAATATTTGAATTCGTGGAAGGCTCAAAGAGAGGTTTAATTAAAGTTCAAATATTAATATATTAAAGTTTAAATTAAACATATTTTAATAGTTAAATGATTGCTACCTTTGTTGCTCACCGAGGCTATGAAGTTTATTTCACCTTCCTTAGGGCTAAGTTAATAGCCTCGTAGGCCTGGGTTACCTAGTAGCAATCGGGGTTGATTAAGTTGATTTAGTTTATTGAAAATTAAGGATCGATTAATATTAATTAAGTTAATTAATTATTGATTTTAAAAGTTAAATTATTTTATATTTTTCATCAACAGGTTCTTGGCATTGTGCCACCAGGCTCGAGGAACCAGGCCTCCTTAGGACACTTAGCCCCGTAGCACGGAGTAGTCCATCCTAAAAACCTTACTGATGTAGTTAAATTAAAGGTTTTAACTTAATTAAGTAATTAAAAGTAACTTAATTTTGATGTTTAACACTCCATTGAATTCATTCGTGGCATTGTGCCACTAGGCTCGAGGAACCAGGCCTCCTTAGGACACTTAGCCCCTTAGCCCGGAGTAGTCCATCCAATAAACTTCATCTTTGAAGTGGTTATTATGCATTTGAGTGTTGATTGAGTGTTTTATTAATCAAATTAAAGTTTTCTGGAATTTTAATGAATTATTAGATTATTGGAATTATTTAATTATGTTAATTAAGGGGTCCAAAAGTTGACTTTTCAATTTAAAGTTAATTTTATAAGTTTTAGATTTTTAATAAATATTAAACCTTATGAAGAGTTGTTAGACTGTTAGCACACTCAATTTAGAGTTTTCTATAAAAAGTTATGATTTTTTGAATTTCGGGCCTAGATTTGAACTACAGATGATCGAAAAGATTAACTTTTTGACTTTGACCAGATTTTGAAAGTTTGACATTTTTAAAAAATACTAGATCTTAATTGGAGTTGATTGACACTATGTTTATTTAATTTGGATTTTTCTATAATTAGTTATGTATTTTTGAAGTTTCACAAATTATTGAATTTTTTAAAATTGCTTAATTAGGAAGGTTTTGATTATTTTGATCCAAACTCTTCCCAAACTACATGGAATTACCCCCAAAGGTCAGGTAAGACCCATGGGAGCATCTCCAAGTATTTAGAAATTATTTTTTATTTTTAATTATTTTTAATTAATTAATTTAATTAATTATTTATTTTCATTAAAGTCAAATTAAAGTTGAATTATGAGACCAGTCAAGGGGCTTTTATTTTTACTAAGTATAGGGCTAAGTTATAGTCAATTTGAGATATTATTTGTATTTTTTAGAGTACCTTAAAAGGACTGAAATTTTGGGTAATTAATTTTCTGACTTAATGACCTCCAAATTCAATGAAATTTAAACTTAAGGTACTTGATATCACTAAGTTTTTTGTGTTCAATTTTCACCCCTATTGGGTGTGTGTAGAATCCCCTAGGAATTTTCTAAGTTATCTAGACTTTTCCTTAATTATTTATCTTAGGTGTCTCTATTGTCCAAATAGGATTGAAATTTAGTTTGTCTAACCCTTATACATATGCAATCACACCATAAAAGTTATGCAACCTAATTCTACAAAAAAATGGAGTTATGAATTTTCAAAGTTTTGGGTCCAAAATGGACCCAATACTTTTAAAATTCACATCACAGCAATTCAATGGGTATCTAAACCTAAGAAAATTATAGTGCATGCCTAAGATACCCAAATACCTTCCACCAAAATTTGGGGCTCAATTGACCACTGGATTGTGAGAAAATCACAAAAAACTAATTTCAAAGAAATAAAAATATCTCATAATACAGTAATCAAATCAACTCAAATTTAATTTTAATAAAAACTAGGCTAAATTATCTATACAACGAGCCCAAAAATACTCAATTTGATGGAGAAACGAATTTACTATGAATTTTGAAAGTTGTGACTATTTTTAAATTTTTAAGTCCATTAATAACCGGCACCAATCATTGGCAATGATGGACGCCAAAACGACGACGGCGTATGGCATTTTGATATGCAGAGTGCTGTTTATCAACTACCTATCCATGCCATCACTAACCTCTAGCCGTCCGATCGAGAAAGATAGAAAATCGGACGGCCGAGATCGATCAAGGCCGTTTTAGCTCAAAATGAACTAGAAAATTGAAATACTCATAACATTCAAAATACTTGTCAAAATTTAACAAAATTTGAAACATAGGCTCATGGGAACATGAACTTTCATTGCCTAGAGTTTGGAGACCCCATGTAATGAAATTTTTGAGCAGTTTCAAATTAAAATTTAAACTTAAAATGAGCATAACTTACAATCCAACCATCAGATTTTTGAGATCTTGGGCTCATTAGAAAGCTGCAGTGATCCTATACAACTTTGTTGAAGATATCAAGAGCTAGATCTTTTTGGATTGAAAGTTGTGTTAGAAAATCCTCTTTCTCTCTCTAGAATGCTCTCTCCTCACTAAAATAGTGATTTGAGGCTTGAAAATGGTGGGAAGAGGCTTGGGAAAGACTTAGAAATGGTTGGAGAAGATGGGAAATGGTTTTGGAAGGTTGAAGGCTGGAGGAGAGTTGAGGGAGAGTTGAGGGAGAGTGAATAATGAAGAATTCTTTTTTTTAGGTTAGGTTTCTCCCACCTTAACACTTGACTTTTGGATTGGATGATCTTGATTTGTTTGGAGGGAGTTTGGATGCATGAAAAGTGTCATCTAAGCTACCCAAAGCTAGGGAATAGAGTTGGTGGTGAGTGTGACATCTCTTGGTCCATGGGAAAGGGGACCACACCTTTTCCCCCATTTAGGTGAACCAAAGCTTGGCTTGGTTTAGGGTGTTGGATTAGGGCTTCTTAAGAGAGAAAATGGGTCAATTTCAATCAGGTTTGAGCATATTTTGGATTAAGCCATGGATTGCCAAGGTGGCTTGGTGATTTGGCCTCTTTCCATAGGCTTAAAGGGGTTTGGAGAGGGTTTTCACCCCTCCAAATGGGTTGACCAAGTCAACCCAAGGGAGAGCTTGACTTAAAAAAGCTTTGGATATGTCAAGAGTATCCAATTAAATAATTTTGTGGGATTGATTTGATTTAAAATGGGTTCAAGCATTGAAATTGACCTTAATGTGGGTTAAGGGTTGATTTGGTCAACCATAGTTGACTTGGTCAACCTGATCAAACCATAGGTTGAGTTTGGATCAAACAAGTTCAAATGAGCATTTTGAGATCGATGGAGGTGGTGCCATGCATTGGTAAGGTCATTTGGATTGAAATTGATATTTGAAACCTTAAGGGGCATTTTGGTCAACCTTGGTTGACTTGGTCAACCAGGTAAAACTAAGACTTGAGTTTGAATCCAATGTATTCCTAATGATATTTAGGATCCATTGGGATAGTTTTTAAAGGTTTATATGGAAAGGTCATGTTAAACTTTGGGGAAAAGACCAAAAACCTCGATAAATGGCATTTTGGTCATTTTGACCCCTATTCAATATTGGGTCAAACTGGGTCCAGCAAAGTATAGGTTATTGGTCAAAAAGTCATAACAAAGGTCATGGATATGGTCGAAAGGTTTGGAAGGTGTCCAAAGTTCGAATTCCACTAGATGGCAAGTCTAGTGGTATAGGCTGTAAATAACTGAAGGCTTTGCAGCCTTTAGAAAAAGATTCAGTTTCTGGGGTTAGAAGTGTCAGATTGAGCTCAAATTTGGAGGGTTGGTCCTAGAGACATGTTTGAACAATATACAATTGATGGATCATGATTTGGAGGTCACTTGACTGGGTTTCTAGGTGACAAAAAGTTCACCCATAAAGGGTTTCAGGACCTAGGTCCTTGACCTTGAAGGTTTGATTTGGAATGTTGGATTTGGGTTAGATTTAAGAGTTAAATGATTGACCTTGCATCATTCATATCAATGGAAATCAAATGAATGATTAAAATTAATTGGATATGATTTAAAATTTGATTGAATGTTAATTGAGGGCTGGATTAAAGATTGAATTAAAAGGTAGAGCTGGATTTGACTGGGATTGAATTGGGTCTTTATTAGGACCTTTATGACTGAGGGGTGGACACCTCCCCATTATTAGGTCACTAAAAAGAAACCCAAGTGGGTCCTAGTGACCTCATACAAAAATGAGGTCAATAAATTGACCCCTAATATGTGTAGTAGAATGAAATTCTATTACACATATTGGCGTTGATCGAATTAAAAAGTCAAGTCTAGAATTTTGATCCTAAGGAAAGGGAATACCTAACCTTAAGGAAGAGAAGAGAAGGTAGAACGAGGATGGTGCCACAAAGGATGTTATCCACCACTAATGGGTGATTATGTGGTGGGGTCAAAACATGCCCAACACAAAGGATCGAGTGATCATATAATGGGGTCGAAACATGCCCATCATAAAGGATCAGATTGAATGGTCTTGTGGTGGGGTTGAAATATGCCCAACACAGAGGACCGAGTTGAATGACCATATAGTGGGGTCAAAATATGCCCACTATAGAGGGTCGAAGATCATGTGATTGGGTCAAGGCATGCCCACCACAATGATCGAGACTGGATGCTCGTATAATGGGGTCAAGAATGCCCACCACAGAGGACAGACAGGATGACCATATAGTGGGGTCAAAATATGCCCACTATAGAGGATCAAAGATTATGTGATGGGGTCAAGGCATGCCCACCACAATGATCGAGACTGAATGGTCGTATGATGGGGTCAAGAATGCCCACCACAGAGGACCGGTTGGATGACCATATAGTGGGATCAAAATATGCCCACTATAGAGGGTCAAAGATCATGTGATGGGGTTAAGTCATGCCCACCACAATGATCAAGACTGGATGGTCGTATGATGGGGTCAAGAATGCCCACCACAGAGGACCGGCTGGATGACCATATAGTGGGGTCAAAATATGCCCACTCTAGAGGGTCGAAGATCATGTGATGCGGTTAAGGCATGCCCACCATAATGATCGAGACTGGATGGTCATATGATGGGGTCAAAAATGCCCACCACAGATGACCGGCTGGATGACCATATAGTGGGGTCAAAATATACCCACTATAGAGGGTCGAAGATTATGTGATGGGGTCAAAGCATGCCCACCATAATGATCGAGACTGGATGGTCGTATGATGGGATCAAGAATACCCACCACAGAGGACCGGCTGGATGACCATATAGTGGGGTCAAAATATGCCCACTATAGAGGGTCGAAGATCATGTGATGGGGTCAAGGCATGCCCACCATAATGATCGAGACTGGATGGTCGTATGATGGGGTCAGGAATACCCACCATAGAAGACCGGCTGGATGACCATATAGCGGGGTCAAAATATGCCCACTATAGAGGGTCGAAGATCATGTGATGGGGTCAAGGCACGCCCACCATAATGATCGAGACTGGGAGGCAGCTAGGATGGTGTCACGAAGGGTGCACTCCACCACCAGCGAGTTTGGTTCTAAGGAGAGGAAAAGAGATCTGAATGATTGAAGACTCCAAACTATTTGGAAATTAATTTTGATAATAAGAAAGTGATTGGACAAGATTAACTCAAAATACTGAAACATTTCTTTATTGATTGATAATGTGAGCTACATCAAGCATAGTATTTCTTAAGGAAACGTCCATTGATAGGAAGCATTGGGTGATTTCCTTTACAATCCACTAGCTGATACGAGCCCCCCTCATAGACTATCTTTACAAGGAAGGGTCCCTCCCAGGTTGGTTCAAATTTCCCACCGATCTTTCGGTGGGCTAAGATAGGCCTCCGAAGAACCAAGACCAAGTCTCCTACTTGGAAGGTTCTAGGTCGCACTAACTTATCATGGGCTTGGACCATTCGGGCCTTATATAACTCTAAATTTTATTGAGCTTGGAGATGGCGTTCCTCGAGGCCTTCGAGCTCTTCGAATTGGAGTCGGGCACTCTGCTCAATAGGAGTTTAATTTTGAACAACAAGTCCCAATAAAGGAAACTACGTTCTTAGATCAGAATGATCTAGGACCCAACACAAGATGTAGTTTGATTTTGAACAACAATTTCTAGCATTATAAAATACTCCTCTAGTGGGTCTAATCTTGGACCGAGCATAGAATGTAATTTTATAGAGAAGGTCTTAAAGGAAAGATGCCTATGAGGAAGAACTCACTCACATTCCTCAAGTACTAGATTTGAATTTTTATCAAGAGTAGAAGATTCATTCTTCTTATCAAAAAAACTTCCTCTAGTTATTTGGACCTTATCAGAATGACAAACGGGAACAAATTCAAAAGTAAAGTGAAAAGTTGAGTGACTCCAACAAACTTGAAAAGGTTTAAGGATTTGAATTTTGTTGACCTAGACCAAGTTTTGTAGAGACTGAACTGGGGTCTCCCTTAAATAATTTGAATTAAAATTAATTTCAAAGTGGTTTAAGTTAAGCAAAGAAATTTGATCTTTTCAATTTTTTTGCATGAGAGATTTTTATATCTTGATAGATTATCGATGCACGACGAAAATTCTGGATTCAAGATTCTCAAAATCAAGCAATTTGATGTTGACTGGGTCTTCTTAAGTTTAAAGATTTAGAAGAAGGGAACCTCTTTCTTTTTTTGGTGGCACATATTACGCATCTTTAAATTTATAATGCACTTTGCACTATTTCTTTTTTTTAATTTTAGTGCATTCGCGCATCTTTTTTTTGTTTTGTGCACTTCGTGCATCTCTTAATTTTTTTGGCACACTTTGCGCATCTTTTGATTTCAATTGAATTTGAGAAGAGGCTGCACCTTCTTTATTTCAATGCCGGGATTACATCTCAAGCATAAGAGAAGAAAGTTCATTCTCTTATGCAAGGATGGATAATCCTCAAGGCTTGACCCAATCTTTTTAAAAAAAATATTAGCTTGACATTTGAAAATCAATAAGTAGATTTTAAGCATGCAAGAGACATCAATTAAGATAGAAAATTGCGGGAAGATTGAGAAGATTTTCATTCCGAAGATCAACTTAAGTTTGACATTAATTTTAGTTCAACAATTAAATCAATCCCACAAAAGAGGTGGGAGGGAGGGACATTTAAACATGTGGTGGAGTCAACTACAACTTTCTTCTGCTTAAAAATTAAGGTAGAAGTTAATTTTCATTAAAAAGATTAATCAACTATCTTGAAAATTTGAAATCAGTACACTTGAGAAATTGATAAGTTTTTCCTTAAAAAGAACTTGCAAATCTAGGCGGCAAGACCCCAACAGTATAGAATTGAATTCCTATGCTCTCCTTGGAGGGAGATACTATTATGGAGTCTGTACTATCCTAGTGGCATCATTTTAATCAAAAGATTTATCACAATAGGACCCCATTAAAAGTTAAAATTCAATGATATCACATTCTGATAAAATCTTAGATCATTTCCCCTCTCTCTACTAGTGGCCTAGTAGTTAAGAGAGTGGCACCCTGAATGGTTTCTACACCTCCTCCTCTCTAGCTGATGTAGTGGGACACGTATAGAAACGTGACCTAATATCTTCTATTAGAGTGGACGGGTCATAACCTTCAACTAGGGGCCTAGGGCCTTGTGCTGGTGTTTGTTCAGTTCTGACTTGATTAATTCTTGCCATGTAGTAATCAAGAAGGGGTATTGAAGATCGTGCTCTTGTTTCGACAACCTCCCTCCTTTGAGTAACAGGAGAAGGGTGAAAATGATTTCTACCAGGGAGGGGGTACGTAGAAGGAGCAACGAACTTTTTATTAGCCTTAGACTTAACGTGCTTTAAGGCTTTCGCCTCAGCAGTCTTTTTGGCCTTAACAACCTTCTTTCTAACTCTACGAAGATAGTTCTTCCTTTTGTTCTGGCTGGCGTCAGGGATACTAGAACTTGACCCGATCTCAAGCTGAGATGGTAGCTCTTCTATTATTATTGACTTCTGGTTGTTATCCTCCTCAGTAGAGAATACAGTGGGTAAAGGAGTGATAGCAGCCTCCATCTTGGGGATAGGGAAGTCAACTCCTGACCCTAAAGTAATCTCAACCAAGGGGGACATCCTTTTGTATTCCAGCAGATAGATCAATCATTTCTTCTCCATTGACTGATAACTTGAAGTTTTGGAATTCCACTCCAAGCTGGATCGAATTATCAAAGGTGATTCCTTCTACTATCAAGTTTCTATCCATAGAGAAGATGAGTTTCCTATCCATTTGAGTGCTTGATTTCCTTGCCGAACTGTTTGGGAGCGAAATGTCAAAGACTGACTACACCAGAAGGATTGAAGTTTTGAACCAAATTTGAAAAGGTAAAATTTTATTAAAGGCTTGAAACTTTGAGTTTGAGATTAAATGATCTTCTGTAAATTGTGAAACTTAGCATAATTCAGATTTGTTTGAATATACAAGTTTGCAATATTTATAGGAATATTTTAAAGGATTTGGCTTGACTCTTTTACTCTACCAATTAACTTGGAGGCAAAATGTCAAAGCCCGACTTAGACAGAGGTTTCCTCGCTCACCTCTCTTTTTGACGTGTCTTTTCTTTTTGATGTTGGCCACACTCACCAAAGGGAGAAATGGGTAGAGGGACTAACGGAAGGAAAGGTAATCAAAATTACCGATGCAACAAAATTTTGCCATTATTAAAGATTGAAAGAGAGATTTAGTCCCACTGTGGTCGCCATTTTTTTGTTTGTTGGTGTTGAAAGCGGGTTTTGAAAATTTTAGTTTTCTTTAGAAAATTTAAATTGATGTTAAAATTTTCAATTCTAAAATCAAACATCCCATTATAAAAAGTATATCACCTTAGGAGGTCAAAATAAAATTTCAGGATGGGGTTCAGATTTAGAATTATAAATTTTATCTTGAATATCATAACTAAATTTAAGAGAAAACTTTGTATGGCCCCGAAGGGTCAAAATAAAGTTCAGTCAAATATCAAGCTACGATAATCAAGGGAAGTGATCGCTAATTTCATATTCGAAATTATTTTAAAAAAAGATATATCTCCCCGAAGGGAGAAGATATCATTTGTTAATAATCGTTCGAACATAACGATAATGATAATCAATAATTTAATTTTCTCAATGAAGACTAATTAAATTTTGAAAATCAATTTTAAAAATCAGTTGTGGGTTCTAAATCTCCTACGAGCACAAGCCCTCATAGTTAATTATATCGTGGGAGACCGGAGTTCCCTACGAAAACTTTCAATTAAAATAATGGTAGAAATTTTGTTTAGAGATTTTTAGGAATGATATCAAACAGATGAAAATAAAATTTCAAATGGGATAGGAGCAAGATTGAACACTTATTTTGGAATCAAATGAGGAAGGGTAGGAGGCACTTTAGGATTCTGAAACAATTCAGAAGTGTCCCGACCTAAGCTAAGTGTTGGGCTTTAAATTTTAGATTGAAAGAATGTTTAATTCGAGTTGAGCATTTTATTAGAAATTTGGGATTATATTCCCGGAGGTTGGGGTCTTATAACTCAAATCCTGCCACATATCTTAGATCTAAATTTGGACACTGGACCACAGTTATCTGAACCTAACTAATGCAATGCAAAATCTGGGCTTATCCTAGCATGGATTGGGGAGCCAGCTAAACCACCTAAACGCTTCAAAACCATGAGTCCAGTCTTTTGATGTAGAGTAATCATGGATGTTATTTAAGATTGGTTGAAGAAGTTGGGGTCGACATCTAGAGCAGATCCCTAATTGACCCCTTGACTTATATTGGGTGGAATGCTTAGACTAAAATGCAATTAAAATTTTAATTTAATTAGTTTCTAATGCAATGCATGCCGGTTAAAATCTCTAAATCAGGTATGCATGAAATTTTAAAAAGACTTATAAAATAATTTTTTTAAAAAGACTAGACTTCCCTAGATCTAGCACCTCATCCTCATAGGTCGGATTATCTAGACTCTACCCGCAGGTGGGGAAGTGTCTCATAGCAAGGAGAGAGAGAAGTGCAGTAATATGCATGAGACCCCGGACGATTCCAGCTATTCCCTAGGTCGTTAAGTTTCTATGTTATTTAAATCTTAAATTTTTAAATATTAGTTATGAGAAAAAATATTTTTGGTCCTTAAAGAGCCTAATGAAGTCCAGGCTAAAACAAAAATGACATGCAAGCGCCAAAGAACTAAAAAAAATAGGTAATCATATATGCAATTAAATTAAATCACAATACATTAAATAATCAAATTAATTAAGTAAATATCCATAGGCAAATTGTCTTACTTATTACAACCCAAATTTACATAAATTAAAAGTGGCCAGAAACCACCGACAATAACTCGGATTCTAATCCTAATACAGACGCAAGTGACTTTGAGTGGGATACTCTCTGTCTTCAACTCCTCGGTCTTCTCCTCCTCGAGCTCCTTGGATTCTTCATGGCTGGATACCCAAATGGAAAAGAGAACTCTTCCCTTGAGGGGGAGGTTACTCTTTTCACTTTGGATAGTAAAGTGATCCAAATTTGGAGTTCAAAATGGATAAGGACTGTCCCCCAAAGGGATATCATTTCCTCTTTGAAATCCAATCTTTAGATCTATGTATCCCAAACTCAAAGTGTTACTTTCACAACTCAATACTCAAACAAATTGCATGAATGTAAAAATAAAAATTCTAGACTCTCCTGTTGGGTTATCCTAAGTATTTAAATATTAAATCACATCCCAAGTAGTTATATATATATATACAGAAAAATAAACATACTTGGCCACGCTCTTTTTTTATTTGGGGGCTAAGCAGCTGAAGCACCTGTAGTATTTATATTTATAATTTATTTAGCCCCCTTTATTGTCCTGCACGAGCGTGGCCACCTATAGAAAATTTAATGAGCATCCAGATCGTTCCTAACCTAAGAGTAATATAATCGCCCATCACATCAATTTACAGAGTACAGTAAAAGTAAACAAATACATCAACTAATTTTAATTACAACATGCAATAAAAACTCAGAAAATCCAGTACACAGCAGAAAAGTAAACACCAGCCTAGCCTGAATCTAGAGTCGGTTGTCCTAGCAAACTATCTAAAGTGTGTGTAGAAGGTCGTGTGGCTGGGGTAGATCCTAGGATGGGTAATTTGTTCAAATTATCTAATATTTGAATTCGTGGAAGGCTCAAAGAGAGGTTTAATTAGAGTTCAAATATTAGTATATTAAAGTTTAAATTAAACCTATTTTAATAGTTAAATGATTGCTACCTGTGTTACTCACTTAGGCCATGAAATTTATTTCACCTTCCTTGGGGCTAAGTTAATAGTCTCGTAGGCCTGGGTTACCTAGTAGCAATCGGGGTTGATTAAGTTGATTTAGTTTGTTGAAAATAAGGATCGATTAATATTATTTAAGTTAGTTAATTACTAATTTTAAAATTTAAATTATTTTATATTTTCGATCAACAGGTTCGTGGCGTTGTGCCACCATGCTCGAGGAACCAGGCCTCCTTAGGACACTTAGCCCCGCAGCCCGGAGTAGTCCATCCTAAAAACCTTACTGATGTAGTTAAATTAAAGGTTTTAACTTAGTTAAGAAATTAAAAGTAACTTAATTTTGATATTTAAGACTTCATTGAATTCATTCGTGGCGTTGTGCCACCAGGCTCGAGGAACCAAGCCTCCTTAGGACACTTAACCCCGTAGCCCGGAGTAGTCCATCCAATAAACTTCATCTTTGGAGTGGTTGTTATGCATTTCAGTGTTGGTTTAGTGTTTTATTAATCAAATTAAAGTTTCTAGAATTTTAATGAATTATTGGATTTTTAGAAATTATTGGAATTATTTAATTATGTTAATTAAGGGGTCCAAAAGTTGGCTTTTCAATTTAAAGTTAATTTTGCAAGTTTCAGATTTTTAATAAATATTAAACTTTATGATGAGTTGTTAGATTATTATCACACTCAATTTGGAGTTTTCTATGAAAAGTTATGATTTTTTTTAAAATTCGGACCTTTATTTGAACTACAGTTGACCAAAAAGGTTGACTTTTTGACTTTGACCAGATTTTGGAGGTTTGGCATTTTTAGAAAATACTAAACCTTAATTGGAGTTGATTGACACTAAGTTTGCTTAATTTAAGTTTTTCTGTAATTAGTTATGTATTTTCAAAGTTTTACTAATTATTGAATTTTTTAAAATTGCTTAATTAGGAAGGTTTTGATTATTTTGATCCAAACTCATCCCAAACTACATGGAATTACCCTCAAAGGTCAAGTAAGACCCATGGGAGCATTTCCAAGTGCTTAGAAATTATTTGGGATTTTTAATTACTTTTAATTAATTAATTTAATTAATTGTTTATTTTTATTAAAAGTCAAACTAAAGTTAAATTAGGAGACCAGTCAAGGGGCTTTTATTTTTCCTAAGTAGAGGGCTAAGTTTTGGTCAATTTGAGGTATTATTTGTATTTTTTAGAGTTAATTTGAATTTATTGTATTTTTTTGAATTTTCTAGGTCCTTAAAAGGGCTGAAACTTTGGGTAATTAATTTTCTAACTTAATGACCTCCAAATTCAATGAAATTTAAACTTAAGGTACTTGATGTCACTAAGTTTTTTGTGTTCAATTTTTATCCTTATTGGGTGTGTGTAGAATCTCCTAGGAATTTTCTAAGTTATCTAGACTTTTACTTAATTATTTCTCCTAGTTCTCTCTATTGTTCAAATAGGCATGAAATTTAGTTTTTCTAACCCTTATACATATGCAATCACACCACAAAAGTTATGCAACCTAATTCTACAAAAAAAATGGAGTTATGAATTTTCAAAGTTTTGGGTCCAAAATGGACCCAATACTTTTAAAATTCACATCACAGCAATTCAATGGGTATCTAAACCTAAGAAAATTATAGTGCATGCCTAAGATACCCAAATACCTTCCACCAAAATTTGGGGCTCAATTGACCACTAGATTATGAGAAAATCACAAAAAATAAATTTCAAAGAAATAAAAATATCTCACAATACAGTAATCAATCAACTCAAAATTAATTTTAATAAATACTAGGCTAAATTATCTTTCCAACAAGCTCAAAAACACTCAATTTGGTGGAGAAACGAATTTACTATAAATTTTAAAAGTTGTGCCTATTTTTTAAATTTTTAAGTCCATTAATAACCGGCACCAATCATTGGCAATGATCGGCGCCAAAACTGCGGCGGCGTGTGGCATTTTTATATGAAGAGTGCTGTTTATCAACCACCTATCCACGCCATCACTAACCCCAAGCAATCCGATCGAGAAACATAGAAAATCGGACGGCCGAGATCGACCAAGGCCGTTTTAGATGAAAATGAACTAGAAAATTGAAATACTCATAACTTTCAAAATACTTGTCAAAATTTAACAAAATTTGAAACATAGGTTCATGGGAACATGAACTTTCGTTTCCTAGAGTTTGGAGACCCATGTAATGAAATTTTTAAGCAGTTTCAAATTAAAATTTAAACTTAAAATGAGTATAACTTACAATCCAACCATCGGATTTTTGAGATCTTGGGCTCATTAGAAAGCTGCAATGATCCTCTACAACTTTTATAAAGACACCAAGAGCTAGATCTTTCTGGATCGAATGTTATGTTAGAAAATCCTCTTTCTCTCTCTAGAATGCTCTCTCCTCACTAAAATAATGGTTTGAGGCTTGGAAATGGTGGGAAGAGGCTTGGGAAAGCCTTAGAAATGGTTGGAGAAGATGAGAAATGGTTTTGGAAGGTTGAAGGCTGGAGGAGAGTTGAGGGAGAGTGAATAATGAAGAATTCTTTTTTTTAGGTTAGGTTTCTCCCACCTTAACACTTGACTTTTGGATTGGATGATCTTGATTTGTTTGGAGGGAATTTGGATGCATGACAAGTGTCCTCTAAGCTACCCAAAGCTAAGGAATAGGGTTGGTCGTGAGTGTGACCTCTCTTGGTCCATGAGAAAGGGGACCACACCTTTTCTCTCATTTGGGTGAACCAAAGCTTGGCTTGGTTTAGGGTGTTGGATTAGGACTTCTTAAGAGAGGAAATAGGTCAATTTCAATCAGGTTTGAGCAGGTTTTGGATTAAGCCATGGATTTCCAAGGTGGCTTGGTGATGTGACCATGATTTGGCCTCTTTTCATAGGCTTAAAGGGGTTTGGAGAGGGTTTTCACCCCTCCAAATGGGTTGACCAAGTCAACCCAAGGGGAGCTTGACTTGAAAAAGCTTTGGATATGTCAAGAGTGTCCAATTAAAATATTTTGAGGGATTGATTTGATTTAAAATAGGTTCAAGCATTGTAATTGACCTTAATATGGGTTAAGGGTTGATTTGGTCAACCTGGTCAAACCATAAGTTGAGTTTGGATCAAACAAGTTCAAATGAGCATTTTGAGATCAATGGCGGTGGTTCCATGCATTAGTAAGGTCATTTGGATTGAAATTGACATTTGAAACCGTAAGGGGCATTTTGGTCAACCTTGGTTGAATTGGTCAACTAGGTCAAACCAAGACTTGAGTTTGAATCCAATGTGTTCCTAATGATATTTAGGATCCATTGGGATAGTTTTTAAAGGTTTATATGGGAAGGTCATGTTGAACTTTGGGGAAAAGATCAAAAACCTCTATAAAGGGCATTTTGGTCATTTTGACCCCTAGTCAACATTGGGTCAAACTGGGTCCAGCAAAGTGTAGGTTATTGGTCAAAAATTCATAACAAAGGTCATGGATATGGTCGAAAGGTTTGGAAGGCGTCCCAAGTTCAAATTCCACCAGATGACAAGTCTAGTGGTATAGGCTGTAAATAACTGAAGGCTTTGCAGCCTTTGGGAAAAGATTCAGTTTCTGGGGTTAGAGTGTCAGATTGAGCTCAAATTTGGAGGGTTGGTCCTAGAGACATGTATGGACAATATACAATTGATGGATCATGATTTAGAGGTCACTTGACTGGGTTTCTAGGTGACAAAACGTTCACCCAGAAAGGGTTTCAGGACCTAGGTCCTTTACCTTGAAGGTTTGATTTGAAATGTTGAATTTGGGTTGAATTTAAGAGTTAAATGATTGACCTTGAATTATTCATATCAATGAAAATCAAATGAATGACTAAAACTAATTGGATATGATTTGAAATTTGATTGAATGTTGATTGAAGGCTGGATTAAAGATTGAATTAAAAGGTAGAGCTGGGTTTGACTGGGTTTGACTGGGATTGAATTGGGTCTTTATTAGGACCTTTATGACTGAGGGGTGGACACCTCCCCATTATTAGGTCACTAAAAAGAAACCCAAGTGGGTCCTAGTGACCTCATACAAAAATGAGGTCAACATGTGAAAGGTAAATCAAATAATAATTTGAAGGTAATAATAGACCTGAAGGTGTACTGTAGGAGAAAATATCTGGAACTCAAAGAGGGTGGAAATCGTAAACTATTGAAGCCAAAATCCCCTTTCTCGCTTACTTTAGAACATAAATGTGCAATCTGTGAGTTAGTCCAAAGCTTGAAAATGTCGAATGGGTATGCTTCAAACTTATCCAGATGTGTAGACATGAGATAAGGAAAAGTGTTTGGCATGAAGAGTCCTAACCGCCACATCTTCATGGAGTATCTGCTACCTGAGCATTCAATCAATTTTGCAATAGTTTTCTAGAAGCAGAAAGCGGCTTTTCCACCGGAAATCAGTCAATATAGCTTTCCAGCGATTTTACAATGGTTATTTCCAACGGAAGTTTAAGGCGATTTTTCCGACCGATTTCATTCCCCGAAAATTCTGACGGTTCCTTTTTTTTTTCTTGTGGAAATATTTCGTCGATTATTCCCAACATATTTTTTGTCATAATTCTATCAAAAATCAGCTAGAAGTATTTCTAAGAGAAATTTTTTTTACGGAAGTCCATTTCGTACAACCTTTTTAGTGACCGAAATAAAGTTGTCAAAAATCTGCCGGCAAATATATTTTCCAATAGATATATAATTTGTTCTCTGATGAACTTGACCACCAAAAATGAATGAATTTCCTGTAGCGCTTGCACCTTCCCCATTATCCATGATAAGCATTGGAATTCATATTCATTAAGTTTGATACACCAATTGTATATAGCTTCGTTAAGCGATTGGTCTACAGAAATATTTGTTTGACGATTTTATCCATCACCACTACAACATCATAGACTTCCAAGTAAGGTATAAGACACCTCGCCAATGTGATAAGTTCCTGTAGTGCTTGCACCTTCCCCTAAGACCAAGCTGATGAACGGTGGCAATGTTAGGACCTTAATTAGCTTGACCATCTAGTCCTTTGCATCCTTCTGAAGGTCTTCAATAATAGTGTACACTTTTTCTAGACCCAAAAACTCAATTGATTGATGCTAGATACTCCTAATTAGCTAAAATCTCATCCGTAGCCCTCTATCTAATGCATGTCGATTGATCAGGTAGACCAATGAGGAGACTCTAACTATTACTGTGTTGTCGCATATACAGCTCTGATTGCGTCTTGAAAAAGGGATATACATCTGTAGCTCTGATTGCACCTTGAAAACAAGACAAATCTGCAACCCATAATAGTATAAGCCATTTCTTTAAAGCATTACACTGACAAAGCAGTAGATTTTTTTTTTCGGGCAGTTTATGGTGTTCGAGCGTGGGAAATGAGGAGGAATAGGCTTCCATCAACCAATGCGTCACATAGCTCGCTCGCTCTAGAGCAGTAGATACTAAGACGTTATGTTTATTTATCAATAACTATTTATAAAACAATTATTTTGTTCATTGTTAAACAGAATTTGCAATGAAATAAACTGCAAGTGTGTTCTCACCCAAGCTTCGTTTTCTTTGGGACAGACTATTTCTTACTGTTTCATAAAGCAGTTTTCTAATAAAAATTTTTAATTCTGTACTAAAAAATTGTTTTAATTAAGAAGCACAAGAAAATCATCTCAAATGAAATATTCATATCAAATTCCATCATGCAAAATACTTTCCACTTTAGTTGATATAACAACAAAGTATAGGTTTGTCAGAACTTTTTCTTCTCCGACAATTCTCATTTGTGAGTGATTTTAATTCAAAAAAAGAATTACAAGGTCCTTAAAAGGAACCTCCAGCTCACTAATGCTCCCAGGAGCTACAAATAATAATAAAATAAAGCCTACGAGCCGGTGGTTTCAGAAGCTAAGAATTACAAAATTACCTAGTAACAGTCTAGGGCTGCAAGAAGATAGCACCCAAAAAAGGGAGATCCAAAGGAAAATAATCAGCAAATACTCCCTGCAAAAAATGAGAGGCAGAATCCAGTTACCAATAGAAGTAGAATCCACGATCCCCCTGCAAAGCTTGTCACGCCAAAAATTCCCCATAGTCATCTCTATGCTCTTCTTCCACGATCTCCCAGCAACTAAGGCCTCGAGCCCACTGCCCACAAGCGTCCGGTCCTGCACAAAATGAGATCAAGTCTCCAAAAACCTACAAAAACAAGGCTGCAAGGACACTCACCAAAAGGTTAATACAGACAAAGGAAAAAGCTAGCATAATTCTAAAAACCAAAGTAAAATAAGCAGATTGAACACAGGTTTTAAAATTCTCTAAAACGCATAAGTCAGTAACATTGAATTGCAAATTATCAATTATATTGAAGAATGGATAAAGCAACCCCTTTCTCCAAAAAAAAAAAAAAAAAATTTGAAGCAGAAATACTCAGAACAAACACAGGTCTTGATAGTATAAGATAACAATATGCAATACTTGGAGGATAAAGACTCCCAACAAAATAGCCAGCATTTCTCAAAGAAAAATTGGAGAAGAAGCAGAAAGTCAAGATGACAGGCATAGGTTAGAATGGCAGACATAACCAAGAATCACCTGATAGCAATAGTCAACAGCCCAGAACAACAAAAACAAAATGAACCCAGCATACCAGCCAAAATAGAAAAACCAAAACAGAGCAAGCAGAAAATAGGAAAACAGCAAATCATTCAATGGAACAAAATGCACAGCCTGCACCACAACCAGAGGCTAATAACACCTTATATACGGAAGCCCCATACAGTCCAGCCTAGCCAAGCCATTCGTAATATAAGGGATATTGTGCCCAGTATACTTCAGAAATCTCCAGAGCAACACATAATTGGACCCCAATCAACAGGCTTTCAAGCTCGGCTTGAACAGCCGTATTAGCAAAAGAGGGACTCGCATAAGCCATGATGACCAAACCATTAGAATCCCGAATAATACCACCACAGCCCGCGCCAAGTCTGCTTTTGGCGCCATCAGTGTTGAGTTTAAAATAGCCCAAATTAGGTTTCCTCCAGTAGATAATTTTCTCCTTAATAACAGGGTTGGAATTACTTAATTTCACACCAAATTCAACAGCCAAATGATAATAGTTTTTAAAAGACTCAACATTGATAAGATTAGCAACAAAAAGTTGAAAAATCTTGAACCTCACTTTAGAAATAACATTAAGGGCATTCATTTTAGTGTTGCCATGCTTGGAATCATTCCTACAGCTCCAAATAAACCAACAAATAATAACAGGGAGAATATTACGAATGTGACCTTTAATAGGTATAAACCAATTATTAAAAAGGTCAACCATGGAATTGATATGCAGAGACGAAATAACATTAAACAGGCTGTCAAAGTGAAGCCAAACCTTTAAAGCAATAGGCCCTTGAAAAAACACATGGGTCATATTCTCAATATAATAGCAACATTAGCATTTGGAAGCCATGTAAATACCTCTTTTAGATAAGATGGCATCCAAGGGAAGATAGTTATTTAAAATCCTCCAAATAAGAAAAGAATAAGTAGTAGGAATACTCGAATGCCAAAAAGCAGTATTGGTAAGATTCTTAGGATAAATAGTTCTAATCTTGTTCCAGATTTTTTTTAGTGTCAAACATCCCATCATTAGTCAAGTTAAAAAGAATGCAGTCATCACAATCCAAACTAACCGGAATTTTAATAATGAGCTGAAGAATAAACTCAGGAACAATATTAGAAATCAGATTGATGTTCCAACCGTCGTTGGAGAAGAAATCTTTAACTTTCCAATCAACAGTGGAATGGGTGTTTAAAAGACTATCAATGGAAAAGTCCCCAAGCCATTTATCTTGCCAAAAGAAAAGCTTCCCAGCACCCAACCACCATTTTATGAACTCCTCAGCTTGCCACTTAATCTTACACAACCTCTTCCAATTAAAAGAATCTCCACTTTTACAATTTAAAGGGTGTTTCCCAACACAATACTTAGCAACCATAAACTTGGCCCATAAGCTTTTATTGGCCCTAAATGAATACCACAATTTATGATTATAGATAGTAATCATGTCTTTAAAATACCTTAAGCCAAGTTTGCCCTCATCCATAGCACCCACACAGTTATTCCACGAACCCCAAATAATCGAGCGGTTTCCCTCCTTCGACCCCCACAAAAATGATCAAAAAATGGTTGAAGAAGCTTTAATCATGTGCCGAAGATGGTTTGATTAAGGTCCGAAAAAATTTAGATTGTGACTCTTTATAGTGATATAGATATAGTCAAATTTGAGCGCCTTATAGTGATATAGATATGTTATAATTATTATTGTATTCAATTGTATCAAAAATTTAATCTACCATGTTATAGCTATTGTGATAATACTCAACATATTATTATACAAAATTTTATAACAATTATAATTTAATATAAGGCTTATTATTAAAATTGTATCCTCTATTGTGTTTACCTTACTGTTACTATTTGCTATTTTATACTCTATTATTTAACAAGCTCAAACCTTATTTGAACATTAAATGAATCTTATTCAAATTTGCAATTCAACTATTTTAATTTGTTTTAGCAATATCTTATTCAAATATTATTGAAACCACGTTTAAGCATTGCTCGAAAAATCTTTTGAATATGAATAATTCAAAATCGATTATGATTCAAATCATACCGATTAAAATATTTTTATTTTTTCACATATGTTCTCAATCTTGATCTAATGTTGTTGGAAATTGGAATGAAATTTTAATGCGGTGGACTTAAAGAAGTAGTATGTTATTCAGAGCTGATGTATTTTGATCCAAATAGAATTTGCGATCGTATTTTCCTATGAAAATCATTGGGGATATATTTCTCTAATTTTGAGCATTATGAGGTCAACTTTCCCTTTTTATATGCTATTCATATTTTATTTTATTTACAATCAAATAAAAAAAAAGATATTTAAAATTTATTTTGCAACCAATGTGACTTTCTTCAATACACTTTATTTATTTTATAATAGATTTAAAATACATTTAAATTTTAAGTACTTCGAATCAAACAGCTAAAACGCTAAAAATTCATGCCTTAGTTCAAATTCAACAAATGCACATTGAAAACGAGCGAAAAACATCGAGATTATTTGAAGGTACGTAGTTATTCTATATGTCCACATACATCCTAAAGCATGCATAATTAGTCATTTGAAATTCATTGTAGTTCCGTACACATCATGAAAGAAATTAATGACACTATAATAAAATAATAATTGTTGAATTAGTACATACCACTCAAAATTATCATATTTTTATATGTAATACTAAAACTTTGTTAGTTACGTAAATTTTTATTTATAACTTTGATTAAACCCTCAAGAATGAAGAAAAGTTGTGATGTCATGAAGGATGACGAAGTCACAACAGAATCTCTCTCGGAAGGGTCGTGAAGGACAAGGAATTAAGTCGCAATGGCATCTCGTCAGAAAGAGTTGCAATGGGTGCATTGGTAAAGGCTGAGGAAGTCATGCCAAGATCTTGTAGAGAAGGATCACGACAATATCTCATTGGGGAAGGGTTGCATGGGACCGGTGGCTAGAGCACTAGCAACGAGTGATAGGATCTCGCTAGGAAGGGCGACGGGTTTAGCAGCACAGTCCAATGACAGGATATTCAAATTTTAACAAAGAGGATGAAGATGATGTCATTTTTTATATTATTTAAAATTTTGAGAATTATGTGAGTAGATAGTGAAAGTTTAATGTTAAATATGTAAATGGAATATTTTTTAACGGTCCTAATTATCGATTCGAATACGATTAAACACCTACAATAATAATAAATCTTTTTTGACAGCCCTAATTGAGAGATATCACTGTCATGGTATGCTTTCACTTCATTTATCGAATCCCTTGCGAATATTGATGATTATTTTTTATAAGAAGGAAGGGTCAGACATTTTCCTTCCAATTATATGATTTGGGGAGGATTTCTTCCAACCACAGAAGCTCTCAGAAAAGTCCAACTCTTGGCAGCAAGTGGGGAAGCTAAGCCAATCTCTTCTAATTGGATGCTTCTGAAAATGGTGCACTAAAATGACAGAAAGGCCAAGAGACCCAGCTAGCAAGCTTACATAGAAGTATTAGTTCTTCAAGAAAAATGAGAATAAAATATTATAAAAAAAATAGAAGATGAAAACTATATAACTTCCAAGAATTGCGTTAAAGGACACGCTATTGCTTTGTTATTTAATTAACTCCAATCAATTCATTAGTTGAAAAGTAATCGTGTTCATACTATAAACCTCAACATAGAATACTATTTTGGCTTATTATGTGGTGTAGATAAACCTTCACTTATAATTGTTGAGAAATTGTAGCTTAATTAATTCTAATCTCTCACTAAAAATATTTAATGAAATCAATAACGGTAGCAATATAATATTAAAGCAAACGAGGAAATTAATTTACGGGCAATACTCATAAATCTATCATAATATGCATGCACATCATATTTCATTTTATTCAAAATATAAAATTTGGTCATGCAGTTGATCCTCATATTTATTAAGGCTTCATTTGGGACGGCTTTCTTACTGCTTCTTAAAGCAACTTTTTAGTAAAAAAATTAAATTTGTTGTACTAAAAAGCTGCTTTAGGAAGCAGTAAGAAAACCGTCCCAAACGAAGCCTAAGTAACATATATTACGCTTTATGTTTTAGGTCAAATCATGTATGTTTAATTTCACTTGCAATATAGCCAAAATAATTAATCATAGCTCTACATTCAAATTTTTCAAAATCAAATGGTTTAAAATCTTAAAAAAAAGGTTTTCTCATTATCAATCTAGTTGAAAATTTCTCAAAATTATACTACATTTCATCAAATATATGGGTATTGTGATGTGCTAGAAAATTTGTGGTGATAGAAATTGTAAAAGACATCTTCTAGATTCATCTCATCGGTCCGTTAAATTTTATTATAAGCACATAAGATTCAGAGAACATTTGATCCTCTAGTTAATGCCTTGAAGTTTTTAATCATGTTTCAAGTGCTCAATTTAAGCTCATTTGGGGTCTGATTTGATCACTTATGGTGCCGGTGGGTTTGTAACGTCGAGAAGTTCAGCTCTACCACAAGAATGTTGAAATCAGACTTCGAATGTTCTTGAATTTAATCCTACAAATTCTCAATTCAAATATTACATCGGGATTCATACTGAACAAGTGAATTTTCAAGAGACTCATTAACAATACTTTAGATTCTCATGATAGTTACAGGGTGCTAGTAACAAGTGAATTTTCAAGAGACTCATTAACAATACTTTAGATTCTCATGATAGTTACAGGGTGCTAGTATGGAACCCTGACTTAATTTTGTTGTTGTTCTTGCTTTTTTTTTTTCCAAGCTTTTGTCTTACTTTCAGTTGATATGATGATGTAACAATAAACTTGAATAAAAATTTGATCTGTGGTGCATGGTTTAAGTTCTATAGTTAACTAATACCCATCTAGAAACGACTCCAAATATAGTGGGATTAAGATGGATGCTAACCAAATTATTGGTAATGTTATAAACAAAATTTTACAATTTTACTCTGTTAATCTTATTACTGTTAAAAATGTTAGCAATTGCTCAGATATGGCATTACAATTGGGCATCTCAATTGAGTACGGGAAGTTGGATAATTTGGAGAGAATTGTGAGGTGGATCAAACCTTCCCCTTCTTATGTTAAACTTAAATCTGATGGTTTCGTTGGGCCCTCATTTGCAGGTACCGGTGGCATTATTCGTAATCAGTATGGTGTTGTTATAGCTGTTTTTGCTGGTCCATTAAATTTTTGTAAGGTGATTATTGCCGAGCTGATGGGTTTATCCCATGGGCTTAATATTTGACATAGATTGGGATTTTAGCACGTGTCAATTGAGGTGGATGCTAAGATGTTAATTCAGATCATTCACAATGAGGTACCTGGTAATCCTCATAATTTCTATATTATTAGAAGAATTAAGCATTCATACTCTGCCCTTAATTATTATATTTCTCATATTTATCGGGAGGGCAATTCTTGTGCTGATTGGTTTGCCAAATTTGGGTGTCACCTTGATGTTTTTCAGGAGTTAGATGCTACTAATTTACCACCTTTCGTGAGAGGGTTGGTTAATTTGGGAAGATCTAGGCTGCCTTATATCTGTATTGGTTGATGGTTTCTATTATTGGTCTTTTCGTGTGGGGGTTCTCTGGAGACCTGCTTATCTATTTTGGGTTACTGTCTTCTATTCTGGGAGCTGATTGGTGTTGCTGATCGGGGTTTTAGGTTTCTTCATCTACCTCATTTGTTATGCTGATCATTCGAATTTGTTGCTCAGAGGTGATTCACCTGGGAGTCGAGTGGTTTATTTAAGTTATGTGGTTTGTTCTGGAAGTTTTGTAGTTATGCTCGTCAGAATATATCTAGTCGGTTCTGTAGTCCTTCATATCGAGGTTGCACTGCTTTGGATCATTTTGCTATCAAATTTTATTCTGTGAACTAGTTTTGAGTTGTTGGTGCTTGTTTTTGTCCCAATTGCCTGTCTGAAACTTTCCTTATCATATGGATTACATATTAGTTTCTGAACCAGAACTGTCACTAAGGGGGGCTGCTGTGAACATTTGGTGTGCTAGTTTATCTAGTTATGTCGATTATAATATTTTATTCTTATTCAACTCTCTTTTTACTACCATACTATTTGCTGCATTACCTTCTTGTGTTGGAGCTTTTTCCTTGAGAAGGTTTGCAGTTTAGAGGATTACAGTGGCATGGTTGAGTTCTTTTTGCAGAAAGATTGCGCTAATTGACTACTTTTAGATCTTTCTTTTTTGGGCGATGACTCCTTGCCGTCTTAGATTGTATCTAGGCAATTTTGTATTTTGGAGTAGTAGGGGACTTTCTGCACGTAGGTTTTCTTTCTTTCTTTTTGTAGCTCGTTCGAGCATTAGTGAACGGAAGGTCATCCTAAGGATCTTGTAATTTTGGATTTATATTAATGCTTAGGCCCCTCCGTGGGTTTCCCCAAAAAAACACACACACACACAATAAAAATATATTAAAAATCATGATATGTAGGTTATCATCTCTTACTTATAGAAAAGAAAAGTCACTTTTATTGCAATAGTAGCAAATACTCATCTTCTACTTCAAAGATAATATAATACGTGCTAAAATCTAAAGTGGTAGCTATTGTTGAAGGTGGTCATCGACATTGATCATCCAAAAATGTAATAGAATTATTAAATCTCTCATCTCCTAAACTCTTCTATAGAAAATGAGGTCTTATTTATAACTTTTTTTAATAAGAGCATTTTGGTATTTTACCAAAATTCAAAGCACTTCATTGAACATGTCATATTGATCCTCTTGATTATAAATTATTTATTCAACATTTGAGTAACTTAATATCCTCAAAATTGAATGATCATGGACTTCATGAATTCATCTCATCGATTCACTAGATTTGACTATGATCACACAAGATTTAAAGAAAATTTGATTCTCCAATTAAAGTTCCAAAGTTGTTAAACATTTTTCAAGAGTTCAATTTAAGCACATTTGGAGCCAGATTGTTCTCTGATGGTGTCAATGGATTTGAATCATGGAGACATTCAATTTTACTACAAGCATTTTGAAATCAATGTTTGGGAGTTCTTGAATTTAGTTCTATAAGTTTTCAATTCAAATTTTACATCAGAATTCATGTTGAGCAAGTGATTTTTCTTAAGATATATTAAGTATAATTTAGATTCTCATGAAAGCTACATTCTATTGGTATGGAACCTAAACTTTATTTTGTTGACCATGTATTTGTCTTACTTTTAGTTAGGGTTGTCAAAATGAGTTTTTGGGTTAGGTTCAGGCCCAACCCGAAAATGACTCGCCATTATTAGACTCGACCCGATTCTGGAAATGGGCCGAAAATTTGAACTCGGACCCAACCCGCACTAAACACAGGTCAACCCGACCCAACACGCTGACCAGGGCATAAATTAGGCACTAGGATAGCGAGGGCGTGCTACGGGGTACGAGCTCACGCGAGGGGCGCGAGGTTGCAAGTGGGGGGCAGAGTCGTGAATTGCGAGTGGGGTGCGGGGTTGCGAGTAGGTGCGAACCTGGCACTGTAGTGCGTGCGGCCAACGCTGGTGCTAGTCTGGCAATGCGCGAGTGGTGAGCTAGCCTTGGGGTCGAGCATGAGGGGCAGGCCACATGTATGACTGTGCAAGGCAGGCCACAAACCGTAGGTGTGTGGGTGCCGATACTAGACGTGGGCGTGATGCGGTGCACGCCAGTGCTGGTGCAGCTCTGCGGGTGGGAATGCGGGATGAGGACCATGCAGTCTTGTGAGGCAGCGGGAGGAGCGCATCAATGTGGTGTGGGACCTATGAGTTGGATTGAGCTTTTAGATCTGGGTCAACTTTTGATTTTCAGGTCAACCCAAACCCAACCCGATTTAAAAAATGGGTCAAAAATTTGAATACTTAAATGATAATCATTCTTAACACTCATACAAGTGGACATAAGACATCTACAAACTTCTAAATAGAATGCTACACATACTCAAATGATAATCATTCATATGGCTGCTCATTACCAAATATTTTAAAATGCCCTATACACATCGTAACATATAAAATGTATTATGTCTATGCAGATATGCTATTCAGTATGTGTAATGTATTACGCTGCAGCAGCGCACCCCATTGGCATGCAAATATATTATGCACTACATGCAAGCATCAAATTATAATGCAAATATATTATGCGAGCAAATCGATGACGTATAGATACATTATACATGCATGTTATGTAAATGTTTTGTGTGATATGTTAATGCGTCATGCCATTGGATCCGCGACATTCATACAAGCAGGCATAAGGCATCAATAAAGCCCAAAATAAAGTCTTGCATACTTGTCAGTAATAACTACCTGCATAGCTAGCTACCTCTCAAAATGCAGAACCCCCCCCCCCCCCCCCCCCCTCTCATGCATTAAAATGCACATTGATCCATTCCATAATATGTATGTATCTGCAATATACAGAGGTTTTTATTCCAGCATGTCGCTTGCCATTATAATCACAATTAAAAATGACATCATGCATACATTTATAGGATGGAGATGATTTCATTTAATTATGCCATTTGACATTACAATAACATTTAAAGTGACATCCTACATGTATTTATAGGATGCAAAGGGTTTCATTCAAGCATGTCATTTAATATTATATTTACATGCAGATATGTCATACATGCACAACCAAGTGTCCTCATGCATGTATTTGCTAGATGTAGAGGATTTAATTCAAGTAATATCATGTAACATCCTATCTATATACAGAAATATCGCACATTACAACTATATAGTGTGTAAATGCAAAATGCAAAGTGCATGGGCCAATATAGGTGATACATACAGATGCATTGTATATTATATACATCCACTATATATGTATAACAATTATATAAATGCATCATGTAAAATACATGTAAAAGCATATATCCATAGGAGCCCCAACGAGCATATTATAGATACACACATGATGTTTGATGATGCTAAGTGGGTTAAGAAATGAATTTATATTCGAACTCAATCCTCTATAAATAAGTAGATAAAGTTGACAAGTTTCAATTAACAAAAAATGAAATTACCCATGAAAATCTCGATGATGGTCGAGTTAACAGAAATCTCAATTGGAGGAGACCCCAACTATTTAAAATGCCTCCAAATGCCCATAAAAATTTAAAATTCTAAAAATATCATAACCTAAGTTATTTAAAGTCAAAATTAATCATCAAATGCTTAAAGCAAAAGCACCCATCCACCCTCCACAAAAGTTTGCCAAGGTGGACAATTTAAAAAGAACTTCAGCTCACAAAGAGCTAATATCTATTTGAGAATATCACTATGATTCATTCTCAATCCGTCTCTTGCTAGTAAGGAAGTGGCACGTGTTCTCTAACCGATAGTTTCACAACCAAATGGCACCACACCGATAGTAACGTCACTAAATGGAACCATATATAAATGATTACAGTCGAGACCCTCTGAACCGAGTAGTTTTTCCATCAAATGACATCACTAAATTACGGTCATGGTCAGAGCCCGCATTATGATGCCCGAGAATCTAAATTGGAAGAATTATTCTTTTACTCTTTTAATAATTAACAACCAGAGCTATATGATATCATCTACCAGTAATAAACGATAAAATATATTCTATAATTCAAAATATTAATGTACACATATGTATTCACACCTAAAAATTATATATAATACTCAGGATATATATAATTATCATATATCTATCATGTTCTGAGTACAAAATAATAACTATAACAAAAAAAATAGAACCTAAAGAATCCTGACCAGCCTCACACTCTTACTCCCCTACCTCAACCTAAATTTATTTAATCATATATAATGAGCTTAAAAAGCTCAATTGGTCACCAAAACCTATAATTGAATTCAAAACATGGCAAAAGAGCAATATGCATGTTAAAGATCAAATCATAGCAGTTACATTTATATGATCATTGAATTAGTGCAAAAATAATAAAATTCACATGCAGCAGTAGTAGAATCTATAAATTATAAAACACTACAATACGGAAGCCGGTAAGGAAAGAAACCAGTATGAGTATCAAATCTATAAAGCAATCATCATATACGTAATACCAATCAGTATAGAAATTATATAAAGCATCAAATCAAAATATCAGTAAAGATTATTGAAATCATATCAATATAGTAAAATCATATAAGAGTGTATCCATATTATCTAAGTATTTTATATCACATGCTCAGTATCAGTACAGTTAGTCAGTAGAATCAATAATATCAGTATCTAAATCAATAATAATAACAATCCAGTGGCAGGAGCAATTGAATAATACAATACCAGTAAATCCGTGTAGTACTAATAAATTCGTACAATAATAAAAATAATGCCTCAAAATATGTATTTCAATAGTCACACTAAAAAAGTAAGAAGTCCTAGCTATTATGATATTTTTAAGTATTAGTATCAGTATTAGTAAACCGTTGGCTCAGTAAATAGAGTTGTCACTCTTTGTCCGTCGGCACAGTAATACTCCTTATAACCCCCAACCAGTGTATCACATGAATTAGTAGAGGATAACACTAAACCACTTCATTTAAAGGAAAGTCCGTCAGCCCACCATCCTGTACAGTTCTGTTAGTCTCCAACCAACGGGTCAACCAATCTTTACTTATCTTTTACCCATATTATTATCATAGTACTATAATAGTAATCTCAATCACATTCATATTTATTTTTAATGCATTACAGTAAATATAAGCATAATTGAGCTAAATTCAAAAAATATCAAAATGTCCTAACGGTAAACAACAAAAATCATACTGAGCAAAAAATTCACATTTTTAGAATTTAACCAAATTATCAAATATTGTATAAAAAAATATTCTAAAGCTTTAGTTGAACTAAAGCACTATTTTTAGACATTAAAATAAATTTTTGAGTATGCAAAAATTATTGTATTTTCCAAATCACCTGATGAAAAATCACAAATAAATACTCAAAACGTTCATAATCTCGATTTCTATAACATACAAAAAGTTACGTACGTAATGAAAGTTTCGCCAATATAAAGTTATTCAATTTTTTTGATAACAGAAACACAAATTTGATCAGAAGAATACAAAAAATATAAAATCTTTTAAATAAAAAATAGGATAAAGGCTCCTTACAGCGAGATGAGCAAATATCCCAACTAGCTCGACGGACAAAAATCGCACCGCGACCTCCAAATTCGAATTTTCTTTTTCTCTCTCCTCACAAATCTCTCTAAATTCTCTCTAATGGCTCTCTGTTATCTGAACTATTAAGGAAAAAGAGATTTTAAAACTTCTTTATAATGCTTTGAGATATTTTAATAAAAAATATTATAATATTAATATAATATTTAATTTAATTAATTCTTTAGTATAAAATTCAAATAAATTATTTTACGACTTCAAAAATTACAGAAAATATCCATAAAATAAAACATGTATTTAAAAAATATTGATAAAATTGGTTTGCAAAACGGACTCCTAGCGGTCCCGAAATTCTCACTTGTACCGACAGGTACCAATTCCTTAAGGATTTCCACCAATGCCCAAAAATTATGAAAAAACTTGTGTAAATAAAATATTACAATCAAAATATTATGGCTAAGATAGTTTGCAATTTGGAGTTATTATGTCTCCAAAAAAAATTAGCAAAGCCAAAATACGGGCTATTACACGCATATTCTCCAATGGCTTCAAATCCTTGAGATATGAAAAAATAGGATATGATCAATAGAGCACAAAGCCCTCTGTTAGCTAAGATGGCTTCAAATTTATCCTCTTTGACAAATATTTATCCCAAGCCTATAAGGTACCCTTGGACAAAATAACCCTTAATTATCGACAAGGATCCTTCTGTCAGGTTGGGTCGACTACCTCCTCTGACTAAGTAGACCAAGGACCATGATTTCCTGGGATGAAGGAACCATAAGATCTTTATCTGGCTCATCATCATTTCCCCACCATCCGCTTTAAGTATGAGGTGGTGAATTTTTAATTTAAATATTAAATTCTTAAATACCTAAACTATGCTGCTATTATACGTCATATACAATGTATATGTTTGACAGTTAGCCTTAATCAAATGTTCTCTCTCATCATTGGGAGGGATAATTAACTATAGGGGCTTATGCCTATAGTAAACAAGAACTTAGATCTTAAAGTCCTCGCAAAATGAGGGTGAAATCTCTGGGTAGTGTCTTATTTAAAATCTAATCTGTCTTCTAAGAATTTACCCCAGAACCTACTTGTTAAAACTCTCCTTGACGACCCTAGAATAAAAGAAAGAAAAGAAAAGGGTCAGTAGAGAGCCCAGGGCGCGAATCTTTGGAGCCCACAATAAGTTTTTGCAAAGTGCTAAATTTTAAGAATCATAAGGTTATAGATGAAAGCTACAATCCTCAAGGTTTTTTAGCTCAGGACAACAATAGCGGCTATGTGCTCTACTAGGGTTTTCATCTCGCTAGGAGTTTCCTTCTTCGCAGCCCCATTCGTGATCGACAGTGGATCTTCTCTCCTCAGGGAAGTTTCGTGACCCTTTTCTTTGTGTTGTCTGTAATTTTTTTGGGGTTCCTTTTGCAACTATTTTTTTGTCGTCATCTTTTTTGTCGATGTAGGGCAAATGCCTGGTAGATCCTAATTTTTTTGCTGGCAAATCCTCTTCTAGGACATTTTGTGATGCTTTATCTAGTAGTTCCTCTTCTTTCGCTTTTCTCGAATCTCAAAATCACTTCTCATTGCGGTATGTCGTCATTGCGGATTTTGGAAGATGAAAATTTGGCACTAGCAGCTCCTTTTCAGTTCTCTTTGGTCGGCAAATTTCCTGCTCATAGACCTTTGATTGAGGCTATTCGCAAATTTTTTTTCAACCTCAAGCTCAATGGTGAATTCTTTGTTACCGTTCTTAATTCTAGGCATGTGTTGATCAAACTTGTCAATGACTTAAACTACTGTCATATGTTTTCTTATAGATCTTATTTTGTGAATAACTGCTTCATGAAGATTTTTAAGTGGACTCCAACATTTGATATTGAGATTGAATCGCCCATTATTCCTATCTGGGTTTCATTTCTCAACCTGATACCCCATCTATTTTCTCCTAGGATTCTTCATGGGCTGGATTTCATGTTTGGTCATCCTCTTAAAATTGATCATGCAACATCCTCTGTCTTTAGGCCTTCGGTTGTTCGTGTCCTAGTAGAGTTGGATGTAACCAAAACTTTTCCTGATAAGGTGTGGGTTGGTCCGGAAACTTTGGGTTATATTCAATCGGTGGTCATGGAGGCATTTCCCTTTTATTGTTCTCATTATAAGTCTTACAGGCACTCAAAATTTGAATGCCTTATCCTTCATCCCCATTTGGCTAAAGCCGCTACTGTTTTGAATAAAGTTGATGAGCCTATTGCCGATGTTGATGGTCATCGGCCTATTTCTGAGGTGGGGTGTGTAGTGGTGCCTGATCTGGGTGTTGTCAATGTCCCTGTGGTTCCTGCAGCAATTGTGGATGTTTTGGACCCTCCTTCGGAGGTTTTGAGGAGGCTCCTGTTCCTGCGGGTTGCTCCCTGGTTATTGTCGATGTCCCTATGGTTTGTTTGGACCCTCCTACTATTTTGGAGGGGGCTATTGTGCTTGCGAGTTGCTCACTCGTTGTTTCCCCTACTGCTATTGAGAAGTCCCATATTGGTTTTGTTTCTGGTGATAATGGTTTTGTTTCTGGTGATAATCGGGTGGATGAGTTAGAGGGTCAGTGTGAAGTTAATAAGGTGGTGGATGTTGGATCCTCTGAGTTGGGTGTTAAAGCTGAAATTTCTCCTGTAACTGTTTTGGATTCTCCTGTGGGGGAGCTTGCGCTTGCTCACTTTGTTGATGTGTCGGTTTCTCTAATTTCTAATGATGCATTGCAAGCTCATTTGGCTAGCAAGTTGAAAGATTGCTCTGTTGATCATTTCGATTGGTTGGATGCTTCCTCTATTATTCGGGGAGGGGAGGGGGTCTGTTTGGCTGACTCGACTGACGATTTGCATGAATTTTATAGTTTTCAGGTGGGTCATATTGTGGAAAAAGATTGTTCCTTGGGTGGGGGAAAGCGTTGTTGTAGGAAATCCAAATAATGTTGGGGCGTTTTGCTTATGTCTATGTGCTACCTTTTGTGGTTGGTTGGGGGTTTTGGTTGTCTTTTTTTTGTTGTATGGCATTTCGGCTTTGGGGTTGTGAATGGCTTTCGTTGGTTTGGTTGGTGTTGCTGAGGATTTTAGCCCGGGCAATGATGAGGCGATTCTGCTCTCCATCTGATCGGCTTGGCTTGTTGGCAACCACTAGTGGCGGCAGCTTGGCGATCTTCTTGCGAGATGTCGCTATACTTGTCCTTTCGAGAATTCTTCATTGTGACCTGATGCTTGTTCTATGGATGGCTCATGTCTACTGTTTGGGTGGTTGCAGATTGTTCGCCACTAACTGAGCCTGGACTCTTTAAGTTTTTTTTTTATGATTATTTGTTTCCTTGTGGCTGTTCTCTTCTTATTTGTGATGCTTAGTCCTCTTTTGAACTTGCTTGTATCTTTCCCTTTTTTATGGAATAAATTCTTCTTTCCAAAAAAAAAAAGAAGAAGAAAGCTACAATCTTGGGAAGTAGTGGTTGTGGAAACGAAAGCTACTACAATCCAATGAAATAAAGCTAAGAATTTCTCATTAGTCATCAAAATGGCATCTTCGCTCTTCAGAACAACTATGCCAAATGCATATTTTACGATGCTGACATGATAAATTACATCTTGTTGCTTCAGTATTGGCTAACAAAACGATTGAATGTTCACTTTCGAAGCTGTATTGGAAGCTTATTATGGCTTCGTTTGGGACACATTTCTTATTGTTTTCTAAAATAACTTACAAAAAATTTTAATTCACAAATATTTTGTATTAAAAAACTGCTTTAAAAAATAATAAGAAAATTGTCCCAAATAAAACATATATCTTAGTGCAACACTATCATATCTAATGTTTGCAGCAATTTCTCTCAAGATTCATGCAGTAGACGATTAAATTCCCAATGGTTCTGCTAAAGGAGCACTGAGATATAATCCCCTAAAGAGTTTATCTTTGTCAGAGAATGTTACCCCAAGAATCTCCTTGAAGTAATAAGCTTCATCAGGCCTTAATTGAGCTGAACAAATATTTGGATAACATCAAAGCCTTATTGATACTGGATTTCATAGGTAAATTCCTCAGATGAGTTAGAATATTATAATCAACCTTGCTACTTTGATTTAATATATAATTGTATGAGCTTCTTTTGCCCTTACCAATCCCTTCTATCTAATTCTATTCTTTTCAAAAGCAATTATCAAGGCAAATATTGATACAAGGCATGAAATTCTTGAAATTGGATGCAATTGGTGAGGGCTTGCCATAGAAGTAGTGAAGTAAACAGGCTGCAAATATACCGGCATCACATTGTCTCTCAAGATTCATGCAGTAGATGATCAAATTCTCTACGGTTCTGCTAAACGAGCATTGAGTTATAGGTTTCATTTGTGACAGCTTTTTGATTGTTTTATGAAGCAAATTTTTAGTATAATTTTTTTTTTAATTTGAAATCTGTGTATTAGAAAGCTGCTTCATAAAGTAGTGAGAAAGCTGTCCCAAACGAAGCCACAATCATTCTACAATTAGCTGAGGAACAAGCAAATCCAAAATTTAAGCTGGATTGCTTGTGTACTAAATGGTGATTTAGATGGAAGTTAATTCTAATTATATGAAGAATGATTTCATTACTTACGACTCATTCAACGTATCTAAAGTTTTTTATAAAGATGGTTATAAAACTATCGTAGGAAAGATAAATTTTGAGATATTATTGAGGCCTGAGGGTCTAAAAAATATTTTCTTTTTTAAAAAGATGAATATTTTTTTAATTGTTATAATCATGGTTTTGAAAACCGAACTGGACCGACCTGTTCAATCATGAACCAGGCATGTGGCCAGTTCGATCTTCATGAAAAACTGGCCCAACATCAAATGGGTGGGAACTGCCGGTTCAACCAGTGAATCGTTGAACAGGCCCCAATTTTTAAGAACTGACCGATTCAATGGATAATTTATTTAAATAATTTAATTTAAATTATTTTATTAAATATCAAATTAATTTAAATATAATATATTAGTTAACAAACTCAGAAAATTAAATAATAAGCATTATTTAATTATACCACATGGTTCCACCTCGCAATGTGGGATCTTTACTCATGGAAAGAAGAAAAGTTATATAAACAACATAAGAAAAATCTCCAAAGTGATGTGAGACTAAACAACTAGTTGTCTCATGTATGTGCATAGTGGATTACTTTTAAGAATATTTTTTTGGAAAATTTTGGTATACATAATATACAGATATTAATTATATATAAGTATATAACATAGAACAATAATAATTTATATTAAATTTATAAATTTATTTGTGAATTAAACTTATATTATTTGCAAATAAAATTTAAAAATATAGAAACTTTTTTTTTGGTAATAATTTTTTATTTTTGCATGATAACTATACCATTATTATTTCCTTTAGAAAATATTTAGAATTAAAATTATAAGTATAAATTAGTTATATGATATGTATAATTATATCAAAATATTTAACATAAATTAGTAATAATTTATATTAAATTATATACTTATATGTAAATAAAATTTAAATTAAAAATATTATTTAAATATTATTATTATTATTTATTATATCATCCATGTCGACCTCAATTGAACCGATCGAACCAGTTGAACCGTGAATCTCTCCTTCTTCCGGTTCGTTGTCCGGTCCGATTTTAACAATCTTAGTTACAATACTTTAATAGATCATCTAACTCTCGAAAGTAGCTTTTTATCAAAAAAAAAAAAATTTAAGATATAGCAAAAAAAATAGTATCCATGCAAATGTGTGACAATAATCTGAAAAGCAAAATTGTGAATAAGTTCATTAAGGGTGGGTGTTATAATTCATGCATTTGATCAATTTTCAATAAGTCATATTCAAACTTGTTTTGCCTCCTAAGAAGCCATTGACTTAGCATTCATTATAATTCCTAGAATTCTAAATGACCATTGACATATCTATTCATCTCTTTGTATTATGACTGAATAAAAAATGATCCATTAAAAAAGAATTAATGGAGATGTAATAACAGCTTATTATCTTCTTTCATCTCTTTTCTCCTTCATCCAGCAGTCCAAGCCATTAACAATGACCCAACTTGTAAAACCAAGGTGCATTTGCGCCTGCAATAGACTTTCGTGTTATGATGCACAGATATGGACATGACGACACAGACACGACATGACACAAACATCGGACATGTCAATTTTTGAAAATATAAGACATTGATATGAGTAAGACACAATATAATTATTTTTATATCTTAAAAATAGTATATAAAAATTGAATAAGTATAAGATTTATACTTAAAATAATTAATAACAATATATCGAGAGTTTGGCCCCGTTTTTATGTGTTAGGTATCGAGAGGGGAGATGAAAATGCTGTAGAGAGTTAGACATCAATGTTTTGCAATGGGCATTGGGCGTCAATGTTGAGAATGTGTCGGTTGTCGATGTTGAGATGACATTGCACAAAGATGGAATGTCGAGGTGGCGTGGGGTGTGATTGTGGGTGTAGATATTGTCGGCATAGAGTTATATTTTGAGATGGTTTTAAAACTTGGATGTTGTGACGACATCTGAAGTGGATATTGAGAAGGCATCGGTCATTGTTGTGAAATCTTAGCCGCGATAATTCGCTAGAGAGAAATGAAAATAAGAATATTAGAAAATGAGGTATTGAGTGCAGGCAATTAATTTGAGGTTGTGGGGAAAAATTAGAAATTTTATTTTATTTTTAAATAAAAAATCGAAATACAATTAATTATATTTTAAAAAATTCATAAAATATTTAAGACGTGCATATTAGACATGTGCGTCCAATTAATTTTTAATATTCCGATACATATTAGATACTGCATACCTCTTTGATAAGGACTGTAGGTCCATCATAACTTTCCTGAGATAGAAAGAAGCTTTATTTACTCCATCAAACATAATAATGCTATCACTAAATATCAATTAAATATATTTCTTTTAAAAATTTTCTATTTTTTATTTCTTCGATCCTTCCCCTATTAACACTCAACGTGCATCACGAGTCATTGAAAAATAAAAGAGAAACAGAGAAAGAAACAGAAAACAGAGGTAGAATAGTTGTTATACTGTTATTCATTAAATGAGAGAGATAAGAGATGAAGGAGAAACATAAATTGATAAAACAATAAGACTTTGTGATAATAAAAAAAATTCCTATTTTTCTCTTGCGATTCTCATTTGCAAGTGATGGATGTGAGGCAAAGTTGCAATGAATGGTTTTCATCTTTGGCTCTGTCTTCGACTTGCTGCAATTGTTGTTGATTGTTGGTGATATTGTAAATTTACACTATGAACATAAACCTAGAAAGCTCAAAATTTATTCTGAACTTGATCGAATATTCTTCGCAGCTTATTTCGAATCTTGTTTGTATTTTGGAATACGCATCGAATAATAGTCGATGAACGTTCGATCATTAATCAAAGATGATTCAATCAATGTACACGAAGTTTCAAATTGTGGAATATTGTTCAAAACGATTTCAAGCGAAGTTGATCAAGTTTCAATCATTTGTTCAATGTAATGTGAAGCAAAATTTGAAATTGTTATTCTACACTTTGCTTTTTTTTAGCGGTTAACGTATTTGCATTGGCTTAGTATGCATGAAGCTTAGGTGATATATATAGCGATATAGGTGTGATGGAAAAAACTTTTAGTTATTTAGAGCCATTTAAGGCTGATGATATTATTATATTGAATATTGGAGAGAAGCATACAACATTGAAATATGCAAGTGTTAATCATAGATATAAAAAGGTATTACGTTACTTTAAGTAGATGTGTTGCTACAGTTAATGGATGTGCTAATGATGATCAATGATAGGATTGATGAAAAAAGCTTCTACGCCAGCGATTTTCAATAGCATATTTAATGGTGATATAAATGTGATTAGATTTGAATACTTTATAGTCATATTGTTGTGCTATATATTGATGCTCTTATATTCAATAGTATCTAGATTTCTATCTATTTCTCATTTTACTCAATATGTTATGTTCAAATGTTATAACCAATTCAATTTAATATAAGGTTCTTATTAAAAATTTATCATTTATTATGTTTGCATTATAATTCATTGTGTTATAGCTGTTGTAATTGTATTCTGTTGTACTATATTGTTTAATATGTTTGAAGTGCGAACTTTATCCGAATGTTAAATCAACCTTATTTGAGCATATAATTCAACTATTTTATAAAGTTTTCTAATGTCATCTTATGCGTACCTTATCTGATCCTTTTTCAAAATACATTTTTGAATATAAAAGATTAATTGTTCAACCAATGTTTGACGAATCCTCACCACCAAGCTGCCGCTGTTGGACTTTTGCCCAACCATCGTCAGGCATTCGTTTGACCACCATCGCCCGTAGACTACAGTCTCTCCGACCACCGTTGCCCACCGACTATGGTCCCTTCGCACACTGTCGCCTACCGATTAGGTCCCTAGACCACCTTGGCCCATCGACTAGGTCCCTCGATCCCTCCGACCACCGTCATCCGCCAATTATGGTCCCTCCAACCACTGTCGTTCGTGGACTATGATCCCTTCGACCACCATTGTTTGCAAACTATGATGGCTCCGACCACCGTCGCTCGCCGACTACGACCCCTCCGACCACCGTCACCCACCGACTACAGTCCCTCCAACCACCGTCGCCCGCCAACTACAGTTCTTATGAGCACTATCACCCAATAACGGTTCCCTCTACCTCAGTCGCTTAACTACAACCTCAGTCGCTTGACTACAACCTCTCCAACCTCTTTGCTCCACTACGCTCCTACCAGTTAAACGAATATGTCAACATTCTTTTGAGAACTCTCATATCATTAGATTCTTTCAACTTCCACCATGTATTGTGCTCTATATAATGTATATTTACTACGATGAGCCAAGACCTTCTCCGAGGAAAGGCATCATTTTTAATCGACTACAAACACTACTATAATCTTTTTAATTAGGCCAAATCCCATGATTTTTCCCCTTCTAAGGGTTTTCCACACCATTTATTTCTCTACCGCCGCGAATATTTTGGCATGCAAAATTAATAGTTTAACCTTTGGATATTTTCATTTCATAAATCATAACTTATTTTAAAGTTATTTTTTAAAAACATTCACTCTCAAATAATTTGCAAAATTTTTATCATCTACGATAAGAAACTCTTATAATATAAAGTAAATTATTTATAATATGTGTAGTAAAACAATTTGAACTATTTCGAAAATTTTTATTCCATTAAAAAAAAAACTATGAGGCTTAGTAATTTTTATTTTCATTGAAATCATATTAAGATAATATTCCCAATTAAATTTTATTATTCAATACAATTTGTAATTATTCATAATAATTGACACCATTTCATCATTTAAAATTTGAAGAAAAACAACTCAAAATTTTTTATTTTTATAGCTTTTGGGTACTCAACTTAAAAAAATTTAATTCTATAATAATTTGAGATTAATCATTGATAATCAAATTAAATATAATAATTGTATAACTGCCAAGAATAGTTTTGAAAAAATATATAGATTAAAATATTCTTATCAAATTTTTAATAATACTGGATCTTTAAATTCATTAAATTCTTTAGATAAATAAAATATTAATTATCTATTTATTATATTTAATTTAATACATATTTTTAAATTTTGTTAATTTTTGTTAATTTACTTAAAAATTTAATGTAATGCACTGAAAGTATCAATTGTCCCCCAGTCTTTCTTCACATATCCCTATTGGCCATGAGGGATTATTAATTATTTAAGAAAAAAAAACACCTTTAAAGCTTTGTATTGTTTGTAGTTTTTCGCCATATAACTACAGTTATAATAATAAAATATTTATATGTCACAGTCGTCCTCCCCTATCGTTTAAAATGCGTCAAAGAAGACTTAAGGGTTGAGTCTGGTTCACGGCACAGCGGTGGTCGCATTTCTCCCGCAACCTTACTATAAAGCTCCTTGCTTTTCCCCCACCCTTACAAAGTACAGAACCACACCGCACTCTCTCTCCCTCTCTCTCTCTTCCTTAATTGGAGGAAAATACAGGAGATTAGACAGGAAAGAGAAGAGCTTTGCCCTTTTGGGAGCAAATGGCAAACCCTAACTCAACAAAGCTCGGAGCTTTACGGCTTCCACCCGGATTCCGATTCCATCCAACCGATGAAGAGCTCGTTCTCCAGTATTTGAAGAGGAAGGTCTTCTCTTTCCCATTACCGGCCGCCATAATCCCCGAAATCGATCTCGGAAAATACGACCCTTGGGATCTTCCAGGTCAGTGCTACTCATTTCTCAAACAAAACTCTCAAATCTTCTCAATATAATGGAAACTTACCGATTTTGATTTCGCTAATTGCAGGTGTTGGAGAGCAGGAGAGGTACTTCTTCTATTTAAGAGCGGCGAAGTATCCGAATGGCCGCCGGGTAAATCGGGCGATGGGTTCGGGGTACTGGAAGATAACAGGGAAGGAGAAGCCTATTGTTGCTTCGAAGAGTAATCAGGTGGTTGGTATGAAGAAGGTTCTGGTTTTCTACCATGGAAAAGCGCCGGCCGGAGGGAAAACCGACTGGTTTATGCATGAGTACTGCCTTGCCGGCGCCGGCGCCGATGCCGGTGTTTGCAGCTTTGGGAAGAGGAGCAATCTGGTCCATGTGAGCTTCCTCTCTCTCTGTCTCTCTCACTTCCCAACCCAATTTGAAATTAATTCAGGAAAAATTATGCACCTACCCTTTTTTATGTATTATTTATTTAATTCTTATATATTTATATTTATTTATATAACATTTTAATAATGAAATTTCATGAACAGATATGCATAAAAAGTTATTTCATTTTTGATAAATTTATATTAATGATATTTATTTTTTAATGTGATTTAAATAGTATGATGGCATATATATAAATATAAAAAATTTTATGGTAGATATGTAAATATATAAGATAACATATATATATATACACGATATAAATCTTATTTAATTGCATATTTAATGTCTTAACTTTTATATATGCTTATATAATATTTTAGTATCACAATTTGTTCAAAAGATATGTAGGATAAGTTGTATTTTACTTTAGAAAAATGAATATTATTTATCTTTTTGTAATTTAAAATTTTGGATCCTATATGAATAAATATACATATTTAAATATTATATATATAAATATAGAAGAATTATATATATATATATATATATAATTATCTTAATTTTTCACCTAATTATTCCATTTTTTGCTTTCTATTTTTCTAATCACAAACAGGTAAAAAACAGAACCAGACAAAATAATTAATTGTGGCCCATTAAATTAAGCTTTTAAGTTCAATGGCGCTCGAAAAAATTAAGGCTTCGTTTGGGACGGCTTTCTTACTGCTTCATAAAGTAGCTTTCTAAAATACTATTTTAAGAAACAGTAAAAAAATCTTCTCAAATGAAGCCTAAAGTGTGGAGTTCCTAATGTCCTTGATAGAATTCTAAGATGAACAATCAGGATATAGAAATATTTTATCAGAAACATAAGATATATTATTTTATTTTATAAACACTTAACTTTTAGCTCATCAAGAGCTCCTGTTGCAAATTTTATTTCAAACAGTTTCCCTACAGACATGTTTCAAGATATGAGATTGAATTTTGTCTCCTAACATTTCCATGATCAAAAACTTTGTGAAAACAGAGCACAGTTCAGTGTGGAAGAGACTGGGTTCTCTGCCGCATTTTTATGAAGAGAAGAGCAGCTGAGGAAGAAGCAGAAGCAGGTCTTCATCATCAGAAGCCAGAGAGAGTAATTCAATTCATCAATTTTATGAGTGAGGATGAAAGGGATCGTAGCAGCAGCAGCAGCGGCAGCTTTTCTTCAACTTCTCATTCTTCTTCAGGATTGAGCTGTGTTACTGAAAGCAATGGGGAAGTCTCCTCACCCAGTCGAGGAATTAAGGTTTAAGGACTTAATGAAATAGTTTATGTTAATTTCTTTGTATCAGTTCTAGGAAACCAGGAAGCACAGGCTGCCTTTTTAGCCTCCTCTGTAATTTGTTCTTCAATAGCTTTTAAATGAGAGCTTTTACTGAAATCAGCAGTCATTTCTTCTGTTCTTTTTTTTCTTTTTGTGGGGTTGATTCTCATTTTAAAGGGAAAGTAATGGTTGGTATCCTTCCTGTCAATCTGGCTGTGTTTGGTTGAAAAAGTGTTTGATTCTAAGGTAATTGTCTGTTAATTAGCTTTACTTATTGGTGTGTTTTTTTCATTGATAATTCTATGCACAATATTGGTGAAAAATTGGAAGAAAATTTTATGAGATTATCATTACTTGCATGTCCTCTTCTCATAAAGAACAAAATGTCAATTTCTCATTGATCAAATAAGAACAAATAATTTTCCTTTAACTATTTCACAACGAAACAAATGAGGGGAATAATTTCACAGAAGAGTGGAAACTTATTTCAATGCAATTTCTTTTAAGAAAATTTGGTTTTATATGCACTATAATTTTCAAAATTAAAAAATTATGCTCATTATTTTATTTCAAAAATAATAATAATGAAAATTCATTGTAAAACAAAATATCTCTATTTTTAATAAATAGAGATAGTATCTTTGTTAAACTGTTACATGACTTTTCGATCTAAAAGCTTCTCTAATCTTTTTCTTTTGAACACCTTTGTTTTAGGCTTCGTTTGGGACAGCTTTCTTACTGCTTCTTAAAGCAGTTTTTTAATGCACAAATTTTAATTTTTGTACTAAAAAGTTGTTTTAAAAAGTATTAAAAAAGTTGTCCCAAATGAAGCCTTAGACAAATGTAGAATGTGCTTCTTCGGTGTGTGGTAAAAATTTATGGTGATGATCTCTCTCTATTAAGGCTTCGTTTGGGACAGATTTTGGCAACTGCTTTTCTGTTGCTTTCAAAAAAAAATTTATAAGAAAATTATCCCAAACAAAGCCATATGTCTTCAATGGTTAGTAATGTTATTCAGTTTGTCTTTTTAAGATTGAAAATGTGATTCACACTCTAAACATTAAACCTCTTAACCTTTAGATTTCATTTTAAGTGTTAGTTGTCATGTTAGAGCCATCTTTCAACTGCATTTGTCGTTAGAATGATGATTAAATAATAATCAAATAACCTTAAAAATCTTTGAACCTTCATCGAACAGTTATTTCACTATTATTCAATCATTTTTTGAAAAAGATCAATACATTCGAAGAGTCTTTGTAGCGTCTTTAACATATATATTAACAATACTCAAACAACCTTTAATGTATTAAAGCATGATTCGAGTTTATTCAAATCTTATTCGAACACTTACTTGAACCTATTAGCAACCCTTCAATAAATATGTCAAACTATCTTCAAAGAATGACCGACTAAGCGTTCAAATAGGTTTCGAATAAGCTCAGTATATATCAAAAAAAATTTAGTATTACTAATTAGTGGATTGAATACATTATGGAGACTTTTTTAATAGATCGATTCTTTGGCTAATCATGACTGTTTGATCATTTTCGAAGATGGATCGACCATGATTGGCTATTTCATTTATTAGTTTAAATATTCCTAATTTGTGGGTTGTACTATACATGAAGATGTTTGATCTAGTCTATCAGTTTAGATGCATTATAGTGCTTCAGTCACATAAAGGGTTCAGGGAGAATTATGATGAAGCTAAAAGTTTGATGTAGGATATTAAGCCTAAGTGAACTGTCCTTAGGCACACCAAGGGAAGGGAAGAGAGAAGAGAATTGGTAGTTTTAAAAACATATTGCTTACTTTAAAACAAAACTTATATTACTTTTTTTTCAATAATTAAAAAACAAGCAAAAACTATCACTTCATGAAGAAGCAAATAGATGTATCAAAGGTTACAAAGATGATGATGGCAGTCTAATCAACGCAACAAAATAACTATCACAGATTTCTACCAAGCAATTATTACAAAAATTAAATGCAAAAAAGTAAAGTGTGAAAAATAAGAAATCAGAATAAGCACACCAGAATTTTATGGTGGTTCGGTCAAACAATGAACGGCGTCTACTCTTCGGAGTTCTCCTCTCTATGTATTATACTAATCCTTTAGTGTCTCTTCTTTAGCCCCACAACTAGGCGAAGAAGCCCTTACAATCTTTTCATTAACTTGGTGCGGCAGAAAACTTTTACCTCCTTTTTCACCCTCCTGGTGATGGCAGAGAGCCACGACCTCCCTTTCACTCTCCTAGTGATGGAAAAGAATCACTCTATCGATACTGATCGTACAGTACAATCTAAGATTGTAATGTACAATTAGTTCAAATAACCATATTAGTAATATATGAAGAATAAGTTGTTGTACAATCAATTCAATAAATTATGCTGATCATCCAGTACGATTAGAGAATTATTCAATACGATTAGTTCAAACAACTTGGATTATCATCTCGTACGATTGGCGATGATAAAATATCATCCCAAGCAAAGATCGAGTTGTACAGTATGATTTCAATCATCCTATACAATCTAACTGGATCAATTAATCCAAAATTGTTCCCTAATTACAGGATTAATTTAGGCAAGATTTAATTATATCTTACGATAAGATTAGTATAAAATTTGAATTTTAAAATATTACCTAAATTATGATTGGCGGCAAGGATCTTAATTTCAATTGATCATCCTGTATGATTGAGATCATCCAGTACGATTCGTTCAAATAGCTTTAATTACACAATTAATCATTTTAATAATTTTATGAATAGCTGATCGTAAAATACGATATGGATCATACAGTACAATTAGTTTAAAAAATTATATTTCTCATTTTCTTACTATCTCTCTCTTGAGTATGTGTGTGTGTGTGTACACGGTCACCAAGTTTAGCATCCACCCAACACATGATTTGACTCAAGAAATATAGAAATAAGAAAAAGAAAAATTATAGACTCTTCAGGACACTTAATCATATTCCATCCAGTCTTGAGCTGATCAATTTGCACAGTGTATAGTGGACCTGAAATGTTAGTACACAGGATAATATACATGTAATAATAACATGAATAGGAGATAGCATAGTAAAGAATCCAATAATATTTGTGATCATCAAAATTATCAAACTTGGTGTTATAACTTAATTTTTTAAAAAAACTACATTTTGACCGGCAATAGTCAAGAATTTATTCAGGAGTCATTATAAGCTCAAATCATAAATTATCTTCTCCATAATATTTCTATTATTGTGTTTTAGTTTATCTAATTTTTTCATAATTTTTAGATACTGGTGAAATTCTTTAAGAAATTGGCACATAACCGTACAAGGGTTATAGGATCATCAGGTGCATGTTTTGCAAACCGATTTCACCTAAATTTTTTAAATAAAATAAGTTATTTTATTGATATTTTTCTAAAATTTTTAAAATTTGTAAAAGATTTATTATAAATTTCATTCTAAAATTTCATTAAAATATTATTATTATATTATTATTTTATAAAATATCTAAAGTCACTTAATATTAAAGCCATTTAAATCCCTTTCTCCCGTTCGTTTCTTGTAACAGAGAAGTTTTTGTTTAAAATGAGAAGAAAGAGAGGAGAGAGAAGGAATGAAGTTGGGTTTTGACAGCAGTAGAGCGATTTTGTCAATCGGCTTAGTTGAAAAATTTGCTCATCTCGAGGTAGGTTATGTTTTGCCTATTTTAGATTTCAATAATTTTATATTTTTTGATATTTTAGTTACCGAAAAATGACGATAACTTTATTTTGGTAAAATTTTCACTGCGTAACTTTTTATATATTACAGATATTGTGATTATAAACATTTTGAGTATATTTTAGAAATTTTTCACTGGGTGATATGAAAAAATAATTATTTTTGCCTACTAAAAAATTTATTTTGACATCTAAAAATAGTGTTTCAGTTCAATTAAAGCTTTAGAATAATATTTTACGCAATTTATGGTAATTTGGTTATGTTTGAAAATTGTGAATTTTTACTCAGTAGTATTTCTGTTATCTACCATTGAAAAATTTTGGCAATTTTTGAATTCAGTCCTATTGTGATTTAATTAATAAAATGCATTGAAAAATATATTGTGAAGTGTTGTGATGCTACGTCGGTGCCAGTGGGCGACTGAGGTGGGATCACCGGTGCTAGTGGACGACCGAGGTGGGATTCTATTATGCCGGTGCTAGTGGGCGACAGAGGTGGGATTCTGTTACGCCGGCATCAGTGGGCGACCGAGGTGAGATTCTATTATGCTGGTGAGATTTGTTACCTAAGGGTTGTTATGTCGGAGCTAATGAGCTACTGAGGTGAAATTCTATTATGAAGTGTTTGCCTATAATTCAGTTTATTTAAGTATTTATTTAATTATATTTAATTTCAGTATATGATTCAGCACAATATTCTCAATTCTTTTGGTTTTGATTATTGATTACTGTTTTACCCTACGATAGCCTTTTGAGCCGTATTAGCTCATTTCTGCTTTTTCTTTTATTTTTAGACCCGAGGAAGGGTAAGGAGCGAGCTCAGTTGTTTGTATAGCACGCTTTGATTTGTATTGTAGGTATATTTTGGTTAGTTTTAATTTTTACAGGCTTGACTTTTATTTTTTTTGTGCTCTATGTTGCCTAATACTGTTATAAATAGATTTCAGATTATATATATTTTGAATGATATATAGAAAAATCATGTTGAAATTCAGTAGTCTTCAATTTTATATTGCATTCAATAATGACTTTGTATAATATATAAATTGAAAGTTTTATTCAGTATTTCTCCAACCAGATCTTGGGGTCAATCTTGCCACAATCTGATACGATATGATCTATGTGATATCAAACCATATCGGGTTGAGTTGTGACACTTGGATACATATTTGCAACAGAAGCTATTTAGAGAATTTGAGGCTAACAACCTCATTGTCAGGGTGAGGAATGTGTAACTCTTTAAGTAGAAAGAAGCTAAACTCTTAAATATCAAGGTACATTTTAATGTCATAGTTAAAATTTCATAAGAAACTTCAAGGTTAAGCATGCTCGTGTTGGAGCAATTTTCGGATTAATGACCTCCTAGAAAGTACATAAACAAGACAAAACTGTGAGACCATCAGGCGAAAGATAACAATACCTCGATAGTTAAGAATTTGGGTTGTTACAGAGTGGTATTAGAGATATACATCAGCCGAAAAATGAGAAGTATCATATAGGACAAAATGCTACACCATGAGAGTTATCTCTTGAACCTTATATGAAACAAAGTGTTACATGGAGAGAGCCACCACTTGAACCAGTAAGGGTTACCTCTAGAATCCTCTATTTGGCAGATGATTCTAAGATAAGAATACTTACGAGGACGTTAGTTACTTAAGGGGGGAGACTTTAAGTAGAAAGAAGTTAAACTTTTAAACATTGAGGTGTCTTTTTGTGTAATGGATAAAATTATTTGTAAACTCCTTGAATCATATTCATGTAAAGGCATATGTAAACTTGGTATCCACTCGCACACACGAGAGAGTGAGAAAATAAATTTTAAAATTTTAAACTAATCATACCTTATGAACTAAATCATATTGTATTATCAGTTATTTAGAAAATCAATTCAAATGGCTAATTAAGTAATTAAGATTTTTGAACAAATCGTACTGTATGAACCAGATAGTATATGATGATCAGTTTAACTCAAAAAGTCTAGCCGTCAATCAGAATTAGGTAATTTTGAATAAATCGCACTGTACGAATATATTCGTACTGTACAAAATTTAAAATATTACCTAAATTAATCCCCTGTGATTAGTCAATCAAATTAAGATTTAATAAATATGACAGATCATACAATACGATGTAGATCATACTGAATAATTAGTAGAGATGAATAACGGTCATCCCAAGGATCATCCTAGATGAAATCTTAATTTTTAAACTAATCGTACTGTACGATGTAGATCATCTGGATAATTGGCAGAGATGATTTTCAATTGTCTCGATGTTCATCCTGTAAGATCTTAAGATGAATGAACTAATTGTAGTACGATCCAATGATCGTACTATAAGATCAATATATGATATTTTGACATATTCATTTTGCTTATCTCAATTATTAATAATTCAATATTTTTGGAATTTCTCTAATAAAATTTATATTTTCGTTACTAAAAAATGATGATAATTTTATATTGGTAGAACTTTTATTTGTGTAATTTTTTATATGCTATAAAGATTGTAATTATGAACATTTTGAATATTTTCTAAAATTTTTTACCATATGTTTTGAAATGTATATAATTTTTATTTAAAAAAAATTATTAGGACTCTAAAAAATAATGTCATAGTATGTTTAAAGTCTTATAATGATGTTTTATACAATTCATGATAGTTTGATTACATTTCAAAATAATGTATTTTTACTTAGTAGTATTTATGTTGCCTACCGTTAAGGCATTTTTACAATTTTTGAATTTAATCCAATTATACTTTAATTAATGAAATACAATAACTGAAGTAACTTAATTCATTCTAAATTTTAGAAAATGCTAACTTAATTAGATCTTACACAAACTGTCTAATGATTACTCTACGTCTTATTTGTAGTGACATATATCAAATGTGTAACACAATCCTTAATATACCTAGTTTTAAAGAAAGGACATTACTCATGATCAAATATATTTCGAACAAAATCATTTATATGTAGATTTATTCTACAACAACATAGAGACATAGGTCAAGTTAGTTTATAGTTTTAGTTTTAATTCACTAGAATTTAAATTAGCTCTTTATATACACTTATTCTTTCATTAAATTAGTGGATTATGTACTATGATGATATAGATGTTATGGATGATGTTGATGAGTTTATAATTTGTTTACATAATATAGATGAATTTGCACATCAATTTATAGAACTTCTATGTCATATTTATTATGATTGTATTGTCTTATAAGAATTTCATTCCATCCTGATTGTGGATAATTATACCATTATGATTAGTGCTCAATATATTACTACAAAATATTTATCTTATAAGATCCTTATTCAATCATATAATTAAATTATATTTTAATTTTTTTATGAATAGTATCTTATAAGAACCCTATTCAAACATATTCAAACACCCACTCAAACCATTATTTAAAAATAAAAATAATTATATAAATGATATTAAATTTTATATAATATTCTGAATAAATTAAACCCATATGATGGAAGAGGACACCATGCAGGATGTTGCGATAAGATCTCACCAAAGGCCATTGATTGGACATTAGTGTGCATGAACAAAGAGGGAGTCTTAATGAAATCAACTAGGGGAAAGCCATCAACGAGATAAGCAACTTCTACTTATAATCCCAAAATCCTTGAGCATAAAGAAGACAGGGAAATTGTGACGAGATCTTGCCATGAGGACATTAATGAAACCGACGATGGTGCAACTTCTTAAAGCAAATAAAACTTGGGCTGCCATCCAAAATGACTATCTATAATGGTGCCAATTTTTCCAACTCCCTGCTCGCCTATGTCTATCACGAAAAATTATTAGGTGCGGACACCGGATGTAGCTCTACGTCTGGACTCCACTAGAATGGCGTCACGTAGCATTCGTCGACGCGATATCCGGTTATGTTGAATTGTGAATTTTTAGCACGTGTTATGACAACTTCCGCTTAGCCCGACAACCTGACCCGGATTGGACGCGAAAAATTAAAAAAATCTGCCCTTTTTTGACTAATTCCTAGGTAATACCGAGTAATACCGAGTAATTTTTGGTAATACCGAGTAATTCCTAGGTAATACCGAGTAATACCTAGGTAATACCGAGTAATTCTTCGGTAATACCTAGTAATTCCTAGGTAATATTGAGTGATACCTAGGTAATTCATAGGTAATACCGAGTAATTCTTTGGTAATACCGAGTAATACCAGAGTAATTCTTCAGTAATACCGCACGTGCATCATTTAAACTTCTCGGCGAAACGGGTCACCGGGTCTTCGGGTCGCTACGTGGCGCCATTCTAGTGGAGTCCGGACGTAGAGCTACGTCCGGTGTCCGCACCTAATAATTTTTCGTCTATCACAGCCTATATGTGCTTTCGGCTGATTCATCATAGCAGAAAGTTATCTTTAAGGCTTCATTTGAGACGGCTTTCTTTTAAAATAGTATTTTTTAAATAAATAAACTTAGATGTCAAATTTGTAAATAAGAAGACTTTGAGGCCCTAAATTTAAGAAAAAAAATCTTTTTTTTAATACGTACGGTTGATGTCATCTAACTATAAAATAAATTTTTATATACTTTATATTTGTACGTATTAGCATTGATCCGTTAATGAATCATATAAAAGACGAGTATGCCCATTTCTGCTGGATACTCTATCTGGTAATTTGGCAGCGCATATACGCATAGAAAAGGGTGGAGATCGCATAGGATCAAAATTGGCTGTCACTATATTACGGTCAAGTTTGAATGCTGGCTCTGACTAGAACTAATAGGGCATGCTGTGGATGGAGACCCACCCAAGTTGTTCACCCATGGAAGCAACATATAAATAATTAATAAATAAATGTGATTTATCTGTCAAATAATTTTTATCTATAAAGGGCAATTTTGTTTGGATGAGCTTATGATAGCATTGCATGTGAATTCTGACGATTTTATATGCTACTGATTAGCTTAGGTTTCATTTGGGATGATTTTTTATTACTTTCTAAAGTAATTTTTTAGTACAAAAATTTTTACCTTAAAAAAATTTTGTACAAAAAAATTACTTTAAAAAATATTAAGAAAGCCGCCCCAAATCAAGCCTTAGGCTTCGTTTAGGACGGCTTTCTTGCTGCTTCTTAAAGCGATTTTTTAGTAAAAAACTTTTGAACTAAAAATTTTTATACTATAAAATTATTTTAAAAAATAATAAAAAGCTGCCCCAAATTAAGCGTTAATCTCCTTGAGACAATCTTGAGAAGGTAAGAAGAATACTTTGTTTACATGGAAGGGTTAGAAATCTGTACAAATGGCTAGAAAGAGAGAGCCCTTAATGTCAAATATCACAAAATCTTATGCTACATTTTTTTTTAATAAAAGGGGGGCAATTATTTAATATAAAAACATATAATTTAAAAAATATTATGAGGGTTTTAGCAATAAAGTTTAAATAAAAGAGTGGGAAAATGACCCAACAGAGAGATAAAAACACTCTACAAGAATAAGCGAAAGGGTCCAAGACTAAAAATAGTAAAGGGATAAAAGCACAACTTTAAGGGCGAGCGAAAAAAGTCCATGAGTGGAGATAAGCCAGAATCAGGCTTCGCTAGTAATAGCACTCTTCCTGCTTTTTAAAATAAATTTTTAGTACAAATATTTTTTAAACTAAAAAAATTTGTACTTCAAAACTGCTTATAAATCACAAATAAAATTGTTTCAAACGAAACCTCAGTCCACCTTTTAGAAGCAAAAGCCAAATTATAATTGAAGATCATATCAAAATAAGTAGAGGAATGCCTACGCATCAAGCACATAAGACAACAATCGCCAATCACTAAGATAGGACCCCAATTGGCTCCATGCCAAACCTCGCATAGAGATAAGCAGAATTTAGGCTTCGTTTGGGACGGCTTTCTTACTGCTTCTTAAAATAACATTTTAGTACAAAAATTATTTGTACTAAAAAGTAATTTTAAGAAACAGTAAGAAAGCTGTTTCAAACGAAATCTTAAATTGGGGCGGAACCTCGGGAACAACAAACAACTTATAGCCATAAGATAGAGCGCTAGCATTTTAACTGAGTTGAATTAGAAGAAACCTTATGGCATTAGTAGTAGAGAAAAATTGTAGTTTCTCATATAATAGTGATCATCATGGTACAGAGGAGCATTAAGGAGTTTGTTAGTTAGATCCATTGCCATGCGCTTGATTCTAGCCTTGTAAATTAGATATGAGTATGGAAAAATAATAGCCGATTGTGTGGCAGTAAATCTGCGAAAAAATAGACTAATTTGACATTTTTAATGTCCACCATCTAAAGCCTTGAAAAAGTAAGTAATTCTTATGCTCTTGGTGTATTCGTCTTGATGGATCCTTCATTATTATGGAGGGGAAATAATCTCTCACTGTTTTGATGGCCTTGACATATGCTTTGTCAGTGCGAAGCATATATTTTCCCTTCTTGTAGGGAGAAATTATTCTGTTCGGACGTCCGGATTACTGCGTATGAGTTGCGTATTTACTGTGTATTTTTTGATACACAGCAAATAAGCAGTAAATAAGCAATAAATCAATAATACGCATTAAATACGCACTAAATACTCACTAAAAATGGAGAAAAAAAATTTGTCAAAAATAGTAAATACATAGCTCATACGCAGTAATCCGGATGTCCAAATTCGGGACAGAATAATTTCTCTCTTGTAGGAGCTCAAACTAACAAGTTAGAATTCATGGCATTTGTTGCCACTTTAGCTTGCCATTTTAGCACTGCAAATGACTTTCAGCTAGTGGCCGAGCTAGAAATTTTGCCTAGCGACCAACAAATTGGCTTTTTAAAATTTTCCATCAATTGTTTTTCTGAAATGAATTATAAAGGATCAATGAATGCAAAAAAAATCTTATATTCTCTAAGAGAAGAGAAAATTGGGGATGAAGTCATGAATAAAAAAACTAACCGGTGGTCGGTGATAATGTGGATGGAGAAGTAGTAGTTGTGGCTTAGAAGCTTTGGTGATGATGACGTTGTTTGCCTTAGAAAGGCTGATTGTAACTCATATGTCTCAGTACACTAACTATAGTTATTAGGGCAAGAGACAGACACTGGTGATGACCCAAGTTTGTAGAATTTGGAAATCAGGGGAGGATGATAGGAATTAAGTAAAAGCATTTTTAGAAAAAAAAAATTAAGAAAGGCATTATTACTTTTGCCTCCTTGAATCCGCCCACGCTTTCATCCATTAATTTTCACTTCTGATATTTCATAATGTGGTGGTGATGATACAACCATCCTTTACTAAGGTGCTAAAACATTTCCTACAATTAGCTTACTAACTTTTAAATGATGGCTCATAAGGTTTCAAGAGACTCCCTTAGGAAACATTACTTGTTGAGGTGGATTCAATTACTTCCCACTATATCCATTTGTAGATCATTCATTTAAGGTTGAGAGGGATGCAAGGACCATTCATTTAATATTGAGTAGATTCCATTATCTATATTGAATAGTTAGCATAATGAAATTATAGTTTATTAATATTTATTGTTAGGATATTATTGTGGCAAGAGGCATTGCTTAAGGCTATCATCTAATGAGGCATATGAATGTAGAAAGTGCCCAAAGTGGCACGATGTTGGTTTTAGGAGTAAGTAAATTTGGGGATGATAAGTGGTATCAACTTGCCTACATAACCCTCATGATCATGCTCAATTTATCGACCTATGCATTTATGATTCTAAGAGGTGTTTTAATTTCATTTTTTTATTTATTTTATCAAAATAAAACTTGCTCCATTTGCATTAGTTTTCACATGCTTGGAAGATTCAATAATAATCTTCAAAATATTTCTCGAAGTTTTGCTTATTAGTCTAAGAAATGTGGGGGCCTATGCATGATTAACCCTATTTTGGTCATTATTGTCAGCATCAAACTTGCTCGGTATATTATCAATATTGATCACCTCCATTTGTATTAGTTAAAAGTTTGAACATAACTTATAGAGTCAATAATTTAAATGGATAGTTAAACTAAGCAAGTGAATATAGTTGGTCTTAGTAGCTTATGGATAAATAGTGAATATTAATCTCTTAATAGGTTGAAATTGTGTCCATAAGAATCTTTATGATGCTATAAATCCTTCTTTTTGGAGTATTAGACTATGAATGAAAAAATGAGCTAATTCTTTCGCTTGTTATTCTCCCCTTTCCCAATTTACAATCTCCCTTTATGGAGTTATCAAGGTGTGTATTGATCCTTTCCAGCATCGTGTACTCTATTTTAGCCCAAAATTATTTTTTTTTAAAAAAAGTATGATCTCATTCATATGATGCATTCACATTGACTTCAACACCTCCCAACTGCACATGTACTAGCCCATATTTAGACTTAGAAAAATAAATTTTTTCGGGAGTTATTATAAGTCAAGATCACAAACCGTATTTGCCGTACCATTGATATTATAGTATTTTAATTATATGATTTTTTTCATAATTTTTGGGCACTGATGAAAATTCTTAAGAAATTGATACATGTTGTTACAACTGAGGATTTTGGGACCGTCAGTTGTCCATTTTGCAAACCAATTTCACCAGAATTTATAAAATAAAATGTTCTATTTTATGAATATTTTTCTATAATTTTTGAAACCCCAAAAAATTTTATATGAATATATATTAAAATTAAATAAATTATATAATTATATTAATAATATATTATTATTTATTATAAATATCATAAAGCATTACAAAACTTTTCTTAATCCCCTTTTTCCTTTCCTATTTGGCTAACATAGAATGAATTAGGGAATTAAGAGGAAAAATATGAGGAGAGAGAAAATAAAAGCCTAGATTTAGAGGTCTTAGAGTGATTTTCGTTAGTCTGTTGGGAGATTTGCTCATCTCGATGTAAGAAATATTTACCATCTTTTTTATTTCAATAATTTTATATTTTTGATATTTTTTAATCAAATTTGTATTTCTATTACCTAAAAATGAGGATAATTTTGTAGTGGTAAAACTTTCGCCGCGTAACTTTTTATATGTTATAAAGATCGAGACTATGAATATTTTGAAAATTAATTTGAGATTTTCACTAGGTGATTTTGAAAATGTAGTGATTTTTATCTGTTTAGAAATTTATTTTAACGTATAAAAGTAGTGCTTTAGTTTAATAAAAGCTTCAGGATATTATTATATACAATTCCTGGTAATTTGGTTAATTTTTAAAAATGTGACTTTTTGCTCAATAATATTTTTCACTGCCTACCATTAGGATATTTTAATATTTTATGAATTAAGCTCAATTATACTTTATTTACTATAATGCATTAAAAATGAATGTGGATATGTGATTAAGTAATAGATGGTCGCTATTACTGTTATAGTAATATGATAATAATATGTGTGTAGGAAAAAATAAGTAAAGACTGGCTATTCATTAATGTTGGTTGGAGACAGATTAACTTGTATAGAATTGTGGACCGACGGACATTCCTTTAAATTTTAAGGTTGAGTGTTATTCTCTACTTATTCACGTGATATACTGATTAAGGGTTATAAGGAGATGATTATTGTACCGACGGGTAAAGAGTGACAACTCTATTTACTGAGCCAATGGGTTACTGATACTGACACTGATACTGGAAAATACCATTATAGTTAGGACTTTTACTTGTTTAATATGATTATTAGAATGCACGCTACTGAATCACTGCCATTATATGGCTTTATTATTAGTTCCACTTATGATGTTGATATTACTATTGTTCAACTATTATTAATATGTTAATCATGTGATATATATTGAGCATATGCATCAGACACTGATATAATATTTTTTTAGCATGTGATACATGGATACAATTATTTTTATATAACTTTACTGCATTGACATGATTTTGATAATTTTTATCGATATTTTGATTTGATGCTTTATATGATTTTTATACTGATTGTAGTATTAATATGATGATTGCTTTAGTGATATGACACCTGTACTAATTTATCGATTTCTCTATTGTATTATCATATGATCATGTGAATGCTACTGTTATGATTTGACTGCTGACATACATATTGCTCTTTTATCTTGTGTTAAGTTTAATTGTAGGTTTTAGTGATTGTGTTAAGTTTAATTGTAGGTTTTAGTGACCTAATAGGCTTTTTAGCTCATTATATGTGATTAAATATTTTCATATCAGAGCAGAGAATCAGGTGTATGAGATTGATCAGATCAGAATTTCTCATATTTTATTTTTTTTTATTTTAGTTATTCTTTTATACTCATGATGGAGTAGTGGTAGTATGATTATATAGATATTGAGTAGCATATATGATTTTTTGGGGAATAAATATAGATGTGAATATTGATGTTTTGGCTAGTAGTTGCTTCTGCTGATATTTATTATTAATAAAAAAATTAAATTGTCGAGTGTTGTTATTAAAATATAAAAAGAATAATTCTTTCAAATTAGATTCTAGGGCATCACAGCACATAATTCTCATCTCTTTTTATACAGGCAATGAAAACTTACGACATATTTATTCTTGACCCAAATCATGAAAATTATTAGGGCACCATTAGTTGTCGATCCCAACCATCAAAAATTCTAGCCAAAAATCCATCTCACCTCATAGTTCCTTTTAAATCCTATCTTGTCATTATTAGATCTACACTTAGATCTCCTCACTAACTCCTCTAGCGTCATTACTAAATCTACCATCATCATCTAGATTTGCCTTGGCCAATGTCTTCTAATGACCCTTCTTGACTCCTAATAAGTCATGAATTATATCCTTAGTTGATCATCTCCGTTTAAAATCCCTCATCACCTTACATTTATCTCTTCTAAATCTTCAGCAAAGAACTCAAATCTCAGCTCACCTCTTCACTATTAATTTCAGATGCAGTGCCCATATCAAAATTTTTGTTCTTCTTACAATAATATAAAATAACACTCAACTTTCACCCTATTATAATGATTTAGGGTGATATTGGTCAATGTTCTCCTTTGCAAAATAATAATAGTTTGATAACTATTCCACCGCCTAAACCATCACCACTTGTATGAACCTGGAAGGTCGATTCACAAACTTTCTCTTCATATAGAATTACCTCATCAAATTAAGTGTTATAGAGATGAGGATGCTTAGGTGGATGAGTGGCTTTAAACTTAGAGACAGAATGTGAAACGAGTATATATGTGAAAAGGTTGGAGTAGCTCAAGTGACAGATAAGATTAGAGAGAGACATCTTATATGGTCTAGTCACTTAAAGTGTTGGCCTTTCGATGACCCGGTTAGGATAGTAGATGTATTAGATCTAGCCTATATTAAGAAAATTAGAGGCAAAACTAAAAAGACTTTGTTATAAAGTATTAGAAATGACCTTTTTCTTACTAAATTTAAATGAGAATTTGACTCTTAATAAGACTTAATAGAGAAAAAAGATTTATGTATTCAACCCCACGTAGTGGGATAAAGGTTTATTGTTGTTGTTGTATGGAATTACCTCATCATAATGTACTCCAACTATAGCTAACTATAAGATAGTGCAAATGCGCTCATGAAAATGCTCCTTAATAATAAGAGTTGATGACATTAACTAGAATATGGAGGTATGAGATCGCCTTGATAACACCGAACAAAAAATTTAGTGAGCTTTATTGGGAGATATGTTATATCAGTCAGAACATGACAATGCTCGAAATAAAATTTGAGCAACACTCAACAACCTCTTATAGTTTTGCCAACATTCCTACTTTTAGTGCATAGCTTGAAGATCTAATGGGGGTTTCTTACCTAAATTTATCCCATCTTCTAAAGTGATTCGAGCTTAATGGAAATTTTGATTTTGAAAGGATGGATGATGATGGGATCAAAAGTGTGACATGTAGTTAGAATTATAGCTTAGTATATTATAATGAGTCATAAGAGTTTATTGATAAATAGTGAGTATCAAGTGCTTTAATAGGTAGATATTGTGTTATAACTCAAATTTTTGAAAATAGCACTTTGACCTGCAACAGTCAAGAATTTATTCAAGAGTCATTATAAGTACAAATCATAAATCGTTTTCTCCATAACATCTCTATTATTGTATTTTAGTTTTTCTAATTTTTTTATAATTTTTTGGCACTGGTGAAATTTCTTAAGAAATTGATACCTAATGGTACAAGTGGGAGTTTTGGGACTATCAGGTGTCTGTTTTACAAACTAACTTCACCAAATTTTTTTAAACAAAATAAGTTATTTTATGAATATTTTTCTATAATTTTTGAAATCCTTAAAAGAATTTCTATAAATTTTATACTGAAAAATTCATTAAAATATTATTATTATTTTATTATTTTATAAAATATCTAAAGTCACTTAAGTTTAAAGTTATTTAAATTCCATTTTATTCATTTCATGCATTTAACTGAGAACGTTTGGGTGAAATGAGAAGAAAAGAGTGGAGAGAGAAAAAAGAAGTTAGGTTTTGACAGCCATAGAGTGATTTTTGTCCGTCGCCTTAGTTCAGAAATTTACTTGTCTCAAGGTAGGTTACATTTTGCCTATTTCAGATTTCAATAATTTAATATTTTTAATATTTTTCTATTGAATTTTATATTTTCATTACAGAAAAATGACGATAACTTTATCTTGATAAAACTTTCACCGTGTAACTTTTTATATGTTATAGAAATTGTGATTACGAATATTTTGATCATATTCTAAAAATTTTTTGTCTGTTGATTTTGAAAAAATAGTGATTTTTGCCTACTTAAAAATTTATTTTGATATCTAAAAAAGTACTTCGGTTCAATCAAAGCTTCAGAATAATGTTTTACATAATTTATGGTAATTTAGTTATGTTAAAAAATTATGAATTTTTACTTAGTAGTATTCATGTTGTCTGCCGTTGGGACATTTTAGCAATTTTTGAATTCAATCCAATTGTGCTTTAATTAATGAAATACATTGAAAAATATGTTGTGAAGTGTTGTGATGTAATGTCAACGTAAATGAGCGGCCAAGGTGAGATTCTGTTACACCGGCGCCAGTGGGCAGCCGAGGTGGGATTCTATTACACTAGGGCCAGTGGACAGCCGAGGTGGGATTCTGTTATGTCGGTGCCAATAGACGACTAAGGTAGGATTCTATTATGCCGGTGCTAGTGGGAGACCAAGATGGGATTCTATTATGCTGGTGAGATTCGGTTACCTATGTGTTGTTATGCCGGAGCCAATGAGCTACCGAGGTGAGATTTTATTATGAATTATTTGCTTATAATTCAGTTTATTTAAGTATTTATTTAATTATATTTAATTTCAAAATATGATTCATCATAATGTTCTCGGTTCTTTTGGTTTTGATTATTGATTTCTATTTTAGGCTACGATAGCCTACTGAGCCGTGTTAGCTTATTCCTTCTTTTGCTTTTATTTTCAGGCCCGGAGAATGGTTAGGAGCGAGCTGAGAAGTTTGGATAGTATGCTCCGATCTATGTTGTAGGTATGTTTTGATTAGTTTTAATTTTTACAGGCTTGACTTTTATTTTTATTGTGCTCTCTATTGCCAAGCACTGTTGTAGATAGATTTCATATTATATATATTTTGGATGATATATAAAAAATCATGTTAAGATTCAGTAGTCTTCCGCTTTATATAGCATTTAATAGTGGCACTGTGTAGTATATAAATTGGAAGTTTTTGTTGCAGTATTTCTCCAACCAGATCTTGAGGTCAATCTTATCACAATTGGATACGGTATGACCTGTATGATATCGGGTCGGATTGTGGCACTATGTCCTTAATATATTGTTATAAATACTTCTTTTTTAAGAGTATTAGAATCTAAATGAAAAATGAATTAATCCCCCCTTTTCTTTTTAAATCTCAAATATTTTGGGATTTTCAGCACTCCCAAATCATAATTTATCCATTTTCGCTTTAGCGTCATAACAATAACTCAAAAGTAAAAACTTCTATCAAAACCATGTCATAAAAAATTAGCTTGATTAGGCACGAATCTCAATGCATGTTTGAATTAAAAAAATTCTAGAGTTCAAATCAAGACCATTCAAACACTAATTTCAATGCACTCATATTCAAATAGATTGGCTCAACAAGAAGAACCCAACGACACCAAAAATAATCTGATCCCATTTCAAATAAGCCCAGATCAAGAGCATGAAGCACAATTGAAAACTTTGATAAACTAATTGGAGAACAAATGATCTCCAAAGTTGGCATTCTTATAGTCAAATCAAGCTTATCGATGAGATGAATCCAATGAGCTAAAGATTGCTTAATTTTGATAATATTTAAATACTTAAATGTTGAATAAATACTCTATGATCAAAGAAATTAATACGGGTCAATCGATGGAATGTTTCGAATATTCTCCATATGAGAAATGCCGCTATTAAAAATCATAAATAGGCCCCTACTCTCTACATAAAGGGTTACGGGGCTTGAGATTCAAGTGAGGATAGAGGGTCCACCCGAGAACCCTCATTGACCCGAGCACCATCATTGCCCAATTATGATTCTCCGACTAATATTTTCTAACAACAATTACTCGACTACGGTATGGGTGTCAATAAATGACCTGACCTGAACTCGAATAAAAAATTCAGGTTTGGGTTGACCCGTTTAATAAACGGGCCAGGTTCTGTTCGTGCATTCCAACCCATTTATTAAACAAGTCGAGTTCGAGTTCACTCGCGAACCTAATTTTGACCCGAAATTAACCCATATAATATTTTTTTCTTAATTTTCTTTATTTATTGGTATAATATTCTTATTTTTGATAAATTAACCTAAAATTTATGATTAATAAGCTAACAAAAATATTTTTTTCTAATTAGAACGGATTATCAGGTTAGGTTCGAGTTGTTAGCGGGTCGGGTTTGAGTTCAATTTTTTTACATATTTATTAAACAAGTTAGGTTTAGCTTAACTAGATTCAGGTCAAGTCAATTTAGAGTCGAACTTGAACCAATCTGTTGACCCATTTTAACACCCATAAACTATGGTTCATCAACCTCCACTACCTAACTATGATCTTCTGGCCATTGTCATTGCACTACGGTGTTTTGACCATCTTTTTTGAACTATAGTCCTCCAAATCTCATAACTTAACTATCGTCCTCCTACATCGATTGTCCAACTACATTCCTCCAACTACTATTACCCAACTATGATCCTTCAATCACTTTCAGCAAATATAGTCCACAGCAAATATTGTCCACCAAATATTTTTGTGCAAGGAAAATCACCCTCCAAACACTTTCGCCCATCTACGACCCGCCTATAACCATCACGAGACTGCAATCCTCTGACCTCCTTCAACCGACTACATAATTCAAACACCGTCGCCCAACTACAGCCCTCTATAATTCTCTCATAAAAAATAAAACTAAAATGTTAATCTCTCCATACTATCACGAATATTCTAACACTCAACAATCAAGAATACATACAATTTTTATCCTATCACACCAATTTAACCTGAAAAAAGCTTTCTTCCCAATAATCCCCCAAAATTATTAGATGAGCATAATTCATAATTCAAGCCTCAAACTTATATTTTAATATGTATAAGTTTGGATAGTATGCTCCGATCTATGTTGTATGTATGTTTTGGTTAGTTTTAATTTTTACAGGCTTGGCTTTTATTTTTATTGTGCTCTCTATTACGAAGCACTGTTGTAGATAGATTTCATATTATATATATTTTGGATGATATATAAAAAATTATGTTGAGATTCAGTAGTCTTCCGCTTTATATAGCATTTAATAATGGCACTGTGTAGTATATAAATTGAAAGTTTTTGTTGCAGTATTTCTCCAACCAGATCTTGAGGTCAATCTTATCACAATTGGACACGGTATAATCTGTGTGATATCGGGTCGGATTGTGGCACTATGTCCTTAATATATTGTTATAAATACTTCTTTTTTAAGAGTATTAGAATCTAAATGAAAAATGAATTAATCCCCCCTTTTCTTTTTAAATCTCAAATATTTTGGGATTTTCAGCACTCCCAAATCATAATTTATCCATTTTCCCTTTAGCGTCATAACAATAACTCAAAAGTAAAAACTTCTATCAAAACTATGTCATAAAAAATTAGCTTGATTAGGCACGAATCTCAATGCATATTTGAATTAAAAAAATTCTAGAGTTCAAATCAAGACCATTCAAACACTAATTTCAATGCACTCATAGTCAAATAGATTGGCTCAACAAGAAGAACCCAACGACACCAAAAATAATCTGATCCCATTTCAAATAAGCCCAGATCAAGAGCATGAAGCACAATTGAAAATTTTGATAAACTAATTGGAGAACAAATGATCTCCAAAGTTGGCATTCTTATAGTCAAATCAAGCTTATCGATGAGATGAATCCAATGAGCTAAAGATTGCTTAATTTTGATAATATTTAAATACTTAAATGTTGAATAAATACTCTATGATCAAAGAAATTAATACGGGTCCATCGATGGAATGTTTCGAATATTCTCCATATGAGAAATGTCGCTATTAAAAATCATAAATAGGCCCCTACTCTCTACATAAAGGGTTACGGGGCTTGAGATTCAAGTGAGGATAGAGGGTCCACCCGAGAACCAACATTGACCCGAGCACCATCATTGCCCAATTATGGTTCTCCGACTAATATTTTCTAACAACAATTACTCGACTACGGTAGGGGTGTCAATAAATGACCTGACCTGAACTCGAACAAAAAAATTCAGGTTTGGGTTGACCCGTTTAATAAACAGGTCAGGTTCTGTTCGTGCATTCCAACCCATTTATTAAACAAGTCGGGTTCGAGTTCACTCGCCAACCTAATTTTGACCCGAAATTAACCCATATAATATTTTTTTCTTAATTTTCTTTATTTATTGGTATAAAATTCTTATTTTTGATAAATTAACCTAAAATTTATGATTAATAAGCTAACAAATTTTTTTTTTTAATTAGAACGGATTATCAGGTTAGGTTCGAGTTGTTAGCGGGTCGGGTTTGAGTTCAATTTTTTTACATATTTATTAAACAGGTTAGGTTTAGCTTGACTAGATTCAGGTCAAGTCAATTTAAAGTCGAACTTGAACCAATCTATTGACCCATTTTAACATCCCTAAACTATGGTTCATCAACCTCCACTACCTAACTATGATCTTCTGGCCATTGTCATTGCACTACGGTGTTTTGACCATCTTTTTTGAACTATAGTCCTCCAAATCTCATAACTTAACTATCGTCCTCCAACATCGATTGTCCAACTACATTCCTCCAACAACTATTACCCAACTATGATCCTTCAATCACTTTCAGCAAATATAGTCCACAGCAAATACAGTCCACCGAATATTTTTGTGCAAGGAAAATCACCCTCCAAACACTTTCGCCCATCTACGACCCGCCTATAACCATCACGAGACTGCAATCCTCTGACCTCCTTCAACCGACTACATAATTCAAACACCGTCGCCAAACTACAGCCCTCTATAATTCTCTCATAAAAAATAAAACTAAAATGTTAATCTCTCCATACTATCACGAATATTCTAACACTCAACAATCAAGAATACATACAATTTTTATCCTATCACACCAATTTAACCTGAAAAAAGCTTTCTTCCCAATAATCCCCCAAAATTATTAGATGAGCATAATTCATAATTCAAGCCTCAAACCTATATTTTAATATGTATAAGTTTGGATAGTATGCTCCGATCTATGTTGTAGGTATGTTTTGGTTAGTTTTAATTTTTACAGGCTTGGCTTTTATTTTTATTGTACTCTCTATTGCCAAGCACTGTTGTAGATAGATTTCATATTATATATATTTTGGATGATATATAAAAAATCATGTTGAGATTCAGTAGTCTTCCGCTTTATATAGCATTTAATAGTGGCACTGTGTAGTATATAAATTGGAAGTTTTTGTTGCAGTATTTCTCCAACCAGATCTTGAGGTCAATCTTATCACAATTGGAAACGGTATAACCTGTGTGATATCGGGTCAGATTGTGGCACTATGTCCTTAATATATTGTTATAAATACTTCTTTTTTAAGAGTATTAGAATCTAAATGAAAAATGAATTAATCCCCCCTTTTCTTTTTAAATCTCAAATATTTTGGGATTTTCAGCACTCCCAAATCATAATTTATCCATTTTCCCTTTAGCGTCATAACAATAACTCAAAAGTAAAAACTTCTATCAAAACTATGTCATAAAAAATTAGCTTGATTAGGCACGAATCTCAATGCATGTTTGAATTAAAAAAATTCTAGAGTTCAAATCAAGACCATTCAAACACTAATTTCAATGCACTCATAGTCAAATAGATTGGCTCAACAAGAAGAACCCAACGACACCAAAAATAATCTGATCCCATTTCAAATAAGCCCAGATCAAGAGCATGAAGCACAATTGAAAATTTTGATAAACTAATTGGAGAACAAATGATCTCCAAAGTTGGCATTCTTATAGTCAAATCAAGCTTATCGATGAGATGAATCCAATGAGCTAAAGATTGCTTAATTTTGATAATATTTAAATACTTAAATGATGAATAAATACTCTATGATCAAGGGAATTAATACGGGTCAATTGACGGAATGTTTCGAATTTTCTTCATATGGGAAATGCCGCTATTAAAAATTATAAATAGGCTCCCACTCTCTACATGAAGGGTGGGGCTTGAGATTCAAGTGAGCATAGAGGCTCCACTCGAGCACCTTCGTTGCCCAACTATAGTTCTCCAACTAATATTTTCTAACTACAGTTACCTAACTATGGTAGGGGTTTTAATAAATGACCCGATCTGAACCCGAACAAAAATATTCGCGTTAGGATTGACCCATTTAATAAACGGATCGAGTTCGATTCGTGTATTTCGACCCGTTTATTAAATGGTCAGGTTCGGGTTCACCTGCTAACCTGATTTTAACCTCAAATTGACTTATTTATTTTTTTCCTTAATTTCTTTTATTCATTAGTATAATCTCCTTATTTTTGATAAATTAACCTAAAATTTATGATTAACAAGCTAATAAAAATATTTTTTTTTAATCAGAACCGATTATTAGGTCAGGTTCGAGTTATTGGCGGGTCGGGTTTGAGTTCAATTTTTTGACACATTTACTAAACGGGTCGGGATCGGGTTTACTTGATTCGGATCAAGTCAATTTTGGGTCAAACTTGAACAAACCCGTTGACCCATTTTGACACCCCTAGACTATAGTTCTTCAACATCCATTACCTAACTACGATCCGCTGGCCACCATCATTGAACTATGGTATTTTGACCATCATTTTTGAACTACAGTCCTCCGAATCTCATCACCTGATTATGGTCCTCCAACCTCCATTGTCCACCACTCACTATTACCCGATTATGATCCTTCAATCACTTTCACGAAATTACAGTCCACCGAATACTATTGCGCAAAGAAAACCACCCTCCAAACACTTTCGCCCATCTACAATCCTACGACCTCTATCGCCCATCTACACTCCGCCTATCACCATCGCCAGACTATAATCTTCTAACCTCCTTCAACCGACTAAATCATTCAACCACTGTCGCTCGACTACAATCCTCTATCATTCACTCGTAAGAAAAAAGCCAAAATGTTAATCTCTCCATACTATTACGAATATTCTAACACTCAACAATCAAGAATACATACAATTTTTATCCTATCACACCAATTTAACCTGAAAAAAGTTTTCTTCCCAATAATCCCCCAAAATCATTAGATGAGCATAATTCATAATTCAAGCCTCAAACCTATATTTTAATATGTATAATTCTTCATAAATATCACAAATGATCTCACACATAAAAAATTAAAAAAAAAAGAAAAAGAAAATAGAAAGTACCTTATAATAAATTAAGAAATAAGCTAAGTTTACCTAATAATGTCCCCCATCCCCAACTTGATCCACATCGCTATCTTCCTTCCCTCCAGATGCAGATGCTCTGCACTCTAATAATACATTCAACTAATTTAATTAATCCCTTTAAATAAGTCAGACTTTGGCTCTCTTAATTTATAAATGTTACGCAACCAATTGTTAATTATCTTAACTATGCTTTAGTAGTTATATACTAATTTAATATATCTCTCATCTTGCGAAGACGACCATTATACTGCAAACGACAAGTTAGTAATGACATCCATCGGAGAAAACTAACGAGCACTCCAACGCATAATGTCATTTTAGTCGTCATTAAAATAAGAACATTGATGGCCTATGTCGGGCCTGTGACAGCTGATTAGCCTGATTACTTGAAATAATTCTACAAGTTAAACTATTTGGTTATGTCAGGCATCATTGTTAGTATTACAACACAAGTAATTTGGGGTTTGACTTTCAATCCTTTTTTTTTCTTTTTTAATAGTATAGTATGTTGATTGGAAATTTAAATTTTATAATTAAATTTGTCAAAAATAGTTTTTTAGTAGCAAAATTGATGTTAAGATTGTAGAGATTAGCGTAATATATGTGGCGGCATAGTATTAGATGATGGTGATTATCGTGGTCATTGGTGGTAGTGGCGGCGGTGACAGTTGATAGCAGTAATAATTTGAAAAATTGTCACAACACTAAGGCTTATTTGAGATTTCCTTTATGAATATGTTTATTTGATGTTTTCTTAAAGACAACTATCAATACTATCACCGCAACCACTGTAAGTCAATGGCAAACACCTCCAGTTGCTCATCGGTCACCACCTATAGCCATCGCCGTTATTTCGACACCATGTGACTACCATCACCACCCTATTAAAAGAAAACATATTTTTAAGATACAAATAGAATTTTATCAAATTATATAAAAAATAATGTATAAGTTCAATCAAATGACTCGTCACTAATTAGAAGTCTCTTAGCTTGTACCAAATTTGTTGAGGTCATCTAAGATAAAATTATTGAAAAATTATGTCATGATAAGCAAATCAAAGTTCATTAAGAGCTGAAATCCATACCTTAAACTTAAAGGCAAAGTAGGCTAACAACTAATTAAACATTATAGGCTATAAATATATACATTCCACTTCAAGAGTTGGAGGAAATGAAGTATAAATACAATAAATAAATAAATAAAATCATTAATTAACATAGAGAATAGGACTTATATATAGTTCTAGCATACATAGTATTAAAGGACATAGATGGGTTTTTCTTTATTTCTAAATAATGCAAGCAATTCATTACTCTGTGGGGGCAAACAGAGATTAATTGCTAGGATCCAAATACTTGGAAGGTGGAGGCACATGGGAAATTAATTGGTAATTTAATTAGATTGAGTACAAAGAGAGGGAAGAGCTATAAAAAATCATAAATGAGGTGGGTGGACCAATTTTTAAAATTCAGAAAACTAAGTGTATTGGCTTTTTTTTTTTTTACATATATACCATTTTATTTCATATTATTTACATATCTAACGCCTAAAATTTTAATATTACGTGCCTATCATCTATAGAACAAATATGGGTATATGGAATGAAATATTAGAATTTATAGGGTGGTATGGGTGGTAAGAATGAAATATGTGAGTAATATATTTGATATTAAAATTTTATATGAGTGGTAGGAATGTAATATTAAAATTTTGAGTGTTAGATATATAAATAGCATCAAATAAAGTGGTATATATATGTAAATCCCCTTTTTTTTATTGGTTTTTTTTTAATATATCTGGATGTTTATGATTTTTTTTTTAATATAATTAAATTTATCCTTAGGGTTTAGGGATTAGGATATAGGATTTCGAAATTAGAATTTTTAATTTAAAAACTATTATAAATTCACCCCTGAAGTCAAAAAAAGATGCAAATCTTTACCCACCATGAAGACATTTTTGTTTTTGCACTTCAAACTGGAACACCCATTTTTCTACTGATATTTGATTTCAGAGCATCTTCATAACCCCCTATTGGAAGTAACAATTTAAAAGTAATTTGTCATTAAGGTAAAAAAGTAAATTTTCAGGAGAGAATTTACCATTTACTGTAATAAAATGTTGTTATGTATCCATTAGCAGTGGTCAAACAATTGAAATTTGCAAGGATAGAACTGCAAATTTCAAAATAACAAGGTCCTGTTCATAGCATCTCAACTAATATAGATTGTACCATTACGATTTGCAGCTCAGCAGCAATTTTTTAATAACAAACACTTCCATGCCTTCAACAATTCAAAAAATATCTTTACAGAATAGCTTTTCAGAAAATATTTCCCACATCAATAATATGAAGCGATTTCATGAACAGCATTGAGATGTAAGTGAGGAATTCTAGTTTTCTACTTAGGAAAAGAGAAATATGCTTTCCAAAAGATAAAGATAATTACAGCAATAGCAAGACTACGAGCCTAGTAAAAGTTGTAGGCCGTAGATTAAAATTTGCATGTAGAATCACATAAAAAAAGTGGTTAGAAAATCTTTTCTTATTATTATTGTTGGGAATAAATGGATGGGTGCGACCATATCAGCACCACTTCATCGAATCTCATCAAAACCTTACAGTTAAGTGTGTTTGGGTGAGAGTAGTACTATGATGGGTGACCTCCTAGAAAGTCCTGGTTTTGCACCTTTTTTTGTTACATTCCCTTTTCTTTTGAGAATTTGACTCTTAATAGGACACAATGGAGAAAATATATTCATGTAACTGACCCCATGTAGTGAAATAAATGCTTCATATTATTATTGGAAATAAATGAGGTACATGCAGCTCACGTTAGTATATTGGTTAGGAGTTTTGGCTAGTAACAAAGAGCTCTTGAATTCAAATCCTATATATATGATGTGTGTGTAAGTTTGTCTTAATCGATCTAAATGCCCCTATTCAATGGGTGAATACAAACACACAACTTCTGAAATGTTTTAGGTCGATTTAACATCTTGAGCGGTGAGGTCTGAGTAGAACTTATTGATCTTGGCAACAAGCCCATTCTAAGCAAGTTAGGCTCAAAAACTGGCTAGTTCTAAGGCTGGGCGAGTTAAATGTGTTCAAAGTCAGCGAGTTGTAGAATCCGATTTAAGTTTGTCAACTAACTTGATCGATCAGACCAAGCCAAATATAGGCGTACAGTAGAGTCACAAAAAGTTATGCAAGGTAGGTGAATAACATCAAAATGAATAAAGTAACAAGACAAAGGGGGGAATAAATAGAACTTACGTGCCAGCCATAACCTTCTGCTATTCAAAAGGGCAGCCGACCGGGAGTTTCTTGTAAGTGTGGTTTTGGAATCAGTCCATCGAATTAATAAAGTTTGGGAAGCTCCTTCACGACACTTACAAAGCCTCCTTTCCTACTTCTTCTAGAAATGATCACCAGCACAAGTCTCCCCTCCTGTTTAGTTTTGTCCTGTTCCTGCAGCTCTGCTAAGTCTTCTTCTCACTGGTAACTTTCCCATTCGCAATTAATTGAGCAATTGATTGTTACTTTTATCTGACTGCTACTGTTAAGAGAAGGATTAATGCAGCCCATACCAAGTTCTGACTCAAAAGTTAGACAAGCTTGTTCTTGACAGTTAGCACTTCAGACATCTCTATCCTACAAATGCTTTAGAAGCTGCAAAGATTACTCACTTTAAATTATTGTATCTAAAAGCAATTTTTTAATACAAAAATTAAAACTTTTATATTAAAAAATTATTTCAAAAAATAATAAGAAAACTATCCCAAATAAATCTTAAATATTAATCTAAGGCTTCATTTGGGATAACTTTTTTATTACTTCTTAAAACAAAATTTTAATTTTTTACTAAAACTGTATTTTAAAAAATAATAAAAAAATCATCACAAACTAAACCAAAATCTAAGATTTGTTGATGATGCAATCTCAGCATCATCATCACTAGATTTATCACAATAATCTCATTCTCTATTAGTTGCTAGTTTTGTACAAACTGTTGAATTTATTTTAGGTGAACCTTTTTTCATAAATTTTATCCAAATTATTATGATATTTTTATATATCTTAATAATTTTATTCTAATCACAATTGTATGCACGTAAATCACCCAAATTTGCCTTCATATTTACCTTTAATAGATCAAACCTCCCATCATCCTTTCAACATAAATATTTCTCATACAATACTTAACTAAATTTTGTCAAACATTTATCACAACTTTTTCATTCTTGATACACTCAAATAGTCCATTAATGATATATTTATTGCCCACAACAACAATCAATCTCATTAATATAACTAACAAATTTATAATTTTATAAAATTTATCTTTTAAAGCTTCACAAAATCTCTTTAAGATGATACTCCTCACAACAATATATCTCAACGGTGATGACCAAACATTGGGAAGGGATAAACCTCAAAAGAAAATGCAGGTCAAGTTGTCATAAATAGAGTTACAGAATGAAGATACCATAAGCTAAACTTTTAAGTTAAAATCTACAAAAAATAATTTGGCATCCGATCGATCATAATAAGTAAAATGTCAAGTATTCCAGAACAAAATCCTTGGAAGAACAACGCTTAGATGGAGCCAATAACTTCTTGATTCACATCTTTGTAGGCCATTACTGCCCATTGCTCTTCACACTGGAAGTACCGGACGAAGTATTGGGAGCTGGTTCTTCAGCACAAGCCCGCAAGACAGCCTCATTCTGAAACAAGCCAGTGTAATTTGTTTGCAATTTAAACCATAATAATTTCTTATAATAAAAAAAGATAAAATATAGTTTAAAAATTAAGATGGCAAAATGGAGAAAATTTTCAGCTTAAAAAAGATAAAACATGTTAGCAACTTATAAAGCCCTGCTCACATGCTGAATCATCATCATTATCATTGGCCTTACTCAATTATTTGGAGTCAATGTTATGAATCTTCATTTTTTATTCAGTTCTACCGAGTGTTGTTTGAGATGTCATATTCCTTATAAATGATTTTGAACAACTTCTATTCATTTTATGAGAAGCCTGTTTTTTTTTTTAATCCTATATACTAAATTTATCAACTCATCTAATGGGGGCACATTTGAGTCTCAGTCACATTTCCTTCAATAGATATCACTCCAACATTTACACTAATATAATTATTCCTTAATTTATACTTCTTAATTTTGTCACATATTCATTTTAACATCTTGTTTCTATCACACTCAACTAGGATATCAATGACTTTTTAAAAATTTAACTTTCAAATACATATAATATCACCGGCCAAATGCAATTTTATAAAACTTGCGTTTAAGCCCCCATGATATCCTTTTACCACACACAACTTTCAAGCTACTTCTCAATTTTAACTATCCAATCTCAACTCTAAAAGTTGGATCATCCAAATAATGCATGGGAAAAGAGTAATCCTTATCCCTCCTCTTTTATATGACCACTCAGTATATTTTAGGGGTGTAAAAAAAAAAAAAAAACTCAACCGTCAATCCGACCCAAAAAGCCAGATTCAAGTTGGCCCGCTTAATAAATAGGTCGAGTTTAAATCCGAAATTGTGACCCATTTTTTAAACGTGTCAGGTTCAGGATGACTCGCAAACCCTATTTTAATCCAAAAATAACCTGTTTGATTTTTTTCTTAGATTCTTTTGTTTGTTGGTATAATCTTCTTATTTTTTATCAATTTATCTAAAGCATAGTTAACAATTTATAATTTTTTAATCAAAACAGGTTATTGGGTCAAGTATGGGCCATTCGGGTTGCCAATGATCGGGTTCAATTCTATCATTTTGACCTGTTTATTAAACAGGATTTAAATTTGAGTCAGACCCAAACTCGACCTATTAACCTGTAATAGCCCGTATTTTGACTTTGTCAAATTTTTTCTGGAATCAATATAACTCCAAATCACAAACCGTCTTTGTCATAGTGTTGTTATTGTAATATTTTACTTACACGAATTTTTTTGTAATTTTTGGGCACCGGTGAAAATCCTTAAAGAATTTGAACATGTCGGTACAAATGAGGATTTTGGGACCGTCAGGTTTCCGTATTGTAAACCGATTTCACCAATATTTTTTAAATATTATGATTTATTTTATGGATATTTTTCTGTAATTTTTGAAGTCCTAAAATGATTTGTTTAAATTTTATACTAAAGAATTAATTAAATTAATATTTTATTAATATTTTATTATTATTTTAATAAAAATATCTTATATCACTAAGTTTTTTTAAAACATTTTTCTCCTCATTTCGGCAAACAGAGATGTGTGAGAGGGATTTTAGAGAAAAAAAGGTAAGAGAAAAAGAAAACCTAAATTTGGAGGCCACTGTGCGATTTTCGTCAATTAGGCCAGTTGAGATATTTACTCGTCTCGCTGTAAGGACCCTTAACCTTATTTCTGATTTCAAAAATTTTGTATTTTTGGTATTTTTTGATCAAATTGTGTTTCTATTACCAAAAAACGTGAATAACTTTGTATTGGCAAAACTTTCACCGAGTAACTTTTTATATGTTATAGAGATCAAAATTATGAATATTTTGAGTATTTTTTTGAGTTCTTTCACTGAGTAATATTAAAAATATAGCGATTTTTGTCTACCCAAAATTTTATTTTGATTTCTAAAAATAGTAGTATAATGTAATAAAAGTCTTAAAATATCGTTTTACATAATCCCTAGTAATTTTGTAATTTTTTGAAAATATACATTTTTGCCTAATAGAATTCTTTGTTGTCCACCGTTATGACATTTTAGCATCTTCTTAATTAAGCTCAATTATGCTTTAGTTGCTGCAATATATTATACATGAAAGTGGATATGTGCTTGAGTAATAGCTGGTCGCTGTTACTGTTATAGTATTGTGATAATAATATGCGTGTGTGAAACAAACAAAGTAAAAACTAATTGACCAGTTGGTTGGGAGACTGATTGACCTGTACAGGATGGTGGGCAAATGGGCTTGCCTTTAAATACTGTGGTTTGGTGTTATCCTCTACTGATTCATGTGATACTGATTGGGAGTTATAAGCAGATTATTACTGTGCCGACGGGCAAAGAGTGACGACTCTATTTACTGAGCCAACGATTTAGTAACACTGATACTAACACTGAAAAACACCATAATAGCCAAGACATCTTACTTGTTTAGTGTGACTACTGAAATGTATATTTTGAGGCATTATTCTTATTATTGTATAGATTTATTAGTACTGAGATACTGATTTAATGCTGGTATAAAATAACTGGATAGCATGTGCACACTTTTATATAATTTTACTATATTAATTTTACTACATTGATTTGATTTCAATAGTCTTTACTGATGTTTTGATTTGATGCTTTATACGATTTCTTTACTGATTGGTATTACGAATACGATGATTGTTTTATAGATTTGACACTTGTATTGTTTTATTACTTTACAGGCTTCTTTATTGTAGTATTTTACTGTTTACAGATTCTACTGCTACTGTATTTAAGTTTTACTATTCTTGCACTTATTCAATGATCATATGACTACTACTACTATGATTTGATCCCTGACATGCATATTGCTCATTTACCGTGCTTTGAATTCAGTTGTAGGTTTTGGTGACCTACTGAGCTTTTTAAGCTCATTATATGTGGTTAAATGATTTCAGGTCATGACAGGAGAGCAGGAGTGTGAGGATGGTTAATTCCTTCAGGTTCAGATTCTTTTTATTTTAGCTGTTCTTTTGTACTCAAGACAGGATAGATATTTGATGATTGTGTTGATCCTAAGTTGTATATGTGACTGGTTATGAATGAATATAGATGTGTATATTATTATTTTGAATTATAGAATTTAGTTCCATTGTTTATCATTGATAGAGTATATTAGATAGCTCTAGTTGTTGTTTATTAAGAGAATAATTCTTCTAATTTAGATTTTGGGACATCACATAACCCATTTTGATACCCCTAATATATTTCTTCATTCTATTTCTAAAGATCAATCTATCTAAACAAAAAGGGTATACTTTATAATAATGTTCTCTCTTCTCTATAATTACTACATGTCCGTTTTCCCCAAATACCACTGCAATCCTTGACTTTTTTATTGTTTGGATGCTAAGTCAAGCTAAAATTATTGTTATCCTTGAATTTTTTATTGTGCTTGGATGCTAAGAACTTGACTGAAAGGAAAGTAGACAAAGTTGAAAAATAAATCAGTGATTGCAGATTCATAATTAGCCCATATTTGTCGGGATTTCATTTCATTTCCTTCACTCTCCATCAGTCCAAATAGAGCCTGAGGAAAATGCAGAGGTTTTCAATTATTTTTAGATCATCTCTTTCTAATGATCATTTTACTCGAAATGAAAATTACTATTGGATCTCATGCATTATTAAAAGTTCCAATGTACATTTTTATTTTTAAATAGTAGATTCAATATTTTTAATAACAAATTGGCTTTGTATTATCATTTAAGGTAGCACAAATTTAATTGATAGCTAGCAACTCATAGCATTGTTATTCAACAGCCCGCCTAGACAATATGAAACCCCTTCATGCTTACTCTGATGTTTAAGGATTTGAATCGTCATAAGCTGAGCTAAGGTTTTGTTTGGGACAGCTTATACTTTTAGAAGCTCTTTTTTTCAATCATAATTTTAAATATGTTCTTCAAAAAAGAACATTTTAAAGATAAAATTTTATAAAAATTGTGTAAAAATTGTTATTCAAATACATTATTTTTATTGACTATTTTTCCTAACATAAAAGAGTCAAAAAAGCTATCCCAAATAAAACCTAAGTAACACAATGAACTTAAAGTTTGGTCTAAGGATCCTGCTGCTGCTTTAAACCGAGTCCCACAATGTAGTTATGGTTTAGTCAGATGAACTTCCTGTTTTGGTAAAATGTTTCTAAACTATATTTCTCATTTTTAATATTTTTAAATTTGAACCCGAATAATATATTACAAAGCAAACACGCTTTTAAAGTAGCAGTTTAGAATTTTTACATGCTCTTCTAATCTTTTTGAATATTAAAACAAATATGAAGAAATTCAATGTCATGTGAATAAAGGAGAGACTGAAAAGGGCAAAAGGGGCATACATTCCAGCAAAATTTACATCTGGATGTAATGCCACCAGAGAGACTAGATAAAAAAGTTATATACTAATTACCAGGAAATTGATTGCACAATTCCGATTTTCCAAATAGAAAAAAAAAATGCATGGGAAAAATTGAATAATAAAAAGCAGTAAAAACCTCAAAATACCATCCAAAGAGCAGACACAGCAAAATGTGCTTGATGAAAACAAGAGCATTACCACTTATTCCATGCTTCACCCTTAAGTAGGTGGCAGAGTTTGCTAATTTTCTTCCTTTAGCTCATACTATGAATATATGTTTTAAGTATGCTTGGATGATAAAGATTTATAAAATTATATTTTTATGACGTCTTTTGGTTTGCTGATATTTCGCCATCATTAGAATTATCCCAATTATTCTCATTTTTTATTTTTTCTATTTAACTGTTGTATGGCTACCTAATTTTAAACCTACTTTTCACAAATCATTTTGAGCAAGAACCATCCATGCAACAAGTTTATCATTTTTACTTTTGCAATTATCCAAAACAATTTTTATGTACCCATCTAATGGTGCATTCTCTATCCATTATTATAAAAATTCAAATCATTTAAGTCCATTTTCAACTATCATATCTTCAATAGATATCGCTATAACGATTTCATTAATATGATACATAATTCTTTAATTTATCCTTCATAATTTTTCCACAAATAATCTTAACATTCTCAATTTGGTGATGATAAACTTAATTATAAATTATTTCTTAATTGCCAAACAATTGAAATCATAAAATATATCCAACTTAATTACATTTCATAAAATTTACCTTGTAGTGTACATGATATCCTATTATATATATAATCTTTTGGCATTTCTCAACTTTAATCACACATCTAAACTTTATAAGTTACATCACCATATAAATCCCTTTATGTATAATAGATCTTATCATATCTAAATATCATTTTATCTTTTAATAATATTTATCTATACTTGTTTATATCACATCCATTAAAATTGCATATTATGTCTAATTGATTAGAACAATAACATCTCCTAAAAACAAGCACCAAATACCTCATGTTGTAAGTACTTTGTGAAAGATGTTTGAAAGCATATTTGGATTTAAAGAATCATGGTCAATGGTAACATGTTTGCATATATTCTTGAATTTTAATGCTATATATAAAGATTTATAACTATGTTATACAACTTCACCTGTTTTACATTTCAATCATAAATATACATGGATTTCATACAAAAGTTTATGATTAGTTGGAGGAAGTTGTACGTGAGTTCATACTCAAATGATTTCACTAGTAGACTTTGTGAGATTCCTATGTGCATTCATAGTTCAATCACTTCCATGAGTTAAGACTGGATTAAAGACATGAATTCTCAAAACAAATGAAGCTGCATTGGTTTCAGTTACTTAATTTACATTTATTACATGCATCAAGTTGGAATGATGAGCCAAGATGATTTTGAGCTACTTTCTTTTGTTAATGATATTTCTATAAGTGCTTCATGCAAACTTGGGTTCAATATAAGGTTTTGAAGAATTTTGATGATTCATTTTATACATTTATATTATGAATATTTGCAATAAATGCATACAAGTGAACTATCATATTTAGTGTCATTTCATAATTACGAGGAGAATTTTAGAGTCGTGCTTTGCATACATTGGTAGCTATGTGAAAAAGGAATGTGGATCTTGGAATGGGGAATATAGATTATGAAAGAATAAGTGCATGGGCATTGATTTTTCTCCTCTCTCTCTCTACCTATCCTTCTTCTCTTTCCCTTTCCACTCTTCTTCTATAATCTTCGGATAAACTCCAAACTTGCAAAATACTCCTCAAAACTAAAGTCTCGAAAACAAAATCAACTAAAGTCAATAAAGAAGTTCGAAGAAATGTAAATACTCGTTTCCTTTTAAAATTAATTTTATATTTATTATTTGCCAATAATAACTCTCTAACCACTATTTCTTTTATTTGTTTGCATAATCTGCGAGAAGTGCTAGTGATCACGAGAGCAAAGGAGCTTAAGTATTTCAGTCACCTCCATTCTTTCAAATGGAGGTACTATGGCCGAATACCACCAAACACCGGCTTTGGTGCAGTAAGTATTCTAAAACTTAGAGAACCCTAGGTCTTATAAGCCCCTTTATGTACTTTTACACTTTCCAACCTTAGGGCCTTGTAGAAACCACTGCTTTTATTTTATTGTTATTTTTATTTATAACCCTAACCTGTCATTTGCATGTTGACGCTTGCTTAGTTTTAAGAGTGTTAGATCTGATTACTTGAACTTAGTTCACATCCCAAAATAGTTTACAAATATAGAAATTTTAAATATGTAAGGGTTATTTAATTAATAATTTAAATCATGCTTCAATAATTATAAATTCACATAAGTCAAAATTTGACTTTCAAATAATAAATAAAATCGGATATGTAATTAATTAATTCATAAATGCATCAATATAATCAAATGTGTATATTAAAATTTAAAATAAAATAATGTTAAAGACAAATCATCTGAAGGGTATAATTAATTAAACACAAAAGAAAATACAATGCTAATGAAAATCTAATTAAAAATAATTCAATTTCACCATATGTATTTGAACTTAAAATTAAGTTTCATCAAGTAAGAATACTAATAATTACACTGCAATTAAATAATATAATTGAATTTAAATTAAAATTGTGAGATACATTAAGCTTAAAATTAAAATTATACATGAAATCAACTCAAGGTCAATAAAAGTAAGGGAATTCATTCCTTAATAAATTAAAATTTTTATAAACTCGAAACTTAACAAAATCAAGATGAAAAACTATGGTATAATTATCTCGAAACCCGAGCACACAAAACTACTGGCCCGAAAGGAGATGAAATAGGCCACATGGCTCTGGTATAACAACAATATATGCCACTTATTCCAATTAATCAAAAAAAACCAAATAAATAATATAGATTCTTAAATAATATCAACTAAATAAATATTTTAATTAACATTTCATCTCTTAATTAAATAAATTCTCTAAATGAATTACAAATTAGAAAATACTTTCAATATAAAATAAAATTAGAAAATATGAAATAAATTCCTATGAATTTCTAAAATAATAACAAACAATAATCTACCTTCAATGAAACAAACTTAAAACTAAAATAAAATTTTCCCTCATAAATTCATTAAAGCTTAAATAAAAGATAAAATACTAAAACTTAAATTGTAACCACCCCTAGATATTTAAAAACAATTATAATTAGAAAATAAAACTTCAAGCCTAATAAGTTGACACCTTACGGCCTAGTACACACTTAGAATTGTTTGTTAGGACACTGAACTCTAGCTTTAGGTTAGAGCGCTATTATTTCTTGTATTTTTCTGAAATGTAAAATTATTTTTTTCTTGGTGGATGTGTGATGTTGTTTGGTGTGACTGGATGTGATTAATTCTGTGATAATGTTCTATGATCTGTGATGAGCAAATTAGGTTACCCCTAGGTTAAGAACGATCAGGATATTCATATTTGCCAACATAATCTTATGCAGGTAGTCATGTTTATGCAGGGCTATATGGGGCTAAATCATAATTAAATTTTAAATTAAAAAATTTTGTGCAATTGCTTAATTTGCTCTAGCCCCAATTATTAAAAGCATGGCCTACATGCAAGTTGCTCAAAAATGAGCAAATGATGTTATATGGATTTTGTGAGAGTTTTTTATGATTATAAATTGCTTTTTCATACTAACCATATAGGGAGTTTAGAGTTATTTTATTTTTAAAATGTAATTCAAATGAAAAGAGTTGTGAAAGTTTTTATAAAAATTGGTTTGTTTGGCCATGACTAAAAAAACCAAAAGTAAAAAAATATCTTCCTCACTTAAAAAGAATTCTTTTTACATGTACTTTTTCTGCCTGGATGTCGCTTAGGCACTCAGGAAATAAAACTTTTTCTACTCTAAACTAATAAAATTTTTTTGGATAACATAGCAAGATAACTGGATTAGAAAATAAGCCAAAGTTCATCTAGAGTTGCATAAATTATATCCATCCTTCTTTCCTTCTTAAACACCTCTTGCCTTCGGGTAGAAGTAGACCACCCGATCTATGAGGGTGCAATTCTAACTCAAGAGAGTTCTGGTCTTCTAGGATAAAACTTATTTTTTAGCATTTTTAAAACTTTACATTCTGATTTATTGCATAAGAGTTAATTAGCATGTATTGCATTAGAAACTAATTTAAAAATAAAAAAAATTAATTGCATTAGTAGTTTAAAAGCATAACCGGCCTTTCATAGTTCGGGACCATTTAAGATTTTTCTTAGATGTCAGCCTCATTTCTAAATAAATAATATTCTGCTTATCTTTCATAAAGACTTGAGTCATGGTTTTGAAGCAACTAGGCCTTGTAGCAAGCAGTCCTAACCTAGGTGAGAGTATAAGTTCAAAATTTAAATTAGCTTATTCAATTGATTAATCATTTTTAGTAGCCATGATCTATTCACTTTCACATTCAAGATTCAATTAATCAATTTTCTCAATTGATTCACCATTAAAATAGGCATGACATGTTTAGGTTCATAGTCAAGAATTGATTTAACTTCTATTAATAGCTTAAGGGGCTGTTTGATTGCCTGTAAAAGGAGTATAAAGTATTCCAAACGTAGGGTTATTGAGAATATGGTGTTTGGTTTGACGTAAAACAAATGCAATGTAAAAAATTGGTGCATTTGGAATTCACCCTCTAGTTCATTTTTGGTATATTTGAAAATTTTAGATTTGGTTGATTTCCAAATACACTGAAAATTCATTGTAATTGTCGTTGGCTATCGCCGCCATGCACTGACCACCTCCCCCCCCCCCCCTAGCCTGCCAACCACCAGTGCTAGCCATCGCAGAGCACCGCCACCAGTCATCGACCACCACCGCTGCTAAGCACAACCACCCCCCCCCCCCCACCCGTCATCACTGGCCGCCACCATCCACCACCTCCGGTTGCAGCCGGCCACCACCGCTGCTAATGTCGGCCACCTATCACTACTCTCTTTGCACATTACATTGCATTCATTTTACTTCAAATCAAACAATAAAAAGTAATCTCATGCATTCATTTACACTCATCTAAATAACTCCAAAGTATTCATTTTACACAACATTCATTTTACACTGCATTCAATTTTCATCCAAGCAAATAGCCCCCAAGTACAAATTCAATAGTATCTCTTAGAAGTTTGGTTTCAAAGTGGCAAATAGACTCAATTTTTATTGGGAGTTAAAGATCCTTAATTAAGATCTAATTAAGATTGAAATGCAATTGCAAGTTTACTTTAAGTTGTAAGACTACTTTTTAATAAAGATATAGATTCAAACTCAATTTCAAATTTAGGAGTTGTTTGGCTACAAGTAGGATTTAGTAAATCCTGCAAATCTGGTTTTAGTAAATTCGAAGTGCGTAAATTCTGAAAAAAATAATGGCATAATAGATGCTAAATCTTGTGAAACTGTAGGGCAACATAATTCAACATTAAAGGAGATTAATTCAAAAAGAATATATGCATAAAAAATTATAACGAAATAATAGCAATTGGTATCAATACATCACTCTTGAAATCAAAATAAACCTGCACAACAGCAATAAAATCATATCCAATAAGATGAAAAATAGAAACAAATTGAATTTTTTTTAGTCAAATGAAATACAATTAAAAGAAAAGATCAATCAAAACTTATTGAGCTTTATAAAATAGCTAAAACTAATTTCTTCTAATTCTATTAGAAATCTTCATCTTAAATTTCATTCAAAGTTATCAAAGAACAGAGCAGTAAGCAACACACAATATCTAAAATCCAACCAGATGACTTGATCTACAAACTACTCAACTTTTGAGAAATTAATTGTTTCCACCTTCATAATTTACTCATTTTAGTGAATAGAATACCTTCATATGAATTGTTACTCTAACCAATGCCATTAACAAGGATAACAAAAGTTGCTAAAAAAAGGAAAATAACATGACTTGTTCAAAAATTGTAGACCAAAAAAAATCCTTACCCACTTGAGCTTCCCTTAATTTCTCAGAGCACTCACTTTTCAGCACCATATAGCAATATATATAACAGTAAGAAGCTCAGCTCGGCCTCTTCATCTCAATTGATAGCAATGAATAATTCATGAAAGAAACAAAATCCACTCAGCCTCCACAATTCCACAATTGAAGTAGCTACGACTCCCAGAGTACCAAACCATGCGCACACAGGGGCTGCTGAGTAAGATTGACAGGTGGAGGGTGAGGTGATGTGAGAATAGGATTTACACAGCTATACACGAATAGGAAGTAGTGACTGGGCGGGATGGGAATATGAGGCCATGGGGGTATGGAGCATGAGACGATATGATAACTGTTCGGGAAACTTGCCACTCGACAAAAGGGACACAATCTTGTTCTCTTCATTTTTGTGTGGTAAAAAGTTAAATTCACCGAACTACAAAAATGATAAATTTGAAATTTACGACAAAATGATATAAAAATGTGATTTAGGAAACCGTAGGATTTAAATGTTCCATTTTTTTACTTTTGATAGGCTTTACCCTCAATCAAGCTTAAAACTTGCTCAAATCTTGCATCCAAAGCTCAAATCTTGCATCCAAACAGCCCCTTGGGCTTTGCATTTTGTTTAGATGTACATTCAAGAATATGTGTTAATATAGGCGTAGATTCAAACTCGTCATATTTCAGAGAATCAAATAGTAATTATAAGTCATCATCTAGTTCATCTTCAAAAAGATATTCAAAAAGTATAGTTTCTTCAATATTTTTGTGTCGATGTATATTTGACAGATTTGAGAAAAATGCACAGATTTTTCTTTAGGGTTTAACTATGGGGGTGATAGGAATAAAGCAATTAATGTTGAAAAGCTGGATGCATCGATCAACTAGTTAGACTTGACCTTGTATGAATATAACACCCATGATAAAGTAGCATTCGTGTGACTGAAGTTAAGCCATCATGCCCTAGCATGAAAGGATGTTGATTTAAAAGTGACTTGGAGTATGTTCAAGGAGTTGATATGGTGAGAATTTTACCCAATGGGGTATGCGGTAGATCAATGAAAGAAGTGCCCATTTTGAGGCAACAACAAGGACAATTAGTAAGGAAATACAGAGTTTCTATATTAGATGATAAGTTGGAAATAAATCTTTAGGATGTAAAAACTTTAATGAAGTAGATATCAGAACTTTATTTTCAAGTTGCACATGAATTTTGCCTGTCCCCGATCACCAATCTCAATCAAACCAATAAGATGGAAAAAGTCATAGAGCGCAAGAAACAAGGCAAAAGAGAGAAGACCCAAGAACCATCTAAAGAGGGTCTTATTTCTTCAAAAGAAGGAAGAAAAAAGACAAATATTTCTAGGATGTTCTATGATCACTGAAAAATAATTGGTCACATCAATGAAAAAAGTTGGAAGCTACAACTTGAACACTTTCCTAAAAAAGCAAGACAATGGAGGGAAAAAAAAGAACTATTGTTGTAATGGACAACATTTTGTTTAGTCCAATGGGCAAGGAGGCCCATTCACTATCTCTAATGGCAACAGAGAGGATACAGCGGTAGGGTCGTCACATAATGAGGGCATGTAAGAGGAATTATTCATACTAAGGATAAGGTCAAGCAAGAGGTGATTAATGCCATCATCAACAATGGCAATAAAAAAAAATCTCATTATTTATCAATTAGTTGAATAAATTAAGGTTGGATGCCATAACTCATCCCAGTTCATATCCTTTAAGTTGGATTAAAAAAATGACAGAAATTAAGATTGATCACTAATGTCGCTTGAAGTTTGCAATTGCAAATGATTAAATTGATGGAAGATATAAAAGGTGGTTCAACAAATATCTTCCAAGTCATTATCGACAATTCAAACCTTCATCTTAAGCATGTGGTATTATTTTTGTGACATTCTAAGTGTATTAGATCAAAAAGGAAAGGCCTTTTTTTGTTGAAAAGGACTAACGCATGTTGATGTCAGATTTAGTAACAAATAACAGTGCAATAGGTAGACTTAGCAATGCAAGACAGAAGTTCCTATCGATGTTGGTCCAGATAATTAAAGAAGAAGCCATGTTTTTTCTACCTTACGCAAATCAGGTAACGTGCAAATGTGGAAGTTGACTAAGGAGCCAGACAAATAGCCCATCTCCAACACACTGTTGTCAAATTTAATAATGTACCAAAACTCGATCATCAAAATTAACTCCACCAAAGTAAAGCCTATCAAAGAGTGATCAAGACCATGTAAGTGTATCTACAGCTACTCAAAGATATTTTTAAGGAAGAAAAAAACGTATGTTTCAAAAGACCAATTGAGTAAGAGTTGTCATAAGTGGATAAGCCTCCATTACTAAAGAAGAAGCCTAAAGAGTCATCCTCTTGCCAATTCAAATAGGGAAAGAAAAAAAAGTCAATGCCACATCAATTTTAACAAGCTCAAAGAGAAGACATCACAAACAGCGATAAACAAACTAATACACTCAATGTAAGAAGTTCTAAATTTGCAGGATTGAATAGTAACTTAAGAGAAAGCCATAATTTAGGAGACTCCTAAAGATGAAATGATACCCAACCTCCAAGAATATCTTGAAAGAAGTTTCAAACTCTGCTAAAAACTTTCTAAGAGATAAGAGATAGGAAAGGAAACCTTCCCCCACCTAAAGTTATGATTTCTAGAAAGCCAATCTTCCCCTGCCTGGCATTATGATTTCACAGAAGTGAAATCCTCCTAAAGGGGCGATTGGTGATCAAGAAATTAGATTATGAAATGGGTAGTCAACTTGATCATCTACTTCAAAAAATCTATAAGAAGAAGCTTTCTCCATGATTTGGGCATCAAAACGTGAAAAGATCAGGAGAACATGTTTTTAAAAATTCTTATAAATTGATTTCCTCATAAAGTTTTCAATAATAGTAATTCTCAAATCACTCCATTGAAATCAAAGAGGATACCACTACGAATTAGCAAGCACGATCAAATTATCAATCAAACATCATACGATGGATATCAAGGCTCTGAAAACTAGAGCATTAAATCAATTTTTAAATTACAGCACGAAATTGACGAATCTGATTTTTTTTAACTTCTTTGATAAGTTTGTATTTATATTCATGTAGTTTGAAGTTATCTGATTCATTACTGTGAATAGGATTTCCTCTTTATATGGACTTTTATTTAGGATTGGATAAGAACTCATACATGATATATCAAGATTTAAAATTGCACAATTAGGAATTGAGGTGTTTTCGTTCGTGAGGCGAGGCATAAACTTCAAAACGTTTTGAGTAGTAAGTAATAAAATCTAAAAATTGTGTAAAGTGAAAATAAATGTTAGAAGTAAATTTTTTTGTATAACAACCCGATAATATATTAAAGGATGACAATTTAACATTCAATTGAACAATCAAATAACAAATTAGCATAGATATAAAATGTAAAATTGCACAAGACATAAAATGTTAAGTAAAAAATTGCACAAAGTACAATTGAAATGCAAATATTACAAGATCAAAACAACATTCAAATATAAAAATTATATAAAAACATCATATAACATTAAGTTCAACTCTAAGTTCTTTTTTTCCTTATTTTTTACTCATTCACATGAAATTTTTAAAGAATATAGTAATAGTATGACAACAACTCAAAAGTCATCTATATTGTTATCACAGAGGGGGTCTTTGTTTAAGTCATCATCGTAATGAATTACTTTCTCCTTTGCCTTATCAACTGTGGAGTCCAACGTCTCCCAATCTATTTATTCTTTATCAATTTCAGCCATATTCCTCTTCCATAAATATTTGTAATTAATATTAAAATGAGAGTAATACTTCAAATTAAAGAAGCCTAAAAAATTTTAATTCAATTTTAAATAATATTTCTTTTTAATTATTTATGTAAATAGCTTGTGGCCGATGCAAATGCTTTACTTTTATCACCATAAAAAAAATCAACTTTAAAATCTTCTTATAATTCGAATGGTGTTACCTCCCGTTTATAATCCACAAATCACATATCATATGATGTCATATCCTAACAAAGCAAATGATCCTCGCCATATTTCAACATTTTTTCTTTAAGTTTCTATCATTTAGTCTTTTATTATAAATGATGTACACCAAGGATTTCATCTTGAGAATTGTCAGAAGATTTCTTCTCTTCATGTGCACTTGATTATATGTGCTTTAGTTGTGTTCACATTCAGATAAAGAGCACATCAGTCCCAAAATTTTAACGACAACATATTGTAGTTCTGGGACGTCATCACCAAATTATATCCACTACTCAATTGAGATATAAGAACATGAGTATAATAAATAGAATGAATCATTTTGATAGATAATTTTTTTCTCAAACAAAAAAAAGCAAATCAAAATACCTGTAGATCGCTTTGAAAATTGTGTTTTGGTCTACTGCAATCCAAAGAAGCCCTCCTTATTTTTAAAAGGTATCAACTGCATGTTAGCATTTACTCTTTCAGATAAATCAACTATAAGTCTATACATGCAATGATATAATCTCAATTTTATCTCAGGATTTATTGAATTATTTTCTACATACTGAGGATTAAGATAAGTGTCTACTGCTTGTAAATGATGATAAAGCTGTAGCTCTCACTTTTCATCAATAATATCTCAAACTTTTCTATAAATCCTAGTTCTCATCATAAGTTATGGCAACCAGCTCATTCGTTTCATCCATTGTATTATATATGAAATCCATTACAGCCTTTTTCTCAGCATATATCATCCTCAAAATCTATACTAACAGCATATACCATCCTCCAAAACTACACTAACAGCATAATTGTTGTAATAGTATAATGCACATTCTGTCATAATTTGACATTCAAAATAATCTTCCTAACTTCTTTCCCCCTTAGGTTTTTTTTTGCCCAAGTACAACTCAACTACTATATTGAAGTGAACATAGCACCTAAAGGCAGACTCGCCTCCGACATGTTTTGCAAAGTTAAATAAATAGTAGCAAATCTTATTGCTACAGACTTTAATATTTCTTTCTTTGAAAACTTTCTAATAAGTGTCAAAACATATGAGTGATTGTATATAAATTTAATTATCTTTTTTCCTTCAATTAATGCACTTATGTTGTGACAACTCCCTAAATTTTTCAAGGCCAAGGTATATGCATTATGCTACACATTGTGTCGAATATAAGTGTTTCTTCTTTTCCATAAGTATTGTACATGCTGCCTTATAAGCACTGACATTAAGTGCTCTATAATCTCATCAACAACACTATAAAGTACTCCAAAATTAAATTAGCATCTTTTACCTAATCAAATGTCTCAATAGACTTCAAGAATATTGTATTATAAAAGTTACTGTTCAGTACATTTATCAAGTTTCTATGATTTATATTTGAGCAATCATCATATATGATAGTTACCTCTATCTAGCCCCAATTCCTCTTGATTACCCAATGCCTTATAGTGTTTGTCAGCTTCTTCAAAACTCATGTCCTCAAATCATGGAAGGGGGTTTCAACCCAGGCCCATAAGCTACAACAAAATGAATCATCTTGCAGTGCAAGGGAGGTTATAATGCTAAAAGGATAGCATTCACATAAAAAAAATCTTCCTATGTCCATGCAAGCAGGTGTTAATGCCTCCCTAGTTGTCTCCGAGGATAGCTTCTATAATGCAGAAGGCCTAAACTCCCTATATATCTTTCATCAGGTTCATCATGTCACTCCATGGGACCCTTACATCCCTATAGGACAGGTGTTGCAATGAGAATGATAAGTCCCGACCATTACACTATCATTGAACTATCGTTGAACTAGCCAACATCAACTCTAGCATTGAATTGTTGTTGCGCTAGAAGATTTGATATTGCTAACTTATTCATGTATGGTTCGATTTTGTCCTTCATCATACCAGGCACTCATGGTGCCACATTTTTATGAAATCTAGATAGGAGCTTATTCATCCTAGTTACACCTTACCCATCTTGTCACAATAATTAAATTTCAAGTGAACAAATATCTCGTCACAACCTCCGACATCAACTTGAATGTTATGTCTCCACATCACGCCCTTCCAATGAACCAACATGATTTTTTCTTGACTCTAACCATCCTCTACGAAACACTAGATTGGCACATATGATATGAACTTATGAAGTAGTGAACAATAATTATATTCAAGAAAATTTAAAGAAGTAATTAAAAAACCTACTTAAATAACCAAAATAAGACATAAATTAAAAAAATTAGGATTTCAAAATTTTCAATAAGATTGTTGAAAAAAAAAGAAAGAATACTTGGGGATGAAAGAAGATTGATAATAGGAGAAAGGAAAGAATGGCTTCGTGCGAGAGAATGGACTCTTATTTTGGTTTAGTAAGAAATTAGGGATTTTCAAGTAGAGATTGATTTAGAAAAAAAAATGCTTAAAGCGTGCTCATCAAGCCAAAGATACAAGGCACATCTCCGCCAATCCAGGACGTACACCTCATTATCCTTCCTTGAGTCATTTTCAAGCAACATTGCACAGATTGCATAATTTTAAACAACCTATAAATAAGTTAAATTTCCTACAATGAAATCGATAAAAAATTTTCTCCAAAAAATCCCTTCGTCCTTACCTCTCCCTTTGCTTAATCAGTCAATCTTTCACAAAATTTCAAAGTAGTGGGTAGAGTACCTAGGCTAGTGTAACATGCTCAACGAGGAAGCAGGTACTAAAGTTATTGAACCAAATCACTAAAACCTACCAAAATAGTCACTTGATGCTGGAATTGCAAAAAAAATACCATAGAGATGAAACTTTCCACAAAACAGACTATGCTCTTAATTGTTGATTAGTACGCCCTAAAGGTAAAAACGCCATAATAGATTGGTGTCCAAGAGACAATAGAGGCAACCCATCCTAGCCTCTTAACTTTTGATTAGTATCAGTTCATTTATGCATGTGGTCTTTATTGAATTATTGGGATGTTTTCCTTGTAACTGTATGCGTAGATGTTGAGAACATTAATTGTAGGTGACTCCTTCAAAATTCACAAGCCCTCAGACATGATGATGCCAGTCTCTAATAGCTGTGTGGAGTGCTTATTAACATTATGGTGAATAGAAGTGCCACCTAAAACTTGTTTAATTAGTCAAATTTAAGCTCAAGCTTGAGGCAACTGAAGTTTCACTCAACTCATTTAGACACTTGACCTATATCTATGGGAAATAAGAGAGAAATTGGTCCACTATCAAGAAATTATTATAGGAGTACAAATAAATAGGGCACAAGTAAATATTTTACCTCAAACTGAAGTACACCCACCTAACTACAAAGATACACCAAAAAGCTCTCAAGTCAAACAAATTAAAAAAAAACATCCTGATATCTTGTAAAAACATAAGAACCGCACAAAAGAGATAATATGCATAAAATATACAAACCAAATAAGATTTTAACTTGAATGCTACTTGAATGAGGCACCAAATAAGTTTTCTTTCTCTTCTTCTCACCCCTTTTTTATATTTCTCATCAATAGCTAACAGCTCCTAAGCACACCCGAGCTTCTCATTTCTTTCTTCAAAATATTGATTTGGAGATGATCCATGATAATAAAAAATGCAACAAAGTTTTAGATTATTTTTATCCAAAAACAAATGATAATTTGTGTTTTTTCTAAAATTATGTGTTTAGAATTGTGTGCTTATCTTGAAAATATTATTAAGGCAATATCCTAACACATCTTTATTCCGTCAACTCCTAATTCTCTTTCCATGTCACTCCAAGTCAATTAACATAATAAAAGACTGAATCACCTTTCATATTTGAATTAATATATAACCCATTTCTCCAAGAAAAACAAGATTCCTCTTTGACTACATGCCCTGTTAACGCAAGGTACCCCTCCTAAGAAATGCTTAGTAATGAAAATCACCAGGAAGTGAACAAGCCACTAAGACCTTGCCTAGAAAACTAAGTCTTGTTTTGCTAGTTAAGCATGCATTCGAAACTAAATTTGTGATGTTACTCACATTTATTGCATTAATTACATTTTTATAGGTAATATCATATTTTCAGCACTTGCTACTTTCTAAACCATCAACTTTAGCCAAAAAGGAATATAACTAAATGGCCTTTGCAATTGAATTTCATTCCATCCTAAAATCTCTTGTGCCATTTATCTCTACTGATTCTTAGGATTTCCTGTACATGTTTCAAACTGAATAAAAATTGTTGTACCCATTGCCAAATCTATACATCAAGGGGTAAATATAGCTTTCTAGAAATTTATAAGTTCATAAACCCAGGGACAACCAATTCATTGGTACCATTATCAAATAGGAAAGAAAAATGAATCACTGCATCACTTCTTGAACCAAAAAACTTATTTCTCCTATTCAGATAATGGACAAAGGTCATTAAATAATAAGAAAAAATACATAGTATTTTTTATAGCCAGAAATGAACTAAACATATTAATTATGCATTCGCGCAAGAATAAATACTAAACCAGGAATTTCAATTAGAAGACAACAGATAACCATATAACGCTTATTATAGTGGGCACATGTCCTGCTAGACATGTCAGTCAACAGCCAACACCTATAACGCGCCAATTCCCCACAAATCCTATAGGAAATGAGACCAAAGGCCTTCATTTACAAAATTTTTTCTTCCTTGCAGGTAAACACTTCCCTAAGCATAAAACTAGCCTTGCTAAACAATCGACAACTTATTAAACATGCAAAAAGGAAACATGCAAAGGGAATAAAAGGTCAAACCTACAATTCCCTTCCCTTCGAATGTTTTTTTCGATAGAAATTCAAGAAACCTCCATTAAGCTCAGAAACCCTAGCCCGTTCAAACCCTCGAACTGTAAAGAAACGAGGTTCAAATATGCACCTGCCAGACGCGGCGAAGCCGCTTCTTTGCGTTGTTCTTGCGGGTGGTCGTGAGCTTTATCTTCTTCCAGAGCAGCCCCGGCGAGTCGTTCCTCTTCACTATCTGTAATACCCGAGTACCCCATAACGCTCCAAACCCTCCCATCTCTTCTTCTACGTCTCTTGTAAAATCCTGGCCTTATTGCTTAGGCCCGCTGGCCAACTAACCCTACCGGCACAAATTTGATTGCTAAAATTGGAATTTAATAAATTCGGTAAAAATTTGATTGGATAGATATTGAATATAGATGGTAAGATTATTTAAATATTTATTTTATAATTAAAATATTTATATGATTGTGGGATTCTATTAAATCTATTTGATCACTGTCAATTATAATTAGATTAATTAAATTATAATTAATAAAAAATAATATATCTATTAATTAAAATTAATGTATTTATATTCAATTTATTTGACTCAATGTTAATAAATTTCTAATCAAAATTAAATTAATTAAATAATAATTAGAATGAGATTATATTCTAATTTATCATTAATTAATGCTTTATTAAGATAATAAAACATTATAAGCTTTATTAAGATAATAAAACATTATAAATTTTTGTTTAGCAAAATCAAATCATAACTAACATCAAATAGTTAAATTACTATATCTTAATTAATTATTATTAATTTGTTAAATCTATATTTTTAAACTATAAATTAATATAATCAATTAAATAAAAATTAATGTTAATATATCTTTTTAAGTAATAGTTGATTAATTTGCTGTCGCTCGTACCCTAATAACTCTCGAGATAAAGGTTGAAGTCTTGACGAAGCTCGCTAAGGGAAGGCACCGACCACCCGGAGTGTGAAGCATTTAAGTGTTTACATTATTTACTAATTACTTATGATATTACTAATTATGAAATTAGTTATTTATGTGTTAATTTAATAAATATTTCATATCTAATTATTTTTATAAACTCTAATTAATTATTCAATTATTTAACTAATACTCATGTTAATAATTTAATTAACAATTTAAGCATTATTTAATTTATTTTAATTATTAATTATATATTTAACTATTTAATTATTTTTTACAATATTAAGTATATAAGTAATTATTTCTATTTCAAATTATATTAATTAAACTAATTTAATGACTAATTATTTAATTAAGCTAAACTAAATTTCTTAATTAGTGTGCTGCTTATACTACTAATTATACTTAATATTTAAAATTATATTAATAATGCTAACTTAGATTCATTTCTAATTTTGGAGGTCGTCTAGGGTTGGCTATTCAGCTTCCTCGTGTGCTTCATTGTTGTCTCTTTTCCTCGATACCATTTATTCGTGGTTGCTTCGGCTTTTGAAATAGTTTTTGCTAGAGTCATGAGCTTCTTTGCCTCCTTCGACGTCGTAAGATCGGAAGTCACTACGAGAGCTCGTTTACTGCGAAGGAAATCATCTTTTTCCCTTTCGCGTGCTTTTTCAGTCAAATCCCATAAATCTGTCGAATTACAGGATTTAGTAAATTTCGGGATTTTGGCCAAAAATCGGCTAACGACGAATTTATCTCGTCATGAGATTTACGGGACTCTTAGGTGCTGTTTGGCAACAAGTGGGATTTAGCAGTAGTGGGATTTTGTAAATCCTGTAAATATAAATTTAATAAATCCTGACAAATGTTTAGCATGACAAATGTTAAATTAAATCTCGAAAACTGTTTAGCATAACAAATGTTAAATTCTATTATATCTTGAGGAACTGTTTGGTAACATATTGTTATGAATTTAATAATATGTTAAGTAAAAGTTACTCATTAATTTTTATTCACACTATTAATTATATATTTAATAATATAAATAGCTAATTATATTAATATTTAATAACTAATGATTCAATTAAGTTATATTAGATAAATAATCTATGCACTAGTTATATATTAATTATTAATTAATTTACTTAATTATTAATATTTTAAATTATATTAATTAAGTTAATCATAATAACTTCGAGGCCTCAAGGGTTTGCCTTTCATCTTCTCTTTCCGTCGTTGCTGTTCCGCTTCGTCGCTTCGCAGGTGTAGAGATTGCACGCGTCGCTTCTTCGACTCCTTCGTGGCTGTTCGACTTCGCTCCCATTCCTGTCGGATCGGAAGTTACGACATTTTGATCGGAAACAACAACGGGAGCTCCCTGGCTGTGAAGGTAACTTTCTCCCTTTCGCGAGCTTCTTCGGCCAAATCCCATAAATCCGGCGAACCGAGGGATTTAGTAAATCCGGGATTTAAGCCGTAAATTCTTAAATCCGGGATTTACCCATCGCCGGTATTTAACGCGCGCACAAAAACCGTTTGGCTGGATTTAGCGTAAATCCGACTTAAATCCCACTGTAAATCTCATACCAAACAGCCCCTCAAATCCTGGCAGGATTTATGCTAAATCCTGCTCAAATCCCGTACAAACAGCCCCTAAATTTTACCAAATTGATAATTCTCCTCCAGATGAATAATATTGATGTGGGGAGATAATCGTTGGATCGTTGGAAGAAGAGAATGCTTGAAGGATTTCCAAGAACAAGAGAACAAACCAAGCACTAAGCTTCAATTCATATAATATTCATCAATAATCCTTTCCTATTACAATCTTTGCATACTTATAAGAACATTCTAAAAGCTACTTGTAACAAACTATGATATGCTAGTCCTAAGGAAAACTATTAGCTAGGATGTTCCACATCATACTCCCCTAACGTCACAAGAGCTTGACTCCGTCGAGACGCGTTATCAAAAGGGAGGTAAGTGTAGAAAACATATTCCTGGATCAAAAATTCTGCGTCTTTTATACCAATCCGCAAGCTTATTCGTCAGTCGAATGAGTTCCGTTGGATTCTCACAAATTTGCAAGCCTCCATTGGTAGAAATAACAACATATATGTCCCTTGGAATGAAATCTTTATCCCAACTAGAATCGCATAATAAGCTTTGGATTCCATCCAACAAAAATCCTACCGTTGGATCCGCTGCATCACTTTCAATCGGCACTCGAGCATCTTTAAACTTTGAGAATGCAACTCCAACATGTTGAAAAATCAAATTACCTTATACTGAGCTAATGCTAGTGCAGAGAATACCACCTGACCATTTGGAACAAGTAAGCTTGGTTGATCAGCGATAAAATAAATCATTTTTCCAATCTCTGGTTTAAGTAGTATTCTCCTTTCACGATGGGTGCCATCAAAGGATGGGAAGTCAAGGAACAGGAGCCGGTCCTTCATGCCAGGATGTTGAGGGATGCTTCCAGTAAAGGTGTTTTTCCAAAGCTGTATCACTTCCAGTCCCTGCTGATCGCTAATGAAGTCCGGGATGTTCCCGTAGAGCTTATTGTTGAACAGATGCATGAGTACGATTATTGATCCTAGCAAACGTTGGAGGGGTCTCAACCGTGAATATGTTGTTTGAAAGGTCCTTCGATTTAAGGCTACACAGCTGACCGAGCTCCGGTGGAAGCTCTTTGGCAAGACCATTCACCTACAGCAAGATTGTGTCAAGGTTTTCAAGCTTACCAATCTCAGACGAGATCTCGTCGGTGCGGCCACAGAAGGCCTTGTCTAGCCGAACTAACTTCCTAGGGTTCTCGATCTCCAGCAGGATCCAGCCCTTGTAGTTGTTAAAGTACTCGATGTATAGTTCTAAGATCCTGGTAAGGAGAAGCTGAACTTGGTCTACGTCATTTCTTTGGTTGTCGGAGGCAGTGGCGACTGCTATGACAATTCTTTTACCATGGGAATGGTTGTCGCCGAACCTCAAGAGCATGTGGTCAGGGGAGCCGAGCCAAAAAATAGCGTAAGAGGTACTCTGTAGCAGTGCGAGAAGTGTTGCAGCCGGAATCACACTGACGTGGGCTGAGATCACGTGGGAGCGGGAGCGGAGGAGGTTGGGCAAACGCGGGAGTGGGTTTTGGATCACCAGAGAGGACTGGCAGTAGGAGCGAGAGCGGACAGGTGTTGGGGCCATTGCAGTAGGAGTCGGTTTAGATGGGAAAACTGGTGGCGGAACAGGTTTGCTCGACGGAGAAGTCGGGCCAGGGAGCTGGGTCAGATTGCAGATATGGTGGCGAGAGGAATCGGAGACAGAATCGCAGTTGGCGGAGATTGAGTGGTCTTGCTTCGCAGCATCCATAGGCGAGAGGCTTTGGAGCTAGGTTGGGCGATCGGGAGGCACTTGAATCAAGGATCCAAGCTGGTTCTTGTGTGCGGGAGGCTAAGGAGGTCCTGTGAATCGCTCTCCCTCGACCAAGTGGATATCGGAGGCAATGTGAGACTCTGGGCCCATGGGAATGGTCGGGCTTGATTTAGGCGCGATCTTCTGCGGAGGCGGAGGAGCTTGATTTGATGGAAGCGGGCCGATGAGCTCAGCTGGTGCCCGTGGGAGCGAAATCGAATCGCAGGAGAGAACTGAGGTGGAAGCAAAGGAATTGAAGTCGGAATCGTCGAATTGCTCTCCCTCGACGAAGTTGATATCATTGGCAGAAGGTGGCGTGGGCTTGTTGGGGAAGCAAAGGGATGACGTCGGACTGGCCAGATTGGGAGTGAGCGGCAATGGCGGAGTGGCAGCGGTGGAATCTTGCTAGAGCCTAGAGGGGAACGAGATGGCGAGTATGGTCGCGAGATAGAGCGGAATTGCGGTCCTAGTCGCGAGACGATGCGGAGGCGAGTCCCGGATGACTGCCGCGGGTTGATTGCGGACTAAATGATCGGGCAGGGGATTCCGCCATTTGAGCGGAAGTTCAAGCGGAGGATAGTGGGGCGGCGGATCTCGCCATTAGAGTGGAAGTTGGAGCGGAGGATAGCCGTCGACCTCCCATCTTCTTCTCGTCCATCTCCTTCAGCATCGATCGTCGTCGACCGCCCATCTCCTTCGGTGTCGATCTTCGTCAATCACCCATCTTATTTGGCGTTGATCATCGTAGACTGCCCAATTTCTTCGGCTTCGATCGTCATCGACAACCCACCTTCTTCTGCAGTCCATCGTTCTTCGCAAGCTCCGGGCTCTGATACCAACTGATGTTGGGATATAATCGTTGGATTGTTGGAAGAAGCGGATGCTTGAAGGATTTCCAAAAACAAGAGAACAAACCAAGCACTAAGCTTCAATTCATATAATATTCATCAATAATCCTTTCCTACTACAATACTTGCATACTTATAAGCTAATAAGAACATTCTAGAAGCTACTTGTAACAAACTATGATATGCTAGTTCTAAGGAAAACTATTAGCTAGGATGTTCCACATCAAATGTGAAATTAATACCAAATTAATTAGTATTTAAAATGTAATAAAGCTCTTATTATGGATTGAAAATTCTTGTTAGGATGAGTTTATTATTGAAAATAGCTTAAATTCATTAGAGTGGATATTTTTTGTTTTTCTGTATGAGTCGATACTGTCCATTTGATCAATTTGTTTATGCATTCATATAGGTTGTGCTAGGGAATCATAGCTTTGGTATGAATGCTTTGCAATTTAATCATTATTGGCCAGAGAAGTAGACTCAATATGTCTTTAATATTTAAGTAAGCTATTATATTGATTTAATCCAAATATTTGGAGAGTTCTTTTTGGGGTTATAGGTAGAGAAGCCTAAATTTAGAATTATAATTTCTATTTATACACTGTTCTTTAATCTTGTAATCATATTGTCATAATTAGTTAAAATTACTAGTTTGGTTTAGGAATCTGATAGGAAGTACTTGAGTTCGTAAGTAGGGGTGTCAATTCGGGTCAACGGATCGGGTTCAGGTCGAACCCGACTTGACCCGAGCCTAAATGGGTCAACCCGAAACCGACCCGTTTAGCTAAACGGGTCAGAAAATTGAACACAAACCCGACCCATACGGGTTGACCCGACCCATACGGGTTGACCCGACCCGACCCGCCGATTTCTTCCCAGCGCCGGCGAGAGCAGCTTAGGCGCATCTGTGCGGGCGTCGGGTGATGGGTGAGTGGCTGAGTGTGGCACTGCGGCCTACTAAGGGGCGAGTGCGGTCTACTGGGGCGAGCAGGGGGCAGGTAGTCGCCGCTAGCCGCTAGGGCACTGGTGCGAATGCCACGAACCACACCGGATGCGAGTCTTTAGGCTGCCGCTGCTAGGGCACTGCCGCACTGGGCTGAACTGCGCGGTGCGGTCAACGGTGTGGGCGCGAGCCCTCAGGTGCAGGCACGAGCACGACACGACGGACCGTAGACACGTCCCAACTGGCCAGGTCACGACTCGCGAGAGAGCGGATCCATATTGGGAAATAGTGAATCGGTTATCCGGGTCAAAACGGGTCAGAAATCCGAACCCGAACCCGACCCGTTTCACAAACGGGTTGACCTGAATCCGGATTTTTCGGGTCAGGTTCGGGTCGGGTTTCAGGTCGTGTCAACTTTTGACACCCCTATTTGCAAGCATTCCTATCACTAATTGGTGAAAACAGCGGGAAAAACGCTAAATCTGGGCAAAAATCAGCAACTAAACATTGTATTGCAACAAGGAAGTTAAAGCCAAACCAACACGAAAACAAGATACAAATGATCCTCAATTCGAGAGGAGGATCGTTCTCTCCCAATCTCTAGACCAAGGGATCTAGAGCCAAGGCGCCAAAGAACTCCAAGAGAAAATTCAAAACATGCATGAAAACCCTAATCCTCCCCAAAAGAAACTAATTAAAGACAAAGGACGAATACAAATTGCCTAAACAGCCCCTTAATTCAAAAATTCCCTCCAAAGCAAAATTAAATAGCCTGTGGGCCCACTAGGGGCTTCCGCCCCCTCCCTCTCTTTCTTCCTTGGTTCCACCCAGCTTGGGCCGCCTGCTATAGGTCAAAACCGGTCCACTAGGGACTGGTTCAACCGGCCCAGGAGGGGCCAGCCTAACAGAATCCTTATAAATTTACTCATTTTAAGAGTTATGATTAAGTGTGTTAAAAGAGGAAAGAAGGTGATGGTTTACCTTAATCCTTACTCATGAAGTGTTATTGGTACATGCATTCTTAAGACTCGGTATGCTCATTCTATTATTATTGTATCATCAGTGACTATACATGCTTTTTGACCTGTTTGTAGTAATGCATCACCTTATGTTTATATAGAGCTATCATATTGTTTATTTGATTCTTCCGAACATTAAGCATCTATAAGCGAGCATGTTGTAAGCTTTCATGTTTATTATTTTGATGTATTGTATCTTTGATTGCTATATGATTGATATGATAAAAATATTATTAAACTACATGAGATACTATTCACTCCAATTTGTATGGCTAGTATGTATCGGTGGCATGTTATTAGTGTTTCTCATTTTAGCATGGGCTAATGAGTTCATTCATGTCATGTCATGAGATGATATTTTGATATGTACAGTTTGGTAGCCCTTTTGTCAGGATGTCGGCCAACTATTTGGTTTTGATGTAGGGGCAATAAATAAGGTAGCATTTTCACCAATGGGCTGTGTTTCTAACATTACCAACACGTTTTTCCTTCTTCATTTTTAATGGGTGAGAAGAATTCTTTTAGTTTGGAAATGGAGTATATTTCAGCCATTTGAATGCATACTTGATCATAGCGGGTATTTAGTCCAACTAAAAATTAAAAAATTCTTTCTTCTTCAAAAGTTTGTAACGTTTCAACATCTTCATTGCAACTCATTTTTATACGTTGGTATTAATCGAGTTTGAGCCACATATTTTTTATTGTTTTATAATATTCAAGGACTAAGGTTAATTTATTTGTTGATGTGAATTTGTGTCTTAATTATATAGACTAAGGCGTATCATGCCCCTTGGAATATGTTTACTTCACCGCATCCCAGATATCTTTGGCTTTGATGAGGAGCATGTAGGTTTTGTTTAGTTATGGTACCATTGTATTCCTTAATTAGGACATAATTGAGGAATCTTCTACTTCCCATGTGGCAAAATGAATTTCATTTTCACTTAGAATTCATCCAATATGGTGGCCCAACGTTTCCCTTCCTTTGAAAGATTTTACAATTTGAGTCAAAATAAAGTAGTTTATTTCATTCAGTTTGAATGAAGATTGAAGGTTTTGGTACTCACATACTAAAGCTTCATTAGAATCATTTGATTGGTCATTGGCTTTTGATTTAAAAGAGATTTTCTTAAAGAAAAAATATTTTTCTCTATTTTATTTTCGAAAGTCGCAAGGTTGAGATCTTATTGATTTGGGGGACATCAGGTGGTGCAAGTATATAGAAAAAGAGAGGCGGAAGTAGGTAGAAGACAGATCTTGGGACTACAGGCTAGAGGTAGAAGGAAGTAATGCTAGTATTCTTTTGTTCTTATAGCTCTGATACCATGAATTGTGACGAAATGATATGATTTGTGTATATTTTGTTGAGAGCTTTGCACCTCTATTTATACATAATTCTAGATTACTCTTTGTAATTTCTACCTATGAAAACTACTAATAATATGGTAATCATATGAAAAAAAAATCTCTCGACATAATATACAAGGATTAACAATTTTTCTATATTTTTAGCTATGGAAATAAGGAAGATATTCCGTCATGATATGAATCATGATTATTCGACAAATTTTATGCTGGTTGTCGACTACCTAACGCAACCCTCCACTTTTCTCATCCAGGACTTGGGACATGGCAACGACAGTGTTAAATAAGGAAGATATTCTACATCATTAAAATTTGGGAAAGATTTTGACACATTGTAAAGGCCCAAGGATTTTCACTTTCTCTAAAATGATAGACCACCAACTTGGCAATCACACATATTGCAAGTTGGCCTCTAGAGCTGCTACTAGATATAATGCAAAAATCAAGAACTAAAATTTAAAATTGCAATTCATAAATTATCGATATAGGAAATTAATTTTCACCTTTAGATGAAAACTATATATTGTAAAATCCACTCAAGCTATAATTTAAGGAATGTTCAATAGAAATCACATGCATAAATTCATGACTATAAAAATTTACTTTGATTAGAACTCGTACCATTAACAAGAGAATTTTGTTGTATGGTTTTTGAGAAAATTCATTCATGCAGGAAAACAAATAACTAAAATTATAGAGTTGAAAAATGCAAGTAAAGAAATCACAAAATAGTATGTAGGTTTAATTCTAGCATAATCAAATATAATCTTCTAAAAGTTTGTAGTCACAAATTTCTCCTAATTTGAAAGAATTACATCCGGTCAGTACTCAAGTCCTGACTCCCTATGTGTAATGGGTCGTGACTTTAACAATCATGTTGTTGAACCATGATTTTAAAATTAAATCGTCACCGATATTCCAATCGTTGTTGATTTAAGCAAATATAGAGCTCCAAAACTAAACTAAATCAGTGTACAAGATGAAATCAAACCCGAGGGCAGAAAGGCATAGAATATTATAGAATACAGCTCGTTTTAGCATTGTTTGTTTATATTTGACGAAATTAAGTTCATAAATTAATTGATAACTTGTGACTATGAATCATTTATTTCATTTGCATGAAATAATAGTATACATTATGTTAGTTATATTAGTAAGTCTCTAACTCTCAGTCGTTTTTACATTAGCTAAGCTGCTCTAATGACTTATTTATTTTGACAGATGGTTGTTAGGCGAGAAAATATGGAGACTGACAACATTAATATTGGAATAAAGCAGGTATGCCATATTTCTTCCATTGCAAACAAATTTTATTTCATTCCATTGATAGAATTTATTTCTACAATGCTTTTATTTTGTTTTGTGCTTTCCGATGTTTAAGATGTGTTTATTGAAAATACCTTTTTTGATATTTCATTTCTAATTACTATTTTCTTTTTTGGTTTGCAAACTAAGTCAAAGATTTCAGGTTTTTGTTACGTCTATTAGAAATTGAATTTGTCCTATTGTTATCTTTGGAATCAAAATTTGCCTACTCAAAGATGGAATCGAACAAACGTATTTCCTTTTTTGATATCCTAATTAGTTTGACTGCTAATTAAATTTACAGGAAAATTTAGAGGAATTAGATCCAAAAGCAAAAAAGTACCTACGTGGAGATGGCGCTAACCTGGAGGTATACGTTCCTTTTTTGGGATTTGTCTGAGCAACAGATATTAAAGTTGCAAGCATATGTACTAGATTTGAATGGCCTTTTTTCTTGATATCTGACAATCTTTTTCATTTTGTTTAGGTATTACGGGATAAAAAGTTGAAAGGGCAACTCAGTGTTAAAGAAAAGTTATATGGTCAATCTGCAAAAGCTGCTGCTATGGCTGAAAAGGTTTCCTTGTTTCTCCTATTTAATAAGATTATAATTATGACATTTATGCGGTAGTTGTTGCAGGTTAAGTAGATCCTTTCGATTTACTGCAGCGTCTTTCTATTTTCAGTGATGATTATAGTACAACCTTTCATGCAATATTTTTGTTGAATGGAGTGTACTTTTAGTAATAATAGATCTAGTGGGAGGGATTGTGACTTTGGATGATCAAGTCATTAATAAGAGTACACATTTTTTATATCATGGGTCTATTGTTCAGAGTGATGGTTAAATAGATGGGGATATTATTAGTAGAATTTAAGTTGGATGGTTGGAGCGGTGGAATGCATCGGCCTTGTGTGATAGAAAAGTCCCTCTCAAACTTAAGGGCAAATTCTATAACATGGTGGTTAGACCTGCAATGCTTTATGGTGCAGAATGTTGGCCATTAAAAGAGATGGCATAATATTAAGTTAGTGTTGCAGAGATGCGAATGTTCAAGTGGATGAGTGGCTTTACTTTTAGAGATAGGATACGAAATGAGCATATACTTGTGTGATAGAAAAGTCCCTCTCAAACTTAAGGGCAAATTCTATAAGATGGGGGTTAGACCTGCAATGCTTTATGGCGCAAAATGTTAGCCATTAAAACAAGGCATAATATTAGTGTTGCAAAGATGAGAATGCTCAAGTGGATGAGTGACTTTACTTTTAGAGACAAGATACAAAATGAGCATATACGTGAAAATGTTGGAGTAGCTCCAGTGGAAGATAAGATTAGAGAGAGTCGCCTTAGATGGTTTGGTCACATAAAATGGCGGCCTTCCGATGACCTAGTTTGGAAAGTAGATGTATTAGATTTGACTTATGTTAAGAAAGGTAGAGGTAGACCTTAAAAAAATGGTTAAAATATGTTAGAAATGACATTTCTTTATTAGATATAAATGAGAATTTAACTCTTAACAAGACACAATGGAGAAAAAGGATTTATGTAGCCGATCCCACATAGTGGGATAAACGTCTGATGTTGTTGTTGTTGTTGAAGTTTGTTCTTATTAGTTCTGGAAGCACACTGGTCTATTTTTAGGAATATAGGAACACTATTTGCAAATTATGGTCAACAATAATTTAGTTGACTGATGCAATTTTGATAGTACGTGTTGGCTGTAGATTCAACTTATTGATGGACGAGATCCTAAACCTTGATGTGAAATAGTTAGGATTACTTGCTAATAAATTGTCAGAATCAATGTCTTACATGTTTGAAGCGCTATGGATGGATGAGGAGCCATGTCCAAATGGCTGAAAGCTATGATAGGTTGAAGGAATATGTGAAGTAGTTAGTGGTGTAATGAAAGAGGATTCCTGACTAGCAATTACAATTTTGGTGCATTTGTTTGCAAGATTGAGATGTTTATGGCCACCACTAGTTCTTTTCTTCAAAAAGTATAGTGCCAGTCGGAGCAGTAAAAATTTTCCTGCTTCTTTCAGTATATCCATTAATAGAGTTTGTAAAACCATTGAATCTCACCAAAACATAAGTTTTCTTAAGATATATAAAGCATGAAACTATGCGTATTACAGTAGATTGCTTGAACATCTAAGCGTGGATACAGCAGCATCCAAATAAGAAAACGGTTTCACTAATTTCCCCTCGATTTCATTACACTAATAAGAAAAGCTTGTTATTTCCAATACATTTCCAAAAACGCCATAACATCAGCAAATACCAAGATGAGGCCTTGCGTTAGAAAATCGGAGCACCGGTGAACTAACTCTGGGAAGTGCACTTTATATTTGCATTGCTTCTCCAGTTGCTCTTCCTCTTTTCTTTGTTTTGGTGAGCGACAATCATCACCATGAGAAAGTGGCTTAGGAAAGAATTTGAAATATTAGGGAAAAACATTTTTACATTCGTCTTACTTACATTGAATCAAACAGGGTTCAAAGAAAAGTCCATAAATGAAATTTGAATGTGTTGAAATCGTGTATTCTATTAACGTGAATAAAAAAAGATCATTATTTTCAATGCTGACATTTCTCAAGTTATCAAGTAAAAAGGATCTGGTAAAAGATTCATAATTTTAATCACTCACTGTATTAAGCTATTTAAAATCATTCTTAATGGAAAGAATAAGTTATAACTTTAAGTTAATGCAAGCATGCTCATTGGCATCTTAGGTGTAGCATTTACCTCTTTCAATTCCTTCAAACCAAGTGGTACCTAAAAAAGAGTGATTTTTTTTTCTCAGAGAAAAGAAAGACAAGCGAGTAGCAAACAAAATTATTAAAAAGTATAAGACAGAGAAATTTAATTCTTTCAATATTAAGTAACATAGATTTTTCTCAAGCAAAAGTTAAGAGAAATAAGATCATAGAGAAAAGGAATGGTGATATTTCATGAATCGGACCCATTTCAGGTGTTGATGTAGAGCTTTAAGAGTACAAAAAAATGTGATAAGTAGAACCAAAAAGAAAGAGGATGAAAATACCTCATAAGCCGTCTTTTAGTGAGGAAGGAAAATCGGTGAGGGTTCATTGACACTCTTGGTGATAATCAAGAAGCAGAGGATGGTAGCACGAGGAATAGAGTTGATGGAGAGAAAGGTAAGATGTGTTTGAGGTATTGTGAAATCAGCAACATCTCTACAATTTGCTGTAGGCTTTCAAAGTGAGCTATCAGGGGAATTGCATTTTTTTTCAGCTCCCTAGGTAATTACATTTTCTATTAATTTCATAGAAGCGAATGAGTCCAAATAAAATAGTAAAGTAAAACATATTTGTATTTTACTTAACCATATAAAAAGAAACAGCGCCTAAGTGAAAAGTAAAAAAATAAAAAAAATTTAGATTTCTCGAACCTAGATTGTAACTGAACACTTTTTTGAACTTGAATAACTTCTCAGTGAGCTGTATGAAAAATTTGCCCGATTCCAACATGAATGAATTTTAGGTGCCATACTTGTGAAGAATCAAACTACACTTTAGGTTGAAGATTGCTGCGAGAGCTTTGATGATGAATTGAGTCCCATTACGTCTAATGGAACATTATATGTCAAGAAATTGAAACAGGGTTCTGTAATTCAGTTTTCACATTCCTTTAGTTTTTTCTTCTGTAGAAGCACTATCTTTTTTATTCCCAGAAAGTGATCATAACCGTTTATATTTATAATAACTATCCTAAACATTTTATAGTGGCTTTTACCTACCGAGCACGGCTTTTTGGAGGCTGAAGGTCTAGAAAAGACATGGAGGATCAAGCAAGAAACTATTCTTCAAGAAGTGGATATTATTAGTTCACGGAAACCATTCGATATGGTATTGCAAGGTAGAAAATGAAACCTACTTTTGCTTATCTCTTAGGGTTTCTCATAAACTGTCCATAATTTTATTTGTATTTAAGTGGAGTAGAACGTGTTAATCAATTTATTTTTTATTTTCTCTTTTCACTAGCAACTTGCTTTGGTCTTTGTTTCTGTTTTGAACGAATTGAAATATAAATAAATGCTGTAGCGAACATAACTTTGTTTCTGATGATTTCAAAACTTTGATTAAACACAAAAAAATTCCCAACCAAATTATAGAAATTAGAAGTGATACCAAACAACGCCATAGTTGCTTGTATTATTTTGTTGCCAATAACATGGATTTACTTTTCTTCAATATTTTTTCCTTATTTTTGTTATTTTATGTTTATTCTCTGCTTTTCTTTAGTCCCTCATTATGATATGTTTTTGAAATTGTTAGAACACCCTAAACCTGTTTTGTGCTTTGTTTTCTGTTTTGAATAATTAGGAACAACAAACAAATGCTGTAGCAAATGTCTTTGTTTCCTGTGAACTCCAACGGAATTTCGGATAAACATAAAATATAATTCCAATGGTAAATTGACAAAATTAAAAGTAATTCCTGTGAACCCCTTAATTGCATGTATTATTTTGTTAGCAATTTCATTGATTGGCTACGTTACCCTATGGCTTTTCTTGCTTCAATGGAAATAATTCGTCAAGCAACTGAGATCATGGTTGACGATCCAAATTCTGAAAAAAAAAAAAAACTGCAGTGGAATGGTCATCGATCTTAAATTTCTTTCTTTATATATATATATATATATATATTTTTTTTTTTTTTTCTGTGTATTAGTTCTCATTTCTTTTGAAATGAACTTGCAGATTTAGGTCCGTACAAGTTGGATTATACATTGAGTGGCCGATATATGCTTGTTGGGGGACGAAAGGGCCATTTGGCTATGATAGATATGATTACTATGGATCTCATAAAAGAATTTCAGGTATAATTATTTTTCACGCATCTTTTATGGCATCTGATTTCAGGTATGATTATTTTTCATGCAATCTTTTATGGCATTTCTATCATTGATGTCCGGATGATCATGCCCTAGTGATGCGTTGTAGCCTTTAACTATATTATTATTATCTAAGTGAAGTGGGACAAAGGCTTGATGTTGATGTTATTGTATTATCAAAGTGAAGCTATGGTGTACGATGTGTATCTTTTCTTTAGAAGGCTCTATAGCCCGTTGATAAAATTTTGTGAATCTAAGCTTTCATTGGCCCTTATTTATTCATGCTGAAATCTAAATCACTTCTCTTCATCGTTAACTGTGTTAATCACACGTTATATTAAACTAGGTTGTGGCCCCACAAATGGCTCATTATAAGAACTTGAAGAGCTAGGTAGCATATGGATGATTTCCTCTTGAAAATGCCATACAAGAGGATATGCCTCATCTATATTCTTCTTGGTCATCTATCTTTTCATGAATTGGTATTAAAAATGCAATCTATCAATTCTCAATAAATTGATGCTATCTTTAATGTTCATATCATTTTATTTGTTTCAATGGTTAACAATGACTAATCATTTTGTCCAACAGGTTAGGGAAACAGTACGTGATGTGGTTTTCCTGCATAATGAACAATTTTTCGCAGTCGCTCAGAAGAGGTATACTCTCTTTTTATTCTATTACAAATTATTGCTATTGTCATATTGATATGCAATGGGGTTACCTTCCAACTTATTTTTTTTCTTTCCTACTCCATTACAAACTATAAATGTGAAATGTTATGATTTGCAATTTTACAGTTGCCAAATATATTATCATTATGATTTTTAATTGTTATAGGGCAATATCCTTGTTCATTGATCTATTAAGTGAGCATGTCTACTATTTAGAACATTGGAAAAGCATAAAAGAAAAGTCACACTATTAGATCGGTCCATTGGACCGGTTGGGCCGGTCCAACCGGTCCAGGTGGGACCGGCTTACGAACGAAACAGGCAAAAGTCCGCCTCCTATACGCAGGAGCCGACCGCCCAGGTCTTTGTAGAGGATTTTGAAAAGTTTTTTGAGGGAATTAGGAGCGAAATTTGAATGTAGGGATTGTTTAGGAATTTCCTTTTGATTTGTATGCATTAAATAGTTTGTTTTCCTAGGGTTAGGGCATCTTGAATTTGGCTGAAATTTGAGATCTCTTAGGTTTAGGTTTTTCTTGGGCTCTAGCGGCGCCTAGAGATTTGGGAGAGATCGATCCTCCTCTCGAATAGAGGATCAATTGTATCTTGCTATTTTCCGTTTCTATTTCATCAAATAATACAAATTATCTACTGTTTTTTGGGGTTTTGCGTGGATTTTTGTGGAGAATTCTCGTTGTTTTCCGAAGATTGATAGAAGATACTTGAGATCTACAAGTGTTTCCTATCACACACCTACAAATGGGAGCATGAATTGATAGTAAGAGTTGTTTTGTTTACACGACACTGTCGCCCAAACTATTATTGCTCAAATTATGTTTGTTTTGTTTGATAAGTAGCATTATCTGTGCTTTAATAGTTTCAATTTTTTTTATGTTCCCGTCATGAGCTGTCAAAGAAATTAGAGTATTAATTTATCAGTGTGTGATATAAAATTATTCATGGATTTGTTCACCAAAAAAAGAGTCTTGCACCCAAATTCTCGTATCAGGTTTATCGGACAGAAAGATTACCTCGTTAACTTTGACTTACTGCTACAAGTTATTTCAATTCAACTCTTGGTATCCGATTTCCTATTTTAGCACACAATTGTTCTTCTGAGTTGTCCATCAACTAATTTGGAATTTCACGGTTTATTGTTTCCATAAATTATTTTAACTTGGATGCAAGTCACTGTAGCAATGTTCGACTGCTAGAATTTCTTCCATTCCCGTAATCGGAACTAAAGCAATTCTCGATTTGCCTTATATGCTTATTCGGTATTGTAGCTTCGTTGGTGATTGATTTTCTTTTTGTATTTTAGTAGAAAATCCAATATTACTAGAAATAATTTTTTTTTTAAATTGGAAACTCATTATTTTGTTGAAGTTAAGGTAGGAAATTTAATGCTCTTGCTGGAATTCAAGTTTTTGGGATTGAAACTTGTAATATTATGTTAGATCTAAGGAGATTCATATAATTTACTTATTTTGGATTTTCTTGGGCTATAAATAGGGCAATGATGTATATAAGCTTCATTGGATGATTGAACAATTGAATGAAAGTTTTCAAGTTTGCTCTCAATTCTTATGCATATTGTTGGATGTGGATTCTTTAAGCTTTCTACGAGTCTTAATGAGAACTTCGGGAGGATAATTCTCCTTGTATTGTCATGAAAACTATACTTTCAATTGATGATTTCTATCCTTGTTCTTTCTTATAAAATGTGTAAGGATTGATTTGTGTGCGTGATTGATATTTGTTAAGTTCGTTACTAGCTATTTTTTATTTTCATGGATTAAATTTTTATTTTGTTCTCAGATTTCGTAGGAAATAGATTCTGACAACTTTTAAGTTATTATTTAGAATGAATGAGGTGCTTTTTCTTATTTTGCATTAAAAGTCACCAATCTTTGTCTAAATTAAAATGTTTTAAAAAACTGCAAATTGTATTCTTTTGTGTTTTCTTTTGCCCAACTCATCCTAAGTTCACATTAGTAAATCATAAATCCTAAAACACCCTACATCAACTAGTTACTATAATCATGTCACATTGAAAATTAGATTGAAAAATATGAAGGCACATATCTTTTCTTGCTAAAGTAGTGAGACGAAAGTAGAAAAAGATATACTATGAGTGCCCAGATATAATAGATTTGCTTAATCATGTTCATATTTATTCAAAAGGTTTTCCACACATGTACCTTACATGGATGTGATTGCATGTCTTTTGCTGTTGACATGGCACTATAATAGTAGGATGGGTTTCCTTGATGAATTCTTCTTATACCTGACAAAAACAATCCCCATCTCTTAATAAGACCGATAAAATGTTTTGGCTGATGCTACTATGATTATTGATTAGTAATGCATTAGTTCTGGAAGCAATTGTTGTTTTACTGACATTCTCAATAAAATTCTTACATGTTTCTGTGAAATTTATGTTTGTTTTAAATAATTGAAGCTATTTTCAGAATATATATTCTATAGAACTTCCATGTTAATTTGTCGTTACTAGCTATATATTTCTGTTTTAGCGTGCTTAACCATTTGAATGTATTTTAATAACTGATGGCCCTTGAGCCTTTAGGCCCATCCATGATTACGTGTGTATAGTGGCTGATTACTGAGGCATATGATGAGATTTCAACAATTGTCTAGTAATTGATTGATAGGATGTGGTTGATGGTAGCAATTGCATCGTGACTACTGTACATAGGGTGTTCATATTTGTTGGCACTGCTTTTAGTCATCATATAGCTTATGCAACCTCGGATTTTTTCCATCTGATGGAGCTCTCTTTTACTTGCGCTGACTGTATTTTACTTGCTGAATTTATTTTGCAGTACACGATTCTCGTATTCATGGCATTAACATTTCATCCTTTACAATCCCGGGTGCACTATTTTCCAGTCTATGTTTTAATATATATATTTTTTCTTGATGATAGTAATAACTGCAATTCTAGAATTCAGAGACGCTTGACTTTCTTTCCTGGCTTTATAGTTTAGAAATATTCAAAAAAGATTCAGAGATGTTATGCTTGTTATTACTATACTACACTAATCCAGTTCGTATGATAGCATTGAGAAAATTAATTTGTGAAGGCAACTCTTGGAGCATTTAATGTATTTTCTGTTTCATAATGTCTTTTATCTGTTGACCATTTAATTCCCATCTCGTAACTTTTTATTGTTGTGTTGACTGATTTATGATGAATTGTGGCAGATATCCGTACATTTATAATAGGCATGGCACAGAAATTCACTGCCTTAAGGTTTGTATTTCCTCTCAACGAAAACTTGACGTTGGTTTGTTGTAATAAGTTTTTCTGCCCATACCGCAATTTCTTTATACTTCATTATACAGGACTATATTTTCTTGAAAATGATAAATCTTGAAAAAGTAGGATTAGATGTGTGTGTGTGTGTGTGTATATATATATATATATATAATTTGTTTTTATAAGATCATAATTATTATTAGTTTATCCCAATAATTCAGGTTCCATATTGCAAATAAATTTAGATAATTGCAAATGCAACTAGATAATAATAATATAACGCGTTTTCTTAGTGAACTTATTCTTCAAGCGGAAGGAGAAAATTTCAAGTCTAAAATAAAAGATATCATAAAACCTAAAGATTGATCTAGAAATTGTTTGTGCGCCACATATTTGGGATTGACAATAAGGGAAGGCTTCGTGGATCAAATGATACTAGGAAAGAGATGTAGGATTAGATGCATAATGTATAGTGAATGTATTTATATACCATCGTATAATATAGTATATGAATAGTATAGTATAGTATAGTGAATGATAGTATAATATAATATATCTATAGTATAATGATAGACATAGTATAGGTATAACCGTATAATATAGTACAGTATGATTATAGTATAGTATAGTATATGTATAATATTGATATATAGTATAATATACTATAACATAATATAATATAATATATTGTAGCATAATATAATATAACATAGTATGTATATAGTATTTTGTAGTATAGTTATATTATAGTATAGTATAGATAAAATGTAGTAACAGTATCATATAGTATAGTATATGTATGGTATAGATATAGTGCATTATAGATACAGTTATAGTTATAGTATAGGCATAGTATAGTATAATTATAGTATAGTATAGGTAAAATATAGTATTGTTTAGCTATAGTATAGTACATAATATAGTATAAATATAAGTACAGTATAGTATAATATAATGTAATATATTATATTATAGCATAGCATAGTATTATAGGATTAGATGCATAATGTTATATACATATATATATATATATATATATATATATATATATATATATATATATATATATATTCTGTATTTGTATGATCGTAATTATTATTAGATTATCACGATAACTCAGATTCCATATTGCAAATAGATTTAAATAATTGCAAACGCAATTAGCTAATAATAATATCATGTGTTTTCCCCAGTGAACTTATTCTTAAAACGGAAGGAGATAATTTTAAATCCAAAATAAAAGTTATCCTAAAATCTAATGATTGATCTAGAAATTGCTTATAAGCCACATATCTGGGATAGACAGTATAAGAAGGCTCCAAAGATGAAATGATACAAGGAAATAGATGTAGGATAAAGTTATTGACTCAATATATAGCCAATGGAACGTCTAGAAAGGTTGGATGTAGGTAGGAACTCCAGGACTTTTGGGATCATGAACAAATATGAAACAAGCTACTCGTTTGTTTACAGGGGCAAAAATTGAAGTTTTTTTTTTTGCATGAATGATGAAATTGGCAATAGATATGATTTGATGTTCAGCTTTTAGACAACGTGGTTCATCCGTTTGCAAAGTCCCAAAAGGCTTTTTTACCCCTCAATTTATGTTGTTATTACAAAGGCATTTAACTTTCCTCCCCTTCAAAACCCTACCTTCATGCAAAAGTCATTTGCATCAAGCGGATAGAGAGCAGTAATAACATGTGAACAGCGATGAAGTATGCATTCTTTTGCCATCATCCATGCGGGAAGATGGTGAAGCATATAAAGAATGTGAAGCAACATGCATGAGGAGCGCTTATATGTAGTTTCTAATTGTCTCCTTTAGAGTTTAATCATTGAGTTCAATTTCTTGCATAAACCTGTGGAATCCCATTTCTATGTTAATTTATTCCAGTTTGTCCATAATATATTGCTTCGAGAAACTTATTATGATTCAATACTTTGATGTAGAAATGTACTAAATGCAATTTGAAGAGGGAAAAAAGTATCTAGGTCCTTATATTTTAGTTGGTTGAGCAATTTTTCATTTGTTGATTTAATTTTTCATTTTAGTGCCTAATTTTGCTTAAGTTATCAAAATAAGTCCATTAGGTATAGTACTTATCTGATTCTCACGTACCTATTCATGAGATGGGTTCTATAGGGTGCATTTCCACCTTAAAATTAAAAAACGTGAATATAATGTCAATATAGACTTGATTAAGTAATCGTTCTGCACATAGTAAAAAAACTTAGTAATTGTTTTATCTTTTTCTAACATATCGCCAAATAGTTTTTTTATCAACAAATAATTTGAATTCTTTTTAACAAATATTTTCACAAACAAATAACCAAAACTAATGTAAAACACCCTTTTAACATGTAAAAGATAAAGATATATTGGAAGTCATTTAATTTCAATGATTTATGATCTAATAAAACTAAATGGAGTTGGTCGATTTATAATTTTATATCAGTATCTAATTTAATTTATTTTAAAATACTGGCATTCATTTAATTTTAATGATTTGCCATGATGAATTTTTTAGATTATGCTGCTTAATTTGATATATATATATATATAATTTTTTTAACTTTATAATCATTTTTAAGTTAACATTAGTTTCGAAGTTTCATTGCTATAGATTGATCATTTTAATATTTACTGTTTTTATTTCTTTTACTTTATATCACTTATTATATCTATTATATATAATTAATCAATCATTTTGAATTTATTTTTGAGTTGATTTTAATTCTTACCGTGTGTCTTGGTTCATAATTTGCTTTTAACATCATAATTTTTTTCATCACTTAGCTTATGTAGCAATTACTTTTTGTGGGTCTGATTGTTTGTCATTCTTGAATTATTGTGCTTTTTGATTAAAATTTTTATGTTGCCTCAGGAACATGGAGCGCCTTTAAAGCTTCAGTTTTTGGACAAGCAGTTCCTATTGGTATCAATAAACAAATTTGGTCAACTTCACTACCAAGATGTGAGCACAGGTGAGATTGTTGGCAATTACCGCACCGGGCTTGGGCGCACCAATGTGATGGAGACTAACCCTTACAATGCAATTGTAAGTTTGGGTCATGCTGGCGGCAAGGTCACTATGTGGAAGCCCACAAGCACAAAACCACTGGTTACAATGCTGTGTCACCATGGTCCAATAACAGCCCTTGCCTTCCATAGCAATGGCCATCTAATGGCCACAGCTGGTATAGACCGCAAGATCAAGCTATGGGATATCAGGAAGTTTCAGGTTATTAGAAGTTATTCTAGTTATGCCCAGTCCATGAACTTCAGTCAGAAGGGCTTGCTGGCATTGTCAAATGGATCTCAGGTACAGATATGGAGAGATCCAGTTGGGAGCCATGATTATGGGAGATACATGAATCATTCAATGGTGAAGGGCTATCAGATTGGGAAGGTCTGCTTTCGGCCTTATGAAGATGTCCTTGGGATTGGGCATTCCATGGGCATATCCAGTATTCTAGTTCCTGGTTCTGGTGAACCCAACTTTGATTCTTGGGTGGCGAACCCTTATGAAACCAAAAAACAAAGGAGAGAGAAAGAAGTACATTCTCTCCTCGACAAACTTCAGCCTGAGACCATCATGTTAGACCCAAGCAAGATTGGAACAGTAAGACCACCAAGAAAGAAGGAGAGGCCAAGTAGAAAGGAGGTAGAGGTTGAACTGGATGAGACTGTCCAGAAAGCAAAGAGCATTACGTTCAAGAATAAGACCAAGGGAAGGAGCAAGCCAAGCAAAAAGGCTAAAAAGAAGGAGGAGGCTGTTCTTAACGCAAAGAGATCATTCAGGGAGCATCATCAAGTAGAAGAACGTCCATTGAAGAAACCGAAGGTTGATGAAGTCAACTTGCCGAAATCTTTGCAGCGCTTTGCTCGAAAGAAATCATCATGATATACAACCTTATTGTCTAGTGGTTATAGAGCTTTAATCCAGGAAGGCCAACTGCCATGGCTTTTCGAAGGTAAGGCATCTTGTTTGGAGAGGTAAGAGGTTCGAAGATTAGATTTGCAAGAGTAAAATAGAATGAAAAATACATTTTTGTACTCGAAGGGCAGAAAGCTACTTATATTGAAGTGTTTTGTCGCAAGGAAAATGCATTTAGAAGCATTTGATGAAAAAAAATTTGTAGAAGATTTATTATTTGCTGACAATGTAACCATCAATTAATTGTTTGTTTTTGTTTTAATGTTATTCTTCCTCGTTCAGAAAGGTAAGAAAATTTTGTTTGGTATGGATCATTGAGTGATACTGTGCTTGAGCTTTTAGTAGGAAAGCATTTAGATTTTTTTAAAATTTTTTTTATTTTAAGAATACTTTTATCATATTAATTTCAAACCAAATATCAAAATAAATTTTCTGCAGTCCTAAGGCTACTTCACTTCAGAACATGCGTATCTGAAAATCTTGCCCATCATTTTGGATCGCTTTGAATGGCCTTATCAAAGCAATTTTTTGGGCCATTCGAGCCTATGCTCAAAATATTAAAAATTAGTTAAAATGCACAGGTATAGCAAAATTTGAAAAAAAAAATTTATGAAATGGGAAATTTGGCTGTTATTGGGACAGTTTATTATTATTATTATTTTGTTATTTTTAAAAAATTTGTATGCAGAAAAATTGTAATAGAAATTAATAAAAAATTGTTTCAATTGGTGCTTGTAAATATTTTTTTGCGCTTATATAATTATATATGATGCTTTTTTTTTAAAACTTGGCCAAATTTTATAAAAGAGCAACAACAACAACAATGATAATATGAAGCCTTTATCTCACTATAAAGGGTCGGCTACACTATAAAAGAGCAATATAAAAAATTATATAAGCAAAAAATAAACATAATTAGGAGAAATTTTAAGAAGTATAATTATAAAAATATTGTCTTTAAAAAAAATATAAAAATATTTTGCGTTTATAAAGAAATGCAAAAAAAATTGAGCTTTTTTAAAGAAAATGCAAAAAAAAAAAAAGGAGAAAATGCAAAACATTCTTTAGATTTAATCAGGGAGTAGAAAATGATGAGATATGTTGCCCTCAGTTCAGAAACAAAGAGGGAAGGGAAGTCTTTACCCACAACTATCTATTAATATAATAGTCTTGGTTTGTTATGATGAAGTTTTTCTTAACCTCAAAGTTTTGCACAAAAGAGTTTAAAGATAGCTTTGTGTTGAGACTATTGAGGATTTCATTAGCGAAGATAATATTATCAAGAGAGTTTTTGCTATCAATGAATCCACATTGAGCCTCATGGATGACAAATGATACCATAAGTTTAAGCCTATTGACAAATAATTCATAATGATTGTAGAGGCTATTCATTGATAAATACATTTCAAGACTACACTTTCGCCAATATGTGAAAATTTTAGAATGAGAAATATGATAGTGACCTTAACCACATTGGAAAGCTTCTTGCTAAGAAAGAAGTGTGATCAATAATCATATAAAGAGTTAGTACGATCTATCGTTTTTATTGTCATATCAAGTATAATGTGTACTTTTGCTCTATCTCTCCATTCCATTTATACCGGTATGCCTATGATCTATGTAAGTTGTATAGTAACAATATATATGTATCATAATTTATATTATTTATAAATGCAATGTATCATATGTATTATATATTCTAGTATCAGTCTTATCATATGCATGTATCATCAGTCATATAATGTATCTGCTCATGTCATGTCATAGCATGTATCTGCTCATGTCATGTCATATCATATCAATTATGTAATTTTCACATTATGCTCCATTCTATCAATACATATGTAATTCTATCATGTATGTATATCATATTATAAGCAAGGCATGATATCTAGCTCTTGTAGTATTTTTCATGTATTAAGTCCTATAGGCCAACCCTACAAGAGTTAGTCTCAATTATATCAATCCTATAAACAAAAAATTAGTAATGATATTCTCTATCACAAGGCAGATGGCTTTTATGTAATAAGTCATCAATTCTTGATTGCCATCATATTATACATATTAATCAATCTCTTTATATCTCTGTTTTATATATTTTAAAATCACACTACAAACTTTATTTAAAGGAAAGTCTATCAACCCATGTTGTTGTATAGGGTAACATGTATCCATGTAGACTTTCTTGCTTTCACACACATGTTAAACCATATTCATTATATAATAGAAATTATCATTGTATTCAATCAGTTATCATAATGAATAAAATAATGTATGTAATATGTCAAAATACATGTCAAATAAAAAAACAGTACGCTTATACATATCATATTTCATGGCTACATTTGAATATATTAGCCCCTATATATTTTATACATGCATTTAGCCTATTTATTTCATCCAAAATAACATAAGCACAACTACTCGATGAAATTTCAATATGCTTATGCCAAAATCCTCAGAATAATGATATCTATCATATATCAAAATTTATATGGTAAAAACTTGCTAAATTGAGATATAATGCTTTTCAAATAGATTTGGGAGGGATAAAACCATAAAAATCAAAATAATTGAAAACACATAGAGGATAAAGATTATTTACCACAATCAAAATAAATTTTGCAATTAGAGTGACAAAAAAAAAGACTTAAAATCAACTCTCTCTCTCTCTCTCTCTCTCTCTCTCTCTCTCTCTTATATATTTTTTTCCTTACTTGACCAAGCATGTGAAATGAGGAGGTATGGTGGTGGTGAAGATTTTAATAAAATGGATTGAGATATTTTATATAAAAAAAATATTTTGAATGTGCCAGCACTGCAGCGTTCGAGACCTTTACGTCGTTGCAACACCACTCCCAGTATTATTGCGCTCTCAAAATCAGAACTCCATTACAAAGAAACCAGTGCCACCGCGCTTGTAAGCATAACACTCTGGCGCTCCCGCATAAAGTTTCATGCACATAGGTGATCCAGCTTTTTACACACAGTGCTATGCAAAGTGCATATGTCGTTCAAATAATATAGTTAATGAGAGGATTATCATTCCAACAAAGAGTTATTAATTTTGGTGGGCTAATTACAGATTCTTTTAACCACACTGTTTATCTTGCCACCGACTTGATTTGAAAAATTCTAAAGAAAACAAACTATCTTACTTAAAAATAATAATTAATAATAAACTTCTGAATTTATGATTGATCTGTTGAATGTGTGATGTAGATTGGTTTAATCAACTTAGTTGTGGATTAGATCATAAGTGATTTGTAACCTTTCTCAAGTTCATTGGAATCCTAATGAATGCATGATTAACCTATGCTAATTACTCATTCACTGCATGATAATATATCATTAGAAATTAATATCAAAATTCTTGAAATACTTATTTCTATGTTTCAGCAATTTTGCTTCTCTTGAGGTTATAAATCACACATAGATGTTAACTTTGTGAATGACCAATCCATAAGTAAGTTAAATTATGAGTAACGTAAAACAACTATGTTATTCTATTTGAAGCTTTGACCTAATCTACGTCACACATACTTCACCATATCATACCATAAGTTCATAATAAAAGATCTAGCCACTAATAATCATTATAATAGAAATGACAAACCTAAAAATCATTGATAATCAAAACAAAGAGTTCAAGAAAATAGACTGAGTAAGATAGAGCTAGGAATCTCCTCACAAAAACTACAAGTTCTACTCCATTAAAAGGCGATTTTTCTCTCCTTGCACACTCCCTATCTTCCACTCTCTTACTTAATGAAGGACTACCAAAAATATATAGCAAAATAATAACCACCACACTTAGAAAATTTGGCCATCTTTTTATACTAGTATCCCATAACTGCCTTCAATATCATGAAGCTTGAGGTATTCTGCTACAGTGCTCCTAAGATGAATTAATGTTGTGATGCTTTGAAGGTACAACATTACAGAGTTAGATATTAATTATATTAACTTCTCTATCATGATGCTCTTGCGATTTTGCAAGTCAGCATTATGATTGTGTTGCAACGTTAAGGCGATTTGGTATTGCGATGCTTTGCTCTCTATCTCTCTCAGTTCTCCACAGCACCACGAGGCTTGGTGCATTGGCACTGTGACACTTAAGCCTCAATTTTGCATACAAATATTACCTTAAGCGTTGTGGCATTCCAAGGTGCGGCGCTAAGCTAATTTTTCTCCTCCTGAAGATTTCTTGCACAAAATGACAAAGTAGCCTCAATTTTCATAGCATAATCTATTCCAAATTTTAACTTAACAAAATCCCTTAAATTGTTAGTCGTCTATAAGTAATTCATATTGAACTTGATTAGTTCATTGTCTTATTTTGTTAAATTGCAATTCTTCAAATCAAATTTCAATAACATAACACAAATAGATTGGAAACTCTACCATTTGTTAATAACTAAATCAATATAAACAAATACAAACCAATATTCTTTCTTCATTAGTCCTCCTTTAAACAAAAATTCTTAATTGAGAAAGTGAGTTTTCACTAGCTTAATTAGGTCTCAATAATTTCATATTTAAAGGAACTTCAATTAATTTAAATTTTAGTCATAGTATATGTCTCTTAATGTATCATAATCCCTATAATTCTTCTTAGGGTAGAACCTCTTTAGGCTAGCTAAATGGAACTAGAGTGTTAGGTACGTGCTTGGCTTCAATTTTTTTCTTTGCTTATTTTATTTAATGTATTTTTGACATATATTGACCAATTGGTCTTTTTCTTTTATTCTTTTTAAGCACCTTTTAATGATTTTGAATACCTACACTCCTTCCCATTAGACCATCTAATTTAGTTCAACCTATGATAAGTCTTTTGATTCCATTAGTACACACCTATAGTAGAAGTTTTGATGTATAAATCTAATGATTCTATATGTGGCTTTAAAATGTATATTTTTTTAATGTATAAACTTGACTGATATTTACAATCAATATATTGAAAGTAATTATTTGTTCATCTTTATATAAGAGTAATTTAGATTTGTGATAGATTACCCCGTAAAAAAAATTAAGTATTATATATATAAGAGTAATTATTTGTTCACCTTTAATTATATATATTCCATTAGTAAAAATAATTTATACTAATTAAGGCTTATACCTTCTTAGATTTTAGGAAAATTGAATAAACATATACCTTCAGATATTTTTGGCATTTTTGTGTCTTTTGAGACATATCTTAGAATATTTTTGGATTCTATGCTTTATAAGTTTTTATGTGTGTATATACCTTATGAGGCTTATGCCTTTTGAAATCTTTAGTATACATATACTATTTTATGTTTATATCACCTAAGATTTATTGACGATCTTATATTTTCAAAGGCTCTAACCTTTTAAGATTTTTAGATGAATGAAAATTTATCAACCACTTGCTCATATAAGGTCTTTCTGGTGAGGACCTATCCAAAACTAACTTCTTATCGAAGCTATCACATAAGCATGACTTCTTAGGGTATATCACATGCCCTCATGGGGTCTTTTAAATGAGGATCGTATATACTTCTAACTTTTTATTGAAGCTACATCATGGGCATGCCTTTAGAGGTTTTTATTAAATGCAATATTAGTTATAAAAAAGAGGATTTTAATAATAATTTAAATAAAAACGTACTTGAAAGATATATTCATCTCTAATAGATGTTAAGATATAATCTCTTTTAGAAATTCTAAAGAGTTCAATTTTTTTTGAGTTATTTTAGTGATGTAATTGTCTTATGTATAAGGGATAACACTCATATTCAATAATCTAATAATTTTCTTGTCATGACACTTTTGATTACCTCTATTTTGAGGTTGATGATTTACAAGTTATTCTTATTACAAGTTATTCTTATAAATAATAACCCATATATCCTTAACAAATTAGAAATTCAAACTTTTCCTTTAATTTAAATTAATTTTCTATTTAATGTCATTTTACATGATGAAAATAATATTTTTGAGCTTAATTTATGCCATTTGGAAACTTTAAAGATTTTGGATACTTAAGGTGTTCAGAATTTTATATATCCATTAAGATGTTAGCTCTGGATGTATTTAGTGAAATGTAATTAAGTGACACAAGTTGAATTTAATGACAATGGTGTCTTTGATCTCTTGACTACTTTTTTTTCATTGAGTGTCAATAAAATTTTTATTATGGATTCTTATATTTATTTGAGTATTATTCAAGTTGATTTCGATAAGTGTTGATGGTCTCATCAATAGTTAATTGTGTTTTTACTTAATGTATAAGATCAATAGAGGACCAAATTGTAACCCAAAATCAAATTTAGAAGAATTGTCTATTTATTATTTTAAGAATATACGAGTTTATATAAATCATCAATATAAACAATAACTAAAGAAAGCAACTAAAATAATATATATCATGATATTTTATTATTTATCCACCTAAAATATTATTTACACTAGCTAAAAGATCACTTTACAAAATAATAAAAGAAAATACATAACAAAATTTAAAGAAAATATGAAGATCTTTGATAATCTCACTCCAACTGGTCCTGACCTCTTTCATGACCTGAAATCATTAAAATTTATATAATGAGCTCAAAAGCCTAGCAGTAATCCAAAACTCACTAAAGTTTTTAATGCAAGGACTAAATAATCAATATGATATGCTTAATCTAATATAATCAATAATAGTCAATATAGTTAATGTTCAAATATTATCAATAAAACTTAAAATGATTAATAATAAAAATAAGAAATCATTACAATGAATCTAAAAAATAATGATTGATATAAAATTCATTAAATCGCTAAAACAACTTTGAAAAAATCATTCATAAATCACTAAAGGAATCTATCTAATCTATTCATATGCATCATCTATTTATGTATTATCAATGCATTCAATACTGCCAATGATATTTGTAATGCCCTAGAATCTAATTTAGAATAATTATTCATTTATCTTTTAATAAATAATAATTAGAGCTACCTAAATCTCAATCAATTTCTACAGCTCTTATAATAATCAATTATTTCAATAACTATGCTCTAATATCAATTATGATGTTTTATAATCTAATTTGGAAGAATTATTCATTTAACTTTTAATAAATAACAACTAGAACTATCTAATATCATCTATCAATAATAAACAGCAAAATAGATTCTATAATTCAAAATATCAATATACACATCTGTATTCAATCTCAAAAATTATATAGTATACTCAAGATCTATACAATCATCATATATGTGCTATCCTCAGTATAAAAGAATAACTAAAATAAAAAGAAATAGAACATGAAGAATCTTAACTAGCCTCACACTCCTGCTCCACTACCCTGACCTAAAATCATTTAACCACATATAATGAGCTAAAAGCCCAGTAGGTCACCAAAATCTATAACAGAATTCAAAGCACGGTAAATGAGCAATATGAATGTTAACAATCAAATCAGATCAGTTATATTGTTATGATCATTGAATAAGTGCATAAATAATAATATTCACATGCAGTAGTATTAGGATTTATAACTAGTAAAACTTTACGGTATGAAAGCCAATAAAGTAGTAAACCAGTATGAGTGTCAAATTTATAAAGTAATCATTGTATCGATAATACCAATCAGTATAAAAATCGGATAAAGCATTGAATCAACATATCAGTAAAGACTGTTAAAATCAAATCAATGTAGTACAATTATATAGAAATATTCACATGCTATCAACTATTTTATACCAGTATCAAATCAATATATTATGTATTCAGTATGTCACATATTTATTATAAAGTGAATTAGTAGTATCAAATAATATCAAAAAGTATATCAGTAATAGTTTAGTGATAAAAGTAATAAAACAATATAGTCATAATAAACCCATATAGTAATAGGAATAATGTCTCAATAATATGCATTTTAGTAGTCACACTAAACAAGTAAGAATTCTGACTATCACAATATTTTTAGTACTGTATCAATATCAGTAAATCATTGGCTTAGTAAATAGAGTTGTCACTCTTTGTCTATCGGCATAGTAATCATCTTCTTATAACTCCCAATAAGTGTATCAAGTGAATCAGTAGAAGATAACACCAAATTATAGTATTTAAAGGAAAGCCCGTTGGCCCATCATCCTGTACAAGTCAATCATTCTCCAACTAACGGGTTAACTAGTATTTATTTATTTTTTACACACACATGATTATCATAGTGCTATAACAGTAATCTCAATTACATATCTACATTCATTTTCAATGTATTACAGCAAATAAAGCACAATTGAGCTTAATTCAAAAAATATAAAAATGACTTAACAGTATATGACAAAAATCATACTGAACAAAAATTCACATTTTTAGAGTTTAACCAAATTGTCAAATATTACATAAAATAATATTCTGAAGCTTTAATTGAACTAAATGACTATTTTAGATGTCAAAATAAATTTTTAATTAGGCAAAAATTACTATATTTTTAAAATTGCCTGGTGAAAAATCTCAAATAAATACTTAAAATATTCATAATCTTAATTTCTATAACATATAAAAAGTTATGCAGTGAAAGTTTTACCAATACCAAATTATCATTATTTTTTTATAACGAAAAAACAAATTTGATTAAAAAAATATCAAAAATATAATATCCTTGAAATCAAAAATAGGATAAAGATTCGTTACAACAAGAGGAGTAAATCTCCCAATTGGCCTGACTGACGAAAATCTCTCCGCAACCTCCAAATCCTAAATTTTCTTTTCTCTATATGCTCTTTCTTCCTAATTTTCTTTTTTCATTTCTCTGTTAACGATTTCTTAGGGAGAAACAAATTAATTTAATAAATTTATATAATAGATTTTGATATTTAGGAATAAATAATAATATAATATTATTTAATTATATAATTTAATTAATTATCAATATAAAATTCATATAAATTTTTTGGGGTCTTAAAAATTATAGAAAAATATTCATAAAATAAATCATTTTATTTAGAAAATATTGTTGAAATTGGTTTGTAAAATGGATACTTAATGGTCTTAAAATTCTCATTTGTATCGATATGTGTCAATTTCTTAAGAATTTTTTACCAGTACAAAAAAAATTATGAAAAAATTTATACAAGTAAAATACTACAATAACAATGATATGGCGAAGATTATTTATGATTTAGACTTATATTAAATCCAAAAAAAATATTTGGCAAAGTCAACATATGAGTTATTACGATATTAATATATCTGTCAATGTCATCAGTGGTATCAATATATTATGATTTAGCAAGGCGTGACATCTAGCTTTAATGTGGTGTTTTCAATATCTTTTACCTCAACTGGTTTCTAGTTGGTCATCAGTCATATCAATTATCACTCATCCAATTAATCAATTATCATATTCAATTAATTAATTATCATTACAGGCGGCTTCATTAAATAAATAAAGAGTCATCACTCTTTGAGCGCATGTCGGCATAATCGATCATCTTTTACAGGCTATAATAGTGATAGCATTACAAACTATCTTTAAAGAAAAGCCCGTCAGCCCACCCTCCTGTGCAGAGTATTTTATTTTAGCAACCAACCCATTTTATAGTGTTAAAATCTAGCCTTTCCTACTTATGCAAATGCCACAATCAAAATACAGTAGGAAATAATCAATTATGTTCATTACAAAAAATTATATCAAAATTATTGAAAACTAAAATGAGATTTGAGTTACTTATAACAAATAGAAGAAATCTCTAAATAAAATTAATAGATGAAAAATTTTCGAACAACCTTCTCTTTCTTCTTTGACAAGGTACGGTGCTGAAATTCAGATTTTTTATTTTTTAAAAAAATTATTTCAAAAAAAATTTGGATTATTACACAAACTATCTCCCACATCAATGAGTAAAAAGGTTTAAGATGAAGATCTCCAAGAAAAACACCTCATAGGAACTTAGATTCACTCTTTGGATTTGGCATTTTTTATAAGAGAATCTTAGAAAGTATTCTTTTATAGTCTCTCATGCATTTTAACAAATCTTGAAAAGATGAGATGAGTCTTTAATAATCCTTCAATTATCGATAAATTAGTTAATAAAAAGTCTAGCTAAATCAGCAAAAGAATGACTATTCTTTCAAAAAAGAGTAGAATCATATGCAAACATGTACTTAAGAATTGTGGGGAAAACCTAGCAAAAAATGATATTAGAAGTATACTAAATGTACATAATGGTCCTACAGTGATTAATGGTCAGAAGTCTTAATATATGGATCAATTATAGACAACCTAAACCCCATTAGAATATAATGTTGGAGAATTACATCAATTAGGGATGAAGACTCTCGGATGTTATTCACACCCTAAGATCTAAATTGGAAGAATTATTTATTTATCTTTTTAATCATTTACTAGAGCTTCTATAAATCATTCATATAACTTAATATCTAGTGAAAATAATTAAATATCATACACCAGAAAAAATATTTTACTATAATCATTCACCAAAATCACATTTACAATAAATATGAGATCACTAATAATCACTAATTTATCAATAACTCTTAACTATAAAAAAATTAAAGAAAATAAAAAATAAAATCAAATGAAGAACCTAAGGATCTCAATCATTCTCACTCTATAACATCCCGAACTCTTAATCATCGAGATATTGTCCGCTTTGGACTAAGTGCCTCACAGTTTTATCCTGTTGGTGTAACTTCCCATGAGGTCACCCATCTCAGGATTTCTCTGGGATAAGCACGCTTAATTACAGAGTTTCTTTAATAAAATTTTAACTATTACACAAAAGTCATCTCATTGTTTAAGAGCTTAACTTCTTTTTATTTAAGGGGTTTCATAATCTCCTGCATGTAACTAACTGACATCCTTGTCAGTATTTTTATCACAGAATCATCCACCAGGCATATAGGACTCTAGAGGTGGTCCCTATAAGTTCAAGAGGTGGCTCCCATGGCATAACACTTTATCTTGTATAACACTTAGTTCCCATCTTTCAGCAGGTGTATTCCTTTGATACCATTTGTAATAGCTCAATCTCTTAACTATTGAGATATTGTCTGATTTGGCCTAAGTGCCTCATAATTTTTTTATATTGGTGTAACTTCCCCTTAGATCACTCATCCTAGGATTTCTTTAGGATGAGCACGCTTAACTACAAAATTTATTTAATAAAATTCTAACCAGTTCACTAAAATACACCTAAATGTTGAAGAGTTTAGCTTCTTTTTATTTAAGAGATTTTACACACTCCATATGATCTTAACCCCTTTCCCAACCTAAAATCAATAAAATCACATAATGAGCTTATAAAGCCTAGTAAAACCCAAAACTTATTAAAGCTTTCAATACAATATTAAAAAAATCAATATGCATGCTCATCTCACTGAATATAATCAGTAGTATTCAATATCATCAATCCTCAATCATCACTTGTACAATTCAATATAATCAATAATAGGTGTGATAATATATATTCATCAGAAATCAATAAATCAGCAACCAATAAATCAATACTATAGCATAAACATGCAGGTTTCAAATCATCAAGGGCATCAGTCTTATCTATTTTATCAATCATTTATTCTTATGAAATCAATACATGTAATGCACATACATTTCTCTATCTATCTATAACTGCTATTGATGCTTAATGCCAAAAATATTATTAATGTATGAATTGCATCAGTATATGTTTCAGTATATAGTTCAGTAAGACATGACATCTAACTTTAATATCATATTTTCATTCCTTCATCTATATTCATCATTATCATTATAGCATCTTTTTTATTTTATCATTTTAGGTTGCTTTTAATAAATCATTAAGAGTCTTCACCCTCTGCTCGTCAATATAATGAGTTATTAATTACAAGCTACAACTGGGATAACATCTCAAATCATCTTTAAAGAAAAGTCCATCAGCTCACCCTCCTATGCAGGGTATTATATTTTAATAGATAATCTAAATTAATTATAATATTAAAAGGCAGTCTTCCTTGCTTACATGTAAATATACTAGATTTATTTCATATCAGTTATGTCTACCTCCCTTTTATGTATGAAATGCAATATAAAATGCTGAAATCTATAAATCTAAAAAAATTTGTATAATAATTAATAGCTTTAAAAAACTATAACTTTCATTATAACTAATGAAATTCAATAATATTACAGTCATAAAGTCCTTAAAGTTTGTATTTATTATATACAAAAAATAACATGGTAAAAATGTGATAAATCAGGAGAAAATATATTTTTATCGATTTAGAAGAGATTAAATTCGTCAAACTCAAAATCATTGAAAACTAAAGTGTGATTTAGGTTACTGACAATGATCAAAAGACTTTTTATAACAGAATTGATGGATGAAAATGACCAAAACTAGCCTTATCTCTCTTCCCTCTCTCCTCTCCTTCTCCATTTTCCTTTCTTCTTCCACAACAAGCCACCAAAATGGGGGAGCAAGTGGCGGTGCTAGAGCTTTTATTCTTAGGATTTAAAATATATATATATATATATATAAACAGTGTTAGTGGCCTAGCGCCGCAGTGCCACAAAGCTCCAACCTATCGCCGTAGTACCGCATGCTGAATTCAAAATTATTGTAAAATAAAGACTCAAATACTGCTGCATAATTTTTGGCGCTGTTGCTCAGTTAAGCCTAGTGTCCTGGCTCTCCAAAGCATAGTGCAAAAAACACTAGTTCAAACAGAAATTCAAAATTTTATATTATGATAGTGCTCTTCGTTATCCAAACTTCTCTAAGAAGTTATGGCATTTGAACTTGAAGTTCTTCAATCCTACATATATGATCCTCTAAATCAAAGCCTGAGGGATTCACTACCTATATTATGATATCCTTGATTAAGGGTAGGGGTGTCAAAATGGGTTTTCAGGTCAGGTTCCACTCCAACCAAAAATTAACCCCCCTCCATCTGCTCCGACTCGAACTTGACTAAACTAGGCAAACGGGTCAGAAATTTAGACCCAGACCCAATCCACTGGGTTTTCAGGTTAACCCAATCTGACCAGCTAACCCACAACTGTAAGCAGGGTGCGAGCATGAGTGCGGGTTGCGGGGATAAGGCAGGTGAGCAAGGGTGCAAGGCTGCGAGTGCGGGTGAGGCAGGAGAGTACAGTATTGCGGGTGCAAGGTTATGAGGGCAAGCGCGGGGGCGAGGTGGGGTTGTGGTGCGGTGTGGGACGGGGACCCGGGTCAGTTGGGATGATTTTGGGTTTTCAGGTTAACCCAACCTGACCTCAATTTGTAATCGAGTCAGGATTTGAAACTCAAATCCAACCTGTTTCCCAAACTGGTTGATCTGAACCCAAAATTTTTGGGACGGGTTTTCGAGTCGTGTCAAATATTTACATCTCTAATTGAGGGATTTATCACCAGCCATTGAGGAAATAGTTCTAGAATGTTAAGAAGGATTTCCCATAAATGACACCAAAGTGTTACATATTAGAAATTTTATAATGGTAGTGTGTGCATATATTATCTTAGTTTTGTACAATGATCCAATGCACACTAGGATAAAAGTTGTAAGAGACCAGAAATTTTATATGAAAACACATGAAGGGTAATAATTAGCATGACCTTGTTGAATAAATCTACTAAATAATTGATGATACAAGAAACATTCATTCCTCATATTTAAAGAAGATGAGATTATACGGAATTGTGAATAATTATTTGATTCTTGTTGTAGGGATTACAAAAATTATGCGTATATAGGTATACAATTAAAACCCAATAATAGAGGTACATATTAGTTTTTAAGGAACAATAGTCAAATTACAAAAGTCTGAAGATAGTGATAGAGATTAATGATGGTAGCATTCTAGTGTGCAATAGAGTTATGAATCTCTCTAAGCTCTTAAATCCCGTCTAGTATAAAATGAGACAATATTTATAGCATTTTTTAGATGTATTTTGATAATTTTAGTTATAATTCAAAACACTTCATCAAACAATTCATATTGATCCCATGATTTGATATAAGCACACATGATTTAGAGATCATTTGGTCTTTCAATTAATATCCTGAAACTTCCAAGTGTATTTCAATTGCTTGATTTCAGCTCATTCTGAGTTCAACCAAATTACTTATAGTGTCAATGAGTTTATTTTATCTATACATTCAATTCAACTATAAATTTATTAAAATCGAAGTTCGAATATTGATGAATGTAATTTTAGAAGTTATCAATTTATATGTTATCTCAAAATTAGTGTTGATTAAACAATTTTTTTGAGACATTAAATATCATTATTACTACAATAATTTAAACGGTTGTGCATGTGCAAGCATATTAATTATTAGTGAGGGGAAGAAAATGTCACTCAACCCCTACTTTATTCGCTTAGCATTGCTCAATGTCTTTTCACTTGGAAATCCTACCGACTGTGAGTCTAATTACGTGTGGAGTTCGAATAGGATGACTGAATGTAGTTAAAGCATAGTTACTATTCACCACTGCACTTTAACTGTGCTTTACTGTATTTTTACTGTTTACAGTCACAAAATTAAAAAATTCTCTAAGTTCAAATTCCGCATGTAATAATCTCTCTATAATCTCTATAGTGGCTGTGAGTGAAATGACTGTTAAGCTGAGCAGTGTAACAGCCCTAATAAAAAAAAAATTACTGTTACACTGCTCCGTAAATCATCGATCCTGTTTTTAATTTGCAATGGGAGAGGACATTGCGATGCGAGAGCAGCATGGCGATAAGAGCCGCAGTTCATGCCAGTTCTCACGTTTTCTATTCTCCGTCTTTCTCTTTACCAAGTTCGATCCCGTCTTCCTCTTTGCCAAGTTGGCTCCGAAACCCCAAGTCCTGGAGGTGCCTCGGACGTTCTAGAATCGCCAAGAGCTCTCGTTCTCATGCCATCTCCGGTGCGTGTCTCTATCCTCTCGATCGATCAAATAACTTTGTTGTGACTGGAATTAGCGCATGATTAATTTCCTTATTAGGCATTATCATGACCAAATCCCCGCGTGTAATGAATAAGGCTAGTATAATGGGTCAAATACAAGTTAGGAAGATCTTTTTTAATCAATTAATTAGCCGGTGTGCTTTCTAAGACTGTAAGCGGTGAATCACGGTCAAAACGTTAGCCGGGTTTTGAGCTCATTTTCTGATAGCTTGAATCTAGCACTCAAGATGTTTGATGAAATTGCTAAGCTGTTTGTGGTTTTTTTGGACCTATGATAGTAGATGGACCTAATGACTATCTTTCAGCTTGCAAAATGTAACTACGCAGTGGCGGAGCAAAAAATTTTATTTAGGGGGGGCTAAATTAAAATAGTTCTGTTTGTCGTCTCATTTGGAAGATTATAATATATTAAAATAGTTCTATTTGCCTTCTCATTACCAGAGCCAAGAGGAGCTGTAAGATCAAGATTAAGAATGCAAATAACATGGCCCTTGGAGCTTAGAAGACATAAACATCTACCATGGACGGTCTTCGTTTGGAGGCGAGAGAGGAGTAAAAGGGAAAACGAAAGCCATGCTCAAGGTCGTGAGTCGCGAGTTGCGAGAGAGGAGCAAAGAGGAAAATGAACCATTAATGCTTTTCAGGTGTCCAGAAAAAGATGTTGGTGGCTCTCTGGATTAATAAATAACTTTAAAAGGAAGAATTACCAAATTTAGAGTAGGTTTCCTCGTTGGCGAACTTGTTGCTCTGTTAAGCCACTAAAATAATCAGCTTTATTAGGCTTTCAGTTTTAGCTTTAGCCAAATCTTTTAGAGGAGATCTCTCGTCCACAATGGAAAGTCATTCCTCCCTCTCTCTTTTAATATTTTACCCCATTAGTCTTTCTCTCTCTACAACTGAAGCATTGCATGGTCCGGGTAGAAGGTGGATTGAAGACTTGAAATGGAAAAAGCTTGTAATAAATAAAATGAAAGCTGACAAAGGATTTTACCATAATGGATGCTTAACAGCTTAAGGGATTGTAAATTTTTTTTTTAGGGGGGGCTCCGCCTATGGTAACTAGATTCGTTGCCTATGAAATTTCTGGAATCAATAAATAGGATTCCCAAAATACATTTATCTTGTTAAAAAATGCTTCTCCTTGCATAGAAATTGACATATATGCAATGTGAGATACAGATTTTGTTCATATTTTAAGCACATTATGTTCATGTACTCATGGGTAGAGCTTTGTTAAGTTTGTGTAATAATACTTTTTTTTTATGCTTGTGTGTATGTGTGGGGGTGTGCAAATAACCCTTTGCTGTTAATAATCCCTAATATACTCACTTTATTAAATCATTAATCTATAGAGTTGTGGATCCTCATAAGTAGCATCCACCACATTAGATTTTTTTTTAGCTATGATCTCCACATCTTATATATCCTTTTCACAAGGTACTAGCTCTTTTGATCATAACGACCGGCAAGTATCCTTTTTTAATAAATGCCCATGTTAGTTGAGGTTCCCAGGTACACTACTGAATATTAGGCAACCGATAGATAAATGAATGGCTAGTTCATTGTTTCCGGCTTATGTGTAAAACCTATGACTTGCTGTGAAAGGGTCATAAGGTTATTCTATAAGGAGACCATAGGTATTTACATTTATAGGAAGGAAATGGTATTTCCATAACAGATAAAAATTCTGCTTCTTAAGTCAATTTACTTAAGAAAGAAGCAAGCTTGACAAAATGGTATATATATTTTCCAAATGAACCATGGGATTGATAAGGTAGTTGTGCTCCAAATATCTATGAGAAAAGGCATCCTTGTGATTCAAAAATTGATAAATATTCAAGTAGGCCAATAAATGAGTCCATCAGATGTCGATTCTTTTGTTTATGGCATCTTTCTAACTTTGATAGAAGATTGAACCCCTTAAAACAAGGTATTTGCTAAAGACCGTGGAGGGCTAGCGACCTAAGCAATGATACTGGATGTGCATTGATTGTTACAAGGGGAAGAATTTTTGGATTTTGATCTAGTGGTTTTTAGTCTTCTTTTCATTTCTAAAATTTTTTTATAATGAATTATTGCATATTTTTCCAAAAAAATGTTATAGTTTTGATAGTAACTTGCATTCATTGGCTTAATTACTATCATGGGCTAGAACTATCACAACAATAGAATAAGAGAGTTTTAAGTCCTAGATTTGTATTAATATCCATTATACAAATAAATAAATGAAAAGAGCATGCGTGGTTCCATAATTTTTATGTAGAAAATCGAAAAGGGGAAAAACCACATGGCCTAACCCAACTAAATTATTTCACTATGCGAGCGTTGGTAACAAATGTTTACCCATTTTTAACTTGGATATAGTAAAATTACAAGAGTATGAAGAATTTGTAGAAAATATGACAAAGTTTTAATAGGGTGAAAGGCTTTCAGACAGTTGTGGTTGAGATGGTTTGACGGTTGTGGTTGGGTAGTGGTCTGACAATGTTGATTAGACGGCAAAAGTCTAATATTTGTAGGCAGGCAGTGAAGGTCCAACTGCGTTAGTCCTACGATGGTGGTCAGACGTCAATAATTTGAAGGCAGCGATTGGATGCCAGAGATCTGATGGCGATGGTCGGGCGGTGAAGGTCCGAATGATGGTTTTGCAGTGAAGGTCTGACAACGGTAGTCAAATAGTCGTCCAACAATAGTGATTGTACGACGAAGACAGTGATGGTTTGATGGTGGTCAAGTGGTGGTTCAACGATGTCGATGGGGCAACGAAGGTTCGACAACGACGGTTGGGTAACGAAGGTTAGATGATGATAGTTAGGCGGCAAAGGTTTGATGGCGACAGTCTTGTGGTGAAGGTATGACGGAGGCAATTGGACAATGGCCCAACAATAGTTCTTAGGCGATGAAGGTTTGATCATGCGGTAGTCCAAAGGCGGTCGGGCAACCAAAGTCTGATGGCAGTAATCATGCGACGATGGTCTGATAATGAGAGTCAGATAGTGGTCCAGTACCAATAGTCAGGCAACGAAGGTTGGATGGAGGTAGTCCAATGATGCTCGACAATGGTTCGATGATAACGGTTGGGCGGTGCTGAAGGTCCATGGCAATTGTTAGGCGTTGAAGGTCCGATGGAGATGATGCTAGAGTGGAGCTTCAGGATTCTTCAAGCCTTTATAGCTCTCTTGAATCTTTAACCAAAATTCTTCCTCATGTAAGAAGAGCCAATACACATCATAACATAAGCAAATCCTGAGGACATTCAACTGACTGTTAGCATTGTGAAAATCTAAGACATATGATGAAAGATGGTCACAAAAGAAAGAAAACAACAAGCACGAAAGTAGAAAGAAGAGACCGTGAATATTGCTATAGAAGACATTGATTCTCAGTGTTGATAGTCTAATGGAATCACAGAGACTAAACTTAAGTGCATCATTCCATCCTTCTTCTCATAAAAAATAATAACAAATTATTATATAGGCAATTGTATCAATGTATTTTGTTACTAATGATCAACCATTAGATATTGTGGGCATTGATGATGCTATACTCTAAATTATAAATGGAGTGACATAGAAGCTAAGTAAGGCTAGATACATTCCTTGCATGAGGAGAAACTTGATCTTTATGGGATAGTTTGCAATATATGGATGTAATACCACATTTAATGCTAACACCCAAAGAATGACCAAAGGAGCCGTGGTTATTACTTGAGGAAATAAGATTGGTACACTCTATACTACCACAAATATTGAAAAAGTGGGAGCTACAACTTGTTTAACAATAGAGACTAATATTTGGCATTAAAGATTTAGCCACATGATTGAGAAGAACCTAAAGATCCTTCTTTCTAAAGGTAAATTTTCAAATTTAAAATCAGTTGATTCTAGCTTTTGTGATGATTGCATTTTAGGAAATAAAGAAGGGTCAGTGATGTAGAACGAAGGGGGGGGGGGGGGGGTAATTTGAAATTAAGTGAAAAAGGGAGGGAAGATGGGGTTAATTGTCTCCTTAATTAGGGCCTTTAATTAGGACAGAAATAATTAGGATAGAGGGGAGAGAGGGGCCGGCCAAGGAGGAGGGAGAAAAGATGTCCAGATTCGATGTATGTGGACCATAGCATTAAATGTGATGGGGTAATTAAATCTGAAATTAATTTCAGATTTGGAGGGATTGGAGGGGCTTCCTAAATTAGATCTATTGATTAGGAAAGGGATTTAAAATTCAAATTAATTTGAATTCAAATGAGAAACTTTCCAAGTTAACAAAGATTAATTTAGGAAGGTAATGAAGAGGCTATTTTGAATTTGAAAAGTCAAACTTGTGGATGAAGAGGGGTTATGTATTAAGGAGGTGGGCCCAAGCAATTAAGTGGAGTGATTACTTAAATCTGAAATTAATTTCAGATTTAAGTTAATTGGGGGTTTTCCTAAATTAAAGGAGGGGAATTTAAGAAGAATTTGAAATTCAAATATTTTGAATTTGAATTTAATTCTCTTCCTAAATTAGTGGGGCTAAATAAGGAAAGCATTTATGGTGGATTTGAATTCAAAAGTCTAGAGGGAATTATGTGGCCGGCGGTTATGGTGGTGGAGAAGGATATGGCCGGCGGCTTTAGGTGGGGAGAGGCTAGGGGTGAGGTGGTCGGCCGGCTATGGCGGTGGTGGGGTTTATGGCCGGCGGTTGATATGGATAAAATGGAGGTGGTTTGTGACTTTGGAGGGGTTTGTGGGAGAATCGGCCGATGGCAAGTGGGGGGTTTTGGCCGGCGGTCAAGAGAGGAGGAGAAAATGATTTAGGGAAAGAAAGATACAACTGTGAGCCCGGACACATCCTGCAGCTGACGGGTATTACGCTGCCCTTCTTTAAGGGACTTCAAGCCACGAGCCCGGACCCATCCTGCGGCTGGTGGAAACTCCGATTCCCTCCCATAGGAATCTCACTAATGTTCTCTCCAAAGAACACAAGTGCAAACACAAAATTTTATTAATAATCCATCATTGATCTAATACAAGAGAAAGGGCATCTATATATAGGACTTAAAAGAAACTAAAAGACAATTTTGCCTCTTGGGCTTACATAAGACAAGACTCTTAAATAAGGGTAAAAACGAGAAATACAAAATTAAATCAAAATACAATTAATAAACTAAGATAAAAAAAGGAGTGATCTCGGCCATTGATCTTCGTCTCTTCCATTGAGTAACGTCCATCATCGGATGTCCGCATCAGTCAGGTTATGAAAAACTGAAAGAGAACTTAAAGCTAAGAAGCTAGAATTTGGGATAGCCCCCAGTTTTATTTCTAGGTGGTTCAATATATTATGTCACATCCATAGACAACTACACCATAAGGGTATGGGATGGGTTATTTCTAATGTATTGATTATCTTTGTAAGATGAAAAAACTTAGTTTAAAATGAGTCTGGTGTAGAACTTAAATGTCTATGATCTGACATTAGTGGAGAGTATGATGGCATAGATTTAAAAAACTATTGTAACGTTAATGATATTCATATAGAGAGAATGATCTAAGGAACTCTTGAATAGATTGAAGTTTTTGAAAGAATGAACAGGACTTTAAATGAAAGGGCTAGAAGCATGAGATTATATGTAGGACTACTAAATACATTTTGGGCTAATGTAGTTACTACAACAACATGCTTCATTAATTAAAGTCCGTCTATAGTTTTGAATTTTTGGCAATTTTTTGTTGTCTTTCTTATGCACACATGGATAATAATGGAAGAATCAAATTTGTCACAAAATCTAAGGAGTGTTACTTTATTAGTTATGATATATGACTTTGGCTGCAAATTTTAGGATGATGAAAATAAGAAAATAATAAGAAGCAGAATGTTATTTTCAAAGAAATTGAAATGTACAAATTTAGGCTAAACATGATTAAAAAGGTGGTTTCTACTACAAAACTGATTAAATTAAAAGAGCTAGTTTATTTTGATAAAAAAATGGAAGATGCCAAAACGATAAGCAAGATCAGCCTCAACTCAACACTCTATGATAGAAGTCAAGAGACGACGAAGAATTCCAAAGCATGTTAATCGTTGTTCTCCTTATCTATATTGTTTTTTGCTTGCTAATGAAATTGCACCTTAATGCTATGAAGAGGCCATACAGTTTAAAAATTCATCTAAGCGGGAGCTAGCAATGAAAGAAGAGATATTCTCTCTACAAAAATAATATAAGGACTTTGACTAAGTTAATCAAAGAAAATTAATCCTTATAAAATATATGAATCTATAAAATTAAAGTAGAGTATAATGGCAACAATAGGTACAAGGCATGCTTAGTAGTAAAAGGCCTTAAACAGAAGATAGCTATTGACTTCCTTAAATTTTTTTCTCTTATGGTTAAACTAACAACTACATGGTTAGTACTGAGTGTTATAGCTGCAGAAAATTTGTAGGTGGAGCAGATAGATGCTAAGATTGCTTTTCTCTATGGAGATCCAAAAGAATGCACCTATATGGCTTAACTTGAAAGCGTTGTTACACAAGGGCAAGAACATCCTGTCAGCAAACTCAATAAAGCTATATAATTTGGAGCTAGCCCCAAATTAATCGTATCAGAAGTTTAATGAATTTATGCACAAGATTGATTTTCATAGATGCAATATTGATCATTGTTGCTACTTAGAACGCTTTTAAAAGATTATATTATCTTGCTATATGTGTTGATTATATGTTGATTATAGGGGCCAACATTAAAAAAATCAATTATCTTAAAAGACATTTGTCATTGTTTGACATGAAAATTTTGGTGAAGCCAAGAAGATTTTTAAAATGAGATATATCCAGACAAAGCTACAAGCACTTTGAATTTATCACAATCTGAATACATTTAAGAAGTGTTGGATATGTTAAATATGATGAAAACAAAAATGGTGGTATGCCACTTGCAAGTTACTTCAAGCTCTCAAACGAAAAATTACCATAGCCAGGTGAAGATAAAAACTATATGGATAAAATCCCTTACGCATCAAAAGTTAGCTCTTTAATGTATGTAATGGTCTGCACAAGATCAAACATTGCACATGTAGTGGGAGTTGATAGTCATTGTTGTCAAATCCAATAAAGGGACACTGGGAGGTTGTAAATTGCATTATACACTACCTGAAAAGTATAATAATTCACTCATTAAAGTTTAAAAGGGTTAACTTGAAACTACAATGATTTGAATATCTACCCTAAGTGGCATTGACTTCAATTGCATGCCACAATTCTAGAAGATAGTTGCAATATCAACAGGTAGAGCTGAATAATTAACTATTTTCAAAGACAATCTTTATCTATTATGCAATAATCAAAGTGTCATTTAGTTTGTAAAGAATGTTGCTCTTCACTCGCAAACAAAACACATTTAACTCAAAGTACCACATCATATGTTGCTTGCTTAAACATTATATTTTACGATTTGTCAAAGTCCAAAAGTAAAAAATCCCATTGATATGCTCATGAAAGTGTTATCTATTGAAAAGTTGAGGCTTCGCAAGTCCTTAGTTAAACTCTTTGAATGAAGATATGAAGGTGTTGTACAAAGAGGTGTTTATACACCGCTACTACATAAGTTCATTTGAAAATTTTATCTCCAAGTGGGAGATTATTAAGATATGAAAATAAATTTTCTTTTCCTAACTCATATAGGTTTCCTACCTATCTCCTAAATTTTTTTTTTCGACCTACCATTCTTTGCCTAACCTCCATATTACGATATCCACCACAAACTACCTAATAAATTAAAGCTTTCTACCGACCATTTCTACGCTCTATATAAGGAGGTGATCTCATTGTATTGAGGTGTTTCATAACCACAAGCAAATAAAAAGGAGATCAAGAGAGAGGAAAGAGGGGCCTAAGCTTTTAACAAGAGTAAGGCAAAACTCTTGTAGTAGAGGCTCACAATAGAGAAGGAAAGATGAAAATGATAGGAACAGTAAGGTCTTCTTCTCCACATTTGATCCTCATTTTCGCAGCAGGTGGTTGTGTTTCATCTTAATCATTAACATAAAAAAGTGGTATCTCTATCCTTATCTTTTTAAGTACAAAAGAAATATTTGATATACTTCTCTTTTAAGTTTAGTGAAATATTTGATCTCTATGCAGTCATGTATATAGGTGAATATCATTGAAACATATAAATTTATGTCTTGTGATTACGAGATTTGATATGTTTATTCTTTGTCTTCATTTGATTTTGCTCCAAGTTTTATTACTGCTCCTAACATTTTCAACTATTTTCTTCCTAACCCACCACTAATTTCTGCTCATCAGTGCCTGACTCGTCTCACCGGCCTACCTTATGGTAGCTGCACAACTACTACATTACCAACAACACATTGGCCACTCCCACATGACTACTCGATGTGCCTTTTCATTGCATTATCCTCAACTTGAGCAATCTCTCTACTCACACTTTGTATTATAGCTCTAATGTCGTTATGATTGAAAATGACATGTTTTACCCATAATCCATATTTGTTCCACCTTTTTACCACCTGCATCTTATGGCTTTTCCTTAAACAATATCCTTGATGTACCTAGCATGAAAAAAGAATTTAATTTTCATATATTAGTTTTTTCTTTGTAATCATGTATCTATCGAGTTTTTACCTAACACTTACCATGTGGTTAATCTACATATAAGGGCAATCCTTTTGATGGGAAAACTAAAAATGTTTTGTATGAATGGCCAATCAGTCAACTCCACTTATTTCTTATACCGGTTTCAAGAACATGTCGTGTGGAATCATAGATTAACTTATCTATTAATTTTAATACTCAAATATATTATTTCTTTTTTCAATTTAGATTTATCATTTCCACGACATAAACTCTCCTTTGCAATGCATGCCAATGCTATAAAAGTTATGAGAGTCTACTTATTACCTCTGGTATTATATCTTCACAGCCTTTTGAAATACTCTTTTCAAATATGGACCTTCCCATACAATCATATGATGATTTCGAAAATAATGTCATTTTGTTGATCACTATACCAAATACATTTGTACGCCTTGGTTGGTCGTAAGACTCCCACTAAGTCTGATGAGCCTATTCCCCATGAGGTCCAACCTATACTGAAGGATTTTGTTGATGTCTTCCCTGATGATCTCCCTGATCAATTACTACCCCTTAGAGACATCCAGCACGCTATAGACCTCGTCCCTGGAGCCTCCCTTCCCAACCTGCCACAATATCGCATGAACCCAGTGCAAGTGACAAAGATGACATCTCCTCTGCTAGTGCCCACATCGTGTATCTTAGTCAAAACCCAGTGCTATGAAACAAAGTATTGTAACCCACTTCTCCACCAAAGTTGAATAGCAATGTATTGCCACCAGAACTGTTAAGCTTCATTTGGTGTGTTCCGTGCTCACTGAACTTGGCTAATGATCTATTGTAACAATGAGGATGCTACTCATTTTTGTTCAAAGCTTGTTCTTCACTTATGCATGAAATATGTGGCTATTAGTTATAATTTTCTTTAGCAATAAATTCAAAATCCCTTCACATGGCCCATGTATCGTTTGAGAAATAATGCATAATATTGTAATTAATTAGTTTCCTACTTTAGTATCCTATGTTTATATAATTTTCTGCTGGACTTTCATGCCTAATTTGTAGTTGGGAGACCCTCTTTTACAGCCTTGTATATTTATATATATTCACAAAATCTTAATTAAAGGAATGATTAATTATTCAAACATTCATATTTATAACTTCAAAATTGATTCCTAGTCTAGAAATATTATGGTTTGGAACAGTTTCCATTTTTGTTAAATGAACAAGTGAGCAATTCTTTTTGTTCAAATTGTTCGGTAGGCACAAGAATGTCAACAGTGGAGCTTGAAGCATCTTTTGTTGTAAAAGTGAGTCATTTATTGCGACCTAGCTTCTAATGTTATTTTCAAAATAAACAACAGCACCTCAAGAAACCATAAATATTTCTTCTAATTGAACATGAATGCAGAAGAAAGCTGCTGAGATTTCCAATGAACTGAAAGGCACGTCCATATTTCTTGTTGGTAAGATCTACATTCAGAAGTCTTCATTTATATGAGCCGATTTGCAGATTGCGATGGAGTAAATTCATTTGTGAAACTGATAAATTGCTTTATCATCATGATCATCATCTTCCTCATCATCATTACAGCCATAGAAACTACTTTATCCATTATGTTTCTGGTTTGTGAGATTTTTGCTTGAGAGGAAGAAGCACTTCCTCTTCTTGATCTTGAGAGGAGGGAGAGAGGGAAGGGGAGAGGGAGGTGGCAGCAAACTAATTTTATTGTTTCTTAACCATACCCTATTACAACCTAAAGGCCTCTATTTATAAGCACAAATGCTACACCACAAGCTACAAACCTAAATCTAGGACCAATATCTAACAATCTCCACCTTGGTCCTAGATTTACACACAAAAGAAAAGATAACTACTGTTCACAAAGAACAGCTCCTCCTTCCGACAGATCTCCTCCTGTCGCACTGCATCCCACGCAGTCAATTCCCGAGCACCTCGTGTACCTCGCTTCCGCGCCCTGTGCATCCACCCGCACCCTGCGCCTCGTGCCCGAGCCCTGAGCCTCCAGCTTCGCTCCCGCACCTTGCACTTCATGTGGTACAACTCCGACCACATCCTGCGTGGATCCACCCACGCACCGAGCCCTGTGCCTTCACCTGCGCCCTGCTCGTCTCAATTCCACGTCCTGCACTGTCGCGTCCGGCCAGCGCCCTGCGTGTCCTCCACTGGTGCCCTACGCTCCTGTGCGACCTCTTCGTGCACCGCACGACCTCGCACCTCCATGTGCCCCGCACTCCTGGCACTGCTCCTCAAGAACAAGTCGACTCCATTGATCTTCCGACTCCACCTGAAGTCCATCAACATTATCTTCCCTCTTCACACTCAATTGCATGCCTTTGTTCTCTGAACTGGCTTAAGAAACAGTCTTAATCACACCCTCTTTTATCTTTAATGTTTAGAGAGTCCCGCTCAACCTACCCTTTACTATGTATAGAAGGCTCAGGTAATGGATCGGGTTCAAGCTCCCCTTCTTCCATCTCACTATTGCTGCAACTCTGTTCTCCGTGCAGGATTTTTTTTGTCACCACCAGCTAGATTTCCATTCGGCTGGTTAGTCTTCAGCCGTGCCTTGAGCGTCAGCCCGCTCTCCCGATCAAGAAGCCCACGATCGTCCCGTGTTTCTTGCGATCAAGACCGGACTCCTTTTCCATTGCTCCTTACGTACCGGCGCCCACGTTAACTCTAATAGCAACAACAGCTCTGTTGTCCTCCACCCTACCGATCAGGCTACAACCACAACCCTCCTCCGGCTTCCATCTTGCGGTTGAACCAGCCTAGCCGGCTCCTCCTGAGGTGTCACCTATCATGCGCTACCAAGCCTCCTTGCCCGAACACCCACACCAAGTCACGATCAACGCTTTGCTCTTGCCTGTGCGAACCCCACCTGAGCGCGCCTCTCTAGCGCCCCGCTCGGCCTTCCACCTGCTTACCTCTGCCCTGCCCCAGTCCGCCTCATGCGAACAAAATCGCGTCACTAGGCCATTGAGCCACGCAGCACCAAAGCCGAGCAAGTCTAAATCCACACCGACTAGACCTGCTCCCTCTTCCTTCTTGAATCGTTTTCTTTAGACATGAAAACCTCTCCTCCACCTTGAGATCGCCACCACCGTGGCTCTGATACTAGATGTGAGATTTTTGCTTGAGAGGAAGAAGCACTTCCTCTTCTTGATTTTGAGAGGAGGAGGGAGAGAGGGAATGGGAGAGGGAGGTGGCAGCAAACTAGAATTTTTTATTGTTTCTTAACCATACCCTATTACAACCTAAAGGCCTCTATTTATAAGCACAAATGCTACACAACAAGCTACAAACCTAAATCTAGGACCAATATCTAACATGGTTGAATTTCTGATTTTTGTTTTCCTTCTCTATGGTAGAGGTTTGCCAATTATAGTGCAGCTGATTTCCATTTTCAGTCTAAACTCTTCCTACATACTCCCTTTACCAGTGCTTCATTGACCATACTATCTCATACTATATTTTCCAACTTTTCATCGACTTTACTTTGTCTCCATGGTTGTGTCATTTCGTACTTAATTTTGTTGTAGATAGTACAAGTTTGAGATGAAGCGCTATATTATATATTTATAAATGATGGACGTGCAGGGATGAACTGCACGATGAAAACCAACTTGGGGAAGGTTTTAGCTAATGTATTGAAATACTACTACTTTGAAAGGTTCATATCGTTCCTATGTTATTAAAGAATCCCTGTACGTCCTTTGGGTCCATATAAAATATTTTGTTATACATTATATATATATTTTTTCTGTTGTGTAGTGATAGTGTAGTTGAACAAGCAACTGCTGGCGTCTCTGCTGCTACATCCTTTCAACAGAGAGATGATGAAAAATTTCAAGAATCTGAAGTATTTTTAAGAAGTTACTTTGGTCATCCATTGTGATAATTTGCTTACATGGACAATTCTTACATAATGTATTGTGGCTTGCAGACTGAAGTTCTAAGGCAGCTATCTGCTATGGGTCGTCTGGTAATCTGTGCAGGGGATGGTGCTGTCCAAAGTTCAACAAATCTGTAAGAAGAAACTTAACTTTCATTTTTCTAATAATAAATCCGCATATCTAATTGTTACTTTTCGAACTCCACCTTTTAACAGCTCACAACTTATCTTTTAACCTTTTACTTTAAAGGGCTTTTTTGAGGCATGGCATATCACTATGGATTGATGTTCCCCTAGATATGTTGGCAAATGAAGTATTGAGGGCTGAAGGCTCCTCTCCTGACTTGGAAATTCCACCAGATGATGATCATTTCTTAGAAGTAAACCAACTCATTCTGCTCTTTAGATTACTGTTATTTGTTCTTTTTTTTACTATTCGTGTCTAAATATGCAGTAACTTTTAGCGTGTTTCTTTTAGAGATTTGATGTGCTTTAACACTACAAAGAATTTTTTCTAATGTTTTTCTTGGTGGCCCACCATGGTTGCATCTCTAGTAAAAACTGGTATGAAATATTATTGATTTGAGCAATAATCATTCCCAGATAACTAGAAAATTTATTGATTAAAGTTGTCTTAAAGTCAACTGAAAACCTGAAGAAATTGTAAACTCTAAGAATTCAGTGATTGCATGGAATTTGTCTGGGAGTTTTATAAATTAAGATCATTTCACCTTCACCAAAAAGTAAATCAGTGCCAATCTTTTTGTAATTTTCTTTGAGTATCGATTTCAAAGGGAATTCAAACCTAGTGAAACAGAGCAATCTTGATAAACTATTGCTAGCATAAGATAGGCCACTCTAAGGACTATTGATTCTTTGGCTTGCCAAAGTTCCCAAGTGTGCTTTCATTGTAAAACAATCTTTTCTAGCTAAGGAAAATATAAGTGAATGGAAATTTGTCAAAGTTAATAAATATTTTCCTTTGAAATTAACTGATTTTTCTCTGGCCCATAATACAGATGGACAAGCTTGCCACACTTTACAATGAATTGAAAGGTGGATATGCAACAGCTGATGCTACGGTGTCACTCCTAAGTAAATATTGATTAGTCTCATCGAAATATTCGTTTTGCTGAATTATTATGCAGAACTTCTAACTAATGCTTGCATTCTTGTAGAGGTTGCCTCACAGCTTGGCTATGAGGACTTGAACTCAGTTAGTGCAGACGACATGGCAGTGCAGGTAATTGTAGATAATTAGTCCAAGAGAATGATATTGAGGAACCAAGGAAACTTTGCTTGCGATAAATAACAAATTCTTGATTTGATTTAGTCACTGAGTTTATGTCATGCTTCAGGCTTTGACAGAAATAGAGAGGCTTACTAGGTTTAAGAAGATGTTAGAAGAAGCAGCTAGACCATTTTAATTGCTCGAACCTGTAGTTTTCAGTGTGTCTTCCTCAAAGCGCGAGCTTCTAAAAAGGAATTGCTGAATTGGGACCATCAATTTTTATTTACAGGTAGAAATATATTTCCTTTTTGAGGCCATGTGTACTACTAAAGAACTTTAAAGCTGTAACAGTAAGATCCATTGAATCATTTTTGTAATTTCTCTTGTATAGTTATAATTCCATTCTTTAGTTTTATATTTGGATCCTTTCGTCATGCCAACATCATCTTATTTATGAACAATCTAGTTTAATCTGGAGTTCATATTTATTAGCGAACTAAAATAACTGATTGCTTTTCTGTAGAAGGTTAAAATCAAACAGTTCTTAGGAGAGCCTTGAACAGTGACCTAATCTTGTGAGTTTAAGTCACCTATATATACTCTTCATAATACATGAGTGCATACAACCATTCTTTAATCCTCATATTAGCAGAAGTTTGATGTATCAGGCTGTCATTTTTCTATGTTAAATTGCCTTGGTTTTGTCAGTCTCATGATTATTAACGCACGGATATCACTTCTTGGTGGCTAAACGATCACTAATGGCCATATAGGATTTGCATATTTGCCATTGTGGAGCAGCATTTGTTGAAGATCTTCTGGTTTGGTGTTAGTCTCGTTGTTTTCTAGTATTTTTATGAGAAATCAAAGGTATTTGTGTTTTGTTGGAGAATTTAGGTGTATTTGGGTTGGAGGAGTATTTTCTCTTGCCATAGGCTTCATTTGGGACTTTTTTTCTTCTTTCTAAAATAATTTTTTAATACAAAAATTTTTTATAAAAATTTTTTGAACTAGAAATTTTTGTATTAGAAAGCTGCTTTAGAAAGCAGCAAGAAACTGTGTCAAACAAAATCTTAGTTATTTTTGTAACTTTGTGGGTTCTTGATAGTGAATGTGTTCCTTTCTTCTCTCTCTTGGATTAGATTACTGCCAAACCACATATCTTGGTGTGTTATGTGGCGCCTTTTAATTCTCTATTTTATGTGCTCATCAAATTTAATTCTAGTATATTATTTCGCATAAATAAGTGGTTAATTCTAGTAGTTGATAGGAGAACAATCTTTTTGTTTTTAGCAAGATTCGATAATAGCTTTAGAATAATTTGAAGGCCATGAAGCATAAATTTGAGAAATTTGGTGTTTCAAAGAGTTTTGGACTTGAAAGAATCAAAATACAAGGTGAGCTAGTCTAACAAGAACTTGTTAAGGCACTGATGGGGCATTCAAAGATGTCTAATACAATGTGTAAAAGCTGAGGAGATGGTCGGCAAACTCCTTGCGGAAATCCAACTATATTTGGTGAATAAAGACTTCGTTTGGGAGAATTTTTTTATTATTTTTTAAAGCAATTTTTTAGTACAAAAATTTATAATTTTAAAAATTTTTGTACTAAAATGTTATTTTAGAAAATAGTAAAAAAATTTATCCCAAACAAACTCTTAGAAGGAACAACTACTACAGGATTAAAATTTTAGTTGGAGTCATCATGCATAATAACAAAAGGCCTCTTTAGCAAATTTTATTTGAGTAGATATTATTTTTGCTTCTTATACAAGAAGATGTGTATATTTAATCATGATTGAATGAGTTAATTTCATGGTTAACAATTTGTAGAATATTGTGTGATGATTGATGATGATGATCAAGCTTTATTTGCTCTTTATTTCGTCCAAATGAAGACAATCAATCTTTTTTGGGGAGAAGAACAATCTTCATAGTAGGGATTATGAATTTCATGCATCTCTCATCAGATTATATCCATCTAAATAAGGACAATCAACTTCTTTTTCAGAGAATCGTCACATGGAGCCTAAAATTCCTATATTTCAGGCATTTCTCTTCGAATCAAACTAATTCAAAAGCAGGCAATCAATGTCTTTTTGTCTTTTCCGAAATAAGCATGGAGCCTCGTTCCAAAGTTATTAGCCTTTAATGTTGGTCACGATTAGGATAAATTATTCTGTGCAGACGTTGAATGTAGCTCTATATCCGGAGGCGAATCAGGTGCAGTCACTGTCAGTGGTATTGAGCCGCGGTACCGAGCAATACCGAGCTACGGTACCGAGCAGAGGGGTGACGTGGCTCATTCTGGTTGGTTTCCGGACGGCGTTCAGGGTCCGCACAAAATAATTTTTCCACAATTAGGAGTGAAAATGATCTGATTTTAAGATGATTTAATATTACCTTGAACATATATAATAATATAAATTGGCTCAATGTTGGCTTGTGGATCAAACATATTTAAGTTTCGATTGGGATGACTTTTTTACTGTTTTCTAAACCAGTTTTTTAGTATGAAAATTTCTTGAGCTAAAAATTTTTGTATTAGAAAGCTGCTTTAGAAAGCATTAAGAAAGCTGCCTCAAATGAAGCCTTACTTTCTAGTTGGCTTGGTCTGAATCAATATGATTCAAGTTAAGCTTGAATCATCTAGATTTCTAACATGTTATATATATCATCAAAAAATTATCTTGATTGGGCACAAATCTCGAGGCAAAACCAAGTTCGATACTTTCGGAATTAAAATTGGGGCCATCTAAACTCTGATTTTAGCAAACTTAATAGTCGAGCTAAACATATTGAAAATACGAACCCAACGACATCAAATTCAACTCAATCCGAGCCCAAATGGGTCCAAATCAAGGACCCGAAGCGCTGTTGGAAGGTTCAAAGCACAATTTGGATTATCAAACGGTTTCCAAACATGACATGCTTATAGTCAAATCGAGCGGCTCGACGAGACAAATCCAACGAGCCTAAGATCACTGAATTCAGATATCATTAACATTCAAATGCCCAATAAAATGTCCATGATCAAGGGATTCAACATCGGTCGTCCATCCAAACCACTCCCAACTTAACCCTGATTTTTCATCTATTTATAAACTATGCCACTCTAAAAAAATTATATATAGAGCCCCCCTTTCTCATGAAAAAGGGGCCCAAGAAAAAGGAACAGAAGTAAGAGAGATTGGAGATCGCTCTTGCCTCCTCGCTCCTCCTCGACCACCGCCTGGAGGTCTGCCAGACCACCACCTGATGCTGGAGTTTCGCCAGACCACCACCTGACGCCCGAAGTTCTGACAGACCGCCACCTGACGCCAAAGTTCTGCCGGACCACCACCAGATGCCCGAAGTTCCACCGGACCACCATCTGATGTCGGAGTTTCGTCGGACCACCACCTGACACCAGAGTTCTGCAGGACCACCACCTGAGGCCCGGAGTTCCGCCGGACCACCACCTGACGCCTGAAGTTTCGCCGGACCACCACCTAACACCGGAGTTTTGTCGGACCACCGCCTGACGCTCGGAATTTCATCGGAACACCGCCTGATGCCTGGAGTTTCGTCGGACCACTTCCTGACGCCAGAGTTCTACCAAACCACTATCGGACTACCAACAGACGCTTGAACTTCCAAGTGACATCGGACTTTCGTCGGACTACCAAGTGACGCCAGACTTTCAACTAACTCCAATTTGTCACTAGACTTCACCAATATGATTGACATTTGTAATCTGATTGCCCTCAAGGATGAGTCAGCTCATTGTACTCTACTCTGTTGAAATCCAGGATCCTGAGCACTTAATTTTGATGGTGACAACTAATACTTACTGAATCCATATGGACTTCCTTAAGATTACAAATGTTTATCCTTGTGTATGAGCACTAACATTTCAGGTCAGATGCACACTGCTCAAGATTACTGGAGACTCAAACTGGATAGAATAGGATGTTGAAAATTCTATAATTTTTAATTTTTTTATTTTTTATTTTCTTGAATCTGTCACAGAAGCATGTATGTGAAAGGAGCAACCACAAACACACACAGGGGGAGATTTATTTTCATGTTAAATTTTTTTTAAAAAAAAATATCGTACTGTATGATTTTAAATCGTACTGTACGATTATTCAATAATACTCAGGCTGACGGCTATTTTTCAGATGATTATCTTTGTAATCTAATCGTACTGTACGATATTTATCGTACTGTACGATGAGATTCAATTGAAAAACCTTAGCCGCCAGAATAAGTTTGGTAAGTTTATAATTTTGATTTGTTGAACTATTCGTACTGTACGATCCAGATCGTATGGTACGATTAATTGAATACTTATCAAAATTATCTCCCGTAATCAGGAAATAAACGTTGGTTTCTTATTTAAAGTCGATCGTACTAAACAATAATATATCGTACCGTTTGATAGATAGAGACGATTTCATTCATCCCTTCGATCGTACCAGACGAAACCAAGGTTTCTTGTTCTATTCATCCTGGACGATATTCATATCGTATAGGATGATATCCTGAAATGAACTAATCGTACTGTACGACTAGTGGAGTGCTGGACGACTGGCAGAGACGAATTCTTTCATCCTAGGGATCGTCTCACAGATCATCCTGTATGAACAGTAGAAATCAACATGATTGTCCTGTACGATATACAGATCGTATAGTACGATATGTATAAAATTTGAGAACTGTTCGTCTGTGCTCGTACTGGACGAAACTATACTTGAACTGATCGTACGGTACGATGATATATCGTACTGTACGAACAGAGACGCAAAAGTTGAAATTTTTAGGGTTTTCTGAAGCCTGATATAAAAATAACTTAAATTTTTTTATGGCGTTGTTGGTCTATCTTCTTGCTGTGAGATGCTTTGAGGGAGGAAGGGACTCTTGAAGGAGAAGTTTTTCTTTGGAGAGATCCAGGGCTTGCGAGAGGAAGGTGAAGGTGAGCTTGAGCGTAAGGGAGAAGTAGTGTGAGGGGATCACACAGTGGCTCCAAGCTAGCTGCATGCTTTGCTCCTCTTGTGGCTTTGGGGAGTCTTGGAAAAGTTCTCGAGGGAAGAGACGCTTCAAGATCAACATCATCAAGGTACTCTGTCATCTCCAAGAGGGAGAAAAAGGGGAAGGTCCGCTGCCGTCACTAGGAGGGTGACATAGCGTTTGGTATTCAGCCGTACTTAGGGAGGTGAAAGTGAGTATTGTAAAGGCTTCTTCGCCTTGCTATGGGAGTAAAAGGAGAGTCAACTTTTACTAGTGCAAATCCCGGAGTAGAGGACTCCGGGGAGTGGATGTAGGTCAAGTGACCGAACCACTATAAAAATCTCTGGTGTGCTTTTTCCATTTTACCGTACTTTATTTTTCATGCTTTTAATTAGTACTTTAAATTGCTTGGTGAAAAATCATATTTTAAATCTTGTATTGTGAAAGTTACAATTGTATCACCAATATCATCGTTGTGAACATTTTACTTGCTTCCGCAATTTACTCGTTAAGTTATCCTTTTAAAAAATACAAAAAGTAGAACTCTTTTTTAGGGTTGAATTTTTAAAAAACCAATTCACCCCCCTCTTGGCGCATCTCGTACTTTCAAGTGGTATCAGAGTGGGGTTTCAAAATAGTATTTTAAAAAACCTAGAAACATAAGATCCATGGCTCAATTTGGTAACCGTAACACTGTGGAGGGTTATTCTATAACCCGTCCACCTTTATTTGACAATATACCGTTTGATTTCTGGAAAATACGCATGTCTACATTTTTACAGTCTTTAGACTATCGCATGTAGATGATGGTTCAAGAAGGTTACACTTCATCGTTTCGTATGTTGAATGGAATTAAAACTGAAATATCGTTTAATGAATGGAGCATTGAGGATAGAGAACTTGCACAGTTAAATGCTAAATGTCTAAATTGTTTCTTTTGCGCATTAAAATCAGAAGACTATATGCGAGTATCAACTTGTACTACTGGTAAGCAAATTTGGGACAAACTGTGTATCACGTACGAAGGAACTAGTGAGGTCAAACAATCTAGGTTGAACATACTGCTACATGATTACGAACTATTCTGCATGAAACCTAATGAAATTATATCTGACATGTACACTAGATTCACCCAGATTGTAACATCTCTGCATGCTTTAGGGAGAGAGTTGTCTAACTCGAAAAAAGTTAATAAAATACTGCGATGTTTGCCTAGCTCGTATGATGCTAAAATCACTGCAATAACTGAGTCAAAAGATCTGAACATTTATTCTATTGACAATTTACTTGGGTCACTCATTGCCTGCAAGCAAGGAGTGAGTCAACGACAAAGTGATGCATGTGAAAAGAAGAAGGAGCGAACGGTAGCTTTAAAAGCAAACAATTCTGAAAGTGACAGCTCAGCAGCGGAGGAAGATGACGACATCACATTGATGACTCGTCAGTTCAAGAATTTTTTGAAAAGAAAGCAGCGCCGTCATCAAAGCAATTGGAACAAAGGTAAAAGCTCAAAGCATACTAAAGTTGCATCTGACACAATTTGCTTTGAGTGCAGGAAACCCGGTCATCTCCGAGCTGATTGCCCCAACGTCAAGACTCATCAAACCAAGGAAAAAGGTGAGGAAAAATCAAATCTCAAGAAGGGTAAATTTAAGACACAAAAAGTATTTTGGGCCGACTCTGCCTCAGAATCATCAGAAGAAGAAGCAGAGGAGGAGGTAACGAATCTATGTCTTATGACTAATGATAATCTTGATCAATTAGATCAAGATGAGGTATGTCAACTGTCTTACGATGAACTGCTTATTATTTCTGAAAAAATTCATGACTCGTATAGAAAATTAAAGAAAAAAGCATGTTAGTCTTAATACTGAGTTTAGTACTTTATAAAAGGAGCATGCTAGTGTAGTTAAGAATTTTTCTGACTTGGATAAAGATCATATGTCTTTGCTTGATGAATATGATGCATTAAACAAGAAGCATATTGAGTTAACCACTGCACACGATACCTTGAAATCATTACATGTTGAACTAGAGAATGTATTTAAGGAACTAGAAGAACTTGCAGAGGAACTAAGTAGGAGTGAGCATACATTGAGATTTGAATATGCAAGCATTAACCAAAAGAATAAATTTTTAAATGAAAAACTTCATGCATTCAAAAATAATAAAACACCTCCCACGTTTGCTGAGTTTTTTCAGCCTCCATCATGTGAACCATCTCATTCAAAACCAGCACAACATGCATCATCCAAACCCAGAAATAGGCACTACCACCCCCGTAGATTAGTGAACCCATTTCCCGATGTTAGATGTTATTCTTGTGGCATGCTAGGTCACATAGCCCGCACGTGCACAATTCACCATATGACACATCTAGTGTGGAGACCTAAATCGCATTCATCACATCATAACATGCATACATTTCATTCATATAAGCATAAGGTGGAACCAAACTCACTTGGGTTCCCAAAGTTAACCTGTGATTGACATTGTAGGGATGCTCTCACAAAAGACCTAGTGAGAGCATGTGGTACCTGGACAGTGGCTGCTTGAGACATATGACTGGAGACAGGAAGCAGTTCGTGACACTGGAGGCCAGGTCAGGAGGCAAGGTAACTCTGGGAGACAACACCACCAGAAAAGTGGTGGGCTCAGGTATTATTGGAAACTCTAAGAATTTAATAATTAAAAATGTATTATTAGTTGATGGTTTAAAGCATAACATTTTAAGTATTAGTCAACTATGTGATAAGGGCTTTGACATTAAGTTTCTGTCTAACAAATGCATGATTAGCCTAAGTGGTACACTTGTGTTAGAAGGAAAATGCATAAATAATGTCTACATGTTAGATTTAAACTGCATTGAAAACTCAAACTCTTTGTGTCTGAAAATAATAGCTGATGACTCGTGGCTATGGCATAGGAGACTATGCCATGCTAGTATGAAAATACTTAGGAACATCACTCAGAAAGACTTAGTTAGAGGCATACCTAAGTTAGGCTTTACCAAGGACCATCTATGTGATGCCTGCCAACTAGGAAAACAGGTGAAATCATCATTTCATTCAATTAAGGATATCAACACCACTAGGCCTCTAGAAATTCTACACATTGACCTATTTGGACCTATTAGTATCGCTAGCCTAGGAGGAAAATCTTATGGATTTGTAATAGTGGATGACTTCTCTAGGTTTACTTGGGTAAAATTCCTAGCTCATAAGAGTGACTCATTTGAAGAGTTTAGAATTTTCTCCACTTGGATTCAAAGGAAATTAGGATATGTAATTTCAACAATTCATAGTGATCACGGTGGAGAATTTGAGAATGATAGGTTTGAATCATTTTGTCAAGAGATAGGAATAGAATATAATTTTTCTGCCCCTAGAACTCCTCAACAAAATGGAATAGCGGAAAGGAAGAATAGAACTTTAGTTGAAGCTGCTAGGGCAATGTTAGCTGAATACACTTTACCTAGATACTTTTGGGCAGAAGCAGTCAATACTGCTTGTTATGTTCTAAATAGGATAAATATTAGATCCAAACTTAATAAGATACCCTATGAATTGCTTAAGGGTAGGACACCCAATCTTTCTCACTTACATATTTTTAGTTGCAAATATTTCATCTTAATCAATGGCAAGTCACCCATAGGAAAGTTCGATCCTAAATCTGATGAAGGGGTTTTCCTAGGCTACTCATCTGTAGGTAAATCCTATAGAATCTTTAATAAGAGGACCCTGGTAGTAGAAGAGTCTACCCATGTGGTATTTGATGAATCCAATAAGATCTCTGAATCTAATCATGAAGAAGAAGAAGTTGAGATTATACGGGAAGTAGAAACCATTGCCATAGAGACTAGAGCAGAACCTCAGGAACAATTGCCTAGTGATTTGAAATTTTCTTCTAATCATCCTAGAGAATTAATCTTAGGAGACCCATTAGAAGGTGTGAAAACTAGGCATGGACTTAGGAAAGAAGTCAGTAATTCTGCATTCATTTCCATGGTTGAACCCACGAATATAGATCAAGCCTTAGGAGATGAATTCTGGATCCTAGCAATGCAAGAGGAACTAAATCAGTTTGTTAGGAATGATGTGTAGGAATTAGTCAAAAGACCTAAAGGACAAAGTGTGGTTGGAACTAAATGGGTCTTTAAAAATAAAATGAATGACTTGGAGTAGTAGTGAGAAACAAGGCTAGGTTAGTAGCAAAGGGATATAACCAAATTGAGGGAATAGATTTTGAAGAAACCTTTGATCCGGTAGCTAGACTAGAAGCCATCAGGGTACTGTTAGCCTTTGCTTGTTTTAGGGATTTTAAGCTGTATCAAATGGATGTCAAGAGTGCTTTCCTGAACGGGGTAATCAAGGAAGATGTTTATGTGGAGCAACCCCCGGGTTTTGAAAACTCACAATTTCCAAACCATGTGTTCAAACTGAAAAAGGCACTACACGGGTTAAAACAAGCACCTAGAGCCTGGTATGAAAGACTTAGCACATTCCTACTAGATAGAGGCTTTGTTAAGGGTAGTGTGGACACCACCTTATTCTTGAAGAAGGTAGGAGTTGAGATACTCATTGTTCAGATTTATGTAGATGACATCTTGTTCGGATCGACGGAGAAAAACTTATGTAATGAATTTTTAAAAATAATGAGTGATGAGTTTGAAATGAGTATGATGGGAGAACTTAATTACTTCCTTGGGTTTAGTGTAAAATAAATGGAAGGTGGAACATTCCTTGGCCAATCTAAGTACATAAATGATATTCTGAAAAAATATGAAATGGACAATGCTAAGGCTATGAATACTCCCATGAGCTCTAACATTCAGTTGGATAAAGATCCCAGTGGGAAGTCTGTAGACCAAAAGAGGTATAGGGAAATAATTGGATCACTTCTCTACTTGACTGCCAGTAGACCAGATATAATGTTTAGTGTGTGTCTCTGTGCCCGCTTTCAAGCTGACCCGAAAGAATCTTATATGACTGCTGTCAAAAGAATTCTTAGATATCTACTAGGCACCCCGAACTTAGGAATTTGGTATCTTAGACATAGCACTACTTTTAAAATCTTAGGGTACTCAGATTCAGACTTTGTAGGATGTAGGGTAGATAGAAAAAGTACTTCTGGTACTTGTCAATTCGTTGGACAATCATTAGTTTCATGGTCCAGTAGAAAACAGAATTCGGTAGCCCTATCAACAGTCGAAGCAGAATATATAGCGGTAGGTGGCTGTATTGCACAAGTTTTGTGGTTAAAATAACAACTTTTAGATCTAGGACTACCTGTAGAAACCATCCTAATCATGTGTGACAACACTAGTGCTATTTGTATATCCAAAAATCCAATTCAACATTCACGAACAAAACATATAGACATTAGACATCATTTCATAAAAGATCACGTAGCCAAAAGAGATATTGAACTGCACCACGTTGCTACTGAAGATCAATTGGCTGACATTTTCACAAAACTATTAGATTATGACACCTTTAGCACCTTGAGAATAAAATTAGGTGTCATAGACATTCAAGCTAAAAAAAAAAAATTGTGTGTTTGTTATGTTGTTTTATTTTTTTTTTCAAAAAAAAAAAATAAAAAAAAATGATTTCCTGATCCTCTTACCTTACTGATGACAAACCTTGAATTTCTCTACACATCGTATTGTACGATCTTATATCGTACTGTACGATTATCCCAAAATCACTCAAATCTCAGCCATCCACTCCCATTCACGGTCCAGATCTCTCCTGGCTTGCACATATCGTACTGTATGACTCACTACTCGTGCGGTACAATACACATTATTGGTCATCGTACTGTACGAACCACACATCGTACTGTACGATACACGTGTCAAATGGATTGGGACGAATTTAAGCTCGGCCAGTACGAAAATTATTGCCCTTCGTACTGTACGAACACCTGTTCGTACTGTACGATTCATTTTGTCAAAAGTCGTTCAGACGACTTCTCGGGACGAACGCCTCTCACTCACGTTCATCCAGTACGATTCTGATCGTACTGTACGATTTGACTCTCTTTTTCTGAACGGTCGTCCAGACGACATAATTGCACCTATCGTACTGTACGATCCTCAATCCTACTGTATGATAGTTTCAAAATTCTATAAAATGGAGGCCTTCTTTAGCTAAACTCACTCACGCCTCTTCCAAATCCCTCACTTTCTCAATTCACTTCTTCAATAATGTCTGGTGCAAGCAAGCGCGGCCGAATGATCATCGGGAGCTCTTCCTCCTCTCGGCGATTCGACGATTGTTTTCTCTCCGCTGCAGACGAGAAAGCATACAATAAACTCAAAGAAGCCAAAATCACCCCATCTCGAATGTTGAATCAAGCCGCTCTGAACTTCAAGGTGATGAACCTTTTCGCCTCCACCACTCTTCAATTCCTGTTGACTCTAGCGTTTCCTTTCCACTCCGAACTACTTTTTGAATTTCTTGCAAATATAAAAGTCGATCTAGAGAACACCACCTTCACTTTCTATGTTTGCAAATAGCATGTCGTTATCACCGTCAACGACATAGCTGCACACATTGGGCTATCCACTGACGGCCCTTGTCCCCAATCTATGATCTCACATGATTATGATTGGACCTCAGTTAATATGACCCTTAGAAGTGTCCCATCCAATCGACACCTGCCCCTTGTCCAAATCCTGAATCAAAATACACGCGTTATCCAGCATGTCCTTCGCACGTCCATCATACCCAAAGCTGGAGGCCGCATCCATATTACTCCGCTGCTGTCTGTGGTCACTTATCTAATAATGTCTGGAACCAAATTCAATGAACTCCAAATGATTTTTGATTACATCTATACCCTGTCTGCATTCCGATATCCCGGTGCCCGCCGAAAACTGAACCTTGCTTTAGGACATGTCATAGGCTATATTTTAGATGCTAAGTATCAAATTCATTATCCGCTACCTCCAGATCATCTTCATATCTTCTACTCAGATGCCTCTTTTCGTATCTTATTCCATCAGGGGCCACTCACGCCGATCCCAATTTTGATGAAGAAGAGGCTGCTGCTCCTGCCGACGCACCTCCACCACCACCAATACACTCGCCTGGTCCTGCTCATCCTGACTACCCTCACGATGACATCATTCAACGCCTTGATCGATTGGAGACTAGACTGGATTCCCACATTGCTCAACAACATCAAGAACATGAAAGTGATATGAAATGGTTTAGGGAGCGCTTCACCTCCATCGATCACCAGTTTGCATCCCTCCATCAGTACTACCAACTATTTCCACGACCTCCACCACCACCTCCGAATCAGGATCCAGACTTTTGAATATTTCAGTGGCTTATGTTGTATTTTTTTACTAGTTTCTTGTCATTGTAGTTGTTTTGTTTGTTCTTCCCTTTTTGGTGCTGTCAAAATGGGGAGACGTTTCTGTATTGTTCTATTTTTTACTATTAATGATATCAGTTATTTTTGTTTACTCTTCTGTTCATATTATATGTTATTTTCTTGTTATATTTTTTTTCTGTAGGTTATAATAATAATAATAAATAAAAAACAAAATTTTTTTTCTCTCCTCCTATTTAAAAAATAAGTTATCCTTCTGAGGGGGAGCTAAGGAATACATAACAACTGTGGCCATCAGAAAATATTATTTGACACCATAAAAAAGAGAGAGATTGTTGAAATCCAGGATCCCGAGCACTTAATTTTGATGGTGACAACTAATACTTACTGAATCCATATGGCCTTCCTTAAGATTATAAATGTTTATCCTTGTGTATGAGCACTAACATTTTAGGTCAAATGCACACTGCTCAAGGTTACTGGAGACTCAAACCGGGTAGAATAGGATGTTGAAAATTCTATAATTTTTAATTTTTTTATTTTTTATTTTCTTGAGTCTGCCACAGAAGCATGTATGTGAAAGGAGCAACTACACACACACACAGGGGGAGATTTATTTTCATGTTAAAATTTTTTTTAAAAAAAATATCGTACTGTATGATTTTAAATCGTACTGTACGATTAATCAATAATACTCAGGCTAACGGCTATTTTTCAGATGATTATCTTTGTAATCTAATCGTACTGTACGATGAGATTCAATTGAAAAACCTTAGCAGCCAGAGTAAGTTTGGTAAGTTTATAATTTTGATTTGTTAAACTATTCATACTGTACGATCCAGATCGTACGGTACGATTAATTGAATACTTACCAAAATTATCTCCCGTAATCAGGAAATAAACGTTGGTTTCTTATTTAAAGTCGATCGTACTGTACGATAATATATCGTACCGTACGATAGACCGAGGCGATTTCATTCGTCCCTTCGATCATACCAAACGAAACCAAGGTTTCTTGTTCTATTAGTCCTGGACGATATCCTGAAATGAACTAATCATACTGTACGACTAGTGGAGTGCTGGACGACTGACAGAGATGAATTCTTTCGTCCTAGGGATCGTCCCACAGATCGTCCTGTACGAACAGTAGAAATCAACATGATCGTCCTGTACGATATACAGATCGTACAGTACGATATGTATAAAATTTGAGAATTGTTTGTCTGTGCTCGTACTGTATGAAACTGTAGTTGAACTGATCGTACGGTATGATGATATATCGTACTGTACGAACAGAGACGTAAAAGTTGAAATTTTTAGGGTTTTCTGAAGCCTGATATAAAAACAACTTAAATTTTTTTATGGGGTTGTTGGTCTATCTTCTTGCTGTGAGAGGCTTTGAGGGAGGAAGGGACTCTTGAAGGAGAAGTTTTTCTTTGGAGAGATCTAGGGCTTGCGAGAGGAAGGTGAAGGTGAGCTTGAGCGTGAGGGAGAAGTAGTGTGAGGGGATCACACGGTGGCTCCAAGCTAGCTGCATGTTTTACTCCTCTTGTGGCTTTAAGGAGTCTCAGGAAAGTTCTCGAGGGAAGAGACGCTTCAAGATCAACATCATCAATGTACTCTGTCATCTCCAAGAGGGAGAAAAAGGGGAAGGTCCGCTGCCGTCACTAGGAGGGTGATATAGCATTTGGTATTCCGCCGCACTGAGGGAGGTGAAAGTGAGTATTGTAAAGGCTTCTTCGCCTTGCTGTGGGAGTAAAAGGAGAGTCAACTTTTACTAGTGCAAATCCCGGAGTAGAGGACTCCGGGGAGTGGATGTAGGTCAAGTGACCGAACCACTATAAAAATCTCTGGTGTGCTTTTTCCATTTTACCGTACTTTATTTTTCATGCTTTTAATTAGTACTTTAAATTGCTTGGTGAAAAATCATATTTTAAATCTTGTATTGTGAAAGTTACAATTGTATCACCAATATCGTCGTTGTGAACATTTTACTTGCTTCCGCAATTTACTCGTTAAGTTATCCTTTTAAAAAATACAAAAAGTAGAACTCTTTTTTAGGGTTGAATTTTTAAAAAACCAATTCACCCCCCTCTTGGCGCATCTCGTACTTTCAAGTGGTATCAGAGTGGGGTTTCAAAATAGTATTTTAAAAAACCTAGAAACATAAGATCCATGGCTCAATTTGGTAACCGTAACACTGTGGAGGGTTATTCTATAACCCGTCCACCTTTGTTTAACAATATACCGTTTGATTTCTAGAAAATACGCATGTCTACATTTTTACAGTCTTTAGACTATCACATGTAGATGATGGTTCAAGAAGGTTACACTTCACCGTTTCGTGTGTTGAATGGAATTAAAACTGAAATATCGTTTAATGAATGGAGCATTGAGGATAGAGAACTTGCACAGTTAAATGCTAAATGTCTAAATTATTTCTTTTGCGCATTAAAATCAGAAGACTATATGCGAGTATCAACTTGTACTACTGGTAAGCAAATTTGGGACAAACTGTGTATCACGTACGAAGGAACTAGTGAGGTCAAACAATCTAGGTTGAACATACTGCTACATGATTACGAACTATTCTGCATGAAACCTAATGAAATTATATCTGACATGTACACTAGATTCACCCAGATTGTAACATCTCTGCATGCTTTAGGAAGAGAGTTGTCTAACTCGAAAAAAGTTAATAAAATACTGCGATGTTTGTCTAGCTCGTATGATGCTAAAATCACTACAATAACTGAGTCAAAAGATCTGAACATTTATTCTATTGACAATTTACTTGGGTCACTCATTGCCTGCAAGCAAGGAGTGAGTCAACGACAAAGTGATGCATGTGAAAAGAAGAAGGAGCGAACGGTAGCTTTAAAAGTAAACAATTCTGAAAGTGACAGCTCAGCAGCGGAGGAAGATGACGACATCGCCTTGATGACTCGTCAGTTCAAGAATTTTTTGAAAAGAAAGCAGCGCCGTCATCAAAGTAATTGGAACAAAGGTAAAAGCTCAAAGCATACTAAAGTTGCATCTGACATAATTTGCTTTGAGTGCAGGAAACCCGGTCATCTCCGAGCTGATTGCCCCAACGTCAAGACTCATCAAACCAAGGAAAAAGGTGAGGAAAAATCAAATCTTAAGAAGGGCAAATTTAAGACACAAAAAGCATTTTGGGCCGACTCTGCCTCAGAATCATCGGAAGAAGAAGCAGAGGAGGAGGTAACGAATCTATGTCTTATGACTAATGATAATCTTGATCAATCAGATCAAGATGTGGTATGTCAACTGTCTTACGATGAACTGCTTATTATTTCTGAAAAAATTCATGACTCGTATAGAAAATTAAAGAAAAAAGCATGTTAGTCTTAACACTGAGTTTAGTACTTTATAAAAGGAGCATGCTAGTGTAGTTAAGAATTTTTCTAACTTGGGATAAAGATCATATGTCTTTGCTTGATGAATATGATGCATTAAACAAGAAGCATATTGAGTTAACCACTGCACACGATACCTTGAAATCATCACATGTTGAACTAGAGAATGTATTTAAGGAACTAGAAGAACTTGCAGAGGAACTAAGTAGGAGTGAGCATACATTTAGATTTGAATATGTAAGCATTAACCAAAAGAATAAATTTTTAAATGAAAAACTTCATGCATTAGAAAATAATAAAACACCTCTCACGTTTGCTGAGTTTTTTCAGCCTCCATCATGTGAACCATCTCATTCAAAACCAGCACAGCATGCATCGTCCAAACCCAGAAATAGGCACTACCACCCCCGTAGATTAGTGAACCCATTTCCCGGTGTTAGATGTTATTCTTGTGGCATGCTAGGTCACATAGCCCGCACGTGCACAATTCACCATAGGACACATCTAGTGTGGAGACCTAAATCGTATTCATCACATCATAACATGCATACATTTTATTCATATAAGCATAGGGTGGAACCCAAACTCACTTGGGTTCCCAAAGTTAACCTGTGATTGACATTGTAGGGATGCTCTTACAAAAGACCTAGTGAGAGCATGTGGTACCTGGACAGTGGCTGCTTGAGACACATGACTGGAGACATGAAGCAGTTCATGACACTGGAGGCCAGGTCAGGAGGCAAGGTAACTCTGGGAGACAACACCACTAGAAAAGTGGTGGGCTCAGGTATTATTGGAAACTCTAAGAATTTAATAATTAAAAATATATTGTTAGTTGATGGTTTAAAGCATAATATTTTAAGTATTAGTCAACTATGTGATAAGGGCTTTGACATTAAGTTTCTGTCTAACAAATGCATGATTAGCCTAAATGGTACACTTGTGTTAGAAGGAAAATGCATAAATAATGTCTACATGTTAGATTTAAACTGCATTGAAAACTCAAACTCTTTGTGTCTGAAAATAATAGCAGATGACTCGTGGCTATGGCATAGGAGACTATGCCATGCTAGTATGAAAATACTTAGGAACATCACTCAGAAAGACTTAGTTAGAGGCATACATAAGTTAGACTTTACCAAGGACCATCTATGTGATGCCTGCCAACTAGGAAAATAGGTAAAATCATCATTTCATTCAATTAAGGATATCAACACCACTAGGCCTCTAGAAATTCTATACATTGACCTATTTGGACCTATTAGTATCGCTAGCCTAGGAGGAAAATCTTATGGATTTGTAATAGTGGATGACTTCTCTAGGTTTACTTGGGTAAAATTCCTAGCTCATAAGAGTGACTCATTTGAAGAGTTTAGAATTTTCTCCACTTGGATTCAAAGGAAATTAGGATATGTAATTTCAACAATTCATAGTGATCACGGTGGAGAATTTGAGAATGATAGGTTTGAATCATTTTGTCAAGAGATAGGAATAGAACATAATTTTTCTGCCCCTAGAACTCCTCAACAAAATGGAATAGCAGAAAGGAAGAATAGAACTTTAGTTGAAGCTGCTAGGGCAATGTTAGCTGAATACACTTTACCTAGATACTTTTGGGCAGAAGCAGTCAATACTGCTTGTTATGTTCTAAATAGGATAAATATTAGATCCAAACTTAATAAGATACCCTATGAATTGCTTAAGGGTAGGACACCCAATCTTTCTCACTTACATATTTTTAGTTGCAAATGTTTCATCTTAATCAATGGCAAGTCACCCATAGGAAAGTTCGATCCTAAATCTGATGAAGGGGTTTTCCTAGGCTACTCATCTGTAGGTAAATCCTATAGAATCTTTAATAAGAGGACCCTGGTAGTAGAAGAGTCTACCCATGTGGTATTTGATGAATCCAATAAGATCTCTGAATCTAATCATGAAGAAGAAGAAGTTGAGATTATACGGGAAGTAGAAACCATTGCCATAGAGACTAGAGCAGAACCTCAGGAACAATTGCCTAGTGATTTGAAATTTTCTTCTAATCATCCTAGAGAATTAATCTTAGGAGACCCATTAGAAGGTGTGAAAACTAGGCATGGACTTAGGAAAGAAGTCAGTCATTCTGCATTCATTTCCATGGTTGAACCCACGAATATAGATCAAGCCTTAGGAGATGAATTCTGGATCCTAGCAATGCAAGAGGAACTATTTCAGTTTGTTAGGAATGATGTGTAGGAATTAGTCAAAAGACCTAAAGGACAAAGTGTGGTTGGAACTAAATGGGTCTTTAAAAATAAAATGAATGACTTGGAGTAGTAGTGAGAAACAAGGCTAGGTTAGTAGCAAAGGGATATAACCAAATTGAGGGAATAGATTTTGAAGAAACCTTTGATCCGGTAGCTAGACTAGAAGCCATTAGGGTACTGTTAGCCTTTGCTTGTTTTAGGGATTTTAAGCTGTATCAAATGGATGTCAAGAGTGCTTTCCTGAACGGGGTAATCAAGGAAGATGTTTATGTGGAGCAACCCCCGGGTTTTGAAAACTCACAATTTCCAAACCATGTGTTCAAACTGAAAAAGGCACTACACGGGTTAAAACAAGGACCTAGAGCCTGGTATGAAAGACTTAGCACATTCCTACTAGATAGAGGCTTTGTTAAGGGTAGTGTGGACACCACCTTATTCTTGAAAAAGGTAGGAGTTGAGATACTCATTGTTCAGATTTATGTAGATGACATCTTGTTCGGATCGACGGAGAAAAACTTATGTAATGAATTTTCAAAAATAATGAGTGATGAGTTTGAAATGAGTATGATGGGAGAACTTAATTACTTCCTTGGGTTTAGTGTAAAATAAATGGAAGGTGGAACATTCCTTGGCCAATCTAAGTACATAAATGATATTCTGAAAAAATATGAAATGGACAATGCTAAGGCTATGAATACTCCCATGAGCTCTAACATTCAGTTGGATAAAGATCCCAGTGGAAGTCTGTAGACCAAAAGAGGTATAGGGGAATAATTGGATCACTTCTCTACTTGACTGCCAGTAGACCAGACATAATGTTTAGTGTGTGTCTCTGTGCCCGCTTTCAAGCTGACCCGAAAGAATCTTATATGACTGCTGTCAAAAGAATTCTTAGATATCTACTAGGCACCCCGAACTTAGGAATTTGGTATCCTAGATACAGCACTACTTTTAAAATCTTAGGGTACTCAGATTCAGACTTTGTAGGATGTATGGTAGATAGAAAAAGCACTTCTGGTACTTGTCAATTCATTGGACAATCATTAGTTTCATGGTCTAGTAGAAAATAGAATTCGGTAGCCCTATCAACAGTCGAAGCAGAATATATAGCGGTAGGTGGCTGTATTGCACAAGTTTTGTGGTTAAAATAACAACTTTTAGATCTAGGACTACCTGTAGGAACCATCCTAATCATGTGTGACAACACTAGTGCTATTTGTATATCCAAAAATCTAATTCAACATTCACGAACAAAACATATAGACATTAGACATCATTTCATAAAAGATCACGTAGCCAAAAGAGATATTGAACTGCACCACGTTGCTACTGAAGATCAATTGGCTGACATTTTCACAAAACTATTAGATTATGACACCTTTAGCACCTTGAGAATAAAATTAGGTGTCATAGACATTCAAGCTAAAAAAAAAATGTGTGCTTGTTATGTTGTTTTATTTTTTTTTTCAAAAAATAAAAAAAATAAAAAAAATGGTTTCCTGATCCTCTTACCTTACTGATGACAAACCTTGAATTTCTCTACACATCGTATTGTACGATCATATATCGTACTGTACGATTATCCCAAAATCACTCAAATCTCAGCCATCCACTCCCATTCAAGGTCCAGATCTCTCCTAGCTTGCATATATCGTACTGTATGACTCACTACTCGTGCGGTACAATACACATTATTGGTCATCGTACTGTACGAACCACACATCGTACTGTACGATCCACGTGTCAAATGGATTGGGACGAATTTAAGCTCGGCCAGTACGAAAATTATTGCCCTTCGTACTGTACGAACACCTGTTCGTACTGTACGATTCATTTTGTCAAAAGTCGTTCAGACGACTTCTCGGGACGAACGCCTCTCACTCACGTTCATCCAGTACGATTCTGATCGTACTGTACAATTTGACTCTCTTTTCTGAACGGTCGTCCAGACGACATAATTGCACCTATCGTACTGTACGATCCTCAATCTTACTGTATGATAGTTTCAAAATTCTATAAAATGGAGGCCTTCTTTAGCTAAACTCACTCACGCCTCTTCCAAATCCCTCACTTTCTCAATTCACTTCTTTAATAATGTCTGGTGCAAGCAAGCGCGGCCGAATGATCATCGGGAGCTCTTCCTCCTCTCGGCGATTCGACGATTGTTTTCTCTCCGCTGCAGACGAGAAAGCATACAATAAACTCAAAGAAGCCAAAATCACCCCATCTCGAATGTTGAATCAAGCCGCTCTGAACTTCAAGGTGATGAACCTTTTCGCCTCCACCACTCTTCAATTCCTGTTGACTCTAGCGTTTCCTTTCCACTCCGAACTACTTTTTGAATTTCTTGCAAATATAAAAGTCGACCTAGAGAACACCACCTTCACTTCCTATGTCTGCAAACAGCATGTCGTTATCACCGTCAACGACATAGCTGCACACATTGGGCTATCCACTGACGGCCCTTGTCCCAAATCTATGATCTCACATGATTATGATTGGACCTCAGTTAATATGACCCTTAGAAGTGTCCCATCCAATCGACACATGCCCCTTGTCCAAATCCTGAATCAAAATACACGCGTTATCCAGCATGTCCTTCGCACGTCCATCATACCCAAAGCTGGAGGCCGCATCCATATTACTCCGCTGCTGTCTGTGGTCACTTATCTAATAATTTCTGGAACCAAATTCAATGAAGCCCAAATGATTTTTGATTACATCCATACCCTGTCTGCGTTCTGATATCCCGGTGCCCGCCGAAAACTGAACCTTGCTTTAGGACATGTCATCGGCTATATTTTAGATGCTAAGTATCAAATTCATTATCCGCTACCTCCAGATCATCTTCATATCTTCTACTCAGATGCCTCTTTTCGTATCTTATTCCATCGGGGGCCACTCACGCCGATCCCAATTTTGATGAAGAAGAGGCTGCTGCTCCTGCTGACGCACCTCCACCACCACCAATACACTCGCCTGGTCCTGCTCATCCTGACTACCCTCACGATGACATCATTCAACGCCTTGATCGATTGGAGACTAGACTGGATTCCCACATTGCTCAATAACATCAAGAACATGAAAGTGATATGAAATGGTTTAGGGAGCGCTTCACCTCCATCGATCACCAGTTTGCATCCCTCCATCAGTACTACCAACTATTTCCACGACCTCCACCACCACCTCCGGATCAGGATCCAGACTTTTGAATATTTCAGTGGCTTATGTTGTATTTTTTTACTAGTTTCTTGTCATTGTAGTTGTTTTGTTTGTTCTTCCCTTTTTGGTGCTGTCAAAATGGGGAGACGTTTCTGTATTGTTCTATTTTTTACTATTAATGATATCAGTTGTTTTTGTTTACTCTTCTATTCATATTATATGTTATTATCATGTTATATTTTTTTTCTGTAGGTTATAATAATAATAAAAAATAAAAAAAACAAAATTTTTTTTCTCTCTTTCTATTTAAAAAATAAGTTATCCTTCTGAGGGGGAGCTAAGGAAGACATAACAACTGTGGCCATCAAAAAATATTATTTGACACCATAAAAAAGAGAGAGATTGTTAAAATCCAGGATCCCGAGCACTTAATTTTGATGGTGACAACTAATACTTACTGAATCCATATGGACTTCCTTAAGATTATAAATGTTTATCCTTGTGTATGAGCAATAACATTTTAGGTCAAATGCACACTGCTCAAGGTTACTGGAGACTCAAACCGGGTAGAATAGGATGTTGAAAATTCTGTAATTTTTAATTTTTTTATTTTTTATTTTCTTGAGTCTGCCACAGAAGCATGTATGTGAAAGGAGCAACCACACACACACAGGAGGAGATTTGTTTTCATGTTAAAATTTTTTTTAAAAAAAATATCATACTGTATGATTTTAAATCGTACTGTACGATTAATCAATAATACTCAGGCTAACGGCTATTTTTCAGATGATTATCTTTGTAATCTAATCGTACTGTACGATATTTATCGTACTGTACGATGAGATTCAATTGAAAAACCCTAGCAGCCAGAGTAAGTTTGGTAAGTTTATAATTTTGATTTGTTAAACTATTCGTACTGCACGATCCAGATCGTACGGTACGATTAATTGAATACTTACCAAAATTATCTCCCGTAATCAAGAAATAAATATTGGTTTCTTATTTAAAGTCGATCGTACTGTACGATAATATATCGTACCGTACGATAGACCGAGACGATTTCATTCGTCCCTTCGATCATACCAGACGAAACCAAGGTTTCTTGTTATATTAGTCCTGGATGATATCCTGAAATGAACTAATCATACTGTACGACTAGTGGAGTGCTGGACGACTAACAGAGATGAATTCTTTCGTCCCAGGGATCGTCCCACAGATCGTCCCACAGATCGTCCTGTACGAACAGTAGAAATCAACATGATCATCCTGTACGATATACAGATCGTACAGTATGATATGTATAAAATTTGAGAACTGTTCGTCTGTGCTCGTACTATACGAAACTGTAGTTGAACTGATCGTACGGTATGATGATATATCGTACTGTATGAACAGAGATGTAAAAGTTGAAATTTTTAGGGTTTTCTGAAGCCTGATATAAAAACAACTTAAATTTTTTTATGGGGTTGTTGGTCTATCTTCTTGCTGTGAGAGGCTTTGAGGGAGGAAGGGACTCTTGAAGGAGAAGTTTTTCTTTGGAGAGATCTAGGGCTTGCGAGAGGAAGGTGAAGGTGAGCTTGAGCGTGAGGGAGAAGTAGTGTGAGGGGATCACACGGTGGCTCCAAGCTAGCTGCATGCTTTACTCCTCTTGTGGCTTTAAGGAGTCTCGGGAAAGTTCTCGAGGGAAGAGACGCTTCAAGATCAACATCATCAAGGTACTCTGTCATCTCCAAGAGGGAGAAAAAGGGGAAGGTCCGCTGCCGTCACTAGGAGGGTGACATAGCATTTGGTATTCCGCCGCACTGAGGGAGGTGAAAGTGAGTATTGTAAAGGCTTCTTCGCCTTGCTGTGGGAGTAAAAGGAGAGTCAACTTTTACTAGTGCAAATCCCGGAGTAGAGGACTCCGGGGAGTGGATGTAGGTCAAGTGACCGAACCACTATAAAAATCTCTGGTGTGCTTTTTCCATTTTACCGTACTTTATTTTTCATGCTTTTAATTAGTACTTTAAATTGCTTGGTGAAAAATCATATTTTAAATCTTGTATTGTGAAAGTTACAATTGTATCACCAATATCGTCGTTGTGAACGTTTTACTTGCTTCCGTAATTTACTCGTTAACTTATCCTTTTAAAAAATACAAAAAGTAGAACTCTTTTTTAGGGTTAAATTTTTAAAATAACAATTCACCCCCCCCCCCCTCTTGGCGCATCTCGTACTTTCATACTCAAATTCTAGTGGAATCATTTTCAATTGGGCGAGGCCCTGTAGTTTTTTCCCTTTCTAGGGTTTTCCACATAAAAAAATCTTGTGTTCTCTGTGTGTGAGCTGGATATTTGTACAACACTAAGACGTACTATTATAACTCTATCGCCGCGTATATTCTAGATCGCAACATATATATATATATATAGTTATTATTTATATTTTGAGGTTATCTTAAGTTGGCTTGATCTAATTTAGGCTTAGCTTGAATTAGTTCAAAGACCAATCTGTGCCAAAATTTTGGTTCATAGCTCAATTTGTTTGACTTGATTTGACCTAAAAATCTATTCAATCTATAAGGAAACTTTGAGCTAAAATCTTTAGTGATGCCCATAGTTGCCTTTTGTAGGATGGTTTTTGGCATCTTTTTATGGAGCTTGAGGAAAATTGTGATTTTTTTGGACTCTCAAGGAGTTGGTATTTATAATGTTTAGAGAGGAAGAGAGGGAATTTAAGGTTTTTTTTTTTTTGAGAATTTTTGGTAAATTTTATAAAGTTTAATCCATGTATATTGTTTATTCCTTATAAAGATTTTTAAACTAAAAATTTAAATAAAAAACCTAAATAATGAAATCAAATACGAGAATTGTGGGTGTAAGTTCACTTGCAAACTAGCTATTTGGGCTCATTTCCTGACCTGAATAGGCCTTTTGAAGTGTTTTGTTTGAGATTATTTTTTTAACTTTCTGAACTCTTCTGACACTTATGGATCTCACAAAGTATGTAGAGATGATTTTGAGCTATTTTGAAGAATTTTGACCCAAAAGTTCAGTAAGTTTTATCCCAAACAATGTGTTGAATCTATTGAAGGACGAAATTATAATTGAGAGGAAATAATTTAGTTCATAATGTTGAGGAGTGATCTATGTTAGATGTTCAAGGAGTAGTTGCTCCTTGATTTTATCTTAAAATTATGACTTGTATCTCAAAATTTTGAAGACTTAAAATATGTTTGGACTAGAAGATTTTGACATCCAAAATTAGAAGGCAATTAATTAATACATCAAAAGGAAATTTGTTTAACCAAACATGAACTATGATGTAATTTTTATATCTCAATTCGTCCATGATCACTAAAATTTTATTTTCAATAAATTTATAGGCCTGACAGTGTGGTCAACGAGATGAAATTTACAGTATAAAAAACATCTTCATTCGAGTCTAAATAGGCCTAAATAAAGCACTTTAAAGTATAATTTAAACTTCTTGAGGTCATTTAAAGGGTAAAATAGCATCCAAATCATGTGCTTATTATTAATTGAATTTATCAATTGAATGAGACAAATCTAATGAGCATAAGGTCACTCAGTTTTGAGATTACTAAGACATTGTGATGTCCAAAAATATAGATTGATCATTGGAGATAATTTTTAATCGTCTTATGAAGTATCCTAATTTTTGGTAAAAATGAATACTTTTAAGTCAAGTTTCTGCAAATATAGGAGAAGACTTTGGTTGTAGAGAATCCCTATAATCAAACAACTCAAAAGCTCTACTTTTCATTACCGGACATCAATTATTGACCCACTTGTCGCCACCACCACCTGATACCGTCCGTCAACTAACGTTGACGCCTGATGTCACTAACCTTCAACATGCCTCGTGGATCATCATTTGATGCCTACTAATGAATGATGTCTAACACCCATTAGCCAACAACATCTAATATATGTTTTCTCACCCAGTTGATCTCCCCGCCTATAAGGAAAGCGACCATATTTGTTGCTTGATATCACTCAAACTCTAACATTTCTCTTTGATTATTACTTAACATGTATCAATAACTAATATGTGACGATGATCTTCTCTGCAAATCTGCCTCCCATCCTATAAGGATAATAATTGGACTAACCATTGATTGTTACTCTATTTCTAATATTTTCAATCAACCATCATCCGATGCTTATGAAAGATTGATCTTCAATGACCATCAACAATCGACATTTGATGATTATCCTCATGATCTTTTTGTCTTCCTCCAATAAGAAGTTCAACCAACTATCCACCCTTAACTGACTTTTGATATTCCTCTTCACTCATTGTTTGACGCTTGCCTTCTCAATTACTTGATTTCCCTTATTAGGAGAATGGCATAATAGATTATTAACCATCACTTCACTTTCAATCAACACCATCCACCCCGACTAAGGTTACTCAGAATTCAAGCTTTTCCATTATATGGATTTCCTAAATACCTTGAGAAGGAAGATATTCCATTTCAACCACCCCACTAAGCTAACATACCTTTTGGGAAGGCTTGAGGGTTATATCCATCAACCACTTCCATGGGATTGATACCTCATCACTATAAGGAACCTCTCTAAGTTTTTATCTAGTTCGATGTTGTTTGGAGGCATAACGATTGTGGTCTAGATTGTGACATTACCAGAAAGGTTAAGGTTAATCCTTCTGCTTTTGATGGTTGTATGGACCTAAAAGTATTTTCTTATTTTCTCACAGATGTGAACCAATATTTTGATTGATGGCTATTTGGGAATTGTTAAGTTAGATTTTTTTTATATGAAACTCATCAATTATGCCAAGCCTTACTAGGCCAAATTGGAGCGACAACTTTATAGATCTCGCGAGCCACTTGTTGGATCTTAGGATAAGACAGAAGATGTTATATAACATCTTCCTTTAATACTCCATAATTAGCTTCTAGATGAGTTGACCATGCTTAGTTAGAGCTCTATGATAGTTGTTGATTATGTGACTCAATTCAATGAGCTAATTATCTAGCATGACATTATTAAAGACCCTTGAGCTATTATCGCTATATTTCTAGCTAGAATATGCTCTAATATTTGTCAAGAGATGTTGACTCAAGAGGTTTATACTATTAATGAGGCATTACAATGACCCTTTCAATTGGAGTAGTATCTCAAGCCCATTCCCCAATACAAATTTACTACAGTTCTCAGTAGTTCATCTCCCAAGCTCATCTAATCTTCAAGTTTCACCTACATCACTTGTGGCCATCTAGACACTATGCAAGTAGCTATTTTCATAGAAGTCTCCACTTAGATTTTGTTCATCTTGACTAGCATGAAAACTAAGAAGATGATAACATCAAGTATGATATAGATGATGAAAACAATAATGCTGAGAAGCACTGTATAACTCAAACAAGAGTAGTATGTTGTGTGTCAGACAACCCTCAAACTAACATAATTGAAAGCATACTAATATTTTCCAATCCTACTTTTAAACTCGATATAATTCATACAATATTATTATTGATAATGATAATTTCATGAACATTATATTGATTAATGCTTTATCTAAGATGAACCTCATTATCAAATCTTATCCATAACCTTATTCCTTTGCAATTAGTTGCTTTTTATGATTATATTCGATATGATGTTCTCTCTGTAGAAGTTTCTCTTGTACTTGTAGTAGAATATGGTTATATGAATTGAATGTTACTCACTTTAGGCAATCCAACATTTATATCTAAAATTTTGAAGGTAGGAAAACTATTTTAAACCAAAGCAAAAGGAGACTTTAACTGTAAAATCAAATGAGTCATTTGCTTTTGAAAAAATGGACATTTATATTATTAATCAATGAGAGTTTGAGACCAGTAGCAATGGTAGTGTCACCTATGCTTTTATTGTATAAGAATCTTCTAGGACAATTTTTTATTGGTCTCCTACCCTCCTATATGAGGTTAATCAACACTTATCTAACTTTAGGAACTCCTTAATGAACACTTTCCTCTAAGAAGCATCTAACATGCCTATGCTTTACTGCATGGAGCAAGCTTGTCTAATCTACCCCATTATTGTACGAACTCAAATTCAATTGAACACACCAAGCTCATGTGTTAGGCAAATGATCTACTATACAAGAGTTTTTTTGTTTTTTGAGTTTGTCCCATCGTACTTTTCTATCTCTTCTTACCCTGAAGCTAAATTGAACATGATGTAAGTGCATTGATAGTAGAGACATCAATAAAATCACCATCAAGTATTGATTCCTCGTCCCATACCTGGATGACATGCTTATATGATGGTTAGACTTTTGATATTTTTAAAGATTGCTCTTTGAAGTCGATCACCAAATTAGATTGTGTGAATATAATTTTTAAAGTATCACTTTCAACCAAAGGATGGCCTCTACAAGTATCTATTAATGCATTTTAGTTTAACCAATATTTTGGGCACATTCTTGTGAGGCACTACACATGTGCTTTAGCCTTTCACTGTAACTGAATCAGTCATCTATTTTGACAACAACTTGATTTCCAATATGACCCATGGTGATTAAATTTGATCATTTAAGTCAAGTTTCTGAGTTTCTCAACAATTAATAACTATATATCTACATAAAGAAGTGCACAATCATGACTTCATTAATGATCTTATTAGGATTTGTGGTTTCCAACATAAGTGTCTCATTTAATCCTAAGAAGATTTGAACCATCAGGAATTGTCCTGGCCAACTTCTATCTATAATGTCCATAGTTATCATGGTTGCACATCTTTTACAATAGTATATCCAACGGTTCAAGACTATTATGGCCACAAGCACTCTTTGCTTGAAAAGAAAGAGTTTTTTATGTACCTTTTGTTGATTATGGAGCCTTTGAAGAAATTAAGGAGCATTTAAATTATCTACATATATTAAAGTTTTCCAACTACAACAAATTTATTAAAGTATCATATGACATATCAAGTGTAGTTTCAAGTATATCTCTTGAGAACATATGGTAGCCTACTTTAGCACAAAGCTAAATGAATCCAACCAAAGATATTTCATCTATGATTATAAATTCTATGTCGTAGGGTAAGATTTGCTCCACTGGTGACATTATCTCTTATCCTAGGAGGTCATGCCCTACACAAGTCATAAAGCTTTCAAATATTTATTCTATTAAAAGAAATTAAGATCATGTCATGCTAATTAAGTATAATTTCTTCAATAGTTAGCTCTCTAATATAAGGCAGTATTGAGAATAAGACAACAAAGTATTTGAATCAGATGTCATCACTTTTATGTATCATGCACACAAAAGTATTCATATTTGATAAAATAATCTCCATCTACCCTATTTGTCAAGATTTTAGTTAGATATGTGCATCATTATGTCAATAAAAATCTCTCAACCATTTAGATTATTAAATATTAAATGGATATCTCTTTTGAGGCACTCATATTTGCTTTTCTAATTTCTCACTTAAAGCTTTCTTAGTGAAGAATTGCATTGAGGTAGAACACCAAACACTTTGGATGAGATAAGATCATTGTTATAGTTAGAGATTATTTATTTTGACAAAGTCTCAAAAGAGATGTAGCACATGCATTGCTTAGGTAAAAAAGAATATACAATTTATTTAGATATAACATAAAAAATATTAAACAAAAATACCTCAAACTCTCTAAACCACATATCCCGAGCTTCTTTCGGGACTTTCTTCCAAGATACATAAGGAGCAACGTACCTGCTCCATATTATGTCTCATATTTTATGTGTCGGTTGTTTTGACGGGTAGAACCTACAAAAAATATGTTAGGTGAGAAAAAATTTATTCAATTTTAGTTGGATGTTAATAATATCATATGTACATACGTGTCATCGTCAGATGTAATCAACATTAGACTATCTGTCGCCTGCTCTGCTGCAGCTATAGTCGAAGGTTCAGCTGTAGCAGGCTGAGGGGGTGGTGGGGGATAGTATGGTCGAATATATGGTGGATATGGATAAGCAAGAGGGCCACCATAAGGTGGGGGTAGGTAGTAAGGGTAGAAGGGGGTACTCTGTGTGGCATCTGGTGAGGGAAAGCGAGGGTCTGGTGAAGGAAATCTAGGGTCTGGTGAGTAGAACTACGAGCTACTGGCTCCAGGAGTAGTGAGTAAAGGTGTGGTAGGCTGAGTATGAGTGGTATGCATGCAATCTTTGATAAATCATCTTTAAAGTATAACATGCATCTATTGACACAATAATCTATCTTTGTGTATGTCAAACCAAGTTTGGAAACTAACTTCTTTGTCCGATATATATCTGTAGGAATTATATTATCTGCCGAATTGGTTTCCTTAAGCTACCCAATGAATTGATTAAAGCATTCACGAGCAACATTATATTCTGCCTTGATGCTTACCATTTTCATAGCAACGAATAACTCTGAGTGAGTGGTGCATCCCTTCCATATTGGTTGTTGGGCAACATGCAATAAATCATAAAAATTATATGCATCCTTATTTGGTAACTCTTATATTATTCTGATTGTCTTCCAATTGCATCATGAACTAATTCCTCAAGATTTGGTCGAATATTTTCATCCTCAGCTATATTACTACTTGTAGATGGACCTCATCGAGAATCAAAATGTGGCTCGTACTCACCATGAGAAGTCCAATACCAATATTATGGCATAAATCCTCTGCGATATAAATTAACAATTACATCATCAGGTCTTAGGTGCACTTGATTTTTATGTTTAGAACATGGACATCGAAACATTCCATCTGATATGAAGCTGGGTAGTTGTTTTGTTGTCTGAATGAAAATGTTCACCCAATTAATGAATTCATCTGTTAATGTCTTTCTTTCTTGCTCGAATCGGTTATACATCAAACTTCTTTGATTTCTAATATCCATAATATAACCTACATACAGGGGCGGAACCAGCCTTAATTTTCAGTGGGGGCAAACTTATAAGTAAAAGTATAGAGATTTCACAGATATACCGAGGGTCCAAGGGGGCAGCGCCCCCTGGCGGGGTTCGACCTGACCGATCAGGTCACGGGGTCAAGGGGCAGCACCCCCGAAATAAATTTTGGTTGTAAGGATATTTTTGGATTCTCTTTATTATTTCTCTTTGTATTTGATTCATCGTTCCCTAATAATTACACCTCTACATAACGTATTTAATTATGTTTGGGGCAATTGCCTAAAGATTATAGTATTTTAAAATTTTTAGGGGGGCAATTGCCTAAAACCCTTGTAATAAGTACTAAAAAATAGATAGCGGGGCATAAATTACCTAAAAAATCCTATAATAATTTTTTTTAATTTTTTGAGGGGGGGGCAATTGCCTCCCCTAGGCTCTTAGTAGATTCGCCCTTGCCTACATATAATATGGAGCTATTAGATATTGTAAGTCGAGCAATGGATGTTAGATAATGTAAGTAATCTACATCCATCATAGATTGACAACTTGACTATGATCCTTTCGACTTCTATCACCCGTCTACTCTCCTTCTAACCATAATCGCTTAATTATGTTCTTCCTATAATTATTGCCATTTTATGTGCCCTAACCATCTAAGGTGACTCTCTCTAATCTTATCTTCCAATGGAGCTACTCCAACCTTATCACGTATATGCTCATTTCGGATCTTATCTCTAAGGGTAAAGCCACTCATCCACCTGAGTATCCTCATCTCTGCAACACTATGAACAATAGATCCAAGATATCTAAAACATGTACTCTTATTATTGAAAATTGAATAAATATAATATTAAAAATAATTTAGAAATAATAAGTCAACAACAACAACATCAAGCCTTTATCCCACTATGTGGGGTCGGCTACATGAATCCTTTTTCCCCATTGTGTCCTGTTACGAGTTAAATTCTCATTTAAATCTAATAAAGAAAAATCATTTCTAATATTTTCTAACCAAATCTTCTTATGTCTACATCTACCTTTCTTAACATAAGCCAAATCTAATACTTCTACTTTACTAACCAAGTCATTGGAAGGCTGTCGTTTTGTATGACCAAATCATCTAAGGCAACTCTCTCTAATCTTATCTTCCATTGGAGCTACTACAACCTTTTGACGTATATGCTCATTTTATATCCTGTCTCTAAGAGTAAAGGCAGTCATCAACCTGAGCATCCTCATCTCTGCAACACTATGAACAATAAATCCAAGATATCTAAAACATGTACTCTTATTATTAAAAATTAAATAAATATAATATTAAAAATAATTTAGAAATAATAAGTCAACAACAACAACAACAACAACATCAAGCCTTTATCCCACTACATGGGGTCGGCTACATGAATCCTTTTTCTCCATTGTCCTGTTACGAGTTAAATTCTCATTTAAATCTAATAAAGAAACATCATTTTTAATATTTTCTAACCAAATCTTCTTATGTCTATATCTACCTTCTTAACATAAGCCAAATCTAATGCATCTACTTTACTAACCAAGTCATTGGAAGGCTGCCGTTTTGTATGACCAAATCATCTAAGGCAACTCTCTCTAATCTTATCTTCCATTGGAGCTACTACAACCTTTTGACGTATATGCTCATTTCATATCCTGTCTCTTAGAGTAAAGCCAAATCTAATACTTCTTTAGACCTCCCTTTTAGGATTTTATCAATATTTGCTTCTCAATAATTAGCTCAGATTTGGAGTCTCCATTTTATCTTTATAATCCTATTTTAATAAAGGAAAAATTATTATTTGTATTTCAAATTAATTGATGATGAATTAAAATTAAAATTTACTCTGTTAGTTTTTCTCATCACTTATAGTGGATTTTGATTTCTTCTACTCCAACTGTTAACTAATTTACATGCTAAATCTTCAGTATAATATTATTCGTATCTTAAGTACTTAAGATAAGCTTCGTGAATTATCATTTTTTAAAATTTATTTTGACTTAATTTTTAGAATAAACTAACAACTGGAAGTCAACTCTTCAAGTCTTGACCATTTCCTTCAAACCTCAGCCTCTAAAAAATAAAACCCATAAAAACTGATGGAATTTTCTTTTTTGAAATGATTGAAAAATCACCGGAGTAACTCTCGGTCATCACCACCGTCGCCGCCATCGTCATCATTGCTAGCCACCATCATCTGCTACCACCTATTGTTGCCGGCCACCATCACTTGCTGCCACCGCCAACCAATATCAACTAACGACCACCATTGCTCGCAACCTGTTTTTTTACTCGTTTAATAAAAGAATCGGATTGAAAAAAATCTAATATTCCAAACTGTTTATTAAATGGATAGAGTTAAGGTTGACACACGAATTCTCTTTTGATCTAAAAATAACACATTTAATATTTTTCTTTCTTAAAATCTCTTGCTCGCGGGTACGTTCTTATTTTTTATTAAATATCCTAAAATCTATACTTGATAGATTATTAAGAAAGCTTTTTAACCAAAACAAGTTAACAGGTGTGCTTCAGATCATTCAGATTATTAGCTGATCAGGTTTGGGTTGATGGATTCAGCTCAAATTAATTTTATGTCAGATCGCACCCAATCAACCCATCGACCTATTTTGACACCCCTAAGGCCCTAAATCCTTTAAACTAAATAGGTTTCTAAGTATTGAAAAACTTGGCGCATGCAATCAAGAGAGATTATTACGTGTGGCGTCCGAACCGTCCGGAGGCAAATCCGAACTCGCCACATCACTCGGATGACATGGGGTGTCCGGGCCCTGGGTGACGTGGCGCGTCCGAATTTGCCTCCAAATGAATCCGGAGGCCGCACGTAATAATTTTTCTGAGATCAGAAGGTTGACATAATGGGAAAGCAAAAAAAAAAATCTTAAAAAAAAAAAAGCATGTGCTGAGCTCGGAACAGATCATTCAATTTGTACAGCTATGCGTGTGTATGATTTGTTTTGTCTGTTTGTTTTTGTTTTCAACTTCACTTAAAAACAAGCAGGATCCCATACCAATGTCCAAAAGGAAACTGATGAGCGCAAAAGTCAAATTGAATTACAATTCTTATAGTTAGGGAACATATCAGTGATAATTAAGGCTTAGTTTTTGTTTATTTTTTATTTTTTAAAATTTTTTGTTTAGTATTTTTTAATTATTTTATTTTAAATTTTTAACAATAGATTAAATAATTTTAAAAAATACTCAAAATAAATTTGAGGTGTTTTTGAGTACTTTTAAAAAATTGGGGATTTATATATATGTCATTTTATTTGATGCTATTTATATATTTAACACCTAAAATTTTAATATTACAAATTCTTACCACTCATATAAAATTTTAATATCAAATATATCACTCATATATTTCATTCTCACCACCCATATCACCCTATAAACTTTAACATTTCATTCCACGCACATATATTTATTCTATGGGTGGTAGACATATAATATTAAAATTTTAGATACTAGATATATAAATAACATGAAATAAAGTGAAACGTATGAAAATCTCCCTAAAAATAATTAGGGCTCGTCACCACCACCACTAGTGACCACAGATGCTATCATCACCTCGCTCAATGTCTCTGTCGCACTGACATCACAGCGTCCATCTCATAAATCTACTTAATAGATAATAATATGTTTTAAATATATCAAATAAATTATCTAATGTCAAAATATAAATAAAATAAAATAAAATAAAAAACAAAAATTAAAAATAATCTGAAAATGCCCCTTAGTTTTGCTCTGCTTCTACTTTTTACCTCAAAAATAATTTTATTTTATGGAAAATCAAAATAATATAAATATCATCATTTTACACAGACTTTCCCAATTGCTTAATGAAACACTATTTACATAACACCTCATACTTAATGTAAAATTATATTGTTCTTATATATATCATATAATACACCAAAATCATAATTTCCAGAGTCCATCTTCGTAAGCCTAAAAATAGACAAGGAGAAACAGTTGCCATTTATGGACATCCGAAGTACTGAACTCCTTACTCCTTAGCCAAAATTTGGAACAGCAAGAAATAACTATACAGAACTCGTAGAACAAAATGACAAACCCATCAAAATCAGCAATGCGCCAAACAAAATAATCGACAAGTTTTAACACAACAATTCTCTTCTTATTAGTTATTGAACAATTAAATTACATGTTAGAACCAAGCTCTTCCTCAACATCTCTCTACATTATTTAGCATTTGCATGAAGAAAGAGGAAACCTGTAGCATTAAAACATGTACAAAGCACAGAAAATGAAGAAATATGATCCATAAAAATAAACAAAAAGAAGATCTAATCACACATAGTCACAGACAAATATGCTTAAACTAGACTTTGATCAGTTTCTTGGAAAGACACCCAAAAGCTTACCTTTAGCCAGGAGCTCCGAGAGCTTCTTGGCGCCTTCCACCTCCATACTCTCAAGCCATGGCAACAAGCCACGAGCACCAGAGGCCACCATTAGCTTCCTGCAACGCCTGCTCTGTGCCACCGCGAGCAAGACTGTGACTATGTGCTTCTTCTCCACAGAGGAGTTGAGGAGCATGATGAGATTGAGAATTCCCTTCTCATCCTTCCTCATCAATCTCCTGCAAACTGAAAATGTCATCATTGAGGCCAAGGCTTTCACCGCCGCCTCCTTTTCCTCTGCCCCCTTAGCTTCCAACATCCTAACAATCTTCGGCATAGCGTACTCTACTCCTTCTTTGTTCGTGCAGAAGAGGGCTAGTTCAGAAACAGCTTCGATTGCCTCTATTCTGGTTCCGGCTGATGAGCTATCCAGTGCTAGGATTATCCGCGGGAGGAATCCGGAAGAGAGAATGATTTCTGAAAAAACACTTGAAGATGATAGGTTGCGGAGCAGCCTAATGGCAGGCTCGAGGTCTCGGTTGTCGAGGGCGGGGGGCTCCCAGTAATCTCTGATACAATCCAGAACGCCCTGTTGGAAAATAGCGAGCTTTATAGTCTGGTTATCTTCCCCTGTGGTCAAATTGGATAAGCAAAAGATGGAATTTTCCCGAGCAAGAATTGTTCCTGATTGAAGAACTCTGACAAAAACGGGGACGGCGTTTTCCTCGATCAGCTTCTCCCGGAGCTCCGGAACGGCTGCGATGTTCTTCAGGACGCCGGCAGCGGCGGCCTGGGCTGGAGGAGTGCCGGAGCGGCAGGTTTCGAGAAGAATAGAGATTGTACCGTTTGTGCCGACGGTCATAGCAATGTCTTTCTGGATGGTTAAAGCTTGGAGAGCGTAGCAGGCCTTCTCTTTCGTGGATCCTAAGCCGTCGGGCTCGATAAGAACGCGAGAGAGGTGGCTAACGAGAAAAGCGGCCTCGGAGGCTAGCAGATGGCGGCAGCTCTCCAATGAGGAAACCCTAGCAATCGCCGCCACGGCTTTCTCCCTGACTTCAGGATGGGAAAGTGAGGCGAAATCGAGGAGGCGAACGAGCGCTGGAACCAAGCCCTGTGCGGCGGCAATCATCACATTCTTGTCGTCTCCATTGAGAATTGACATCAGCGAATCGAGCGCCGAGATCCTTGACGCCACGGTTCCGATCTGTAAACGAATGATTACCGATTGGGCTTCGGCGCGCAAGGTTTCACGGCGGGAGGAGGAGGAAGGAGGGGAGAAGGGATCGAGGAGGGCGCCGGAGCGGAGAAGAAAGTCAGCATCTGCGGCGAGCTGGTCGAGAGAGGCTGCGGCGGCTGCGAGCTCGCTCTGAGTTTGCAGTCGGCCGGCGGGGGGGTCGGGGTTGCGGCACTGATTGGAGATAGAAAGGGTGAGGGCTAGCGTTTGGGAGAGCAAGCAGAGGAGGTCGTCAGAGAGTTCGCTGGCTGGGAGACCGGCGATTTCGTCGACGGCGGGGCGAAGGCGACCGAGCGTGGCGGAGACGGCGGCCCATCGGCCTAGGAAAGAGCGTACAGCAGGGATTGATTCTGAGAGGGAAGAGAGGAGGTGGCGGCACTCGTCAAGGCGTTGACTTTGATGGTTTTCCGGAGGTTTCATGGCGATAAGAGTGGAGGGGACGAAGGCGAGGGAGGAAGATGAAGGATTAATGAGTAGCGGTAGCTGGTACAGAAAGGCAGTCTCTTGGAAATAATAGAATTACATTTCTTGTTTTAGGTTAATTTAAGGTGTTCAAGATTTTTACATTCTTATACTACTTCCGAACAGTTTCTAGTTACAGCTAAATGTTCATAAAATTTCATGAAGGAAGCAGGAAGGTAGTTCACCCATTGATGACTGATCATAAATATATTTTTAGTGATAAAATGATTAGCGAATAATTTTTATGGTTCATGTGTAGGGGATAATCTGATTAATCAATCTTTTTGATTAATTTCAAAAAAAAATGATTGATTGAACTGCCATCTTATTAAAGGTTCTTTTAGAACACTTTCTTCTTGTTTTTTAAAATAATTTTTTAATATAAAAATTTTATTTTTTATAGTAAAAAATTTTAATAGACGTCAGTAAAAAAAGTCGAAGTATAATTCTAATATGAAATATTTTTCTACTAAAAAATTTAAAATAATTTTTTAAAATGGTTGGATAATTTATGCATGACATATGTTACATGTTAATTATCCTTTAGCCTCAAGGCTTTCTTTAGACTCTATTTTTGTCAACATAATTTTTGTGGGCTAGAAAATTCACGGCAAAAATGAGTAAAAGAGTAACCTAATTTTGCATAAGAAACTAGCATATAAATAAATAAATTAAAAGAGAACATGAAGTACAAAATTTTTTAAGAGAAAAGGCAAAATCAAAAAGAGAAAAAATAATGGGCCCCACCCACTTGAAATAGTTCCACTATATGAGCCTTAATTACAAAAATTTATATGAAGATTACAAGAGAAAAATATCGCAGAATCAGTATATGATAAAAAAACATTCGAATGATTGTAGCTAGGTGATAATGGTTGACAAAATTGGTCACGCAACGACAACCTAATAATCGAGATTGGGCGGCGACAGTTCGGGGACAACAGTCCAACGATGGTAGTAGGTAGTTGGTCGACTATGTTCTGACTATAACAATGGAGCGGCGCTGGTTCAATAACAATGGTGGTCTTATTTTTTTCTTTAGAAATAATTGTGTTTTTTGGTATTTAGCCCTTTTTCTTAGTTTACAAACCCCATCATATTTAGATCATTCAAATAAAGTTACAATCATATCAATTTCAATACTTGGTGATCATCACCTTTGAGATGATATATATGTTCATCACTATATTATTTGTTTGATCATATACTCCTGCACTTATCATCTTCATGAATTAACCACATGATGCTAGCCCTCACATATCATATTTTATTCATCATGGTGACTTTTCAATTCGTTGTCTCCCTAATTTTATGTAATTTCATTTCTTAGGGCATCTCCAACCGAAAAACCCACTTTCCACTTTAAAATACAGTAAAACTTCAAAATACAGTAATTCGTCTGCAATCGAACTCCATCTCTCCCGCTTCTTCATCTCGCTGCCAAAGGTAACCATCTTTCGCCTCTTTTGCGCACTTTTTCGGCTAATCCCGAATATAGAAAAAACTGAGTGTGTGTGTGAACAGTGCGATGCCAATATTAGCATTGAACTGTTCACTCCCGGAGAATAGCAGGCGAAAACGCGTTCGGTTGGATCGTTTGGTGGATGGCGATCGCATGATGCCGTTCGATTGCGGATGGTTTTAGATTTCATTTGAGATAGCTTTCTTATTATTTTTTAAAGTAGTATTTTAATACAAAAATTTATTAAACTAAAAAATTTTAAACTAAAAAGTTGCTTTAGAAAATAGTAAAAAAACTATTCCAGAGGAAGCCTTATTAATTCTCACTCTTTTTGCAATTTTTTGAAGATAAATTCAAATAATTTACCAAACATAAAAACAAAAAGGTATGAGTGCTTTTGAATTGGCTTTTTGTTTTGGCAAAAAACATTCAAATTTGATTCTTATAATCTGAATTTTGAGCTATTTAAAATATATTCTTTTTCATAAATTAAATGGAAGTATTTTATTTTTTGTGACTCAGAATTCTAATTCCAATATATTGACAAGAAATTGTCTATCATTACAAATAATATTTAGATTCTTTTTTCTCCTATTGATATGATTATTAGTTCCACTTAATGAAAGGTTCATTGATTCCCTTTAATAATAATCTAGATCATAATTTGTGTAGTTGAGCTAATATACTTTTGTGTTGTGCATTATATCATGATGTAACATAAGAATGATGGCCATTATGAAAATATAATTTTGGTTATTTGTGTCTTATAACTCAGGATATTTAAAATAGTATATTATCATAATATTTTTATAAATACTCGGTTGATAAATAAATGAGTTTTTATCATTTATTATTCGATTCATTTATGATTAAAAATAATATTCTTTAAAATTTAATGAAAAAGTTTATTAAGAAGCTCGATTAATACTTAATTGAATTTCAAATTTATTTTTTTGAAAATGATAAACTTGTAAATTAATTATTTAGTTGGGTGTGGTTGGATATTAAGATTGCTAATTAAAAGTCACAAATTTTTTTATCAAGCTCTTTCTAAAAAATAATAATTTTTATTTTACATCAACTAATTGTATTTCTATTTAGTTTCATCAATTACAATTGATTTTTTGTGCATTTTTTTAAAATGTAATATTTCAAATGATAATTTTAATTAAAATAAACACTTATCAAAAAATATTTTTTATGTGGATCGAGCAATGGCTTGCTGGTCGATAGAAAAATTCACATCTCAGTGTTGTTGATGTTTCCAAACGAGTTATTTGCTCAAAACTCGATAATCACAAAACGAGCCAAACTTGAGCCAAGCTCAAACATATATAAATTTAATGAACCAAGCATTAACACTATCACAAAAGCTCGAGCTCAGCTCAAATAAGCTTTTGGTCAATGAGCTTGATTTGAAATAGTCTTCGGCTCATATCAGATTGATTTGTTTGCCACCCTGTGGATTGTAGCCCTATTATTATCATTAGAATACTATAAATTTGTGATGGATTTTAGTCCTCTTATTATTATTAGAATACACTCAGTTGTGTTAAAGCTAGTGAGAATATTTTTGGATGCCAATTGTGATGATTCCATAGGAAATAAGGAATTGTTAAATTATTGACAACAATAATATCTCCTATGATTATCTTTAGTTGTAAATTAAATTAAAATCCAGTCTCTTCCCTAATTCCATTTCATGACTCCAGCAATGTCTTGTGATGGTATACAACCTTGCATGCTTACTATGGCATACACATGGATGGATATAGCATTAAGAGAGCTTAGAATAGGAGGAATAAGCACCAAATAACTCAATTTTCAATTGGTATTTACCAACCCATTCCCCTATATGTCCACCTTCACACCATAGCCTCTTCAGTATTTATTGCTAACCTTTACAAGATAAAATTTATGTTAATATTGATGTAGCACATCAAATGGTTTATTCAAATAAGTCGACTTGACTGATTGTAAGACTAAGAGTAATGAGTCAAGTTAGTAAAGTCGAAAAATAAAATGTCCTATTACTATGCCCCAATATAAATATAATATTTCTTTATTCATTTTGCACGTGATTTTTCTACCTTGGGGCCATATTTTGGCTTTATTTTGCACGAAAATGAGTTGTTTTCAAAGAATGTTGGAACCACTTTAAGTATTTAATGGCTTGCCCAAATTTTTCGTTAAAAACTTTTCCATCGCGTTTGAAATGAGGCCATGTTGTTGCCTACTTAAAGTGGTTCTTAAAAATAGGAGGCTGTTGGTGGTGATGACCGAGAGTTACTCAGGTGGTTTTTATGGAATTTGGATGCACTTTCATGTGGTGTTAATAGAATATTTTAGTATTAAGCTTGATGTTATTATTTGCATTATTCATAATAGGAAAACTTAAACAATGAAGATTTGTTCTTAACATTATATCTTCCATTTTATAAAGCTTTTTGATTAATGAACTCATAAAAAAAGGCCTCAGAGTAATCTAATATCTTAGTTTTAATGAAAATTTTCCACAATATCTAACAAACTTTTTGATTGATAACCTTTTCAAATTGTGTCTTGATAAGCTTAAGGTAGCAATAGTGATAATTATATCAACAATGGGCTTTATTTGATGGGGCAAATGATTTGCTACTACTTCATTTGCAAGTGAGTTTGAAATAATATTTTTCAATGCAAATATATCCATTTATCATTTTATGATATTTGGTTGATGCAAATAAACAATATTCTAATCATGTGCCACTCTAATGTATCATGGATCAATAATATAAGATAAATCATTGTATGGATAACCACATATTGCCATAATAGAAGGTTAGGCATATGATTTACTAAGAAGGCATGTAGATATGCTACTTTGTTCCTCGAGGTGTCTAATATGGCCAACATCAAAGCCTTCATAGATCAAGCACAAGTAGAGAATGACTAGAATGAGTGTAAGTGTGAGAACCCTTGAAAAAAAAAAATTCGTGCAGGTTAGTCCCGGACGAACCTGTACGAACTGTCTGTACGAACTGAGAAAGTCAAGATTTTTGGTGCAGGTTCGTACTGTATGAACCTGTTAGTTCCGTACGAACCGTCTGGACGAACCGTCCAGAGCCGATCGTCCTGCAGAATCGTCTGTATGAACCATCTGTACGAACATGTTAGTCCTGTACGAACCGTCTGGACGAACCATCTAGAGCCGATCGTACAGCAGTTTCGTCTGTACGAACAGAACAAAAATTTTACAGAGCCGATCGTCCAGTAATTTCATCCGTACGAAGAAATTATCGTCCGGGACGAACAACACGATCGTCCGGGACGAACTGAAAAGATCTCAACCCATTAAATATCTCATCCGTTTGATTTTGAAGAGAGAGAAACATTTAGAGAGAGAAAGAGAAGGAAAAGAAGAGGAAATCCGCGTTTTGGGCGACTTCGGTCCGTTTTCATCCGTCGTCGCAGTTGGGAAAGTTGATCGACTCGAGGTAAGGCACATTACGCCTATCTCAAATTTTCAGAAATGTGAATTTGACGTATTTTCTGATTAAAATTGTGTTTCCGTTAGCGAAAAACGGGTATAACTTTGCACTGGCAAATCTTTTACCGTGTAACTTTTGGTATGTTATCGAGATTGTTATTGTACACATTTTGACTATTTTCTGAAAAATTTTCATCGGGTATTTTGAAATCTGTGGGATTTTTATTGAACAGAAAATTTTCTGGATGTCAAAAAATAGTGTTACAGTACAATGAAAGTTTTGAAATGATGTTGTGCATGATCTCTGGTAATTTGGAAATGTTCTGAAACTGTGAATTTTGATTCGTTGGATTTTCTGTTGTCTGCCGTTATACTGTCTGATTGCATTTTGATGCGTATTTGATTTCTTTGAAAATGATATGATTGATGCTTTATATGATTTGAATGATATCAAAAGGGAGTTATAAGGGGCCAGAATCCTTTGAGATTCTGTTTGGATCCGGGAATATGAAAATGAATTCTGATCTGATAATCTGATATGTTCTGGTGATGTAAGCACAAAGGGAGACATAAGGGGCCAAAATCCTTTGAGATTATGTCTATGTTTGGGAAGGGAGGCATAAGGGGCCGGAATCCTCAGAGATTCTGTCTGTGTCAGGGATATGTGATCTGATCTGCGATCTGATATGTGATTTGAAATACGATTCTGTGATGTGATTTGTACGATTCTGTGTGATGAATTTGATTCAATTTCCGATGATTGCTGTGATAAAATGATTTCTGTGGTTTGATGAATTCTTGATAATTTTTGTGATAATATAATGCTTTGAATTCAGTATTCTATTTTGAGATTTCAGTTTTGTGTGTGGATCTGAGAATTTAGATCGACTAGTGTGATCTTGCTGAGCTGTTAGCTCACTGTGGTTATCTTCATGGTTTTCAGGTTCTGGGAAAGGGAAGGAAGTGTCAGACTAACCGTTCAAGATCTGAATTACAATCATAGGTATTTTTGTACTTTTGATTTTTGTATAATCATGGCTAGGTTATTTTTCTGTTATGTACTTTCTGTTTATAGCCATGTACTGTAGTGTATATTATTTTTGATGAAAGAAAGAAGAAAGAATGGATGAGTTTTCCGTACACTTGGATGTTTGTAGTAGCTCTGTAATTCATTGAAAAGAAAAAAAAAGTAATTCCAAAGCCAGATCCTGGGATTTCTGTCGCTACCTAACACGATAGGACCAGTTCTTGTCGCATTGGGTTGTGACAATTTAAGTGGTATCAGAGCACTAGTTTTGGAATTGGATTGTAAGACAGAGCTATATGAATTGATCTGTAAGTTTGGTGGGGTAGTTTTGATCTGTATGCGTGTTTATTAATTTTTTTTTATGTATATAGTTCCGTATTCTGTGTGATCATGAATCCGCTAGACCCGGATATGACCGATGGATAAAGTGCTAGTCAGGCAGCTCCTGTATATAGTTCTGCTCCTACAGTTGGATCAGATACAGTGTCACAGTTTGCTACTTTGATAGCCCAGATGATGGGTGAGGCACAGAGCAGAGTTCCTATTGCCATATCTAAAGAGGTAGACAGACATCTACAAATGTTTATGAGGTTGAAGCCTCCGAGATTTGAGGTTTGATACGTATTTGATTTCTTTGAAAATGATATGATTGATGCTTTATATGATTTGAATGATATCAGAAGGGAGTTATAAGGGGCCAGAATCCTTTGAGATTCTGTCTGGGTCCGAGAATATGAAAATGAATTCTGATCTGATAATCTGATATGTTCTGGTGCTGTAAGCACAAAGGGAGACATAAGGGGCCAGAATCCTTTGAGATTCTGTCTGTGTCTGGGAAGGGAGGCATAAGGGGCCAGAATCCTCTGAGATTCTGTCTGTATTAGGGATATGTGATCTGATCTGTGATCTGATATATGATTTGAAATACGATTCTGTGATGTGATTTGTACGATTCTGTGTGATGAATTTGATTCAATTTCCGATGATTGCTGTGATAAAATGATTTCTATGGTCTGATGAATTCATTTGATATTCTGATAATTTTTGTGATAATATGATGCTTTGAATTCAGTATTCTATTTTGAGATTTCAATTTTGTGTGTGGATCTGAGAATTTAGATCGGCTAGTGTGATCTTGCTGAGCTGTTAGCTCACTGTGGTTATCTTCATGGTTTTCAGGTTCTGGGAAAGGGAAGGAAGTGTCAGACTAGCCGTTTAGGATCTGAATTACAGTCATATGTATTTTTGTACTTTTGATTTTTATACAGTCATGGCTAGGTTATTTTTCTGTTCTGTACTTTCTATTTATAGTCATGTACTGTAGTGTATATTATTTTTTATGAAAGAAAGAAGAAAGAATGGATGAGTTTTCCGTACACTTGGATATTTGTAGTAGCTCTGTAATTCGTTGAAAAGAAAAAGAAAAGCAATTCCAAAGCCAGATCCTGGGATTTCTGTCGCTACCTAACACGATAGGGCCAGTTCTTATCGCGTTGGGTTGTGACAATTTAAGTGGTATCAGAGCACTAGTTTTGGAATTGGATCGTAAGACAGAGCTATAGGAATTGATCTGTAAGTTTGGCGGGGTAGTTTTGTTCTATCTGCGTGTTTATTATTTTTATTTTATGTATATAGTTTCGTATTCTGTGTGATCATGAATCCGCTAGACCCGGATATGACCGATGGACAAAGTGCTAGTCAGGCAGCTCCTGTATATAGTTCTGCTCCTACAGTTGGATCAGATACAATGTCACAGTTTGCTACTTTGATAGCCCAGATGATGGGTGAGGCACAGAGAAGAGTTCCTATTGCCAGATCTGAAGAGGTAGATAGACATCTACAAATATTTCTGAGGTTGAAGCCTCCGAGATTTGAGGGTACTGTTGTGCCTAGAGAGGCAGAGGACTGGTTGAGGAGGCTGGAAAAGACATTTGACAGTATGCAGTGTCCCCCTGATAGAAAGGTGCCATTAGCAATTTTTTTGTTGGATGGCGAAGCAGAGCGTTGGTGGATGGGCCAGCAGGAAGAGAAATTTCAAGGTAAACTTAACTCTTTGATTTCTTGGGAAGAATTTTCTTAAGTGTTCAGATCTTGGTTTGTACCCCCTTCTGCAAGACAGCAAATGCAGGAGACTTTTATGAGACTGATTCAGGGGAGCAAGACAATTATGCAATATGAGGCAGAGTTTACTGCTTTGGCTAGATATGCTCCACAGTTGGTGAGCACTTCTGCAGAGAAGTGCTATAGGTTTTTGAGAGGACTTCGGGATAGTCTGAGGTAGCCACTGGTACCATTTCACATTTCTAATTTCTCTGAGCTTGTGGAGAGAGCCAGACTGATAGAAAATGATCTGATGGCTACTCAGCAACGGTGGACTGCTAGTAGAAAGAGATTCAGTGGTGATACTTTAGGTAGTAGTTTCCTTGGAAAGAAGAACATATTTGTATCTGGAGATTCCAAAAGAAGTGGACAGTCAGTATCAGCAGCAGTTTCTGGTAGTGGCAGTGTGGCCAGTTCTGGTTCTGTTAGTGGAGCACCCGTGTGCCAGAATTATGGACGGCGACATTTTGGCCAGTGTTACAGAATGACTGGTCAGTGTTTCAGATGTGGTCAGACAGGACATCGGATAGTAGAGTGTCCACAAGTCAGATTTCACTGATGATCTGAGTTCAGATCCGAGAGTTTTGTTAGACCGACCTTCCAGCCGAGGACAGTTCCTCCCCGTACTGTTTCTGAAGGATCATCTGGTAGAGCTAGTGGTTCAGGTTTTATGGCAAGGAGACCACCCAGAGGTAATCAGAGGGAGCCTAGTAGTTCTGTAGCTCTAGCTCCAGTTCAGCCATGTGTACAGTTTGAATCAGCAAGAGGCTCGAGATGCTCCAGATGTGGTGACAGGTACGATTTATATTTCTGAACATCCCTGTCGTGTTTTATTTGATTCTGGGACTAGTCATTCATTCATTTTCGAGCGTTGCTTTGATGTTTTGCAACTAGATTCAGTCATGTTACCTGTTTCTCTTTCTGTTATTTTATCGGCTGGAGATACTATGATAGCCCGAAAGTTTTGTTTATGTGAGATTGAAATTTCTGATAAGAAGTGGGAGTCTTGTTTGATTTTATTGCCGATTTTCTTCGTATGATGTGATTTTGGGTATGAATTGGCTGAGTTTGTATAGGGCTCAAATTGATTGTTTGAATAAGCGGGTTACATTATTTATGGGCAGTGAAAGTTATGTATTTCAAGGATTGAGAGATGTTTTATCCTATCTGATTTCTGTATTCGAAGTGAGAAGATTGTGGAAGAAGGGTTGTATAGTATTTTTGGCATCAGTTAGAAATATGAATATAGATGCGGGTTCTATTTCTGACATCCCAGTAGTACGAGACTTTTTGGATGTATTTCCTGAGGAGTTAGTCGGTTTGCCTCCGGACAGAGATGTTGAGTTCTGCATTGATGTCTTTCCGGGTACGGCCCCGATATCAAAAGCTCCATATAGGATGGCACCAAAGGAACTTGCAGAATTGAAAGTTCGGCTTCAGGAGTTGGTTGATAGAGGATTCGTACGTCCTAGTGTTTTGCCTTGGGGATCACCTGTTTTGTTTGTAAAGAAAAAAGACGGTACGATGCGTATGTGTGTTGACTACAGAGAGCTGAATAAAGTTACAATCAAGAATAAGTATCCATTGCCACGGATTGATGATCTATTTGATCAACTTGCTGGATCTTCTGTATTCTCAAAGATTGATTTGCGATCTGGTTACTATCAGGTAAAGGTAAGAGAAGCTGATGTGATGAAAACAGCTTTCAGCACTCGATACGGACACTGAGTTTTTGGTTATGCCATTTGGGGTGACGAATGCACCAGCTGTTTTTATGGATTTGATGAACAGAGTGTTCAAGGAATATCTGGATCAGTTTATAATTGTTTTTATAGACGATATTCTGGTATATTCTGCTTCTGAGGAAGATCACGCCAGACATTTGAAAACTGTATTAGAGACTCTGAGGCAGCATCAGTTGTATGCAAAATTCTCCAAATGTGAGTTCTGGCTAAGAAGCATTTCTTTTCTGGGGCATGTAGTGAGCGGTGAAAATATTTCTGTTGATCGCTAGAAAATCCAAGCAGTTGCTAATTGGTCAAGGCCTACTACGGTGTTTGAGGTACGCAGTTTCTTGGGTATGGCTGGATATTATAGGAAGTTTGTGAAGGGCTTTTCTCAGATTTCTGCTCCTTTGACACAACTGACTCAGAAGTCAGTAGCTTTTATTTGGACACTAGAGTGTGAAGTGGCTTTTCAGTGATTGAAAGATTGTTTGACTTCTGCTCCAGTGTTAGCACTTCCATCTGATACAGAAGGATTTCAAGTATTCAGTGACGCTTCATTGAAAGGGTTGGGATGTGTTTTAATGCAGCATGGTCAGGTAATAGCTTATGCATCAAGACAATTGAAACCACATGAAAAGAATTATCCGACACATGATTTGGAGTTAGTTGTTGTTGTATTTGCTCTGAAGATTTGGCGTCATTACTTGTATGGCGTCAGATGTGAGATTTTCACAGATCATAAGAGTTTAAAGTACATATTCACTCAAAAGGATCTGAATTTGAGGCAAAGAAGATGGATTGAGTTGATTAAGGATTATGATCTGACTATACAGTATCAGCCTGGTAAGGCTAATATGGTGGCAGATGCTTTGAGCAGAAAGTCTTCTGGCTTATCATGTGCACATCTCACTTCTGATGAATATCTGATACGAGAAATGGAAAGACTACAGTTGGAGGTAATATCTCCTACTGATTCTGGAAGAATAACTTAGATGATCATTCAATCCTCTTTAGAAGAAAATATTCATGAAGCTCAGAAATCAAATGTTGAATATTCAAAGTTGATTAATCAGATCAAGTCTGATAAGAAACCTGAATTACGAATTTTTGATTCTGGTATTATTTTCTGTGAGAATAGACTTTGGGTCCCTAATTTTGGAAATCTAAGACAAGAGATTCTACACGAGGCTCATTATTCAGGTTACACTATTCATCCAAGAAGTGGTAAGATGTACGGAGATATGAAAAGTATGTTTTAGTGGCCTGGATTGAAAAAGGATATAGTGGAGTTTGTTTCAAAATATGAAGCCTGTCAGTTAGTGAAGGCAGAACACCAGTGACCGGGAGGTCTTTTGCAGTCATTGCCTATTCCTGAGTGGAAATGGGAAGAGGTTACAATGGATTTTGCTATGGGTTTTCCCAGATCAAGGCAAGGACATGATGCTATTTGGGTTATTGTAGATCGACTGACGAAGTCTGCTCATTTTCTTCCGATTAGACAAACAGATTTGGTAGACAAGTTGGCATAGATCTATGTTAAAGAAATTATCAGATTACATGGTGTGCCGAAAGTGATTGTCTCTGATCGGGATGGCAGATTTACCTCCAAACTATGGAGAGGAATTCAGCAAGGATTGGGCACGAAGTTGCATTTTAGTATGGCTTTTCATCCGCAGTTTGATGGACAGTCTAAAAGGACTATTCAGGTACTGGAAAATCTTTTGCGATTGTGTGTTTTGGATTTTGTAGGCAGTTGGAAAGATCATATCCCACTGATAGAATTTGCATATAATAATAGTTATCAGTCCAGTATTGGTATGGCTCCATACGAAGCTCTATACGGCAGAAAGTGTAGAACTCCTTTGACTTTGACAGAAGTGGGAGATAGACAAGTGATGGGTTCAACTTTTGTGGATGATACTGTGATGAAGATCAATCGAATTAAAGAAAAGTTAAAATCTGCATAAGATAGACAACAAAAGTATTACAATCGAAAGCACAGATTGGTTGAATTTCAGGTTGGTGACTTTGTATATATCAAAGTCAGTCCGATGAAAGGCGTTAGCAGATTTGGAAGAATGAGCAAGCTCAGTCCAAGGTATGTTGGACCTTTTGAAATCATTGAGAAGATTGGAAATTCTGCTTACAGGGTATTATTACCTGAACAGATGTCTGATATACATAATGTGTTTCATGTGTCAACTCTGAGAAAGTGGATATCTGATTCCGGGAAGAAATTATCTGCTGACGATGTTCAAGTTCAGGCAAATCTACAATACAAAGAAGAACCTGAAATGATATTAGCTTATGATGTAAGAAAGTTGAGAAGTAAACAGATTCCTATGGTTAAGGTGCAGTGGAAGCATAGAACAGCTAGAGAGGCTACTTGGGAGAAGGAATCTGATATAAGATAGTTGTATCCAAGTCTGTTCTGACTCCGTTTGTTTTGGCAATGTCGAGGACGACATTTTTCTTAAGGTGGGTAGATTGTGAGAACCCTTGAAAAAAAAAATTCATGCAGGTTAGTCCCGGACGAACCTGTACGAACTGAGAAAGTCAAGATTTTTGGTGCAGGTTCGTATTGTACGAACCTGTTAGTACTGTACAAACCGTCCAGAGCCGATCGTCCTGCAGAATCGTCTGTACGAACTGTCTGTACGAACATTTTAGTCCCGTACGAACCGTCTGGACGAACCATCCAGAGCCGATCGTACAGCAGTTTCGTCTGTACGAACAGTCTGTACGAACAGAACAAAAATTTTACAGAGCCGATCGTCCAGTAATTTCGTCCGTACGAAGAAATTATCATCCGGGATGAACGACACGATCGTCCGGGACGAACTGAAAAGATCTCAACCCATTAAATATCTCATCCGTTTGATTTTGAAGAGAGAGAAACATTTAGAGAGAGAAAGAGAAGGAAAAGAAGAGGAAATCCGTATTTTGGGCGACTTCAGTCTGTTTTCGTCCGTCATCGCAGTTGGGAAAGTTGATCGACTCGAGGTAAGGCACATTGCGCCTATCTCAAATTTTCAGAAATGTGAATTTGACGTATTTTCTGATTAAAATTGTGTTTTCGTTAGCGAAAAACGGGTGTAACTTTGCATTGGCAAATCTTTTACCGCGTAACTTTTGGTATGTTATCGAGATTGTTATTGTACACATTTTGACTATTTTTTGGAAAATTTTCATCGGGTATTTTGAAATCTGTGGGATTTTTATTGAACAGAAAATTTTCTGGATGTCGAAAAATAGTGTTACAGTACAATGAAAGTTTTGAAATGATGTTGTGCATGATCTCTGGTAATTTGGAAATGTTCTGAAACTGTGAATTTTGATTCGTTGGATTTTCTGTTGTCTGCCGTTATACTGTCTGACTGCATTTTGATGCGCATTTGATTTCTTTGAAAATAATATGATTGATGCTTTATATGATTTGAATGATATTAGAAGGGAGTTATAAGGGGCCAGAATCCTTTGAGATTCTGTCTGGGTCCGGAAATATGAAAATGAATTCTGATCTGATAATTTGATATGTTCTGGTGCTGTAAGCACAAAGGGAGACATAAGGGGCCAGAATCCTTTGAGATTCTGTCTGTGTCTAGGAAGGGAGGCATAAGGGGCCGGAATCCTCTGAGATTCTGTCTGTGTCAGGGATATGTGATCTGATCTGTGATCTGAAATGTGATCTGATATGTGATTTGAAATACGATTCTGTGATGTGATTTGTACGATTCTGTGTGATGAATTTGATTCAATTTTCGATGATTGCTGTGATAAAATGATTTATGTGGTCTGATGAATTCATTTGATGTTCTGATAATTTTTGTGATAATATGATGCTTTGAATTTAGTATTCTATTTTGAGATTTCAGTTTTGTGTGTGGATCTGAGAATTTAGATCGGCTAGTGTGATCTTGCTGAGCTGTTAGCTCACTGTGGTTATCTTCATGGTTTTTAGGTTCTGGGAAAGGGAAGGAAGTGTCAGACTAGCCGTTCAGGATCTGAATTACAGTCATAGGTATTTTTGTACTTTTGATTTTTGTACAGTCATGGCTATGTTATTTTTCTGTTCTGTACTTTCTGTTTATAGCCATGTACTGTAGTGTATATTATTTTTGATGAAAGAAAGAAGAAAGAATGGATGAGTTTTCCGTACACTTGGATGTTTATAGTAGCTCTGTAATTCGTTGAAAAGAAAAAGAAAAGCAATTCCAAAGCCAGATCCTGGGATTTCTGTCGCTACCTAACACGATAGGACCAGTTCTTGTCGCGTTGGGTTGTGACAGTAAGACACCAGCCAAATGAAGGACTTTATCATAGAAAACTAGCAACATGTGCTACTCGATTAAATAGTTAAGAGTAGATATATTTTGTTAAAAGTTGTTATAGACGAGGGTAAGCATTAGTAGTCTAGCATTTTGGGGGAATGAGGTAGTTACGGGATGAGTACATTTGTCCTTTCAATTACTATAATTATATGTAAAACAAATTTGAGAGAAGGGAATAAGAGATGCATGCCATTCTACACAAAATTCTTAATGTAAAATCATCCAACTTTTTCTTGGTTATTTCTACTATATTTTTCTCTTCTTCCGAAACCCATATGAACCTATTTTCCCAGCAACATCCAAATTTCTAGGGCCCCAACAAGCTAAAATCCACATCATGTCTTAACATTTGGTGCACTCACTAACAGTTTTCTTCGTGGAAATGACGAGTGATGCCCACTCTTCAATCCATCTTAAAGATCAATTACAAATTATAGAAGTGAAACTCACTAAAATCAGGGACTAGTTCTAGTACATGCACTGTTATATCACCCTTCTTGAGGTAAAATAAAATCAGACCGTGCAATCCCCATCTCCTCCACTTAAGCCACCTCATCTCCTCCACTTAAGCCACTTGAGTCGATCACAATTGATAGTCCCATGAAATACCTAATGGTACTTTGGCATTTAAACCCTTGAGCACATCATACATTGCTTTGCTAGTAGAAACCCATAAATAAGGATCTAAAAGATTGAATATTATTATGGCTTTCATATGCCCTCCAATGAAGATATGCTCACACTTAAGTTAAATCCAAATGGATGAACCAAAGAGTGGTATCTATGGTTATTGAATACCAAATAATTATCCTCTCGGGTTGATTTTCTTACCTACCCTTCAAAATTATATTGGATACAAATAAAATTTTGAGAAACAATCTAATCATCTCATAAGCATTGATGAAAACCTTTTACAAAGCTATTTTGTGTCTAGGTTCCAACCTCCCATATATAAAGAAGCATGGATATATTGAACCACCTCCCTCAATCAAGCCATTGAGTTGGATAAGCTCATAAAAGATAAAGTCAATGATGGTTGCATCTCTTCCACTAGACAACCTCCACTTCTTTGCAATTTGCTACAATTACTTCCAACTCTTTCCAAATAATTACCTTGGGGGGATGTCAATACTTGTACATACATTAACCTAGGTAAAATTATAAAGAAATGGGAGAAGGGAATGTGCTTCAATTATGATAAATCTTTTCTTGGAATCAAATTCGTAAGAGAAAGATGTTTTCCCTCAAATCAATATTGATCTTCCATCGCATCCTGATAATTTATTAGAAATTCCTAAGACTTCCCTGACACTTACATTAGATCATAATAATAACGCTCAAATAAAAACTCTAAAAATTAATTTCTATGCATTAAATGCCGAATTAGAACACATACATTTCATTTCAATAGCATTATTGTGTATTCCATCGTTCAAGTTGTGATACATAGCAACTCTACTCACAATTTTATCAAAAGAACATCTAGTTGAATTTATCCAACTTATTAAACTGGTAGCACCATTTCAATTATTATGTGGTATTGATGACAAATTGTCCTACGGCAAGAAATTTGCCAACCTCCCATGCCAACTATAGGGTAATACTTTCAAATTAAACTTCTACACCTTATTGATCCAAGGGTATGACATTATTTTAGGTATTCAATGGCTTCGGCAATTGGGTAACATCATCACCAATTTGTCTTCTTTAACCATGACCTTTTTTGCATTATGGCTCCATTATTTAAATAGACCATATACATTTTAGCCAACTTACCAACCCACACAATTATGATTTTATTGCTTCCAATTGTTATATCACCACCTTTCCCTCCACTGATTCTAGCCCACCACCTGAACCTATCAAAGATAACTAGTTTCTACTACCCTATTACAATCCTATACAAACTTCTTTGTTGATTCTACCACACTACCACCTTCAAGGCCTCATGTCCACCACATTCATTTCCACCCAAAAATATTTGCTACTACCACTTTTATCATGCAAGATGATTGTCGATTCTATCTCCGATCAGAATTGAGCTTTCATTAGTAAATTCTATCAAGCTCTATTCGTGAAACTAAGCACCACACTCCTCTATAGCACTACCTATCACCTTCAAACCAATGAACAAATGAATGTAACTAATCAAGGTATTGAACTTTATTTTTATCGTTGTTAGCTGGACCAAATTCCTACCATGGGTGAAATATTTGTACATCACCTTTTTTCATTCTTCAATTGGCATATCTCCATTTCAGGAAATATATAGTCATCTACTCCCTCTAGTTCAACGATATGTTTTCCATTAATCCTCAGCTGATGTTATTGATACATGGCTATTGCTGCATGACCAACTCTTAGTTTCCATCCATGAACGCCTTAAGAAAGTATAGCTAACAATTGGCCGACAAGCACGAGTGGCATGATTTGATTCTTAAGCTCTATACTAAGAATATAGTACTCCATTTTTCTAGCTAACCAACTAATGCATGGCTCAATCATCCTACGGTTCAACCTATAGTTATCATCTCTTCCTGAATAATCTGGCACAATAGTTTCCCAAAATTATAGTACCTGGTCCAATGGTGCAACCTTCCTTAATGATTTCACATGGATCAATGAATATGGGCTACTCATGGAATATCCTACCGTTGACTACGAAGACATGGTCAGTTTTCCAACAACTGAGGGAATTGATAGGATAAGCTTCTAAAGCCTTGACTATTGAGCTAAAAGTAGAGAATGATCACTACAAGTTTGACACAGTCCAATCAAGCTAAATGGCTTCATTGTGGAAACTAGCAATGGATGTTACTAGGAGAAGTTGTCAAGGGAAGATTTAACTTGTTAAAATTTGTTATAAAGCAAGCTAAGTCTCAATAGTCCAATGGTTTCATGGATTGAGATAGTTACAAGATATGGACATCCAGCATTTCCATTTATTGTAAAGATGTGCATAATAAATTTAGGAGAACGGTGCAAGTGGCAAATACCAATGTACACAATTTTTAATAAAGAATAATGTATATTTCCTTGATTATTAATCCTCTATTATGCTCTTCTTCTCAAACCCATAGAACCCCATTTCTTCATTATCAACCAACCTCTTAGAGCCTTGACGAGCTAAAATTTGTTACATGTCTTAACTATACAACAACAACAACATCATAAAGTCTTTATCCCACTACGTGGGGTCGGCTACATAAATCTTTTTTCTACATTGTATCATGTTAAAAGTCAAATTCTCATTTAAATCTAATAAAGAAATATCTTTTATAATATTTTCTAACCAAATCTTTTCAGGTCTACCTCTATCTATCTTAATATAAGTCAAATATAATATCTCTACTTTCCTAACCGGGTCATCCGAAGGCCGTTGTTTTATGTGACCAAACCATCTAAGGCAACTCTCTCTAATCTTATCTTTCACTGGAGCTACTCCAACCTTTTCACGTATATGCCGTTGTTGCATGTCTTAACTATGTCGTTTCAAAATTAGACCATTCGATGGTAGTTGAATCAAGCTAAGGCCAATGTAGATTTTTCTCAAGCCAACCACATAATGATATTTGGTCAATTTAAAGACTTACTAATGAGTGATAGAAAAATATTCTCCAAAAATATTACTGTTAGGAAAGTCATAAACAACCTTCAACGTTGAGATATGTGATGATCATATTTTTTACTCACAAAGTCATCAGTCCAACATTCAAAAAGTCTAATCATATAAGATACTAAATTTGAATTTAAATAGAAATATGAAACTGACTTAGCTAAGGAGTTCAACTACTGATACGCATTCATCGCTACACCAACTACAAATTAATATTAATTAATCTCGATTAACACAATCAGGTAAATAATTTTTAGGTGCTCTAATTTGGCGACACGATAAGGTCTGTGGCTTTTAGGAAAAAGCAATTTTATATTAAATTCCTTGCACTGCATGATCCTTCATCTTCACTTCAAATTGGTTCAATGAAAGTTTTCCATTTCACCAAGTTGTTGAATGATAAATCTTCAACTGGTTAGTTCTTTTCCTGTTAATCAATTATTCTTCCATCACTATTAAAAAAATCTCATATTGCCAGCAGATTTTCTGGTGGATTTAGACATTTTCGGTGGAAAATTTTCGCTGGTAAAACTCGCGTAGGAAAAATTTTCCACTGTGGCCGCTAGCGGCCCGCCAGCCCTGCCACGTTGTCCACGACTCGACTGCCCAAGCGCTACCCACCTGCCCGTGGCGGCCGCTACCTGCTCACGCTGCTCCCGACCCAACTACCCGAACGCTAACCTCCTGCCCCCACGACCCGGCTACACGCTTGCGCTACCCCGCTGCCCCCGACCTGGCTACCTGCGGCGTGATGCTCCTGGGATTCGAACCTGATCCTGAAAAAAAACTTCTAACACTGGAAGGAAAATGATTTATAATAGGTACTCTTTCACATTTAAACTATAATTATACGAAAATTATAATTAATAATTAATTAAAGTAAAATATTATAATTAATAATTAATTAAAGTAAAATATTATAATTAATAATTAATTAAAGTAAAATATTATAATTAATAATTAATTAAAATAATTTATTAAATTAACAATTAATTAAAATAAATTATTAAATTAATAATTAATTAAAATAAACTATAAAAAGTACTAATTAATTAAAATAAAATATTAAAATTAATAAAATTAATAAATAATAATATTAAACTTTAATCATTTTAGTTAAATATTTAAATAATTAATTTAAATTAGTTAATAATATTAGTTTATTTCAAATAGTTTTAATTCTTATTTTGAAATTACGAATATATGATTTTCTTAGAAATTATTAAAATCCGCCCGAAAAACTTCTTCGCAAATCCGCCAGAAAATCAGTCAGAAATATTTCATCGTAATCTATTAGAAATTCACCGAAAAGTCGTCGAAAAATTGTCTGCAGGAAAAATCCGCCGGTAATTGACAATTTTTCTGAAGTGCATGTGCTATGCTCTATCTTGGTCTAAATCTCTTCTTAATTTATGTTGAATGGCAGCTAATGGTCTTATATGCTGAAAATGTTTTTATTCAAACCACTTATAGCTTGAAGTTAGTCTCTATTGAACTTCATATATATAGTCTCATACTTACGGCTTACTTATTTTCATGGATTTAATCTCTTACAAACTACAAAGGTGCTTAGGGGGCAACGCACAGCTTCTTGTCTAGGAGAAATTTTTAGATGTACTGGATAACGTACGTAGAGTTACATGCATAACATGAGAATGCACACGTTTATACAAATGACTTTAATAGTACATAGATATGTATTGCATGTGAGTGCGAGTCTATAGCCGCTATTCGAAAACCTAAATGGTTTGAAGGTAGAGCTCACAAATGCCATTTTCTAATGGGAGAGGGCAAAATATGCAAATAGATTTGCTCATCAAACCAATCATAGAATAAGAGAGAATCATACCCTAAAATGAATAACATTTTGAAGAGAAAAAAGTTAAATTTATTAATCCTTTCATATAACTCTTCAAACATGGAGTTTTAGTGTACTCAATACCCCCCCATTTCTATCAAGCTATTAGGCCTATTGAATCCATTTTAGATTAGTGTAGAGACACTTAATTTCTTAGCTTTTCAAGTAGTCATATTTATGTATATTCTCCAAGTTATTGTGTTAAACTTATGAGCATCAAAGTTAAAGTGATAAGTTATTGTTGAACATCTAAATTATCAAAGGTCAAGCAAAATTTTGAAGGTATGTCAAATAATCTATTTTAGCGAGACTCTATATCATTCTTAATTTAAAAAAAGGGAAGATAAAGATTATATTTATGATTACCGGTGTGACAATTTAAGGATTGATAGAGTACATTGCTAAAAATAAATTACTAACAAGTTTGTGAATTTTAGGAATCATTTGATGGCATATTATGCGAAAAGTTTTTGAAGCAAAATTATTACTCCCGTTTGTTTTACCACACTACTCTTCTATTTAAAACGAATAATATCTTATAACTTTAACCCAACAAAAATAATGGAATTTCTGAGTCCATGAATATGGGAAAACTTCTTATTTCGTCTAATATGTAATATCTATATTTTATGTAATATTCTAATAATTTTTCATTCATTCTTTTACTGTTACATAATATGAACTTCGAAAGCCAATAAGTTTTGTTCACATATCCATTTTATATTGGAAGAGTGGGTTTTTGAATCATCATTCTCGGAGAGCATACATGCTCTACACAAAGAGATTCAAAAAAAAAAAAAAAAGAATTTGAAAAGGCTCAATGACCATATGGGCTTCAAAAGAAGTTCCTATAAGAACGAAGAAGGTGTCGGATTGCATCACTCAGGAGTAGAGGTGTCAATATTTGACACGATCCGAAAATCTGACTCAAAAATTTCGGGTTAGGGTCAACCCGTTTATCAAACGAGTCGGGTTTAGGTTCAACAAATCAACCCGTTTCAAAAATCGGGTCGGGTTCGGGTTGACCAGGAAACAAGAGAATGACTCGGGTTCAACCCAAGAACTCCCGCTATCTCGATTCTCGCCGTTGGCCATCCGCCTCTCCCGCTGTACGCACAAGGGCGGATTGGGGGGGGGGGGGGGGGGGGGGGGGCACATGCCGCCCCTAAAAAAAATAATAAAACTGGTTTTAAAAAGTTTTAGCCCTATTTACCCGGTTTAAGTTTTTTTTTAAGTGTTATCGTGATAATAGCTGACTCATCTCTTCTGGTTCTGCTGCTTCACGCGTGCCGCGACTTCGGTACCTCCTCCCTCACCGGCCCTTACGGCTCACGCGTGCGCAAGCGGTCAGCAGACAGCGGCAGTTGGCTGGCAGCCGGCAAACGTGCCAGTAGAGCTCTTCCGTGTATTCGTCCCTTCGGCCCGAAGAGGCGACGCTGCGAGCCTGCGAGAGTGCCGAGAGATAAAGACATAAAGTTCTTTTATTTTGTTTTGGTTGATTTCAGTTTACACTTTATGTTCCTAAACTGATAAAGGAACAAAACTATCCGGTTGATTTGATTTGGTTTTTCATAGAAGAAGTTAGGTCTTAGAAGATTTCTAAGTTAGGTCTTGGAACAAAACTGCAGCAGATCTTTTAAAAAAATAATAAAAATAGCATCAGTAGATTTTTTAGGTCTTGAACAAAACGTGCTTGTAGATATTTCATTTTCTATTAATCTTCTTCAAGAGTTTACAATGATAGCAATACATTCACCCGGTTTACATGCCGCCCCTAAAAAAAATAATAAAACTGGTTTTAAAAAGTTTTAGCCCTATTTACCCGGTTTAAGTTTTTTTTTTAAGTGTTATCGTGATAATAGCTGACTCATCTCTTCTGGTTCTGCTGCTTCACACGTGCCGCGACTTCGGTACCTCCTCCCTCGCCGGCCCTTACGGCTCACGCGTGCGCAAGCGGTCAGCAGACAGCGGCAGTTGGCTGGCGGCCGGCAGACGTGCCAGTAAAGCTCTTCCGTGTATTCGTCCCTTCGGCCCGAAGAGGCGACGCTGCGAGCCTGTGAGAGTGCCGAGAGATAAAGACGTAAAGTTCTTTTATTTTGTTTTGGTTGATTTCAGTTTACACTTTATGTTCCTAAACTGATAAAGGAACAAAACTATCCGGTTGATTTGATTTGGTTTTTCATAGAAGAAGTTGGGTCTTAGAAGATTTCTAAGTTAGGTCTTGGAACAAAACTGCAGCAGATCTTTTAAAAAAATAATAAAAATAGCATCAGTAGATTTTTTAGGTCTTGAACAAAATGTACTTGTAGATATTTCATTTTTTATTAATCTTCTTCAAGAGTTTACAATGGTAGCAATACATTCATGCATCATCTCAATTAGTTTTGGCTATTATTTGGTAGATGGATTTTTCTTAGCAATCAGGAGTTGTTTCAAGCGATCTTTAAGTACGAGTTTGAACACCATTGAGAGATATTTCAAGCAATCTTCGAATTCAAAAACATCAAATAATACGGATGAAAATAGCAATAAGGTTGAAGTGCAAAATGAAAAATGCATTCGAGTGGATGTTGATTTACCAAAAATAAGCAATGTGGAATTAAGTGCGAAAAATCTTCCATCTAATTCCAGACTACGAATTTCTATTACTGATTTTAATCCTAACATTCGAGATGAAATTCAAAGAACATATTTACGAAGAGGGCCATTTCAACCTCGCAATCATGATTTTCCGAAAAGTAAATATGGGATGAAAGATAGACGCTTTAATCCTAGTTGATTTGACAAATACTCTGATTGGCTAGAGTATAGCATATGTAAAGACAAAGCATATTATTTATATTGTTATCTTTTTAGAACGTTCGGTAGAGGCAACGAAGAGGAAGAGACATTTAATAAAAATGGATTTTCAAATTAAAAAAAAAAAACAAACAAATTTGATCTTCATGTTGGAAGTCATAACAGTGCACATAATAATGCTAGATGAAGTTGTGAAGACCTAATGAGACAGAGTCAACATATTGGATTTCTTTTTCAAAAACAATCAAATTAAGCTACAATTGCATATCGTACCCGCCTCCATACTTCCGTTGATTGCATAAGATTTCTTTTGAAACAATGAATAGCTTTCCGAGGACATGATGAGTCTTGTACATCAAAAAATCAAGGTAATTTTCTGGAATTAGTGTAGTTTCTAGCATAACATAACATAGACATACAAGATGTGGTGCTAAAGACTGCACCTTAGAATTTGAAATTAATTTTACCTAATATTCAGAAAGATATTACAAGAGGTTTTGCTATTGCAATCACAAAGTTCATATCTGATGAGATTGGTGATAAGTTTTTCTCAATTTTAGTTGATGAATCGCATGACACATCAGGTAAAGAGCAAATGGCTACTATAGTGCATTTTGTTGATAGGAAAGGTGAGATAGTATAACATTTTCTGGGGATTTCTCATGTGCTAGATACAACTGTGAATAGTCTAAACATGGCAACTGAACAACTCCTTTCATCATATGGTTTGAGCATTTCTAAAATACAGGGTCAAGGTTACTATGGTGCTAGCAATATGAGAGGGGAGTTTAATGGTCTAAAGGCTCTATTTCTGAATGAAAATACATCAGCACATTATATTCTATATTTCTCACATCAACTTTAATTAGATTGGTGGCAATTGCGAAAAGTCATGTTCAGATTGCTTTATTATTTACCATTATTTCGAATGTGATGAATATTGTTGGTGCTTCTTGTCAGCGGCGTGATCAGGTAAGAGAACGACAACGCGAGAAGGCATTAAATGCATTACAAAGTAGAAAACTTTTAACTGGGCAAGATTTAAATCAAGAAATAACCCTTAGGCGTGCATGTGATACACGGTGCGGTTCACATTATGAATCAATAATAAGGTTAATCATAATGTTTTCTACAGTAATTGATGTTCTGGAAATTATTTTGGAGGATGGTGCAAGCTCAGAACAAAAAGGTGAGGCATATGCGTTATTAGAATCATTACAGACCTTTGAATTCTCTTTTTGCCTACATCTGATGAAAGATGCACTTGGTATCACTAATGAACTATCGCAAGCTTTGCAGAGAGGAGAACAATATACTATAAATGCTATATCTTTGGTGCGTATATATAAAATGAGACTGCAGTATATGAGAGATAACAAGTGGGCGGACTTCATCAATAGTGTAACTTCATTTTACGAGCAGTAGAAAATAAATGTTCCACGTATGGATGATAAATGGGTTGCTCGTGGTCAGTCTTGGCTCAGAGCTCAAGATATAACAAATTTATATCATTTTCGGGTTAAAATTTTCTACACAGTGCTTGATATGTAGCTTCAAGAGTTGAACAATCATTTTACAGAAGTAAATACCAAACTGCTTTTGTGTATTGCCTGTTTGAATCCTAATAATAGTTTTTATGCATTCAACAAAGACAAGTTGATTAGAATGGCATAGTTTTATCCAACTGATTTTAGTCTTTTTGATAAGGCGGTTCTTGAAAATCAATTGGATACTTATATTATGGATATGCGATCTGATGATCAATTCTCTTCATTAAAAGATATAGGAAGCCTTGCTGAGAAAATGATCTAAAGTAGGAAAGATATTATATATCTTGCTATTTTTAGACTACTAGAACTAGTATTGGTATTACCCGTTGCTACAGCAGACGTCGGCATTTTCTATCATGAATATTATAAAGAATCAACTGTGGAATAGGATCGGAGATCAATTGATGAATGATTTATTAATTGCTTATATTGAGAAAGAAATTTTAGATTCTATTGATAATGACATAATCATTCATCTCTTTCAGAATATGAAGAGTAGACGTTATAAATTGTAAGTTGTTTACCATCTTATATTTAATATTATACATTTTTTGAAAAATATTTAAAAAAAATTTTAAAACTGCCTATGCCGGTCCCAAGCCCGGATGAAAAAGGTTGAGGAAAAATTTTAATAAAATAATTTAAGCCCCCCTCAATATATTTTTTGGCTCCGCCAATGTGTACGCGAGTCAACCCGGCTTGACGACCTCACCATTCGCCTATCCTGCAGTTCTATTGCCAGCAAATCGACAATCAATTTGTGGTCCTAACCCTAGGATGTCGGCGCTCGGTTCACTAAGCCACTAGCTGCACAGTCTTCGATGACGTCGGACGTTCCTTCATCCTTCCTCTACTCCGGCGACGAGACGATTGATGAGTGGCTGGCCTTCCTCCCATATGCGGCTTCGTGCGCGTCTTCGGCCATGACCCATGTCGGGTTGGGTCAACCCGAACCGGGTTCGGGTCATGTCAAATAGCATCGGGTCAGTTTCGGATTTGATCAGAACCGTCGGGTTCGGGTCATGTCAAATAGCATCGGGTCAGTTTCGGATTTGATCAGAACCCAACCCGTAACTTGGTTTTGACACTGCTACTCAGGACGATGATGAGAATAATTTGTGAAGTCCCCCAATGGCATTTAGTCTTGTAACTTGTTGTAGATTTCGAAGATGAATTATAAATCAATGGAGCTTTCAGTTTCAGCTATATCTTCTTGCTACTTGTGTCGCATGTTTGTAGCAGAGCATTTCCTTTTCTACATCATCTCCCAAGCTCATGAAACACATCATTAATCTTCTTCAAAAATCCCTCTTAAACCTTTTTTAATTAACCAACTAAATTATAGTTTAGGGATCCTACTTAGCCTGCTAACTCTTTATTAAAATGCATGATTAAATATTCACACAATGATTACCAAACTGGATGGAATCAAAGTTTGTTCCTTCTGCAGCTATTAACAAACAAAATATTATTGAATAAGTTAATAATTAGATGATTCCAGGAAACATTATAGATTTCTTTACAGTAAGAATCAATCAAACTGAATAATGCATGGAGATTATAATGATTGTATTAGTGTGATGATGAGCACATGGACTCTTTTTAAAATTTTTTTAAGTACTATTAAGTTTTAAATCTTCCTTAGTCTAGAAGGACAAAAAAATTATAGTTTTAGAGAGAAGGTTTAAGACTTGTAAATTAATTTAGGGAGGTAAAGGTGTCATTAACAAAACAATTCTATAAAACTGATATATGTGTTTTTAAAATGAACTGGTAAACTCCTATATAGTTATCTATGAAGTGTGGACATTTAAAAATGTTTATGTTTATGTCGAAGATGTATCAGATACATCTTGATACATGTCTCACATTTTGAAATCATGTATGATATATTCTTTGCAGAATTAGGTAGGGGTGCCAATTCGGGTCGAACCCGACTTGACCCGGCCTTAAACGGGTCGATACTAATCCCATCCGGTTTTGCAAACGGGTCAGGATTGTCAACTCGGACCCGACCCGTGCCGGTTACTGGGTTGACCCGACCCGACCCGGGAGGGAGCGACAGCGGCATTCGGCTCTCCGCTCTCAAGCGGGACGGCGGCAGAGCACGGGAGGGCGGCAGGCATCTTCGGCTCTGCAGCTCGCGGGCGTCAGCGGCAGCTCACGTCGCCCAGCAGCAACTCATGGGCGTCTTCAACTCTTCGGGCCTTCGGCTTTGCAGCAGCGTGGGATGGCACGTCGGCGGCAGGCCGATAACGACCGACAGGACGGCAGCGGTGACACCGTGACAGGACGTGACCGCGACTGCCACTGTGACACGACCGATAGAGTGATTGACGCGACATCTGGGTCAATTCGAGTCGACCCGTGGGTTTTCGGGTCCACCCAAACCCTACCCGTTTTTCAAACGGGTCGAAAATCTGAACTCGAACCTGACCCGTTTCACAAACGGGTTGACCCAAACCCGAATTTTTCACGGTCGGGTCCAGGTCTGGTTTAGGATTGTGTCAATTTTTGACACCCTAGAATTAGGGTTAGACATGGGTCAAACGTTGTCCAACGTAGAAGCAACATCCATGAGACAAAAAAGAGACATGTTATAAATTTTTTTTATTAGTATTCTGTGGTTAGTTTCATGGTCATATTTGATTTTCTAAAAATACAATCTCATTTGAATATCTCATCAAATTTGTTGGGCACAGTATCTCAAGTTTTGAACTAATGATATTCATCTCTTTGACGTTACATCTAATCTTTCATGTGAACCTTGATACTTTTTCTTTGACTCAATGTTCAACTTTTTTTTTTTTTTCTCTTCTTAGCTCTAATATGATTAAGGCTTTTTTTGAAATAACTTTCTTACTGCCTTCCAAAATAATTTTTTAATACAAAAATTTCTAATTCAAAAAAACTTTGTACTAAAATTCTACTTTAAAAGCATCAAAAAAATTACCCCAAACAAAATCTAACACTTTAATATTACTCTACTAACCTTGATTAAGATCTATGATTCTTTTTTTTTTCTGAGAATACATATTATTTTATCATTAAAAATTACTTTCCATCAAACATTCTTCGTTTAGATTTTTCTCTAAAAATATTATTAATGTAACTTTTCAACCATAAAATTATAAGATTTTCACGTTGATAAACTACTCATCTTAATGTCTATTTCGTATAAATGAGTAAGTTTTCAAGTAGCTATTAATCTAATTACAATATTAACCAAACAATACAATTATTTTTAAAATAGTATCTGATACTATATATATATAATAATTAGATAAAAATTATTATATATTATAAAAAATAGTCTTACTAATTCAATGTTTACCTATCAATTAGGGAACAAAAATATTTTTTAAATGTTTCTATTTATTATAATAAAATATATTAATCAAATATTATTTTACTATAAAATTATATTAGATATATTTAATATACAGGAAAACTAATACACTTGCAATTAAAGCTAATAATAATACATGCCTGAACGATAACATGAAAAGAACAAAACGAAAGATTTGATATCAGAAACTTGAGAGTAAATAAGGAAACTCTTTCATCAGTCTTCCAATTTGTGGTAATAAAGATTTTCTCTGTTTTATTGAGAGCTGAACATACTGCTCCTCATATGAGATTAAGAAACTAAAAATGCAATAGCAGAAGCATACAAAAAGTTAATTAGGCCTACTAATCAAGCACTAAAACTGTTCAGTTTAAGGAGTGAGAATCCACCACCAAATTTTTCTCGGGCAAAACAAATATGATGACGATAACAGAAGCTGCTTGAAACCTGCTAACGCTTTTTCTTGCTTCCCTTTGCGGCATTCGATTTTGATGGGCTCACGAGAACATACACAAATAGACCCACAAACAGCAGTACTACCACCTGTGAGCCGTATTTTGTCAATAACCTCTGCATATTTCAAACCATAGTTAGAAGAATGATGGACGAGTTACTGTTATATGAAGGCATTAGTTTCAGAGAGACTCTTTACCTTTGCCTGAAAAGAATTGACCGATGAAAACGGCAGCAAGAGCGATGGGGCCATGAATAATACAGAAATCTCAGTGATTTAAAACTAAATGTAAGGAAGGAGAATTGACAGATTAAGTAAGGGTAAAGAAAAGGCTTACCCATTCGAACTTCTTTTCTTGAGGCTTGTCAGCAAGAATGTCAAGAGGTTGAATGGGAGTGGAGTAAGCCTCCTGTAGCATGAGCATAAAAGTCAGGTCAATTTGAAAAAGAAGATTACAAGAACTTATGAAGAAAGAAATATTTCAGTAAATCCTGGACCTCCACAGATTACAAAACTTAAAGTAGCAAAATCCTCATACTAGGGAACCTATCAATGGATGTGGGACAGTGCATCAAACTCCCCAGGATCTCCAGGCGACTCAGGTCAAGACAGTTATTATGTAAACTTAGTTGATAAATCCACGGGCTAATAGTAGCTTATCTAAAGAAATTTGCACAATTTTTATACATTTTCCGCAACATGGAAGATGAAGCTTTTAAATATGAACTTAGGTGGGTATGAAAATGTACGACGAAGCATAGAAAATAAACCTAATAGACCGGTGGATTAAATCAGCATTAGAGGGTTAGGAAGGAGAAAGAGAGATCTAAGGTAATATACTTCTATGACTGGAAATCTTCAAAAATGATTAAGAGAGAATAGCTTTTAAAACGTCACAATCACTCAACAGGAGTGAAAATAAAGGGAATTCATAAAACGGTCAGAAATAATCAGGATAAGGTCCATGTATGGTGATGATGATCCACATTATCTATATTTTAACAGTTTCAGAATGTTGATGAATGTCATCAAATGCTAAAAAGATTGATTAGCTTCTGATTCACACATCGTCCACCATCCCACATCTTCATTTTTGCATGGGCAGATAATATAATTATATAATTGCCACATTTGCCTCTTTGGATCATAAAAATTCTGCCTCACGACTAATTTATTTCAAAATAGTAACGCCGTTAATAAGCTATGAGGAGACTTTCAATATTCGTGGGATGCCCTTCATGAGATGTACTGCAAAGTTCCAACAAGATTTGAAATAGACCTGTAATGCAGCTTTTGTTGGAACACGAAATTTGATAACAGCAGGAGAACCTTGGAAAGCGCCCTTCACCTTGGACTCCAAAACAAATGAATGTGATGCAGTCGCACCTCTAATAACAAAACAGACAAGATGGGAAAATTAGATTTTTTACATTGATAAAAAAGTAAGTGGAGAGGGTAGAGAAATGTGCATGGGTGTCAATATAAAGAACTCACGCATCAAGCCGTTCCCAGGACTTTGAAGTGCTACCAGATACAACCTCAAATATATCTTGAGGCCAGCTATCATCAGCAAGGCTTACATCATAGGCAGTCCTATAAAGTTGTCAAATAAGAAAAGGTCAGGTTACCCAAGAAGATGCACATCTTGAAGCTTTAAATGAGAAAACGAGGCAGGATTAAACTGAAACCATTCCCTCCTTCAGATAAGTCTTGGATTTATCTTTACATATACGTAATAAACATTTTAGAACCACTAAAAACTTCAAATTCTTTGAACTACCTATCAATGGATACATTTAAGTTAGAGATTATCTTAGAAGCTTTTTTATTGTTTTTCACATAATGGTATTTTTGGGGCAACTTTTTCACTACATTTTATAAACCGCCGCCACATTTTTTTTTGTGCAACTTCTCCAAAATATCTATAATGAAAATGCGTTTTTCCACAACCAGATATGTTACTGCAGTAGCAATAAGTAAAATGTCCAATTTTTTTTTTTAGGGAAAAAGCCTATAGTACTGATTTCAGCCTTCAAAAACTATGTTTTTCTCTGACCAATTTACAACGAATTTTAAGAATAGTTAAAAACAGTCCAAAACTGGCCCGGAATGCAATCATATATTACATACAACTTTGGCTTAGTAGTCTGAAGAATGGAATTATGTTATATAAGAAAAATGTCAAGAATGCAGTAAACACCTGCAGCTTTTGGGACACACCACTGCAGGATCCAGCATAGAAACGTTGGTATACATTATTTCACAGAATTTTATTTATGCTAGCCATAAGTTGTCCTTGTTTCCATTGGAACAATAGCGTTTTTTTTTTTTTTTGAAAAATGTACCAGCTTTTATGGGCTCACAAAACATAACTCTGAACATCAATTGATATTTAGAAAATTAATCAATATTCATTTAAGAATACAACAATGCATATTCTCCTGGTTAAAAAATGGAATGCTGATACCTTAGGGATTAAAGATTAATCTGCACAAATCCTTTATTTATTTATTTATTATTTTTATTATTTTTTTGCACAAATCCATGTTTACAAGTCAAGGTAGCAACAGAAAGATGCAGCACATAGCGGCGATTGTTGATTGTTGCAGCATTTTCGCAGTATCCTCAAAGTCAGCCAATTGGCAAGCATGTGGTTGTAACTTATTCTTGAACATTAATTGATATCTGTTTTCTTCGTTTAATCTCATTGTGTTGGTCATCGTGTTTCTCTAGTGTGGTCTAATGGGGGGATGTCCATATAGTCAACTTCTCATTATTATTGACGTTTAAATGGTTAGGAAATTTTAAAAAAATTTCTTATTTATTTATCTATCAATTAAACAAAGGTACCACGAGCTCTATATCATGCTGTAAATGATTTTTGCTCTATTTTTTAGGCTTCTTCCACTTGACAGCAAGGCAACCACTGGATTTTCTCCAGGATTGCTAAAGACAGCAACTTGGACTATTTTCCTTTCCTGGACAGCAAGCAAACTCACGGTTTCTGCCCTGGACAGCAATCAGTTGTTGTTTCCTGCTTCCGTTCTGTCAATATCAGCAACTGAACTTGTTTTCTCCGAATTGCTGCAAGCAGCAATCTGTTTCCCTGGTTTTGGATTGAGAGAAACAGCAGCTGCACAAGAAAACACGATTCTTGTGAATATTTCAAAAGCCAACAGCAGCAGTCTCTTGCGCATTCCTGCAGCACCACGGGATAGCGCAGACAAATAGCAGTATCACGTAGCATAAGCAGCTGAACTACGGAGCCAGGCAATATAACTGTTGTCGTGCTACAGTGCCCACAAAACTCCCCGTTTTTTCTTTTAGTTACAGTACTCGAGAATAAGGTTGAATATAGCCTGGAGGAAGAATGAAAGGGAAGAGGAAGGTCGTCTGTGACAGATTTCATATTACTTTCATTGCATAAATTAGAGGCTTTAAATAGGCAATTATAGCAGATTTATCAATCCTTAATCCCACTATGTGGGGTCGGCTACATAAATCTTTTTTCTCCATGATGTCCTATTAAGAGTTAAATTCTCATTTAAATCTAATAAAGAAAGGTCATTTCTAACATTTTCTAACCAAAGTCTTTTTAGGTCTACCTCTATCTTTCTTAATATAAGTCAAATATAATACATCTACTTTCCTACCGGGTCATCGAAAGGGCACCGTTTTAAGCGACCCAATCATCTAAGGCGACTCCCTCTAATCTTATTTTCCACTAGAGCTACTGCAACCTTTTCATGCATATGCTCATTTTGTATCCTGTCTCTAAGAGTAAAGCCACTCATCCACCTGAGCATCCTCATCTCTACAACATTTAACTTAATATTATGCTTATCTTCTAATGGCCAATATTCTGCATCATAAAGCATTGCAGGTCTAACCACCATCTTATAGAATTTTCCCTTAAGTTTGAGGAGGACTTTTTTATCAGACAACAAGCTCGATGCATTCCTCCACTTCAACCATCCAACTTGAATTCTACGAATAATATCCCCAGCTATTTCACCATCACTCTAAACAATAGATCCAAGGTATCGAAAACGTGTACTCTTATTAATGTTGCAGAGATTAAATATATTAAATCTAACATACTCCTCTAGACAAACTCTATCAAAAGGTCAAATATATCTGTAATAATTAATTAGATAAGTTCAAATGAAAAATAGTTCCAATTGGAATTATCCTAGTACCAAATTAAGAACGCCAAAAGCAAACTACTCCAATAAGTTTCAAACTCAACCTAATCATGTTTTAATGCAACCATCCAACTTCTAAGGCCTTCATTTCTCTTGAATGATATTCGACAATTTATCGTACCTATGGACCCCCTGGCAACACCCACTTTGATCACTACAAGGTTATCTAAACATCACCAGTACTAATCTCCATTAAGAAATTCAGCAGTTAAAACTTCAACGAACATAATTTCCTAACCCCTCCACAATCTAATGCCCAACTTATACAAGCAGGTTCTCCTTATAGACTTCATTAAAGTTTTAAAAAAAAAATCCCCTTTGTGATTCACAAGGGACTCTTCAAGGAAGATTCATTCCTATGAAATCATACTCTAAGGTGGGGAAAGGCTGACTTTTCAACCACCCAACTATACCATTTTATTGGGGTTACCAACTAATCTTTTAAAAGTTTCTAGAAGATTTTAAAAGCTTTTAAGAGCTTTCTAGTTTATATAGCAAATGATGGTAGAATAGAGGAATCGCCAAAAAGTTGAGAAATAAGGGAATCAGTTGAATATAAAGCTGAGAAAGCTTTAAGTAAGAGATTACAAGAAGAAAATAACCCATGAAGCTAGCATAGTGAACAATAGTTGACCAGCGACAATGAATAGCATTAGGATGTGCATCAATTATGCAAGGCTTGGAAAATTCATCTTTAAAGAATTGATGGTTTATAATATATTTGGGGGCATTTCTATGAAATTCCAGTATAGATATCATTAAATCATCACATATAGATCAATCTTCTCACTTTAGAAGGTACCTTCTGCATCAACCAACATTGGATAAGATTTCATCACCAATAATAATGTAATGCATGAATGACAAGGAATTATATAAATTATGAGTTGAATGTGAAACCCAGAGGATGTGGAAAAGAAAGAAGAATCTAAAGTAGTAGTTCATGGTTCATGATATAAAGTCCCAACAAATATATTAAAAATTGAATTCAAACCTAAATTTTAAAAGAATTTTCAACTTTTGTCAGCATTTGTCCAAATTCATGGTATGATTTTATATAATCCCATTAGTTCTAATAGTGAATTTATTAAGTTCACATAGGAAGCCTTCCAGCATTTAGATGTATTATAGTTAACAAACGTCATATGCATCTTATTCAAATATTCAATAAACTTATGATTAATATAGTAAACAAAAAATTTTAAAAGTATTTTCATACAAATCATGCATATGAATAATAAGCATTGCATTATGATACAACACACAAACTATAACTAATTCCAAAAGTAGAAAATGATCAAGAAAACTTAAAGTTTATTTTTATTAAATTCCATCAAGTTTTTTAATGATAAATAGCAAATCTCATGATATGACTTTCACATGGACAAAAAATCTCTTTAAGAAAAAATAATATATATTTAAAGATTAATCATGATGAATTATTTGTCCTTGAATTCGACAAAATAAATTAAGTTCTGAATCTCATATTTTCTAGAAAGTAAGTATCACGAATAAATCTTTCTGCAACTTTATTCGATTGGTTTTTTTATCACAGTTCTTTCTGTGAATTTGCAAATCAAGAAAACGAGAACAAAAAAAAATTGATATCAAATCTGTTAGCAAATGCAGAGATATTTCAATAGATAATTTACCAGGAGTTTTTAGATTGTTAAATGAATTTCTTAAGTTCGATAAGTATGATTTGTTCTATTTTAAATCAAAATTAAATCTAATTTTCTATATTCGATTTAGATTTAGATGGATCTTAGATTCAAGTTTTGGCACATGATCAATTTTAAGTTTAGGTTCATGTATATGTTTCTGTGTACTTATGATATATATTCTAGTATAGGTTCTATTATAAATTTAGATTTAGTAAAGTTAAATATGGTTTCACATATTGAATGTAAATCCATTTTCGCATTTATTTCACCCTTTAAAGATTATCATGAATTACATTTGAAAATACAATAGTTTTCTGATGGTGTGTTTGATAGAGATTTAAGTGAGAAATCAAATAAAGTTCCTTAAGAAAATTAATTAAAGATATAGTAGTTTTAATAAGAGAACAACTATAAAATCTCTCGAACTCTAAAGCTCTATAGAGTATGGAAAACTTTATTTATGAACTTTGGAGGATTGCAGCTTAATTTATACTTAATTTTTTGCCTAGGACTTTGAAACAAATATTGATAATATTATAATCTCTAGATAAATGATGGTTGGCTATAAGACCGTCAACCTGTAGAAAATATTCAAACACACTATATTTATCTTAATCAAAATTCTTAAATTAATCCCTATAATCAATGAATAGCAAATATCCAAAATAGATATTATAGCAGCGATACTTCAGAAAAATATTTGAGAAAGTCCCATCAATTTATTTTAGCAAGTTCAATTCTTTAGGAATCAAGCATCATATGCATTTTTAAGAAATCTTTTATCTCACCAATCTAAAAACACCTCAGAATTATACCTCCCATCAAATATAGAAATACAACTCTAAAATCCATTATAATTGTTAAACATGCATAGATCTTTAGCCAAATTGATTTTGTTTGAATCACATATTTTTCTTCTTATGTCGGTGGACCTTGATTTTATGTCCCTCATTTAAAAAACATTATGACAACACATTAAGCTCTAATATCAAATATTATGTCAAGCTTCTTAAGCTCTCAGGTTTATAATGCAAATTTAATATAGGATACAGAAAACCATGAAGCAAGCATACCAAATCAACACAACACAATAATTATTCACTACATTCAATGACAAATTAAAACATGATGGAAATCACTTCAATCAAAAGAATAATAACCTCCTATTAAAAACTAATTACTAAAAATTAAGAATTGAGAAAGTTATGCATGTATTTTAAAATGTACATTAGAAGAAAATTAAGATTATATCAAATTTAACTAAACACAATCACATTTTCAAATCAATAACAAAAACTACAGACGAGCGAAGTGAGAAAAAGAATAAAATTAAGAAAGATTATACCAAAAAGTGAGCCTCTAGCTTAAACAACAAGATATCTCTCCCTAAATTCATCTAATCTGTCACTTGAACAAAATCTCAATAATGAGAGCAAAAGAAATCGCACATCCAACTGGAAATTTTATTCACAAACTAATAAAATGAGTTTTGTATACGTCCCGAAACTCTATTTATAATTACAAAACTAATTGAAAATCCCTTGCCTCAATAGCAGCTAAATCGCCGACAACCAATAATTTTTCCTGCTACTAAGCTACCAAAGTCAAAAATGTGTGTAACAATCACATGAAGATGAAACAGAGGAACCAACCGCAAACCCAAATAATAATAAAGCAAATAAGTCAATCTAAGATAGAGCTGCAAAATTGTAAGAAAAAGAAGAATCAATTGTTGATCTTGGAAAGCTGCATGAAGAAGATCAACAAATAAAATAATCATAGAAGAGCCAAGAAAAAAGGAATTGGCTACAGATAAAGCTGGAAAAGTCACAAGAAAGAGATGACTCGTTAAGCTATCAAAGTGATCAATAATAAATTATCAATAGTGCATAGAATCTATATCAAAGGGACTCAATAATATTCTAGAATCAACATGTACACCAAAGATACTTACCCTCTCCTATTCATTATGGACCTCTTCCTTGACCTACATGATCATGCCATTAATTGATCTCCTTGAGCACGGTAGATTTTGCTTTGTCTGTCACATCATAACCATAGGTTCAACTACTCAACCCTCCATCCCATGCCTTCCATATGCATGGCTTTTAATGAGACTGTATAAACATAAACCATTATATTTGAAGTTTTCAAAAGTAGCAATCAAAACATATGAAGGGGCCCTAATAGCCCGCTGAAGAACCTTAGCACGATAGTTTTATCAATAATATAATCAGTGTTTCAAATGGGTTGCAAACATGGCTTCCTCTTCCCTTCTCTTTTCTGCATAAATCTAGAAGGGGCAGATTGAAGCACATAATAAGAATCTAAAAGTGGAAGAGCAAGCATGAATTTTTTGGTGGAAGAAAAAACTGTTCACTTATGCAGCTCTGCTATATCCACTATTAGTTACTGATTCAATAACAAGACAAATCTGTGAAGCCATTAGGAAAAAAAAATTGGCCACAACTAATTCAAATTTTGCTTCCTGCTTTGCAATATTGTGATGGCGAAACCCTAGGCATCACCTAACAGCACTTCATTTGTTGAGTAAAACATTCTCTCGAAACAGCATCTTCTTCGCCCTATCAATGAGTGCATCCCTTAACTAAATCTCAAGTACTTCATGATTCATATGCTCTTAATATTCTTCTTTTACTCCTCCACCTTCTCTACTTTCCTGCACCTTGGCATTTTTTTCTTATTTCTCTGCTCTAATTTCAGCCTTAGCTGTTTCTTGAAGTTTCTTCCTATGTTGTGTGCATTTCCTCAAACTATTCTCCCCGTAATGCTCTTCTTCTTCCATTAAATATTCATTTCCCTCGTAATATTTTTCTTTTCATGTATGTTTTAATTCCCTACTGAGATATGCATTTCCTCAAACTATTCCCCTCGTAATGCTCTTCTTCTTCTATTAAATATTTATTCCCCTCGTAATATTTGCTTGCCATGCATGTTTTAATTCTCCACTGAGATAAAAGTCAATAGCACACATTAATATCACACAAAAACATATGCCACTTGAGCATGCTTATGTATACATACCTAGACAGAAGTTTATTAGATGCGATTAAGTTGCTTTGTTATCTAGTCTTTGAATTGTTAAACTGGCCGTGAACATTGACATGTGCTTAAAATGCTGATTATAAGATTTGAAACACAAACCCAATATCATCATCTTGCTCTTGAGTTGCACTAGAACTAGGGAGCTGATACTCAAATATCGCATGCCCTACTTTGACTAAGATTTGAAGTCATAAAGTCATGGACTAAGACAACCGGGAAGTGAACACTAATTTAACATCATGAAATGTCACCACATCCCCAGCCAAAAAACCTGGATTTCAAGTAAGGGATGCAAGTAGAAGAATAGGTGGAAAGAATAAATATAAGAAAGGGTAAAAGATATTTTGGGTTGAAGAGGACTCTGTTTCAAATTCCCAACAGAGGCACTTCTTATCTTACATCTCCAAACCCTAAAGCACTCAATCGCAACATGTCCTAACAGATGGTCCTCTTCTATTCTAGATATGTATTTATAATGCACTAAAAGAAGACCAATCAATTACAAATATTCTTTGCTTTCTTCAAAAATGATGAAGATAGCATTAGAGTCATTGACATCCAATAATAAGTGAAAATTTTTATGCATAATAATTATCACTCCAAGCATGTGATATGCTTTGTTTATGAATTTAAATTTTTTCTTGGTAAAATCTTGCCATTGAACTAAACAAGAAATCTTAGTAAATCTACAAGTTCAGCATAGGCAAACTAACTTAAATTAACATATGATAGGCATCAAAGTATTCTTTATAGCATAATACTCTAGCATAATATAAATTCAGTAATATGCTTATTTTTTATGATGATGACGATAAAGAGAGCTTAGAGAAAATGAGGTATATTAAATTCTAATTCAAATCATTTGCAAGCATTTGATAACAAAACGTGCATAAAGTGCATAAGACTACTATCAATGCACGACTTAAGAAGGAGGTTGACGTACTCAACTCTTACTTCAAAGCATTTAATCTAACAGTATATCAGCACAAATCATAGCACACAAATTTTTCCGAACACCTAATATACAACAATAACATGGACCTTGCTAGAACTGCCAACTTGTTATTGATTCATAATAGCCCCTTCGAGTTAAAAAAATGTCAGCTGAAACACCATAAGAAATAGTACATTAACTGAACAGAGCTTGGTATGGGCAACAAGTTCAAAGCGACTAGGAATTCAAAAAGGCATCTCCATAAATTGCATCTTTCATAAAGCCTGACACATGAAAACTCAGCCGCGCCCCCCCGCCCCCCCCCCACCCCCCCAATATACAACAATAACATGGACCTTGCTAGAACTTCCAACTTGTTATTGATTCATAATAGCCCCTTCGAGTTAAAAAAATGTCAGCTGAAACACCATAAGAAATAGCACATTAACTGAACAGAGCTTGGTATGGGCAACAAGTTCAAAGTGACTAGGAATTCAAAAAGGCATCTCCATAAATTGCATCTTTCATAAAGCCTGACACATGAAAACTCACAAGCATCAAAAAAAAGTGGCACCCAAGGATATCATGAAGTGCCAACATGTCTAGACAAATAAGAAATTCAAATAATCAAATGATCCTTAATTAATTGCAAAGCAAAAAAAAAAAACTAATCAACATAAATGATCAAACTCAATCTATTGTAAATTAGGCCAGCTGTGAAGTCCACAAAAAAAGAAAAAGAGCATATCAGGACACCCCGTCAACGAACAAATTTAAGCAAGATAAACACTACGAACACAGGCTTCGCGGCAAACCTACACGGATCCTTGGTTGAAGATATCGATTGAAACAATTAACTGCTCCGCGCCGGACTTGAGGCGGGATTGGCTCACCTTCTTGTTCACCACCATAAAGGGCACATCCGAGCTCGCTATAACCGAAGAAACAAGTATCGCTGACACGACAAGAGGGAGGAGGAACACCAATTTCGATCTCGCCATGGCTAGGGTTTCGTCCACTCTCAGATCTAAACTCCGTGGAAAACTCAGGTGAGAGCACAGGCGAAAGTTTTATTGGGCTGGCTGCGCAAAATGGAATAAACTGGATCCAAAGAAACCCTAAGTTCTCAACTCTGGACTGGTCTGATTCAACTCGAAGCTAATTGATTTTGATCTTGGTTAAGCCATAATAGGTCAATTTTTCCACTTTAGCTCTAACACCTCAAACAAAATCAGCAAGCAAATTAACTGGTTGTCAATTATTTTAGTGAATCAAGCATTTGTATATTACCGACATGTAGTCGCTCAAAACATCTACTATGCTAACAGGGTCAACTGAAGGCCAACATTTTATATAACCAAAATATTTATGGCAACTCTCTCTAATTTTATCTGCCACTGAAGGTACTCCAATTTTTTCACATATATACTCATTTCACATTATGTTTCTAAGTATAAAGCTACTTATCCACCTGAGCATCCTCATCTTTGCAACACTTCACTTAATTTTATACTTTTCTTTTAATGGCCAACATTTTGCTCCATAAAGCATTGCAGGTCTCACAATCTTGTAAATTTTTTCCTTTAGTTTAAAGAGTACATTTCTATAATACAATAGGCTCGAAGAATCCTCCACTTCAACCATTCAACTTGAATTCTACTAATAATATACTCATATATCTGACAATTCCTTTGAACAATAAACCCAAGATATATAAAACATACACTCTTTTTAATGACGTGATAATACAATGTCACAAGCTCACCACTAGATCTATTACTATTAAAATTACACTACATATATTCAATTTTAGATCAACTCAAACGAAAATATTTAGACTCTAATGTAAACCTTCATAATTTAAGTTTTTCATCAACTTCGTCTCTAATCTTATAGCAAGGAGAATGTCATTAGCAAAAAAGCATACACCAAGACATTCTCTTGCAAATGTCTAGTAAGAAGTCCTATGATAAATGAAAAAAGTGGGCTTAAAGTTGATCCTTAATATAATCCAACTAAAATAGAAAATAACTTGTTCAAACCACCTTGTGTATGAATAAAGCTCCTGTATATATATCTTTAATGACTTGAACATAAGCATTATTATTAACTCTTTTTTTTAGAACTCTCCATAGTACTTCTCTTAAAACTTTATCACATGTTTTCTCTAAATTAATAAAACTCATGTATAGATCATCCTTACTCTCTTTATACTTCTCTATTAAACCCCTCAACAAATATATGGCTTACACAGTAGACCTACCCCACATGAATCCAAACTATTTTCGAGATGCAATAGTATCACGTCGTAACCTATACTCAATTACTCTCGCTTATAATTTTAATGTATCACACATTAAATAAAAATAAAATAAATTTATATAATAATATATTTACTTTAATTGGCAATAAAATAAAATGATATATTTAAATTTATTAAATACGTTGAACTTAATTGATGAATAAATAATTGAAGGATATTATAAATTATTACCTCGAAGTTAAGAAAATTATATATATATATAAAGTTTAAGAAAAAAATAGTTAAATAAGAAAAACAAAATGTGATATATTAAATTATTTCAGTAATATATTTCATATAATAAATAAAAGAGACAACTTACCATAAATTATTTATATAATATATTTTTACAATTAAAATTTATTATTCATGACACATATATTAGACATTCAGATTCATTAATTTCTTATTTTGTTTTTATTGTACACATGGATGATATGTCCAACATATGTTAAGCATGTGTTAGGCAAGTGCACATCCTGTACATATTTTTAAGAACTGTTATATATGCACAATAATGCTCATAACTTTCTTGAACGATGCACGAGACCTAGGTGCAATTAACATAATTTCTTCTATATGAATATAACAATCATAGGTCTTCAAGCCCATAATTTTGCACCAATTAATATTTATAAATATAGAAATATTTTAGCAATTTCAAAATTCTTAGAACTTCACATATCATCAATTTTTCTCTTTAACATTAAAAAATAAGTTGGTAGTTATATGTGGCAATTTTGTATCAAAATAACTTTGGAATCAGATTTATTGCGGACTCAAATATACGCGGCGATAGATTTTAATTTTTCGTCTCAGCGCTATACGTATATCCAGCACACAAACAGAATTGAAAGAGTAACACCAGAGTTTTTACGTGGAAAACCCTGGAAAAGGAAAAAACTACGGGGCCACGCCCAGTTGAAAGAATTCCACTAGTGTTGTTTGAAATACACGAGGCTGAATCGTCCTTTAAATTCAGGACGCTCAGATTACAATGAGTATCAGTTACAAGGCCAAGCAGAGTTCCGGCGTCACTCGGGTGTCGAGCAGAATTCCGGCGTCACTTGGAAAGAAGTCCGGCGTCACTCGGGCGTCGGGTAGAATTCTGGCGTCGGGCAGAATTCTGATGTTGCTCCCGTGTCAGGCAGAGCTCCGGCGTCCCTCGGGCGCCCGGTGGTGCTTCGGTGGTGTTCCGGCGGAGTTCCGGCGGTGTTCCGGCGGAGTTCCGGCGGTGTTCCGGCGGTGGTCGAGGAGGAGCTGTTCCCTCCTAGACTTCTCTTCTCTTCTTCTTCTCTTCTTGGCTTGGGTCCCCTCTTAAGAGAAATGAAGGGCTATTTATAGTTTTTCTGGAGTGGCATAGCCCGTAAAAAGATGAGGGATCAAGGGCAAATAAGGAGTGATCCGGATGAACGGTCGATATTGAATCCCTTGATCGTGAACCGTTTGTCAAGCAATTGAAGGTCTTAATGATATCAGAATTCTACGATCTTGGGCTCGTTGGATTCGTCTCGTCGAGACGCTCGATTCGATTATAAGCTCGTCAAAATCGGAGACCGTTTGATAACTCAAATTGTTATTCGATGCTTCCAACAGCGCTTCGGGTACTTGATTTGGACTCATTTGGGCTCGGATTGAGTCAAATTTGGTGTCGTTGCGTTCGTATTTCCGAGATGCTCAGTTCGACTATAAGCTTGTTGAAATCAGAGTTTAAATGGTCTCCGAATTAATTTTTGAAGTTTCCAACTTGAGTTTTTCCTCGAGATTCGTGCCCGATCAAGATAATTTTTCGATGACATATCAGTTGCCCCCCTATTTTTGGACGTCAATGCTTCAGGAGTCCAAAAATATATGTATCCGCTTTTCACTTTGGCAAAATCACAAAAATTTACGTTCCAAAAATTAAATGTTTGCTCGAACTTGATCATAGAGGCCCCGTTGAGCTCCGAAAGTGTCAAAATTGAGTCCGGAACATCGAAAAACGTGTCCGGGGACCCCAAAAACGTCGAATTTGGACCGTCCAGGCCCAAAATCGGAGCCCGGGAATGCGTAGGCGGCTGAACCGGCCGGCCGGAGGGCCGGCCGCCGACGGCGGCGCCCGCGCGGGCGCGCGGCAGCAGTTGCCAATTTTTTTTTTTTTTTGCTGTGGGGCCCGCAGAAAATGATTTAAATGTATTTTTTAAAAAAAAATCTGAAAATAACTGTTTGTAAGCCCAAAAAATTCCGAAAATATTCTGAAAAATTCAGAAAAAAATCGAAAATCTTCTAGAAACTCTCTCCCTCCAAATTTCAAATATTTTCCCCCTCTTTTTTTACTTTTTCCCTTTCTTTTTCTCCCCTTTTCATCCTATAAATACCCCCCTTGGGGTAGGGGACAAAATGCCCCTTTCTTCCTCTTCTCTTCTCCCTCTTGCTTCTGGCATTTTGAGGCATTCCGTTGTTTTTGAGTAGGTGACTTTCCCTACTCGACTCGGCGCCCCTCTTTTTGCGCAGAAGTTAGCGGATTCCTCTCTTCTCCCCTCTAGCTTCTAGCATTTTGAGGCCTTCCACTGTTTTTAAGTAGGTGACTTTCCCTATTTGACTCGGCGCCCCTCTCTTTACGCAGAAGTTAGCCGCTTCCCCTTTTCAGGAAGGGATGCGGAATGGGAGTTAGAAATTTCTCTCCGTTAAGAGATCATGTGGAGGTGAGATGTCAGTCGGAGGGAGTCTGAAGATGGTCGGAAGTCAGACGTCGGGTAGAACTCCGACGAGAATTTGTCGGAGGGAAGAAGTCCCGCGACGGGTAGAAATTCGGTGTCGGGTAGAAGCCCGACAAACATCCGACGACGGGCAAATGTCCGACGTCGGGAAGAAGTATGATGTCGGGTAGAAATCCTGCGACGGGAGAAAGCTCAACATCTGTTAGAATTCCGACAAAAGTCCCGCGATGTGCAGAAGTCCTTCAATGGGAGGAAGCTCAGCATCGAATATAATTTCAATACTATTTTAACGGAAGTTTGTCGATGATGGACGATCGGGTAGAGGTATGTTGGCATTCAATGACCGAGTAGAGAGCAAAGTGTTGGAGGGTGTACTACTAATAACGATCGAGCGAGAAGCCGATGATGGTTGATATGAAGTAGAGGACCACTGGCAGATATCCGACGAAGGGTCGATGATGGCGGGTGTCCAGTGGCATTATGTTAAGGCAATATTCATCCATACTGAAGTGTGCCAATATCAAATATTACTGAATCAAGGGGCCGAAGTAGTGTGATATGCCAATATTCTGGCAATATACTAATACTGTCAACTGTGTGGAGGCCTGATGATGATCCAGTTATGCCCTTTCTTTGAAGGAACAGTTGTAGGAGATGCTTGCGTGCAGTAAGGGAGAAGTCACTTAAATCCACCAAGGATATTTGACTGTGTTAAAGTTGCTTGTTGCTTGATGATACTAGCTTGTATGAATGTCACCAGTGTACCTTTAGCTTTTAAATTCTTGCAAAGATGAATTAGATGTATAATCTTTTGTAATATAACTTCAATAATATTTTATATGAAGTTGAAAACTTGCTTTTGCATCTTTGAAACATGAGTTGATATATTGCGTAAGACTTTTTGCCCGCCAAGAATCTCTGTGGGAGATGTCCAGAGAATCCATCAAGAATATATGGCCTATCCGAGGTTGTATGTCGGAGCCTTTGCTCGACGACGTTAACCTGTATGGAAGAGGTTGAAAGAATCCACCAAGGATGTGAGACCTTTCTGAGGTTGTATGTCGGAGCCTTTGCTCGACGACGTTAACCTGTATGGAAGAGGTCGAAAGAATCCACCAAGGATGTGAGACCTTTCTGAGGTTGTATGTCAGAGCCTTTGCTCGACGACGTTAACCTGTATGGAAGAGGTCGGATCGAATCCCCCTGGGATCGATCTTCCAGTGATTGAGATGCAATAAAGACTACGTATTTCTCAGATCATGGATAAAGAGATTATATTTGTCAGTAGTTTTTCATTGTCATTCGTATTCTTTTTAAAGAAAGAAACAATATCAGAACTGGACGAACAACACATTATATTACTATAAGACAATACAATAGTTCCCTTGTACAATATACGAGATACATATAGGGACAACCATATCTTTTGACTTGGTAGAACTACTAAGGACATTAGAGTGACATCCTACTTATCATAGAAGAGATACACTATGACACATAACAAGTAGTATTACTAATACAACTACACAAAGTGCATGGTCATTCAATCTCGCCAACCATTTGAATATTATTCAACTCTTGTCTTTGTTGTTGCTGATTTTGCCCCCCAGTTGGACTAGTTTCATCTCTAGCAGGTGAGTTTTGGATGAATTGTCGAAGATATCCTTGTCGGATCAACCTCTCGATCTCATCCTTGAGTTGCTTGCAGGCTTCAGTAGTGTGTCCACGACTACGGTGGAAATAGCAATATTGCTCCTGGTTCCCAACATTTGGCTTCAAAGAATTAGGCCACTTGATATTTTCTTTATCTCGAATGGCCATTAGTATGTTGGTTCGAGTTACATTAAGAGGCGTATACTCTTTTTCATGTCGGAACTCGCGTTGTGGTACTGGGGGTCTAGGAGATGAATTTTTTTTTCGTTGTGAAAATGACTCCTCTATTGTAGGGGCGTTCTTACGCTTTCCAGTTGTTTGCTCAAATTGCTTTCTATGAGCATTAATGGCTTCATCAGCGAAAATCTGAGCTTCTACACGATGGATCAGGTCAGCATATGAATGAACTGTGTCACGCATGAGTGCCGAATAGAAAGGACCAGGACGAAGGCCTCCAAGGAAGACCCCTCGGAGTAGTTCTGGGTCCACTCCCGGAATCTGTCGAGCCTCGGTGGAAAATCGTTGAAAATATTCTTTTAATATTTCTCCCTCGTTCTGACGGATCCCAGAGAGATGAGAAGAATCCTTAGTAATTCTTCGGTTGGCTACGAACTGTTCGACAAATACTTTGGCTAATTTGACGAATGTGGGGATCGTTCCGGCTGGAAGTGAATAGAACCATGTTCGAGCTTGTCCTTTAAGAGCGGCAGGGAAAATCTGGCAAAGGAGTGCGTCTGAGGCTCGTTGAATATGCATGATGGTCCTGTAATGATCGATGTGCTCGTACGGGTCGGATGTCCCATCGTAGGACTCGATGCTTGGTAGCTTAAAGCCAGTCGGAATATGGTGTTGAAGAATGGCTTCCATCAGGGGTGACGACTCCTGGAAGTCCCACTGACGAAGAGGTTGCCTTACGCCTCCTGTAAGGAACTCCTCTCGAACCAATCATCGCAGTTCGTAACGTAGGGTATTGCGAGGGAGCTCAGCAATGTGATGTTGGGCTAGATCCTCATGAAGGTCTTGAGGAAGGAGAGATTACCGACCTGTGTGCGGAGGATGGGTAGAACTTGCTGTATCAGCCAGTTCGTTATCTTGATGTGACTGCGAACGCCTCCTGGGTGGAGGAAGAGGAATCTCAGCTTGAAGATGTTCAATTTGAACAGCTTCAACACGTGGTGGATCTCGAGGGAGAAGAACCTCCTCCTGAGGTGCTAGGGTCGGTTGTCGAATCTCTCGCAGGAGTTGTAGGATCTCGTTTTGAGATTCTTTCATCTTTTGAATTCTCTCTTCTAAGGAGGGTCCCGAGGTCCCTTCTCCAGGTGCGTTTTGCCCCCCGGGGTAGAAAGAGGTAGATACCGGGCGTCTATGATTTATAGACTGATTTCTGGACTGGTGGGAGTTGGAGCGAGAAGCTCCAATGATGCGACTGCTGCGCCTGTTGACCATCGTAGCAATACTTGAAGTTGTGGGATGAGTTTCCCACAGACGGCGCCAAACTGTTGTGGACTCAAATATACGCGGCGATAGATTTTAATTTTCCGTCTCAGCGTTATACATATATCCAGTACACAAACAAATTGAAAGAGTAACACCAGAGTTTTTACGTGGAAAACCCTGGAAAGGGAAAAAACCACGGGGCCACGCCCAGTTGAAAGAATTCCACTAGTGTTGTTTGAAATACACGAGGCTGATTTGTCCTTTAAATTCAACATGGTCAGATTACAATGAGTATCAGTTACAAGGCCAAGCAGAGTTCCGGCGTCACTCGGGTGTCGAGCAGAATTCCGGCGTCACTTGGAAAGAAGTCCGGCGTCACTCGGGCGTCGGGTAGAATTCTGGCGTCGGGCAGAATTCCGATGTTGCTCCCGTGTCAGGCAGAGCTCCGGCGTACCTCGGGCGCCCGATGGTACTTCGGTGGTGTTCCGGCGGAGTTCCGGTGGAGTTCCGGCGGTGGTCGAGGAGGAGCTGTTCCCTCCTAGACTTCTCTTCTCTTCTTCTTCTCTTCTTGGCTTGGGTCCCCTCTTAAGAGAAATGAGGGGCTATTTATAGTTTTTCTGGAGTGGCATAGCCCGTAAATAGATGAGGGATCAAGGGCAAATAAGGAGTGATCCGGATGAACGGCCGATATTGAATCCCTTGATCATGAACCGTTTGTCAAGCAATTGAAGGTCTTAATGATATCAGAATTCTACGATCTTGGGCTCGTTGGATTCGTCTCGTCGAGACGCTCGATTCGACTATAAGCTCGTCAAAATCGGAGACCGTTTGGTAACTCAAATTGCTATTCGATGCTTCCAACAGCGCTTCGGGTACTTGATTTGGACTCATTTGGGCTCGGATTGAGTCAAATTTGGTGTCGTTGCGTTCGTATTTCCGAGACGCTCAGTTCGACTATAAGCTTGTTGAAATCAGAGTTTAAATGGTCTCTGAATTAATTTTTAAAGTTTCCAACTTGAGTTTTTCCTCGAGATTCGTGCCCGATCAAGATAATTTTTCGATGACATTTCAAGATTTAACTAGGTTCAACCTAGCACAAGGCGAGCCTCTAAGACTAAAATGGCTAAAATGAAAGACTCACCAAAGTTAATGACACATTCACCCAAAATTATAGTAGATATGCCAAGATCATCAAGGACTCCCCAAAAATTATTAAGCCTAAAGTTCGACCATATCAACTTATCTTATCTTAAGGGTCACTCATTCAAGGTTAGGAATTACTTGTCAGCATTTAATCAATATGAGTGACTTCAATTGAATGTCAGAGACTTCACCTAGAGGATAGGTGAATTCATTCATAAACCTGAAATCTTGGGTGCCTAGTTAGCAACTTACTTCTATAACCAAGTAGTGGCGATTGTCCATGTGCACTCATGGGTGCTTTGATTATACGCATCTACATGTATATACATAAAATCTAATCATATAATTTTTATTTATTTTTAAGAGGTCAAAGTGTATCCTTTCTATAGCCCCAAAACATTATAAATAAATGGTCAAATAGCAACTTTCATATGAGGATTATGGAGGATCTTTGAAACAAACTATGTTGTCTCAGAGCTTCTTTCTCTATACAAAACTCTCTGTTTTTTTTCTTCTTCTTCTTCTTCACCTTTAAAACTATGTTTGTTCCACATTCTTTGAAGCCTTCCAAGTCATGCTAATGAAATTCGGATACCGCCCACAGATAAATATGGATCCAACGGCTACCATTCTATTGAATATGGGGTTGTAGTTCACACTTCACTCCAAATATCAACTAATTATTGTAATGCTTCTATGGTATATTTGGATTTATCAAGGTTTAGTAAGTTCTTATAAATTTATCGTAGATATTCTTTTATATGTGCATAACATTCAAATTATGTTGTAATAATTTATACTCTTAGTAAATTAGGTCTAAAACTCTTTTATCTCATAAAATCACTTGGTTGTTCAGCCGTTATTTTATCATATCCTCTCTCAATTTAAACTTATCCAACCAACTTTGTTAAGTATAAATTCTAAATTTTGTACTTATGATAGAATTTGACTTTCACTAATCCTCTTTGACGCAAGAATGCATTTCTCATTGTTATCAAGACATTATTTCCGTGAACAAAATATGTGGCTCACTAGTAGGTAACATTGATGACTCATAAAAATGAATATTTTACTTATATAAAACTATAATGATTTTGTATTATAAGCATGATAAGGATAAGCAAATCATCCTTTCATGTTCCACATACACAACACACCATATAGAAGAAGAACATTATCAATAAGCAGCATTAATGTTGCGCTAGCAAGAGCAAGTGCCTGTGATAGGTGTTAACGATCAAACTCAAATGAGTGGGAGGAAGGGCTGGTAGCATCTTTCACATGATAACATGTTGCTTTTAAGTCACAAAAATAAAGGAACCTTAGCTAGGTGAATACTATAAGGTTATATCAATAGCTTTACCCCTGATAATGTTATTGATTGCAATTTATGATAATATTTTTCGTTGCAAGATGATAAATTAACAGGGGTTTTTAAACTGCTGCTACTTAAATATGTCACTTTGATAGAGTCATTTACTACTAGTCAAAACTATTTCAATTGAGTTCAATCCCATAACAAGCTTCCTTTTAAATTGGCACTTTAAAAATAATATATTTCTTGTGCTATCTCATATAGCTAGCACTAAGAAATCAAGTACTCTTGCTCTACCAATTGAACTTTATATAGATAATATAGATATTTATCTAATACAAATCCAAAAAACTGTAGGCCAATAGTCTAAAATAAAAAATACATATACATAATCACAAACGCATTTGATCTATGCTAACCTTATACTCTTCCTTTGGCTTGTCCCATTGACCCCAAAAGCATCTCCCCCTTTAAAAATGTGGAAGTCATGTTCATGCTACTGTGCTACACTCTTCAAGTTCACCATCAACATCTTCATCACGGTTCGATAAAGAATATCACTACATAAATTATCTACCACAAGGGGACCATCTCCGAATATCACTACTTTCTATCCCACACGAAAAATATTAGTGCAGCTTCCCTCACAAATTTCTTGTTTTTTTTTTTTGGCATTGAATTTTGTATTTTATTTTGGGTAAATATGTAAAAATTATGTTGTTTTATAATAATATTGCAATTTAGCTAGGGGTGTAAAAATAGGTTTTCGAGTCGGACTTGAATTCAACTTGAAACTGACCCGCCTTCAACTGATTCAATCTGAACCCAATTCGATTAGACAAATGGGCTAGAAATTCAGACACGGACTTGCCCCGTCTGGTTACCAGGTTGACCCAACCTGCTAACCCGCAGGTGAGCGTCGAGCGTGGGCGATGGTGTGGGCGAGATTGTGCGACTGTGGGCAAGGGCGGGACCGCATAGTGCGAGATTGAGCTAGCGGGTGAGGACGTGACCGCGAGCGAGGGGGCGAGTAGCGCGACTGTGCAAGCGTGATGCTAGCGCTGGTGCAAGCACGTGTTCGAGCCTACGAGGCTGCGAGCACGAGCGTAGGTTGCAATGCGGGATTGAGAGTTGCGGGATGCGGGGGAGAGGTAGACAAGCCGCGAGCGTGACGCGGTGTAGGATGCAGGTCAAATTAGTGTCGTTTCTTGTTTAATGGATTGACCTTGACACAACTCGATTTTTTAAACGGATCAAGAATTAAGACACAAATCTGATTTATTTATTAAACACATCAATCTGAATTAACAATTTTTAGATCAAATTTGAATCGGATTTTCATGTGGTGTCATTAATTGAGATATTATTCTGTGCGGTGTCTGAACGCGCGTCCGTAGACTAATCTAGACGCACCATATAGTACATTAGATGATGTGACGTCGACATTGCAAGTCGTAATTTTTTCATTAATTGACACCCAAAAATTCAACTATGATGTATGACGTCTTGGGAGATTTCTTCTATCGTCATCATTGATTTGTGTTGATTTTATTAATATTTGTATTTTGGTATTTATTATTGAGAAAAAAAAATTCTAATACGTGCGTAGCAGAAAGAAACATGCGTGATGCGTCTGACGTGACATTGATATGCATCGAATGGTGGAAACGTGGCTGAAATTTTGTAAAGATAATAAAAATCTATCACATATGTTTGATGTTTCTGCCAAGTTTTGGCATTCATTTATTTTTTACATTGACTTGAAAAGACGAAATCATAAGGTATATATTGAATTTTTGATATTAGTAAGGATGATAATAACAATTGTTATGCTTTTTTTGAAAAGCGCGTTTTGAAACGGGAACTTTTCCAAACTCCATGTTATAAGAAGAATAAGTTCCTCCTTTCAAATCCCCAGTTTCTCCAGTTCTGATCTTCTCCATCTCGTCTCTTTCCTGTTCTCTGGTGGCGCAGGCGACACGGGATGGCGGCGCCGAACATCGAATCAATAGCCGCTTCGCTGAGGAACTGCTCCCTTAACAGCAGAAGAGGAGCAGCATCGCCGCCGCCGCCGGCGGAGAGCCAAGAGGTAACGGTGGAGCTCAACTCCGGTACAGCGTTTCCCAATCACTGGAAGCAATGCCTTGACATGAAGGTTCGTTACCTACTCACGCCAATACACCATATCTATTTCTTCTTCTTTACTCGCTCGTTTGCTTCCGATACAATCATTGCCCGCTAATTAATTACTGCGGTATGGACCACGAAGCCCTTTCTCTCTCCAAGCGCTTTTAGTATTGTTTAATCTCTCCTCTTCAAATGCTTTGTTCTTCTCTTAAACCGGTGGGATCGTAACTCAAAAGCTTTCTTCTATTTCGATCTCTGATATTTTCTTGTACTTTCGTCATCATCAGTTAAGTGTTAATCTTTCTCTTCCTATTTGCTCTTTCGACATTGAAAGATTATTCTTTTATGGTCAAGTTGTAATTAATTACCAGATTAATCACTCGGCCATCATTTTTTGCTCTTAAGCTTATCTTATAATGATTGCTCTGTTATTTTTTTTTTCTGTCAGAGTGGGAAGCTGTTCTATGTGAACGGGAAGAGCGGCGAGAGGAGAACAGAGGTTCCTCGGATTGCAGCCTCCGGCCTTCAGGCGAGCTATATCTCATCAGAAGACTACAACTCCGATGATGCCGGAGGTAGCGAAGAGGAAGAAGACAATGACGGTGACGTTGAAGACTGCAGCTCGCTTGCCGGCGATGGAACTGACTATGAGGATTTTTTCGGTGTTAGCAGCAGGAACCCTCACAATTCATCCTCGGATGACTCCTATGCTGGCGACGGTAACCGTGGAGCGGGGGGTCTAATCCTCGTCGTCGCGGGCTGCAAGTCTTGCTTCATGTACTTCATGGTTCCGAAACGTGTCGAGGAGTGTCCTAAGTGCGGCGGCTGTCTCCTCCACTTCGACTAAGTCGCGGCGGCGGCGGTGCCGGCGAGAGCGGTTCGAACGAGGACGGACAAGCTAGCTTTTTCATCGTCAAGCTCAAATCTTTTTCTTCCTTTTCCCTTTTTTTGGTTACTCGATGATGCCAATGACAGAGAAAAAGTTTAAGAAACAGAAAAACAAAAAGCTTTTCATTTTTATGGTTGATTCTCTGTAATGGCGTCTATATTGATTCTTCTTAAGAAATTTTAGTGATTTTATTTTCCAATTGATCTTAATAGCAGATTCTCTAAATTTTCTTTCGTCGTCTTGTGAGGAGAGGCATTCGAGCTCTGAGCCTAAGATTCTTATTCGTTTCTTCTCTTGCCATCTGGTGTTTCTGAGCTGCTCGCTAAACTTTCTGAAGGAGACAGCCTGAGATGCTTTTCTTTTGTGATGCAATGGCTTGCACGGCTTTGAGAGTACTTCAAAAACTGCTAAATTCTTTTACAAAAGACAGATATACGGACGACATATGTGCTTCTCTTTTGAGCAAACTCCAAAATTTTCTCTATGATCTTCCCATTTGGATAAATATGATTCAATCAAGTGTATTCTTGATATAATATCTTTAGATTAGGTCAGAATAATCCAAATTGGCAATGTCAACTATTGTATTATTTCCAAAAAAATTGTTATATTAACTAATATGTTAAAAATTATTTGAACTCATTTAGGAAAAAAATATAAAGTGTAATGATATTTTATTAATTTCCTTAGATTTTTTTTTTTAATTACATGACAAGACTTTACTATTGTAAGGATGGTTGTAATTAACAGTGATAAAAATTTCCGGCGGATTACTTAGAAAATTTTTCTGACACATTTTAAGCGGCTTTTCCGACGGCTTTTCCGGCAGATTTGTTTCCGTCGGACTTTCCGGCGGACTTTCTCGACGGAAGATAAAAATTTATGAAAAAATATCTTATTTTAATTATCAATTAAATAATAAATTTAAATTATTTAATTTTAATTGTAAAATTTTGTTCGTTTTAATATAAATAAATTAATTTATCAAATTAATCACATTTGCAAAACTGGTATAGTGGTTGGCCTGGCGCGAGCGGCTGTGCGCAAAGGTGAGGTCCCAGGATCAAATCTCAGGGCGGACAGGCGCTCTGGGAGCGGGTCCGCGGGCTGGCGGGAGCGGGTTCGCGGGACCAAATTTTTTTTTTTTAATTCTGTAGTCCGACGGATAGGTTCCGCCGGAGAAATTTTCCGGCAGAAAAATTCCGTCGGAAATAAATTTTCGGCGGATTTAGTCTTCCGGAAATATTTTCCGACGCACGATTTACCGTCAGATTAATTTTCGCCGGAAAATTTTGAAATCCGCTGAAACCTTCAGAAATTTCCGCCGGAAATTCCGTCGGAAATTTGTAAGTTTCCTGTAGTGGGTGATGGATAGTTAGCTTGATCATTATCTTAATAGTATGAGAGACCTAGCAATTGGTAGAATGGGCGTCAAAAATCAATATCAAAAGGCATCTAATAATAGTTGACTAGGAATGTTGCAGGTTGGATAATGATGGGTGGTCACTGACTTGGCTTTTCTTATGAGATTATCAGACTAGGAAAATAGACATATGTTTCAGATAATATCATAACATATTTGATAAGTAATTTTAGAGGTTGGGGGGCAGGAGGAGGAAATCGGGTGGTCGACTCAATCATTTTCTTTATAATAGAGAAAGTCAATCAATCTAAAGATTGGCATCAAACATTGATGCCTAGAGGATTTTAGGTGTTAGTCTTTCGTAGCTTAAGTTTTTAATAGGCATCGAGAGAAGATTAATGAGAAATATTAAAGATAGAATAATTTTAAAAAAATGATACAATGATTCTCCTTATAAGAGGGAAGATATGCCAATGAAAAGATGGTTATTTAACATCAATGGCTCACAAATATTAAATGTTAACAAACTTTGAGCAATAATCAATGAAGAATGTTAAATGTTGAGCAACATAGGGGGATCAAGTTGGTTAACCTCCTTATAGAAGAGGAGATTAAGTGACTTAAAAGAAGAGCATCAAACATTAACCATGGAATGTTTGTGGACAATAGATGATAGTCAATAAGGAATATTGAAGGATAGGCAACATTAAGCAATTGACTTGGTTGTCCTCCTTATTAGAGGGGTGAAAAAAAAATTAAGAAATTTTGTATTAAACATTAATGACTAGTAAACACTAGGTGTTAGTCTCTGATAGGCATCAAGTAATGTTTAATGAGGAACATCAAATTTTAGGCTATATTGACAAGCTAACACACATTCTTCTTATAGATGGGGAGATCTATCAACCATACAGATGGGCGATAGATCTCAACTAGCATCGACTGAAGTGTGAAGAGGAACATTCAGATCATACTACATCAATCTTTTAGTTTGATAATTTTCTTATAGAAGGGGAGATTTTGCATCCATGAAGAATGTCATCATATGTCAATGAGTGGTCAATATTAGATGTTATTCATTAATAAAAATTAGATGAGAATGGATATGAAAAGTTAGAGTTTAGGAGATGTAAAATGGTTTACTTGTATACTCTCCTCATGGGATAGAAGACTAAGTGACTGCGAAGACATGTATTGAATATTTGTCGTCAATTGTTATCGGAGCTTTAATGTAGATCATTAGTAGACATTAGATGATGATCAATTATGAAAGTCAAAAGTTGTGCGTTAGTTGATGGTTGCCTTGTTCTACATATAAGTGTGGATGCCAGATGATTTCGAAGATAGATATCAAGCATAATTAGCTAGCATACACTGAATATTGATTATTTATAAGTATTAGATGATGGTCGATTATAAGCGTTGGATGTTACTCAAATTTAGGTGGTCAACTTGGTCATCCTTCTTATAGAAAGAGATATTATGTGATCAATAATACAAGTATTAAATGTTTGTATCTAGTATTTGTTAGACATTAATCATTGGTAGGCGATTGATGATAATCAATTGTGAATGTTGGAGGTTGGGTGAAGTTGAATGGCCAACTTGGTCATTCTTCTTGTAGGAGGAGGGATTTGCAACTAAGAAGACAACATTATAATTGATTTTGAATGTTAAAAATAAAAAAATTATCAGTGATCTACATGATTATTCTTCTCATAAGAAGAGAGATCATATGACTAAGAAGATAAGCATTAGGCATGGATTGACATTGGGGCTCAACTTTATTATTATTTATATAAGAGGAAGAAAAGAGACCAAGTAGAATGGTGTTTGATATCAATCATTGCTTATCATCAAATGAGTAACAATTATTAATGTCAAAAGCCTAAGAATGAATATTCCTCCTTAAACAAGAAGACACCAAGTGATTGACAAGATGAGCATCACATGCTAATAGTTAGTAGACATTGTGGGCATCATTGTTGGTCAATGATTGATGTTTAGTGGTGGTGATAATGAACATCAATAGTGCGGGTTAAATTAGACATGCAATTAGACAATTTGAACTTCTATTAAATTTCACTAATTTAAATTACAGACAATTGATACACAAATGAAAACTAAATATATAGTAATGAAATTCATAAGGGTAAGCCAAGTAAATTTAATAATCAAATATATAGTGAATCTAGATAATTTCATAATTAAACTAATAACTTAAGCATGCCATATAACATAACATAATGTGTTGTTAATATGTGAGAACAATAGAAAGTTAAGCATTTATAAATATTTCTACTCCTACATTAGTACAACTACAAGTATTATAATATCCACCAAAAGTCATCTTCTTTGGTTTTCACTTCCAGCTTTTCTTCTTCTGATGTTGTAAATTTAAAAATGAATTAATAAGTATCTAAGCTTTAATGATGATGCCGTCCATGCCCTTGATCGCAAACTTGTTATGCTTGATAAAACATTTCATAAGTTTATCAAAGAGCTCTAACTGCTATAATACTTGATGGAATTGAAGTAAGGTTTCAATCTACTTGTATTTGTCACATTAATGGTAGTTAAAATTGGCTTAATTAAGTAATATATATTGTGATGCTTATTGCTTGATTTCAGAACAAATACTAAAATGAAAGCATTAGAGTCTTCTCCTATGCATAAATATAAATGTATACATGGCCTTGGAGTGGTAGCAAGATATGGCTTCAATTATTAGAAGAAGCTTTCATGATTTTCATCTTAAATGAATTGGTTATATATGGATGATTTATTATATATGTATATATACAATTTATAATTTTATATAATCTATTAAATTTTATGCTTGATATGTCATAAAAGATTGATTTATCGGGCATGAATCTCAATGCATACTTGAATTGGAAACTTTCAGAATTAAATGTAGGATCATACGAACTCTGATTTCAACAAACTTATTGTTGAATTAAAAATATCAATGAGGCAAACCAAACGATACCAAAAGTAATTAGATTCAAGCCCAAATAAGATCATATGAAATAAGTGAAACACAATTAAAAACTTCATGATACTAATTGGATCACCATAGGATCTCCAAATCTTTCATGCTTATAGTCAAATCAAGCATCTCAAAAAGAAAAATTCGAAGAGCCAAAATCGTTTGATTCCAATATCATTAAAACATTTAAATGCAGAAGGATCAATCTAAGATTAAGGGAATCAACGCGCTCTATCTAATAGTGTTTTGGATTTTAGCTATACTTATTAGGTTTTCACTCTCAAAATTTTATAAATATGTCCTGACTCTTAATGTGAGAGTGGGAGCCTAGAGCAAGAGACTTTGGCTTGAGATTCAAGAGAATTCAAAGACATGAAGAATCTAAAATCTCCATCAGTACTGCCGCTAAATAACTGCTCAACCACCACCACTGAACCATCACTTGATCGGTGGCGTCAAACTGTCTCCTGATTGTCGATGCCAAACCGTTACTTAACCACCATGCTTATGTGGGCTCCGAAAATTCCATTGGATGCGTTCCCGGCCTCTCCGTGCCATCGATCTATTTTTCTTATTTGATAGTGATGACGGCGAAGAGTTTTAACGAGATTAGGTTCCGGGTGAATTTTCAGAAGGCAGATTGGGTTTTAGATAAGACACTACCCAGAGATTTCGCCCTCATTTTGTGAGGACTTTATGATCTGAGTTCTGGTTTCCTATAGGCCCAAGCCCCTATAGTTAATTACCCCTCCCGATAACGAGAGAGAACTTTCGATTAAGGCTAGTCATTGAAGAGGTTGTATAGGTTGTAAATACAACATATAATAGCAACAATTTTAGGGTTTGAATTTGAGATTTGAATTTATCATCATGATTTAGAAATTATCACCACGAACTTAAAACTGGTGGTGGGGGGAATGAAGACGAGCCCGATCAAGATCCCATGGTTTCGTCATCCCGGGCTGTCATGATCCCTGGTCTACTTAGTCAGAGGAGGTAGTCAACCCAACCTAACAGAAGGCACCTTGTCGGCAGCCATGGGTTGCTTCGTCCAAGAGTACCTTGTAGACCTGGGTTGGTGTTTGTCTAAGGGGATATATCTGAATCCACCTTAGCTGACGGAGGGCTTTGTGCCTATTGACTATACCCTATGATTCATAACTCAAGGGTTTGGCGTCGTTAGGGAACATACGGGCTTTGGCCGTGATCGTAATATAATTGTGCCATTTTGCGGCAAAACCACCGGATTAGAGGGCGCGTGCCACGTCCCTATTGGCAAGAGACTGTTTGAGGATGAATCGTAGCGATACACCCGACATGCATTCGTTCTTTGTGAGCTGAGGTTAATTTCAAATTTATCAACCCCGACAAACTGTTGCGGGAGGTGGATGTGTTTTTTAGTTTTAAGTTTTCAAGATTTAGTCTTTTAAAGGTTTTGAGATTTGACCCATCCGGTTAAGATTTTCTGTCAACACGGCCATCATCGGTGTGACGTTAAAGTCACTAGTATTTTCATAGGATTTTGGGAGGTATTTTGTGATTTAAGTCGTGTCGACTCCAGTCCTTTCGAGGAGGAGGATGAGACTCGAATTTAGACCCGCGCAGCATTCTCAGACCATTAGATTTTGAAATCGTATGCGGTGGTCGGAGCACATGCGGGTTGTAGCATTTGACCCTGCGCAGCATTCTCAGACTTTTGCCTTTAGAAATTTATCGTATTTGTCGGAGCACATGCAAGATTTTATTTCAGTTTAAGGAATCATATCTAATACATAAAGGGAGATTTTAAAATATTTAGATATGATCCATTTGCGCAAGTGATTTCATTTAGAAAAGGTCGGGATTTCTTTTAAGGGCTTACGAACGCCTTCTGTCCGCTTGTACACATGTTGCGGATCCGGTGGCGTTTGAGTGTGTTAGATTTCACTTATTGCATTTAGTTTATTTTGATGCTTTAAAGTGTTATCTAACACAACTCGCAGAGGGTGTTTGCTCAATAGGTATTAGGAGATCGTGCTCATATTTTTAGGAGAATTATCTTGCTCGCTACAAGTTCCCCTATCCTCTCCCGTAGGTGGTTTAATTTGTTTGATATAAGCCCCTTATTCTTGCTCAAAGAGTTGTTAATTTGAGAATCATTTTAGAGAGTTGTTTGTGAGATTTTCTCATTAGCTTGAGTTGTTTCACCACTACTTAAGAGCTATCATTTGCTTGGGGAGTCCTAGAGAGCTTGAGTTTGAGAGCTGCTTGAGTTGCTCCTCAATAGTTTGAACTTAGGTTGAATTATTGAAAAATATTGATTTCCCGCATTTTATTTGATTTTAAATGCATGAATTAATTATGTTAATCAATTAAGTGAAATCAATTTACTCATTTAATTAAGTTATTAAATTGATTGTGTTTTCCAATTAAAGTTTATGATCAAAGTTTTATTCAATTATTTTGGTTGGGTTTAATTTTAAATTAGTTGCATTAATTAATTGAGTTGATTAGCTAAAATATTGAATTTTAAATTAAAATTTAATTTGTTCAATTAATTTGTTTTAAATTTTAGTTAAAGTTTGCCTTATGATCAATTTTAATTTAAATTAAAATTTTCTGATTTTTATTTTGGTTAATTTGGATTTATTATTTGGTTTGTTGATTTAGTTATTTGATAAATTAATCAATTGTCCAATGATTCAAGATTAAATTTTAATTTTAGAATCAGTTATTTAATTAATTAGATTGATTATTAAATTTGTTTTAAATTAATTGTTGGAGACTTAATTAATTAGTTAATTCTGTATTTTTAATTCAATTTAAATTAGCCTCTTTAAATAAGTTGATGAGTTATTTGATTTTTAAGTTTGATTAAAATTTAATTTCAATGCAACCATTTTTATTTATTAATCCAATTAATATTATGATTAATTTTAAATTAAAATTTTGTTTTCCAAAATCGATCGAAGTTCAAAATTTTTTTTTCCAAGTCCAAATTCTTTTGAGAAAATTTCGGCAGCCTCCCGGCGTCCCCTCCCCGGCGCCGGGAGGTAAGGAGGGCATGTGCCCTTTGTGCTCGACTCGACCGGATCAAATCAACGGTGAGGAGATTGAGTCTTCAAGTCTTCAATCCCTCAATCGGATTAGCTCGACGATCGAGGGCTTCGGGGGACCGAATCAAACCCCGGGACTTCCTTCAAATCTTCTTACCTATTTGAAAATCCTCTCATCTCTCTTTTTTTTTTAAATTATTATATATATAATATTATATATATAAGATATCATATAATATAATATATATTATATATTATACTAATACAACTTATATTATAATAATATAACTTATATTATAATATAAGTTATACTAAATAAAGAGGGGAAGAAACAGGATCGGGAAGAATCCCGATCGGGCTGGAGGCGGAAGTCACGCACAGGGGCTTCGTCGGTCGGGATCGGACACGGCGGCGGGACTCGGGTCGGTCGGCGGAAGGCTCCACGGAGGCGGCAGGTCGGTAAGTCTGACTAAGTCAGTTTCGGGCTCGAAGACGGAGGCAGCTAGGGCACGGGTCGGGGTCGACGTTGCTTGGGCTCGGCGGCGGCTTCAGCGTCGGAGCAGGAGGTCGGCGAGAGGAGGAGGTCGGGCCTTACGTGCGACGAAGAACAGGATGTAGGAGTTGGGCCAGTGGCAGGCGTCGGAGATTGAGACGAGGTGTCCGGTCGGTTAGAGTAGAACGACGAACCAAAGTGCAGGTATGGGATTTTTGCCTTCTCTCTGTCTGTTCCTTTCCTTCGGTTCTGAGAGCGTCTCCCTGAATGAGAGAGGGCGAGTTCATTTTGTGTAGTGAGTGTGCAGTTACGTGAGATCGTGGGTGGTTTCGTCGGGTGGTTGAGTCGTGGGTTGACTGGCTTGCTCGGTTCACTGCTTGTAGGTCAACAGCTTAGACCACCACCCGATTATCATTGTTGGAAAACTATCTGATTGTCGTTATTGGACCATCATTCAATCGCTACCATCATACCACTGCTTAATTATCACAGTCAGACCACTCCCATTTATCGGTGTTGGACCCCAACCTAATTGCCACTATCAAACCACTACATAACCACTGCTATCAGAATGCAACCTGATTGTCATCATTAGATTACCACCCAATCATAATTATCGTCATTCGATCTTGATCAACCAACTATAGTCCTCTATAATCTCAACATGTATAGTCTAATTATGCTTTAATTTATGAAATACATTACAAAATATAAAAGAAATGTGATGTAATGTGACATGACGTGATGTGATGTGATGTTATATTGGCACTTGTAGGTGATCGAGGTGAGATTTTGTTATGTCGGTGCTAGTGGGCGACTGAGATATGATTCTATGATGCTGACGCCAATGAGCGATTAAGGTGGGATTTTCTTATACCGGCACCAGTGGGCGACCAAGGTGGGATTCTCTTATATCGGTGTAAGCGGGCGACCAAGGTGAGATTCTGTTATGCTGAAGTCGATGGGCTATCGAGGAGGGATTCTAATATGAGATGTGTTAGGATGTAGGAGTCTAAGGGCTATTCTGAAAATTACTATAAGACATTTGTTTATATTTCTATTTTAGTATAGTTCATTGGTTAATTAAATGCATTCGGTATTAGTATATATTTCACTTTCTGTGTTTTGTACAATATTTTGATTTATTATTACAACATAGTATTTTTAGTTATTTTGGTTTTATTTATTGATTTCTATTTTAGGCTATGATAGTATATTGAATCGTATTAACACATTCATATTTTTACTACTGTTGTCAGGCCAGAGGAAGCGTAAGGAGCGAACTAAGTAATTTGGATAACATGCTCTGATTTGTGCTTATAGGTATGTCTTTTGATTTGATTAGTTTTATTTTACAGGCATGGTATTTATTTGGTTATATTATCTATTTTCAAGCGCTGTTGTAGATACTTAATATTGTATATGTAATTTTGGATGATATATAGAAAATTATTTTTGAGATTCAGAAGTCTTCCGCTTTATATTTACATTTAGTAGTAACTCTATGATGTGTTTAAATTGGAAGTTTTGTTTCAGTGCTTCTCTAACTAGATCTTGGGATTTGAGTCTGTCATAATCGGACACGGTATGACCTATGTAGTTTTGGGTCATATCGGGTTGAGTTATGACAAGCTTTTTGCAATTGGATCTTGGGATTTGAGTCTTGTCACAATTGGACACGGCATGACTTGTGCAGTTTCAGATTATATCAGATCGGGTTGTGACATTTGCGATGTTGATAAGTGAGTAGGCAAGTGTGATTGAATAATGAGGGTGAACAATTAAAGCCAGATATACAATAATTAGTGAGAGATGTGGGAGAATGGACAATGTTTGTAGTCAGTGTAATCAAGAGATTATGGGAAGACATTGGTAAGAGGGTTTTTGTGGGGTTTGATGCACTTATAGGAAATTGAGGGTGGACATGCATGCTCTGAAGTTAGCAAACTTAAATATGTTTAAGATCAAGAGCCACAAGTCAAAACAAATATACACTTTGAATAGAAGATTGAAAACTCAACCTTAACTCACTCATTGAACATATTGTTAAGGTGAAGCTTGCCAAATTTAATCCTAATGTAAATTCAAAGACATCATATTAGATGTGAAAATGAACTATTAATAAATTTGTTCTATGAAAGGAGTTGGTTATGAATATGAAAGTCTATTTAAGATTTTCTAAACTTTATTTTCATTTTCTTTTCTAAAACTTCTTAGTAGTCTTCTTAAATCCCTTAATGTCTAATTGATAGCTAGCTTTTCTATCATTACTACATGCATGGATAGGTGTTAAGCCAAGTTAATTGAAATTAGACTTTGTTGTGGGCTAGAATATATGCGGCGATAGAGTTGTAGTCTTAAGTATTAGCGTTGCACGGATATCCAGCTCACATAGAACACAAGATTTTTTACGTTAAAAACCCTGGAAAGGGGAAAAATCATAGGGCCTGGCCCAGTTGAAAATGGTTCCACTAAAACTTGAGTAGGTTATAGTGGTTGGCTCTTCTTTGAGGGTGATTAGATTACAAATGCCAACCATGTGGTTGAAATCTAGAAGTCTGGCGTTACTTGAAAATTTGGGCGTCAGGTTATGGTTCGGCAGATGTCTGGACCTCAGGTAGTGGTCCGGCAGAAGTTCAGGCGTCAGGTGGTGTTCCAGCAGAAGTCCGGGCCTCAAGTGGTGGTCCGACAGAAGTCTGGGCGTCAGGTGGTAGTCCGACAAAAGTCCGGGCTTCAAGTGGTGGTCCGATAGATGTCCGGGCCTCAGGTGGTGGTCTGGCGAATATCTGTGCCTCAAGTGGTGATCTGGTAGATGTCTAGGCCTTAGGTGGTGGTCCGGCGGAGCTCAGGGCATCAAGCGGTGGTCCGGTGGAGCTCAGGGAATAAAGCGGTGGTCCGACGGAGCTTAGGACGTCAAGTGGTGGTCCGGTGGAGCTCAGGGCGTCAAGCGGTAGTCCGACGGAGCTCAGGGCATCACGCGGTGGTCCGGTGGAGCTTAGGACGTTAGGTGGTGGTCCGGCGGAGCTTAGGGTGTCAAGCGGTGGTCCGGTGGAGCTCAGGTAGTCACACGGTGGTCCGAAAGAGCTTAGGACGTCAGATGGTGGTCCGGCAGAGCTTAGGAAGTCAGGTGGTGGTCCGGCGGAACTCCGGGCAGTGGCCGAGGAGGCAAGGAGGCAAGAGCAATTTCCGATCTCTCTCTTGAATCCTTTGGCTTAAGGGTTCCCTTTTCAAGAGGAAAGGGGGCTCTTTTTGTAGATTTCTTCGAGTGGCGCGGCTTGTAAATAGGTGGAAGATCAATGGCAAATGGGGAGTGGTTTGGATTGAAGGCCGATGTTGAGTCTCTTGATCATGGACCGTTTGATGGACATTTCAAGGTCTTAGTGATATCGGAATTCAGTGATCTTAGGCTCGTTGGATTTGTCTCGTCGAGCCGCTCAATTTGACTATAAACACGTCATGTTAGGAAACCGTTTGGTAATCCAAATTATGGTTTGAACCTTCCAATAGTGCTTCAAGTCCTCGATTTGGACCAATTTGGACTTGGATTGAGTTGAATTTGATGTCGTTGGGTTTGTATTTTCGAGACGCTCAGTTTAACTGTAAGTTTGCTAAAATCAGAGTTTGGATGGTCTCAATTTTAATTTTGAAAGTTTCCAACTTGATTTTGCCTCGAAATTCGTGCATGATCAAGATAATTTTTGATGATGTATCAGACTTCAACCTATAATCACCAAAATGAATGCAAAAGGAAGACCCCCTTTCCCTTCACACATATCATTTGAGTGAAATATTGGCTAGCAGGAAGAGAACCTTCTTTCAAAATGCTATGTTAGAAGACAAACATAAGTCTTAGTTGATTATAGCATGGAGAACTACTCGCAGGGTAAGATTTAGGTTCTTTAGCGACTTTAGAGAAGAAATTAATGTCCCAAAATATCATTGGGCCTCACTAAGTTTAAACAAAGCCCAAATCTTTAAATGAACCGCTTGTGCCCATAGAATTGTTGGAACATTTTTCTTACTTAAAAAAAAAAAAGTAAAAAAGTTCTTAAAAATAGAAAAAAATTAATGACAAAAAAGTGTTCCAAACAAAATCATAATTAACATCTGCAGTTGCAATTCATTAAGCTATAGCATATACTTAGGAATAATAATATAGGAACAATTTTTTTGCGGTACATACCACTTTGTTTCATGTTATTTATATATCTAATACCTAAAACTTCAATTTTGCATTTTTATTACGCATATAAAATTTTAATATCAAATATATCACTTCTATATTTTATTCTTACTACTCATACCATCCTTCAAACTTTAATATTTCATTCCATGCATCCATATTTATTCAATAAATAGTAGACATGTAATATTAAAATTTTAGGTGCTATCAAATAATATAAGAAATATCTTAAATTAATTAAATGAATTTAAAGAAATCGGAAAAATATCTTTAAAACATGACTTTATACATTTTTTATTGCTTTAAAATAAGATTTAAAATTTTTTTGAATAGGCTTCATTTCAAAATAAAATTCTTTCTTATTTAAAATTTTTAATTTTATATTTAAAAAAAAATCTTTTTATGATCGTATCACTTGTATAATCATTGAAAACAAGCACACTGTATTATTATCAAACAATCTCAATGACACGAGAAATATACAAACTGCAGAACATCACCCAACAAATCACAGGTTCAGTACGCATCCGATTACGATCTGTTAGATACACATTCAGCACCTAATCCTTTCTTCAATCACACCTACTCCAAATTTTTTTCTCCCCGTAAAGGCAACAATTTTCACACCTCTTTTGCAAAAGCTTCTCCGCCATAACCGGAAACAGGAGCCTCTGCCGCTTGCCTCCCCGCCGCCACATCGTGAACTGCGTTCAGCAGATGCGTTGATGCTTTATCATAGCTAACGAAACCCATAAACCAGAACTCATGCCCATCCACCGTCACAATCTTGATATACTTCTCAGGCGGATTCTCCCTCACCGTCACCGGATCCACAGTAGCAACCTTAGTTAACGGAATAAAGACCTTATAGAAGCTCCACGCCTCCTGCCCCGACGGCGCCCTGAAAGAAAGCGGCCGATCGCTGCAGAACGCCACGTTTGCCGTGGTTAAATAGAGCGTGCCGGCAACGGGACCAGTGCTGGTGGAGAGGTAGCAGGCAAAGGTCTTTTTGACGCGATCGGTAGGTTCCGCCGGAAAGGTTTGGCGGTAGAGAGTCTCGAAGCCTCCCTCCGTCAACGCTTTCGCCGTCAGGCTCACCTTTCCCCAGGCGGCGTCCATCATCGACGGCGCCGTCTTCAGATTCTGCCATACGTTGCTGGCCAAAGTCTCGGCTTTGCGCGTCCATGAGTTGAAGGCTTCGAGGATTGTTTCCATGGGGCTTGATCCGCTTGCAGGGCGGTTATGCGAGTTTGATTCGAGTAATACGTATGGTGGTCGTTCCTCGTCGCCGCGGTGGGGGCCCCAGTAGGCGGCGGCTTGCTGATTCTCCGGATGAGATGGCGGAGGTGCCGGCGCGCCCATCTGGTGCGTTCCCCATTTCGCCGCTTCCGCCGGTGCCGCGCTCGCGCTATTTCCTTTACCCTCCATCGATGTTTAAAAGGATGCCGACAAAGTGTTTGATGAAATGCCTATGTGAAGGAATACTTTGATGATGTTGGCAACCGGTGTTTCTATATATAAAGAAGGTGAGAAGGGTAGGTTGAAATGGCAAATTACTGTGGTCTACCTTAGACTGCGAAACGGCAAAAGGTTGCTTCGGGTTGTTTTGGTCATTTTGATCATGATGGCTTAGGCCTTAGCGAGGATGGATGCTCCTGCGACGCTGCATTTGGCGCGACGTGTCGTGAATTCTCGCGACGTGTCGGGAATTCTCGTCATTACGCCGGGAATTCTCGTGACGTGTCCACATGAATTTGTTCGGCGTGGCATTCCTGTAATTTTTAATCGTCGTGGAAAGTCAGGTTATAATATAGTGATTAATAGGTTTTGTTTGGGCAGCTTTCAGCTTTCTAAAGCCGTATAAAAAAAAAAAAAAAATATATATATATATATATATATATAACACTTAAAATTATGTTATTTATCCATTTAACATCTAAACTTACAAATTTACACACATATCACTAAAAAGTTCTTTGCCTATCTAAAATATCACTCAATTTCCCCTCTTTGTGAAAACCCGCCCGATACCCTTGTTTGCGCGCGAAACTCATCTTACTTCGGCATTTACTCATCTTCGCTATTCTGTCCACGAACAAAACGTATCTCTGTTCCCGTCGAAACACGGCCCACCGTTCCCTTCCCGGCCTCCCGTCTAACCTCTTGTCCGTTCTGCCTCTGAAACAAAACAAAATCGATTAAATAAACAACCTCCTGTCCCATCCAGCCTACCGTCCGGCAAGTTTCCTCTTTTCATTTCCTTCATTCTCCTTCAATCCAAACACAAATATAAGACATTTGTAATAGGGAATAAAGAGAGAAAAAATAGTATAGGCAACAACGGATGCAACTCTAAAATATCCAAATTGCAAAAGGAAGAAAGATTTCCACAATGTCCATGGATAGCTCGAAAATATTCAACAAATAGGTTAGCAAGAAAAAGAATCCTTATAGAAGACAGAATTACTCGTGGCAGATCTAATTTTCGAAATCCGTATTTTGGGATTTCCTTTTGCTCCAGCTGTAATGCTCCAGCCTAAAATGGGCAGACAAGAGCCAAGATTGACAATTGCGGAAGAAGAAAGCGGAAGAAACCCTACAAAAGGAAAGAAGAGCGCGAGCTGAAGGAAGTGAAAGCTTCTGTTTTTCGAAGCTTCAGAATGCTGCTGAGATCTGAACTGATGTGACGGAGAAGGCGGTTTAAACGGGATTTTTGACGGGTCTCAGACAGTTAGACGAAGTGTTAAAATAGATGAAAAAGGGGTTTTAAGTGGTATATTAGTAAATATAAAAATTTGAGTGTTAAATATGTATTTATAATAGTTTGAAGTGTTATATATGTAAAAATTCCAAAAAAAATTGGAATTAAAAATTATTTTATGAAAATAGCAAAAAATCTATCACAAACAAAATCTTATCATAATCAAACTTTTAACTCACGTTATGTGCAGGGCAAAACCAACCTCTCTTTTAAGAGCGGGTAAAATAGAATTGCGAATTGTATAATCTTATATATGAAATAAAAAATGAATTTTTTTCTTAGAATTTGGGCAACTACATATATTGAATGTGAGCAAAATAGTTAAATTTTTTATCTTTGTAAGAAATTTTTTTTTTCAATGCGGACAAGTTGCCCACCTTGAGCTCTTCTTGGTATTTGTGTTGTCAAATTCATTTTTTTCAAGTTACTTCGAATAATCCTTTTATCTTGTGGTAATTATTTCTCTGTTATGTTCTCACAAATACTAATTTTAACCTATCAATAAATGGATGCATTTTCTACTTGATTTGAGCTTCATTTTTTTTAGTAATCATTATATCATTAAATCTTGGGTCTATATTGATTATGTTGAGGATGCTCTCTATATATTTGAGTTATTATCATTTATAGTGAGAATTTTATATGTTTGCATATGATTGTGTTAAAATTAGACCAAAACAACCTCGCAAAAGAAATACACCTCTCCCAATGACGTGCAAGGAAACCACTAACCCATAATGCCATAAGTGGATTGTTCGTATATACATCCACCTTTCTCACTGGCTGGAATTTTAGGCATGGGGGTATATTTAATGATGACATCTTAAGCAACTTATAAATTAAAAATAGAGAGAGGATTCAACCCTTGGATACTTTTTCTTATTTGCTAAGAGGGAAACTATGAGAGACATTCTTCCTCTTCTTCTTATTTTATCCCCTAATAGTTATAATAGAAGAGCCTAGTTAATTTCTTTAGTGAATCTAAAAGAAATTTATTGAATTGTTTATATTTTGGTGTTTTTGTTCCTTTGTGATCTCTCTCTCTCTCTCTCTCTCTCTCTCTCTCTCTCTCTCTCTCCCTCTCCTCCCTAGCTCTTACTCCACCAAAGTCCAACATGTACTCGCTAAAAATCAGGGTGCACTTGTCAAAGACTAAGGTGTACTCGCCAAAAACTAGGGCACACTTGCTAAAGATCAAGGTGCACACATTTAAGACTAGAGTGTACTCACTAACAACTAGGGTGCACTTACCCAATACCAAGGTATATTAGTTTGGATCACTCACCCTATCCTAAGAGGTCCCTTGCCTAGTTAGTAGGAGTTATAAACCCACACCTACGTAGCAAATAATTTCATCAGTAAGTTGGTATGCTCCTCTAATGGTTTCCAACATCACCTTTAGGGACTTTTCCAAGTCACTTGAGGAGCTTTTTCACATGTACTAATTATTTTTTGATCAATATATTCACATATGCCTATTAAAGCATTGATCATAGCATTCACATATGTAAATATCTTATCATTTAATTTTTATTTTTATTTTTTGTGGGGACCTTCTTCTATAACACAAAATTTTTTATAAATATAAGATAAAAGGGCCCTTTTCACGCATAAGACTATTCTAGGCATTTTGTACTATTAATAAGATTCTCAATATTTCTCTCTCCAGAACTTTTCTCTCTCTCTCTCTTTTTTTTTTTTTTTTTTTTTATTACTACTCAATTAGAAAATTGTAAGTCTTGCAAGTAATATTCTAGTATTGCCATAGATAGATTTGAATCAAACAGATAAATGATCAAAGTTCTTAGCAAGGCATTTGGACAAAGTGAGTGAAGGCATGATCAATCATGGGCGGATAGTAAAATCATAGTTATGAGTGAAAAGGAGTTTGGAGAGTGAAGGTGTAAGGGGAGAATCACTCTGGGAAGAGTCAATCTACAGGATCTATTAGAGATTCTTCTTTCCGGGTGCTATTTTCTTCATCTTTTCTATTTGTGCTCTTTTCAAAAGTACGTAATGAAAAATATTTTGTTCAATTTTATTTCTATGGCCGACTAAACTCTAGTTTTGGACCGATGTGAAAATCTATATATATTCTAATGTAAATCATGAATATGAATATGAATTTTTGTTTTTAATATCTCCCGTGCTTAATTTAATTTGTGTAATGGCTATATATAAAGTTAAAATATAGTGTGATACATTGCTTCGACGGAGGAATGTTGAAACAAATAGGAGTATTAAAATAGAATGCTTTCATACCTAGATATAGGATGATTAGGATTCTAGGATATATGGAGATATAATAACTGAAGAGAGGCTATAAACCTTTCTTTACACTTTTATAAGCTCGACAGAGATCTAAAGGTGCATAAGTTCTGATTCACAACTATTGTAGATGAGTCTGCTTAGGAGAACATAGATTCATTTACTATCATTAGTCCAAAATATCTTTATTTTTTGTTATCTCAACTATTTTTTGCATTTCTCAATAGTTCTAGTAATTACCAGTTAAATTCTTTTTGTAGGATAAATTTAGCAGTTTGAGTAGGCAGTACTTAAGTAAATTGTGGTTCACTTATTTTCTCATGAGTTTGTCACTCTTCTCATAACACTTTATTACTTGATCGGTACGTACACTTGCATTAGTTAAGAGCATTTAGCATTTAAATGTGTAGTGGCAAGCAATTTTTACTAGCATATAATTTTGCCACCAGTAAAGCATAAAAATTCTTCCACACGCAAAAGTAGAGAAACACACCCCGTCAATGACTAAGGTTGATAGACCGTAATTGGGCGAAGGTGTTCAGACGAATCATAGTTGGGCGACTAAGGTCGAAGGGCAATAGTTGGGTGACTAAGGTCGAATGAACGTAATCGGGAGACTGAGGTCAAAGGATTATAGTGTAATAGCATGTATTGGTTTTGAATCATATTGATTTATTTTGATGGATTTATAAATTGGATTTATCTTTATTGATCTATTTTGTTCATGGAAATATTAAGGGCGACATTTTTCTAAGGGGAGGAGACTGTAATAGCCTATATTTTAACCCAAATAAATAATTTTTTTAGAAGTTATTATAAATCAAATTTGAAAATCATCTTCGCCATAAGATAGATATTTTTGTATTTTAATTATAATAAATTTTTCATAATTTTTCATAATTTTTATGTACTTGTGCAAATCCTTAAGAATTGATGCTTGTCAGTACAAGTGGAGATTTTGGACCGTTAGGTGTCCATTTTGTAAACTGACTTCATAAGTATTTTCTAAATTAAATAAGCCATTAACTATTTCTCTTTATTAAATTGGCAAATAGAGAATGGAATGAGGGAATAAAAAGAGAAAGTGCGGAGAGAGAAAAAGAAACCTAAGGTTTAGAGGCTGCGAAGCGATTTTTGGTAGTCGTTCATGTTGGGAAATTTACATGTCTCGCTGTAAGGAACCTTTATTCTATTTCTGAATTCAATAATTTTAAGTTTTTGATATTTTTTTAATCAAATTTATATTTTCATTATAAGAAAATGAGGATAATTTTATATTGATAAAACTTTCACCGCATAACTTTTGGTAACGATAAATCTCATCAATATGAGCATTTTAACATGATTATATTGAATATTTACCAGTTAAATTGAAAGATATGATTTTTTGAAGTAAATGCATAATATGTAAATTTGATAAATTTCTCTGTATTTATATATTTCTGCATTTCGTGCATGATATTGACTTACATTACATAGAAAAAAGATAGCATTTGAATGCAAGCAAGGAAGACTCGATTTAGCTATAAGCATGTCATATTTAGAGATCATTTGATTGCCTAATTAGAGTCTTAAAACTTTCAGAATTGGGCCCATTTAGGTCTGGATTGGACCAATTTTGGCGTCATTGGGTTTGTCTTCCCAAGATGTTCAATTTGACTATAGGTTTGCTGAGATCAAAGTTTGAATGATCCCAAACTTAATTTTGAAAGTTTCCAATTAAAAATGCCTCGAGATTCATGCTTGATCAAGATGATTTTTTGTGATGTATTAACTAATATTTTTATTTATCAATGTTAATAAATATGTCATAAAATCTTGAAAATTTATTAATGAAACTCCAATTTATTTGTAAGGCTATACTATAAAAATCACAAAAATCTTTTCAAGCAACTTAAGTCGGTTTGAGAAAATTTTGACTTCATGGATGAAAGTTATTGTAATATTAATAATGGTTCAATTGGTTGTGTAAAGTTTGAATCTTATTTTTTAGAAATAATTAAAATGATTAAAAGTTCATCATTTGGTTGGATGCGTATGATCAAAATCGATCTCTTACCCCTTCAATATCAATGCCTTAGTTATCAATGATTTTGCTTTCACACAATGCTAAAATTAACTTGTCATTTTCTTAAATATCTTTATATTTACAAGCAACTAAAAGGAACAAGTGTTGACATCGATTTTCATGCCTTTCCCCTCGGGTGCACTCGATCATCCTAATTAGACATCGTCAAGCCTAATTTGATGAGAATTGGCGTCAATATGGGTTCAATTGCATAAAATAAATTTGATCGGATCAAATTGGACCTTAATTGACTCAAATCAAGCCGAATTGAGTTTGATGTGGACCCAACCTAAGCCCAAAGTGTTCAAATTTGAGCTATACTAGCCCAAATTAAATTCCAAGCAACTTTCCCAAAAATTTGAATCAATTTTCCATATCAAGCAATTTCAATCGACGACTACGATGCCTTTTGAGATTCAGTATATGAGCCATTGTTCAGTGTCCAACCACGTGACACCCCAAAATGATGTAAGTTTAGATGGCTTTAGCAGGAGTAAAGGAAGCAGAGTTTTTTTTGGTGTTTAGAAGTGGAACTTCTGCAGCTCACGACAGAGTGCTCCCTTGATCTCATACACCACTCCCAATTCAGCGGAATCTAGACGGAAGAACCATCTGAATTTGCTGAGTATTTACAAATATTCAACAAATATTTAGTTGTGAGCATTTATTGAGTATACTCATAGATTTTCTGAGTATGTCCTAAGTATTTGCTTATTTGTTGAATATTTATTGAGTATTTAGAAATACTCGGTAAATACTCAACAAATTCGGGTGATTCTTCCGTCCAGACTCCACATATAATAATTTCTAGATTCTAAGAGAGGGGCAACCCCCATTCGATCCTAGCTAGACACTCCAGCTCTCTCATTTGGTCCACTCGTACGCCTCCCCCTTGCTCCTATCTCCTTATTCATACGACTAATTATTACATGTAGAGTATGGACCATCTGGATTGCTGTGTATTTATTGAGAATTTATAAATACACATCAAATATATAGTAAATACTCAGTTGTGAGTCTTTGTTGAGTATTTATTATGTATTTGTTGAGTATTTACAAATACTCAGCAAATACATAGCAAATTTGGACGGTTATCTCGTCTGGACTCCACACGTAATAATCTCTCTGTTCGCACACCCCATAGACGAAGACCTCTCTATACTTATGCTTCTCTCACACCCTGTCCGAGCCTAGGTCGATGTCAGTCCTGCCTCCATCGACCTCCTGATCTAGCCGAGCCCGACTTTTCACCAGACTGCTCCACTTTCACTCGTTTACGAGCTTCCTGACACAACTCTGATCTCACATCACCTGTGTAAGCCAAACCGAGTAGAGCAGGTCGATCTCCAGCCACCCAACTTGACCTCCTTGCCCCCCTTCGCAGTCCACCCTAGCTGACCCATTGAGGTGATCTTCTTCTCACTTCTTCTTCTCCTTACTTTCCTCCTCCTCTTCTTCTTCTTCCTCTTGATTTATCTCCCTCTATTTTCCTCTTCTTCTTCTTATTCTTATTCTTCTTTATTATTATTATTATTATTATTATTCTTCTTCTACTACTTTCCTCTTTGATCTTCTTCTTCCTTGTTTAAAAAGAAAAAAAAAAAAAGTCATAGAAATACTTATGTTTTCTTTTCAAAACAACAGTTATGAATTAGAGTGAAATGGTTATATTACTACACTTGAATTATTTCTCTTTGGCTTAAAGAGCAATTAATTCACACAAAAGTAAATTAGCAATTTACATATATACCATTTCTTATTATTGGCATGCAAGGTATTTCTATCAACGCTTATTCAGAAGATAGGTGAACTTTGATTAAATAAAGGGGGGTTGGATAAATGCATCTCCACTTTATTTCATTCATACTTCCAAAGAAATCAATGGGTTGGAGAAAGATAAAAATTTTATATATGTTACAAATGGTAATCATACACAAAGCATGCATTCACACAATTTTCATCACAATATAGTTTATAACTAATTGGAAAAAGTTTCCAAATAATTGCATAATTCAATGACATACATATATGCATGATCAGTAGATGAAAATTGGATTACTAGATTAGAGAATGGAATTGCTTCATTTATTTTTTTTTTTCTAGTTGTATTCAGCATGGACACTTCATGAGCCTTACCTAGATTGGATAATTAAATACACATTTGTGCCTAAAATGCATTTCTTGCAACTATTAATATGCATAGAATACTATATTGATTTTTTTATAACAAATGGTATTCATGCATGTTTGTAAGGGTTAATATCTTGTTGGTACCTTCCCATGATAAGTTGCATGATATTGAAGTGTGTTGAAGTGGTTTCTTAGTGCATTTGATGCATTATTATGTTGGTGATTTCAAGGGATTAAGGTGATAGGATTCTACTCTCTTGTTAATGTTTATATTTAAGCAAGATAAGTAGTACACTTGTGAAGGTCCAAAAGAGTGCTATTCCACCATAATTGTTTCTCTAAGTTGCTTTCAAATAATCACTCCATAGATCATTGAATTTGGCACATGTTGAAAGAAATAGGTCACTCATGAAATGAAAAATGATTATCCAAGTCACAAAATATGTTTCTTTTTCATATTATTTCGTTAAATGCTTTCTTTATAATTTCATTGATATGAGCGGGTTTAATGAAGTTTAATGTTAAATAAAAAATGTTTGGATTCAAATTCATGCTTCAATATTATGTGGTAAGTGAAACTCACATGCTTGTTAGAAAAATTTCTATGAATATTTGAGATTGTGTGGTAAAGGGAATTATATCTATGTTAATAAAGTTTTCATGTATGATGTGCATAAGTATATGTTCTACATTAATGAGCCTTCTTGTGCTTTGTGTTCATAGGCTTTGCATCCTATACATATGTTTTACAGAGGTTATGAGAATTTCAAAATGGAGAATGTTAGTAAAAAAAACATTTGAGATGGTTGATGTATGTGTATTCATCGCCCTTATGCAAGAATGAGAATTCGTGTAGGTGGGATTTTGTTTATGATTGGAAGGAATTTATGCATATGCGAATAATTTTATATAAGAGACAGAAAATTATCATACACATGTATATGTAGATTTTGCATTCACTCGTTTTCATCACAACTCATGATAAAAAATATAGTTGAAATTTGTTAAGGTCTTGATGGAGGTATACTTGGTTTTAAAGAAGTTACAAGTATGGTGATATAATTATATATACCTTTGAATCTTGATATGCATATCTATTTGGTTTCATGTAATATAAGGTTTGGTAACTATGATTAGATGCATTCACTTGTTTTATATTCCGATTGTGAGCATACATAGATTTAATCCAAAAAAATATATTATTTGTGTTGGAAAGGAGTACAAGTTATTGGAAGAAAATAAATGCGCATTTATCTACTTTTCTTACATTACCTTTAATACTTGAATAAAGTCTAAGCGTATAAAAGAAAATGGCTTGAAATAACACTCTTATTAATAATAGAAGTCGCATCATTTTGTCATTCGTGGTTTCAAATCAAGCTTAGTGTGATGTTTAATTGTTTGTTTATGAAGTCGAAAGGTCATTGGCTGCATTTGTATTTTGATGCATAGGTAAATGAAGGATGGTAGGTAATATGTTAAGCTTAGTTTCATACCTGATTTAATAAAAAGGGCCTTTGTATATTAATCGAAGATTCATTCATAAACTTCCATAACAGTTAAGCAAAAATCGTGATATTGAATTTACAAATGTCTCTTCATGCCTTCACAAGTCATGTTTTAAACATACAACTCACCACCAATGCCCATGTGATATTTTTATATAATCTTGATTTTTTTTAAAAATCCCACCTACATTTTGAAATAATGTGAATATGGAACCTTGTAATTACATTATACAACTTCATTCATTTCAAGCTTCAATCACAAGTATATATTGATTCAATATGAAGTTGTATGGTTTATGTTAGAAAGTTTAATTAGTTAAAAAAAAAGGAGAAAAGTAAAGTTGTTATTATGTGGTGTAAAGGTTTCTATCCAAGTTAGTAAACTCTCATATATTTCATATATATGTTAGTAAGCTTTCATATGCTCTATGTATGATTTTCTTCTATATTCTGTGATGGCAAATCTCTATGTCCCATGTTAGTAGACTTTCATATGATTCATGTATAGCCTCTCTTTATGCTCCATGTTAAAAAACCTTTATATTACTTTATGTTCTAATGGTGGCACACTTATGTTTGATAAATTCAAATGTTGAGTTGATTGTTAGTTAGACTTTTATTTAGTTACTCTTTCTTTGAATGATATGTACTCTCACTCATGTTCTTCTTTTGTTTGCCTTACTTGTGAGGTATATTACATCTTGCATATGTCATTGATCAGCAGATTGTGCTTGCTTAGGCCTTATGAGAAGGCTCCTATGTTTACCAAGGTGTACGGATACACCTCGATACGCCATGATCAGATATATTTTCTACAGCTCAATTAAGACTTTCTCTTTTGTATGTCGAATGACTATACTAGCATACGCCAGACTACATTATTTTCCACCCAAATCATATGGTAGGAATTTATTAGTCATTTGCCATAAGGTAGTAAACTGATGAAGCCTTGACCTTATTGGATAAGGTTTTCCCCCTTTATGAACCTTAGACCTTCACGGTCACCTAGGCCTGTACTGTAGACCTGCCTATTGTGCCGTGTGCATTATTATTTTCTCGCGCGAAGTGGGCCTCATTAGGATGGTTTTCATTGGAATTTTAAAATATTTAAATAATTCTAAAAACCACCTCTTAATGATTTTCAAGCTTTTAAATATGATTTTTTTTCTAAATATGCTAATAATATAAAAAATATAATAAAAGATGAGCTCTAACATGTTAGGTAGATTAATTTATATGTTAGTGTTGCGTTTTATATCTCCTTATAGGTAATATGTTTAGTCTTGTTATTTGAATCTAGTGTAATGCCCTTTGTTTGATGTTCATTTGTTGCAAATGATAATAAAAAAATGAAATATAAAAAAATCAAATTGACAAAGTTAATTGATGAAATATAACTAATGAACTCATAATCAATCCTAACTCGATAATGAACCAACTAAAATGATAATCACACATAAAAAATCTATTAAGTAATAAATAAAAATCAATTAAACAATAAGATGATTGCTGAGCAACTCGGGCCCACGAGGCTATTAAGTTAGATCCAACAAGGGTGAAATAAACCTCATGGCCCTGGTTTAATAATGACAATTATCACTCAACCTAAATAATAAGTAATAAATCATCAACAAACTAAGCTTTATAATCTTCATTATGTTCAATTTGGAAAGTAAACCTGTATCAAACCGATAATATTTTAAGGGTTAAGGTGATTAATAAAATGTAATAAATATGTTTATCTTTCACATGTCCCAACCTATTAATGAAGTTTATAGGTTGAACTATTTTGAGCTGCGGGGCTACGTATTCTAAGAAGGCCTTGGTCCTCATACCCATTGTGACAACATCATGAATTGATTGACAGTAAAATTTATTAAAATCCATAAATCAGGAGAGCTTTAAATAAATTTCTGTAAACTCTTAAAACCACTATGAACTATAAATTGAATTAATATTTTAATTAACAATTTGCTCTCTTTCAACTTTAAATTAATTAAAATCCCTTAATTAAACTATATCTTAAAAAAATCATAACGAACCTCGAGTTGTGGGGCCATGTATTCTAAGGAGGTCTTGGTTCTTGTACCCGTTGTGATAATGCCATGTGCCTCACGAATTAAGAGAGAAGGGTCTAAAGATCTAAATAAATTGTCCCATTCAAAAAAAATCTAAAGCCACCCTTATGAACCCAACCCAACTCTTTAACCACTTAAATATTAAACTCTAAGTCTGGTAGGAGCTTAGTATATCTATAGGTAGAGGGTTTTCTATTCATATATCAGTCTTTTAAAAATAAATCTATCTTAAACATAGGAATCTTAGGGCTTTTATGGTGGGTAATAGATCCACTTTGTGTGTCACCCATTAGCTTCACCTCGAGTCTTAGAACATTGAGGAAGTATTAACCGACCTTGCAATATCATAACCATTCTAGCCTTAGTTAGATGTAGGATTGAGTATGGGTCAATTTTTCTTCAATTCTTTACAATCCTAGCATAGGAAAGGACCCATGTATTTGGGTTCTTTATAATCTAATGATCAAAATTATAACTCTAAAATTGAATTGTAATTAATCTACCATAAATGGCTAATCACTTAAAGAAGAATTCTAGGGCTAATAAATTGAACAACATAAACTTAACCCTGTAAGTTGTAGCTATGATGGAGCTTAACTATCTTTTTTTTTTAAATTTTTCTAGGGTGTATCGCAGAACTCAACTGCATTTCTGGCCTTTTATTATTATTTATTTATTGATGATTGGTGTGTTTACTATGATTGCATACTAGAACTGCATGCTTTTTCCTAGGTTTCTTACTTTTTTTTTGCTTTGGGGTGGCTTAGATGGAGTCTACAGTAGGCTCTTAGGATGTTAAAATTTCTATAAATATAAAAATCTGTCTAATCAAGATAAAATAAACACAGGATTTAAAATCAACCAATTTTTCAAAACTAATGCATAACCACTTTTGGGTCACCCTATAAAATATAATAAATATTTTAAATCCAACTCACTTCACAATGACTATTACCTAGTTTTGATTAGCCCTATCTTGCATGCATAGCCTGAGTCAATCATATAGATTTTCTTTTATCACATAGATGGATAGTTCATTTTTGCATAACATAATGCCATCCATGGTCGGGCTTAAGGTCCATTTCTCTTCTGTATCTCCCACCACTTTTGCATTTACATATGACCAGATTACATGGATCTGAGATGCTAAGTGGAGTTTAGTTGGTACCCCTTTTCAAGCAGGATGATAAATCCTGATTGGGAATGTTTATGTCCCTTGTGGGGTTTAAGTTATAAGTTTTATCGCTGTCTTTTATTAGTTAGATCGTGGGCATTAGTATTGAGTACGGTACATCCTTTATAATTTTAAGATCAAAGGAAGACGGTATGGATATACCACTACATGCCTTATTATTGGGCAAGTTCTTCATTATTGGGAGAATATAAATCTCACATATCTACGTCACATTGATGGCATCACTTTCATATTTCTCTCATGTATGCTTCATGTGTGATGTTTCCCCTGATTTCTCCTCTTTTAACCTACCGAGTGGTTATATGATCATTGTACGTTGAATAACCCAAATGAGCATATCTTCCTTTAGATTAGGAGAGCCTAGAAATCCTATTATGTGCTAAGCCACGAAGAGAATAGAATAACATCCCTAATCGAGAGTATTCATAGGCCAAGACTTAAGATGTAATTAACCATGGGAGCTTGTGTCCGTGGAAAACTAACACCCACATAAAATAAATCCCATACGAGCTGATGTATCAAATGAGGAAAAGCTTGTGATTATCAAGTCATATATGCTATTATCCGTCGAGATGTGTAGGCGACAGCCGCTATTCTCTATGGATAATCGTATCTATGATTCCATCTGCTCTTCAATTAGTCTGCTTACGTAGAATGTAAAGACTTACAACCATTTTGTCCTATAGGATAGTGCGATCGTACTCTTTGTATTCTAACCCCTTGATCATCATCCTTTCAGAGACCCACAACAAGTAATAAAAAGAGGTAGAATGAAAAGTTGCCTTCACCCTATAGGATTAGAAGGAAAAATTTGTGTTCATTAATTTAGTTAGCAAAATTTTGTGATCAAAATTTGCCTACATCATGTTTGTGCATGAAAACTTAATTTTGGATGGATGGATGATCTTTGCATTATAATAATTAATGCAAAGTTCATCAATTTGTACAAACACCCATCATTAATTGTTTCAGCCCGTGAAAACTTGACAAGCACAAGATCTTAAAAATCAGGTTGGAAAGAGTAGTCAATGTTAAATAGTTCATTTAAGATTTAAATGTGATTTAGGCTTTATTTAGGGTAGCTTTGCTCCTACTTTTTAGTACAAAAATATTTTGAACTAGACATTTTTTTTTTACTAAAAAGATGTTTTAAAAAGTTGTGCGAAAGCTATCTCAAATGAAGCCTTAATCATGATGATACAACATATCTTAAAATTATTTAATATTTATTTAAATAATATAATAATGATACAAATTTATAATAAAATTAAAAAGAAACATTTATGAAAAATAAAATATTACTTAAAATAATTATATAATTCTAAAATTTAAAAATACTCTATATTTAAATAATAGAAAAAAAAGAAGTTTAATATTATCAAATTTATGATAATTTATTTGATTAATCTCTTCTTTTGGGGTTATAATATAATGAAATTCTTCTATAAGAATCTATATTAAAAAAATCAATTTAAAAAGTAGAAGAAGATTAATATCAAATAAAAAATGCATAAGTTAAAATAAACTATTAAATGAATCAAATAAATAAAAATTTATCAAACGTCCTATGATTTGGCTATGTAATTGATTTTTTTTTTCAATTCTGCTAATGAACAATTTTTCGCTTGGACTAAGCCGATTTGACAGGCTAGCCTAATCCAATTTGATTGATATCCATAGATACTATCACATTCGTCTGATCAGGCACAATCTGATTTGAAAAAAAAGATTGAATTAGCCACTAATTTTTTCTAAAAGAATAAAATTGTTTTCGACTATGTAAAAATAATAATTTATTTTTTAACTATTTAAATATAAATTAAATTAGTCATTCTTTAAAAATATTTAGGCCATTATCTAAAAAGTTAAAGAAGTAAAATGTGATTATAAAAATATTTAAAAATTACTTTGATATTTTGATTTTTCATAAAAAATAAAGAAATAAGTTTCATCCTTATCTCATTTGAATTGTGTAAATGTGTCATTATTAAAAACTCACTACGGGCCAATGGAGAGGGTGTGATGATGAGCCGTTCTGCCTATCTGGAGGTAGCTTTTCTTCGCGACGAAGGATGGGTACGATGTCGCTCTTTTTTAAGCTAGTTGGTTAAAGTTGCTCTCATAAATAAGAACAATAAAATGTCGGCCTTTGCAAAAATAAGTCTTTGGGTTCAAACCTTAACGGTGTAATAAAATCCTTCCTCATTCTGCACCATCCCTTCGTTATAGTTGCCGCACAAGTTCCAGAAGAAACGTCGGATATTTGGCGATCGGGGGTGCGAAACACGACGTGTGGGCGTTTGCGAGTGTGGAAGGGAGAGAGAGAGAAGGGTGAAGCAGACATGAGCTACCAGCAAGCCCCAACTTCCTATCCTCCACCAGGCAGTTCGATGCCCTGCCAACTTTCTTTTCGTTTATCATCTTTTCTTTGATTTTCCTGCCATCTGCTCTCTTGTCTAGGGTTTCTTGCGTCTTTTCTAATTTGGTGTTTTGATTCATATACGGAAAGGAAATGAAGGGTTTGAGATTTCGATAACTGGTTTTAGGCCAATAGAACGAAGTTTCTGAATTTCATTTCGTTTTCACACCCTGTCATGCAAGTGCAGCATTATTGGCATTTGTTCGATTTAGTACTTTTCCCCAAGTTATGCTATGCCTTTGTGTTCTTTGGCGTCCTTGCCGATTTGTTTTGTTGTGTATTGATTTTAATTGGTATTTTGAAGGAGAAAAATGATGGTTTGGGTTCTTTGGTTTGTTTTAGGGTATAGCCATCCGTACCCTCCACCGCCACCTCAAGCAGGGTACGCTTATCCTGGTCCTGCTCCGCCTCCCTCTGGGTTTTATCCTCCGCCCCCGCAGCCTCCGGGCTATCAGAGCTACTTCAATGATGACTATGGCCAGCCGGGGCCACCCCCGCCTCAACCTCCTTCTCAGATGTATTACCACCATCATCACCACCATGAAGATGACTCTTGCCTTTCTTTTTTGAGGGGATGGTAAGATAATCTAGACGGTCTCCTTTTTCGTTCTATTGTCTATTACTCTTCTTGTGGAGATGTGGCATGCAGTGTGCTTTTATTATCATTTGGAAAAATGCCTTCTTTGCTTAGGGGCTGTTTGGCAACAAGTGGGATTTAGCTTTATTGGGATTTAGTAAATCCTGTAAATCCGGATTTAGTAAATCCGAAATGTGTTAAATCCTAAAAACTGTTTGGTATGCCAAATGTTAAATACTGTTAAATCCTGAAAAACTATTTGGTAATATTTTTCAGGATTTATGGCGGTTAGGGATTTAAATTTTAAGAAGTTATTTATGAAATAATGATAATTGCATAAAACATGATTAAACAAACTTGAGTTCATACAAAATTACCGAAAATTCAATAAAGAGCAAATTACAAAGTAATATTGACCAAAATGACAGATAGAGTATTAAATAAGACAATGCTTTAAATTTTCATATGTCTTCATATCTACTTATTGGGAGCCAATTTATTTTCACAACAATCGATTTCTTTGATTTGCAATCTGAAATAAAGAAATAAAAGAATTATTATAAAATATAATGTAGTTAAAGAAACTTAAGACAAACCAAAATTCTTACTCGAGCATTTCATAAATCAATGGCGATATTGTGCCTGATTGCTTCACCCTGAATTCTTTCTCCTATACTCGCATGTAAGTTGGGATCCTCCTCAGGCATATTAACTTCCTCACTTTCAGCATCATATTGCATTTCCGTCTGTGACATATTGAAGTATATATCATGTCCGTGGTATCGGCTAATAAAGTTATGCAGAACGGCACAAGCAATGACTATATCTGCTTGAACACTCAATGGAAATTGTCGCATGTGCGTCAAAACTTGAAATCGTTCCTTCCAAATCCCAAAAGTTTGCTCAACCACATTGCGTAGCTATGCGTGTCGGTGATTGAATAACTTTTGTTTAGCAGTGTATCGCCTTGATGTACTTCCACGATAATCAGCCAAGTGATATCGATATCCGCGAAATGGGGCAATCAATTTATCAGTATTTATATCGCTCAAGTGGTTCGACATCGTATGGCTAAACTGTAATGGATGAAAATAAATTTTAGTTCTCAATAACAGCATCTACCAAATAAAGCAGAAACAACATACAGAACAACAAGTTGAATGAAAAAAACCTGTAGTTTGCTTTTTCTAATTTTGGCACTAATACAGAAGCATTCAAGTTGGATTTTCAAAATTAACTTGGGATACAAGTGGCAGCAAGCCTCTATAAGTCGCATATCATATTGAAATTTATTCTTACAGATCACATTGTTTAGTGCAATAGGCAAGGTGAACAAACTAAAAATCATAAATGAACACTGGAACGTACAGATAAAATTTATTTGTATTTATATCATTGCTTAAAGAAATTCACAACCATCTAAAAAAAACAGCAGATCAACATCTAGATTGTCATTTTCTCTAGTTTCGAAATAATGTAAATTGCTAAAAAGGCTAAACTATTGGTACACCAATCTAAACGTAGTGTGGATATGAGTTGTAGCCAAACGTAGAGGTCGGCGTCAGTTTAAGGAGGTAAGGGGGTCGGATGAGGCTTCGGCTTGCTGGAGAGCTTGACTCCAGAAGGTTTCGGCTCAAATGGGTTCAGCCTTCAAGGAGGTGGGATCGATCCTGGGAGGACATCGGGATGCCTGCGAATAGGAGAGGAGGGAGCGACGTCGGCAATAGGTAAGGGCTTGATTTGGGTTCGGTGGGGAAGTGGAGTTCGGCACTGGATTGAGGGCTTCAGCAGTTGGGGATGGAGAGTTCGGTTTCGATTCGATGGGAGGAAGAGAATTCAGCTGTGGGAGGTCGCCTCGGCCGTGGACTGGAGAGGCTTTGGATCGGAGACTGGGGCGAAGGCTGAGGTCGGGATTGAGGGAGATTGAGAGTTGTCGCGTACAGGGAAAGGAAGTAGCGGGGGTTCTACGATCATGTGGAGCCTTCGTTCACGTTTTAAAGGCGGAGGCAGAGGCGAGAAAGGACTTCCTCGAGCGGAGTTTGAGTAGAAATCGCGGAGAAGCGACTCGAACGGCGCCGACTCGCGGGATTTGCGGCAGAGGTACGATCTTCCTCCTTTTTTTTGCGTTCGTTTGGGTATGATCCGTAGGTCAACAAATGCCCCCCAACAAATGTGGTATGCGTCTAGAGCGAATCACGTTTGTTGTAAGCTGATTGACCCTGTTGATCTCTAGATATTTGTTCTAGATGTCACACAGAGATTTTCATTTAGTGGATCTCCAAAGACTTGCTTGGATGTCACGCTGAGGGCTTCTTTAGCGGATCTCCAAAACTTGCTTGGATGTCACACTAAAATTATCATTCTGTAGATCTTCAAGAGTCTATCTTTGTGTCTTTATAGATCTTTAGATGCACTTGTAATCTTTAGTGGGATTGACATGTTGGTTTTTGTGATTTCTGTGATTGTACTCCATGTTGTAGATGATTTTAAATATTTATTTGTGAATCTCAGCGCGCAGCGCGATGTCGACCCAAATAAATATTTAAAATACCCCCAGTCTCTAGGGACATTTGTAGATGTCATTCAGGATACTTCTTTTTGTAGCTTTAGTTTCCCTGAGATTCTGGCTCCTTCTGTCCTGTGCTTTGTGCTGCGGACATCGTTGGAGAATTGCCTGATTTGCCTTTACTAACTTGTCAGGTGGTTTGTGCCTTCTGCCCTATGCTTCTAGCTTTGGCGGGCTTGATGAAGGAGTAGGTGCCGGCGACATAAACCTTTTAGGTTTGTTTTAGGTCAGTGGCGAGAAGTCATCGGTCCAGAGCTTTGTGCATAACGGACTTGTTGATGACGGAATTCTCAGTTCAGCCTCAGGCTTCTCATGAACTTTGGGATAATTTCTTCGGTCCTTTGCTTTGTGCTTTAGCGGACTTGTTGAAGAAAAGTTCCTTCGATCTTAGCTTGATGCTTTACGGATTTGTTGAAGGATTTACAGGTTTTGGATTCGGTTGATAGTACCAAACTTGGGTAGTATCTTGATCCTTAACCACTTGAGGAGACTTTAATCTGAGTCACTTGAGTTCATCAGATTGGGCGAGCTGGGATTTGACAGCTCTTCGTCCTCTGGTTGCTGAGATGGGGGTTCCTCTACTATGGCCTTTCTTATGGCGTGTTGAGTAGATGGAGCTGCCAGCGATCCGGCCATATTTGGGCTTGTTGGATCCGACCTCTTACACCCATTCAGGCTTCAGACTTAAGCTAGGGGAAATGTGCTTCCCAATGCTGATTTTGCTGAAGTTGATAGATTTGGAGTCTTCTTTTGTGGTTGAAGATTTAGAGCCTACGTGAATTTGATAGTTGCTCGAGATTCCTTCTTCCTACTGGAACTTTAATTCTCCGGCCAATTAGGAGAATTTGGTAGACTACGATCACTTGAACTTGTCGAGTCAAATTTGCCTTCGTACTTCCTACAGTCCCTACTGACGGGTTGACGAAGTGGGGGTTTCGCTACTATGGCCTTTCTTGTGGCTTGTTGAGTAGACGGAGCTGCCATCGATCCGACCATATTTGGGCGTGTTGGATCCGACCTCTTACACCCACTCGAACCTTAAGCTTCAGACTGCTGAAAGACTTCAGGTTGTTTTGGCTCAATTTGTTAGAGTGCGAAGTCACAAAAGTCTCTTTCTGACCTTTGAAACGTTGATTTTGTTTGAGAAAGTGGCGTCCCAAACTTTTGGGAGATCACCTGCATATACTTTGAAAAGAAATCATTGTATTCTTTAGTATAAAAGAATATTTGCGTTGGTGATTTTAAATATTTATTCGGGGATCTCGGCATGCAGCGCGATGTCGACCCGAATAAATATTTAAAATGCCCCCTGTCTCACAGGGACATTTCATAATAGAATAAATTTAAAATTTTGTGATTTTAAATATTTATTTGGGGATCTCGGCGCTTAGCACGATGTCAACCCAAATAAATATTTAAAATGCCCTCTGTCTCGTAGGGTGATTTTGAAATGCATTCTTGCAACACAAGAGAATTTAAAAAATGTAGAGTGTATATGTTAATGAACATACATAAAATACACAGTACATTAAGCATAACATTTCTTCGGGCAATCTTATGCATGATACTTCTTCAAGTGTCGACCGTTGATTGGCGGCATGGGCCTCTGACCTTGTAGATCGATAAGCTAATAGGCTCCTCCCTGATACACCTTTTCGATAACAAAGGGGCCCTCCCAATTGGATACGAATTTACCATCAATTTTTCGGTGAGGGATGATTGGCCTTCTTAGCACCAGGACCAATTCTCCTTCTTGAAAGGATCGAGGGCGCACCATCAGATCGAATGAATTTGCCATTCTCCCTCGGTAAATTTCTAAATTTTGTTGAGCTTGCAATCTAACTTCATCGAGTGTATCGAGCTCCTCCATTTTTAATCGAGCATTTTGTTCTTGAGTGAGATCATGTTGAATTGCTACTCGAAGTGATGGTAGTTCTATTTCCAGTGGCAACACTGCTTCAGCTCCGAACACCAATGAGTAAGGAGTGGCCTCGGTCGATATTTTGTAGGTTGTACGATACGCCCACAATGCTTCTGTCATCTTTCTATGCCACTCTCTTTTGTTCTTGGTGAGGATCTTCTTTAGTCTGAGAAGATATAATTGAAATGCGATGAGACCTCTTGGAGAATTTTCCAATGTGTCGACCATCAAGAACATTGTTTGTAGAGGTCATCTTTGGGACCCACTTTTGATGAATTTTTTTTTTGGCGGATCTCAGGAATGTCCCACCATTCTTTGGCATATCTTTTTCCTCTAGAGATGTTAATCTTTATATTTATTTTCCTTCATGTCGGAACCTTTCGGCGGTGGATTCTTGGATATGTGTCCAAGTGTCACGCCCCGATGCTCACCGTATATACCTCGATTTTTTCTTTGATCTGCCATCGAAATAGATGGTTGTTTTTCCCTCTATCGGGACCTGATGTTCACCGTATATATCTCAATATTATCATTAATATTTTTGCTACTACTATAACACTTACACGACTAGCCAAAGATGGAAAGAGAAACCATTCCCCAGTGGAGTCGCCAGAAATCTGTGGGCTCCGAAAATTCGGCCCCGGCCTCCTCCCGCATTCTTGGTTTCTGAGGGGGGAAGTTTTAACGGATTAAGTTTCGGGGTAAATTTTGGAAGGCAGATGAGTATTGTAGATTAAGACACTACCCAGAGATTTCGCCCTCATTTTGCGAGGACTTTATGATCTGAGTTCTGGTTTCCTATAGGCGCAAGCCCCTATAGTTAATTACCCATCCCGATAACGAGAGAGAACTTTCGATTAAGGCTAGTCGTCAATCAGATATGTAAGGATATGTGTATCTGGCATATAGTAGCAGCATGAGTTGGGAATTTGAGGATTTCAGAATTTAGAAGATTGGAAGATTTGGAGATTTGAAGATTTGATATTTAAAATAGAAATTTTTACCACCTTGCACTTAAAGCGGATGGTGGGGGAATGGATGATAGACCCGATCAAGATCCCATGGTTCCGTCATCTCGGACCATCGTGGTCCCTGGTCTACTTAGTCAGAGGAGGTAGTCGACCCAACCTGACAGAAGGATCCTTGTCGACAGCTATGGGTTGCTTCGTCCAAGGGTACCTTATAGACCTGGGGTGAATATTTGCCTAAGGGGACAAATTTGAATCCACCTTAGCTAACAGAGGGCTTTGTGCCCTATCGATCATATCCTATTGATTCATATCTCAAGGATTTGATGCCATTGGGGAGCATACGGGCTCTGGCCATAACCATAATATAATGGTGCCATTTGGCGGCGACCACCTGGTTCAGAGGGCCCCGAGTCATAACCGTTTATCCTGCAGTGCCATTTGGCGGCGAAACTGCCGGTTAGAGGACTCGTACCACGTCCTTGCTGGCAAGAGATTGTTTGAGAATGGATCCTAGTGATATTTTCGACCAGACATTAGCTCTTTGTGAGCTGAAGTATTCTTCAATTTGTCTACCTCGACAAACTGTTGCGGAGGATGGATGGCCTTTGTTTTAAGTGATTTGAATGGTTGAGTTTCAATTTTAAATATCTGGAGTTGGAAAGATTTTTGGATTTTTGGATGTTTGGATGGCATTTTGAATTATTTGTATGAACCTCTCCGGTTGAGATTTGCTGTCAACGCGGCCATCATCGGGGTGACCTTGAGGTCACTTAAAAATATTTGAGGTTTGAGGGTATTTTGAAATATTTGAAGTTAACCCCTCCGGTTGAAATTTGCAATCAACGCGGCCATCATCGGGGTGCTTGGGGTCATTTATATTTTATTGATTGGACCCTGTCAACTCTATCTACTGGTCGATAGAGGATCGGGTTTCATAGGCTTTGAGCCTTTATAAGTGAATTTTCTTGATTATAGGCCTTGAAGGCCTAATATGAACTATAAAATAAATATTCCGGTCGATCTCGCGACCGCATATTTATTTAATGGTTTGAGCCGTGTCGACTCCTATTTACCTGTATAGGAGGATCGGGCTCAAACTGGAATTCACTTACTGACCCGCGCAGCATCCCTAAACGTCACATGTGTACCAATAACACGCTCGTCGGGGCCCATACGGGTGTTTAGTTGTATTTACCCCTTTTGTGTTCCTATGTGTATACAAATTAAGGTGCGCGTGCGGGGGTACTTTGAAATATCTGTGAACGCCTTCTGTCCGCTTGCATGAATGTTGCGGATCCGGTGGCGTCGTACGATCTCCCCAACTGTTGCTGGTAAGCAGGTAGATATTTTCATTCATAGATTGGAATTGACTTCAGGATACTGCATTTACTGAAGTCTTTCTGCATCTACCCACGAGTGACATATTTTACATACATCTGTACTCGTAGAGAGATTATATGTATTGCAGATCTTCCAAAATTGTTTACAGACATTGTGTGTATTTATTTCCATAAGGAGTTCCCTGTACTTATGATATACCCACTATTGCTATCCACTAATATTATATCATTTATCACTGCTCGCAAGAGATATTCATGTTCACTACAATCTCCTAAATGTGCCTATAGGAGAATCGTTGTACTTGCATCATATCCACCTTTCACCAATCTCAGGTGGTTTAAAAGTGTTTGTTTGCAAGGAGGGATCTTTCACCGTCAATTAACAATGTTGCCTTCTTCAATCAACAGGCACCATAGGGATTGTTGTAGGAGTCTATTACATTCTTTGTTTGTGCACATTGGAGTCTTGTAGTGTGACTGTTTGTCCCTCGATGTTGGTGACGAGGATGTTGCAATATCCTTCCTACAAGAACTCGTGGGTGTTCGCATTTGTTGCATCTTGGTCACATTTATTTACAAGGATCAATATATTTCATGTAACATTGAGTTAACTGTTCTTATAGCTTGAGTTCCCTCGCATACGATTCAAGCTTTGAGTTCCTTGTATATGTTTGATTCCAAGTTCAGTTTCATTCAGACTTGAATTCATTCAAGTCTTCTACTGTCATATCGAGTTCATCCGGATTTGAATCTTATGCTTGCAAATTCAAATTTTACTTTGCATAAGTTCTTGTTATCCATATCTTGCTCCAGTTTGAGTTCAGAGTACATGTTCGCGAGTCTACTGTTGACTTGTCCAAGTCCTTGTTCAAATTCAATTGAAGTTCAAACATGGTTCAGAACTTGAGTACAAGCCTTGTTGTCTAAATCAAGTTCATGTCCACATCTTGTAAGCTCCCTGCAGTCAAGCTGAAAGTTCTTGTTGGTGTTCAAACCAAGCAAGTCAAGTTTGAATCAAGTTCTTTGTTCATTTGAGTTTGAATCCAACTAGTCCAAGTCACATTCATTTGATATTCAAATTTAGTCCAAGCTTTGTCCACTTGATACTCAAATCAAGTTCAAATCCCATGACTCATATAGTTACATTGAGTTCATTCGGATTCGAGTCAAATGCTTGCAAGTTCAAAGCTCAAATTTCACTTGATGTTGTACAGCTCGAATTCAACATATAAGTTCAAGTTCTCTGAAGTCTTGCTCAATTCATGTTCAGATCATCATCATTTGTTCAAGTTCAATTCAACATTATCTGACTCAAAGTCGGTCTTCTTTTGTCAAGTTTAAACTCAAGTCTAGTCTGAGTTCAAGTTCATTGTCGTTCTGGTTCGAGTTCAGTTCAAATCAAGTCTGATGTATAGTTCATTGTGATTTGCACTAATTAAAATTCATTTGATTTCAATTTAAAATGTTTGTTCAGTTTAGGTTCATTCTCTGAATCGAGTCCTTGGTTTGTCCAAATTTCATTCAAGTCAGGTCCAAGTGGTCTTTTATTCACCTGAAATTTCGGCAGCATTCCGGCATCTCCCCCGTTTAGGGGAAATTACGGAAAATTGGGCCTTTTTCACCACGCTTAAGAAAGCGTGTATGGTAGGTGCCCTCTTTTGAGGACACCGCGGCCGTGTAAAGTCTTCAATCCCCACCACGCTTAAGAAAGCGTGTATGGGTCTTCAAATGTACCTGAAAAAGACGAGTAGTTGTTTCCCCGCAGGTACAGAGCCGTGTACGATTACTTAAAATTGTCCCCACCACGCTAAGAAAAGCGTGTATAGGGCCTACCCGCCTCGCCGTAGGTGTCGCACCGGGTTCCCTTCCCACCACGCTTAAGAAAGCGTGTATAGGCGGTTTGCCGGCTTGACACGAACGCCGATGATAGGATTTTGGGGTTAAGGGATCGCTCACCTACCTCGTCATAGGTGTTGCGCCGGGTTCCCTTCCCACCACGCTTAAGAAAGCGTGTATGGGTGGCTTGCCGGCCCGACACGCATGTCGAGGTAAGAGAGGAATTATCAAATGTGCACGATGAACCAAGGCACAAAAATTTTCTCTTTTTCTTTTGTTTTCTTTCTTTTTCTTTTCTTTTTTTTTTCTTTTTTTTTTTTGGAAACTTTCATTCACTATTTTCTTTTTTTTTTTGCGAACTTCTTCTCTCCCTTTATATATATATATATATATATATAGGTAATATACTAATACTAGTTAAAATAATAATAGTAGTTATGAAACTAATAATAGTTAGTAAAAACTAATAACTAAATAAATTAGGACACTACATAATACTAATAATATTTAATAACTATTATAATAAGACTAAACGATATTAATACTAACATAAAATCTGAGAGTGGGAAAGATAGTTACTGCGAGACTGAGTTGGATACAACGTCAGGTCATAGGTTTGATCGGACCTATACTAAGGTAGAAGTCGGGTAAGTGTGTGGAGTTTGTCTAAGTCTACCAGAGTCGATTGAGGTCAAATCTGGCAAGGCTTGCGACGTTGAATTTGGTTCGGCTAGGGTACATGACAAGTGGATCGGCTAGAGTTCGGATGGGATTCGGCCAGATATAGGGAAGTCGACGGGCAAAGCTCCCATCTCAGAGGATTTCAGCAAGGTATAGAGGTCGGCGTCGGTTTAAGGAGGTAAGGGGGTCAGATGAGGCTTCGGCTTGCTGGAGAGCTTGACTCCAGAAGGTTTCGGCTCAAATGGGTTCAGCCTTCAAGGAGGTGGGATCGATCCTGGGAGGACATCGGGATGCCTGCGAATAGGAGAGGAGGGAGCGACGTCGGCAATAGGTAAGGGCTTGATTTGGGTTCGGTGGGGAAGTGGAGTTCGGCACTGGATTGAGGGCTTCAGCAGTTGGGGATGGAGAGTTCGGTTTCGATTCGATGGGAGGAAGAGGATTCAGCTGTGGGAGGTCGCCTCGGCCGTGGACTGGAGAGGCTTTGGATCGGAGACTGGGGCGAAGGCTGAGGTCGGGATTGAGGGAGATTGAGAGTTGTCGCGTACAGGGAGAGGAAGTAGCGGGGGTTCTGCGATCATGTGGAGCCTTCGTTCGCGTTTTAAAGGCGGAGGCAGAGGCGGGAAAGGACTTCCTCGAGCGGAGTTTGAGCAGAAATCGCGGAGAAGCGACTCGAACGGCGCCGGCTTGCGGGATTTGCGGCAGAGGTACGATCTTCCTCCTTTTTTTTGCATTCGTTTGGGTATGATCCGTAGGTCAACACCTTCCTCCACTTGAACCATCCAACTTGAATTCTATTAATAATATCCCCATCAATTTCACCATTACTCTGAACAATAGACCTAAGATATCTAAAACGCGTGCTCTTATTAATGACTTGATCGCCCAAAGTCACAATCCCCCCACTAGATCTATTATTACTAAAATTACACTCAATATATTTAGTTTTAGATCTACTCAAACAAAAGCCTTTAGACTTTAAGGTTGACATCCATAATTCAAGTTTACCTTCAACTCCCTCTCTAGTCTTATCAACAAGAAGAATATCATCAGCAAAAGGTATACACCAGGGTACAACCTCTTGCAAATGTCTAGTGAGAACATCCATAACTAAAGCAAAAAGATATGGGCTTAAGGATGATCCTTGATGTAATCCAACTGAAATAGGAAAATACTTGGTCAAACTACCTTGTGTTTGAACACAAGTAACTGCTCTTGCATGCATATCCTTAATGACTTGTATATAAGCATTATTAATCCCTTTCTTATGTAGAACTCTCCATAGCACTTCTCTTGGAACTTTATCATATGCTTTCTCTAAATCAATAAAAATCATATGTAGATCCTCCTTATTCATTCTATACTTTTCCATCAAACCTCTCAATAAATGAAAAAAGGAAAAAAAAAAAAATCTAGTTTTCACAAAACAATTTATTGAAAGCGATAGAGCTAACAACTATGATCTAGCTGTTGTAAATAATGGTAGAGGCTAGCAATGAGCTATGAAATAAGTTAATGAATTTAAGAAAAAAATTATGAAGCTTTTAAAACACATTTAACAATCTAGAAGACTGATAGGGGTGTCCTTGCTTGACAAATAATGCTATAGGTATATCGTGTTCCTCACTGAATGAATACAAATACATATAATGAAAAATAATAATCATTTCATCTCTTTCCTGGTGCTTGAGATTTTAAATAATTCTAGAATGCAGTGGAAGTACCTCCTTAAGCTAACCCTTTTGTTGATTCAAACATTCTCATCAAGTGGAGCGGTGTGATGAGATGGGAGGTGAAGTGGCAAACATTGAATCAATGTTAGGGAAGATAAATATATCTACTTATCTCGGAAGGGTAAAAGAAATGACAAAATAAAGGGAGAGTGGAAAGAACTAATAAGATGAGTGGAACTATGGGTGCCAAGGAAACAGGGTACTTTGCTTGTCTATCTTTCAGATGCCTTTTATCGTCTTCCTCCTCCTTCCAACTGAATGAAGAACAAACACCAAATTTTGAGGGGAAGCCCTTTCTGGCTCTCTGTAATACTTTGCTGTAGCTTCTGTTACTCGCTAGTTGCTGTTGTTCATTTCTAGGATTTTGTGTGCATACCCATCTTTGACGGGTGAGCAAAAGAAAGCTTGACTGAGCTAAGAAATGAAATCAAGGAAGAAGAAGAAAGGTGAAAAAGCTAAGAAAGGAAATTCTAGCACCAGTACGATGGTAGTCTGAATTGCCATCCCGCCATCATAAGTACTTCATTTATTGAAGAGCTTGAATCTACTGTTATTTTCTTTTCCTTTACCTACATCCAAGTGTTAACTAATTTTCCCATGTTGCTTCACATTCATCTATCTCTGTTGGGGAAATGATTTAAATGTATTAGTTAATTTTATATAAACATTTTGACCTGAATGTGTACCTATTAATTTCTTGTCTTTATGGTTCATTTGACCAAAACCATAGCATTATTTTTTTTCTATCGAAGTGCTGAACTCTATAAATGAACCCTTAACTTTCACGGTTATAACTTATGGTTGTTGTAGTTGTCCCATTATGCTACAACTTGGTGAATGGTTGATTGTCTGACTCTCTAGCACCTATATCAATGTTAGCACCTATATCAATGCTGTCATCGTTGAATTGGCAATCTAATTTGGTATAATTGGGCAAGGCATTTAATGTAAATGCTAGCACAAGAATAGAGAAATCACACAAAAAAGGAGAATTTTATTTACTAACATGAACAATATTGAAAGAAGAAACTTGCTGTTCTTGATAGAAATAGAGGAAATTCTATTTCTTCTTTCCGCCACTTCCCATACCTTCAACTGAGCTTCAAAACAAAGGAAAAACCTCTCTTCGGCTAATACAATTGTTTATATAGACAAAGGCATCAATTTTACAAAAACATACTCCATAAAGTAAAATGTTTATTTAATAAGCAGTGCATCATTCTCCCTAGGCGCAAAAATATTTGACCTTGAATCAACTATCGGACCCGAATGAGTGTTATTGCTAGCAAACAAGATGTTGAAGACATTAGAGGTATGGATGTTAGCAATTAGTTGAAGGTATGGATGTTAGCAAGTAGTTGAAGACGATAAGCATTTGGATTGATTTTCTCAATCATTTTGAGTTGGACCAATTTGTTGAGCAGCTAGCTTAGTATATCCATGAGTGGGATATCGATCTTTTGAAAATACTCTATATATCTAATTTTCGACATTGCATTCTAGATGCTGACAAGATTCATCAATGGAAATTTTCTATTTTTCTATAGATATTCATTGATGAGGTCAGTTGCTGTCCCTTGTGGCCCACAAGGATGCAAAGGGAAAAGAAATCCAGTGGCCCACAGGGAGCAAAATTGTAAACCACATAAAATTGATTGAAACTTGTACTTCACTTAATTACATGGTTATGAGCAAATTTAGCATGACACAATATATCTCAGGACTTAACATTTGCACTGATTAGATTACGTAATAAATTGCCCCATGATAGGTTTTACTATTTTGGTTTGACTATCGGTTTGTGAATGATGTGCTAAGTTGAAATTGAAATTATTGTAACCAATCGTCATGGAATTCACCAAAAGTGATTTAAGAAACAGGTTTCACGATCTGAATCTATAGAGGCTAGTAAACTATGGAAATGGTAGATATCACAAAAGTATTATCGAGCAATGAGAATGGCGTCAATTGTTTGCTTTCTTGGAATGAAATCCATTTTGGAAAAAAAAAAAGAATCTACCACAATGAAATTAGAATCATTGCCTCATTGAGTTTGAGGAAGTCCCAGGATGAAATCTATATTAATATAAGTCCACGACGATGTTGGAATTGGAAGCAGTTGATATAATCTGACATTGGTCGCATAACCTTTTTGAAATTTGACAGGCACGTCACTGTTTGATGAACTTATGAATCTCTGTGCATAGACGACCAAAAATAAGAATAAGCAAAAAGAGACAATTTGATCCTCTCAAGTTGTAAACCTCTCAAAATGGGCCCTTTTTGCAGTAAAAAAGATGAGGGTTCATGCACTTGTAGTGTAAGCAAGATTTAACTGACAAATGGGTTATTTACATGTAAGTCCTGAAAGCACTCAAAACTAGGAATGGAAATATGCAATTGAGATGGGCAATTGTGGTAATGACTCAATGCGTCAATGACCTGATTTATTATGCTTGCTTTGTGTTTAATTGCAAAGGAAATTTTTTGTGGAAAAGTAGAGGCCCAAGAGGCACATCTGGTTGACACCTTGTCTTGATTTGTATTTTCTTAGGCGCCTCATGATTGGTATATAGAATAAACTCATTTTAAATTAAATAATGGCGCCAATGTTCAACAACAATGATATAAAATTCAAGGTTAGAGGTACTAAAGCGAAGTTTAGCACCATCAAGTTTGGCATTGAAATAAGCCCCCAATTGAGTAGCTTGGCTGAGGGCAACCCAAATACTGAGTTTAGATGAGCACAATGGAGTTCAAACAATTAAGTGGAATTTGGAAAGAGTAGAATAGGGGAAGTAAGGTGTTTTATAATGTCCTAAAATGTAGATTTAGTATCGGTTATCCAACATAAGTAATTATGTTTAATATAATTGATAAATGGTGTCATGATGTTGTTAAAATGCAGAATAATTCTTTGATAAAAAGTGGCCAGCCCTTGAAAATTGTGAACTTTCGTGGTTGTGGATGGATGTAGCCAATTCTAGATGGCTAAGACCTTTGAATCTTCAACTGTCCAATCATCTTTGGAGGTAATATATCCCCAGAAGAGAGAGATAATATTTCTGAAGAAGAGAGCTTGCTTAATGAGGAAGACGCATTTTGTCAAAGCTACAAAGAATTTTTCCTTGTACATAACAAGCAGAGGCAGAGATGTGGATAGTGTAGATCCCGATTGTCATTGAAAATGATTATGTTGGCAAAATAGAAGACAACAAATTTGCCAATAAAGGGCCACAGAGCTTGATTCATCACATGCATGAAGTGCTTGGGGCATTTGAAAGACTGAATAGCTTAACAAGCTATTCATATAAGCCTTCCAAAGTCATAAAGGCGGTCCTACATTTGTCCCTGAGAATTTGATTTGATCCGCATTTTAGATTGAGTTTGCTGAAGATCATTGCACTTCTAGGTTGATCAGGTTATCCAAACATGTAATAGGAATGATAATGGGCTATAATCTTGTTGATTGCATAACTGTCAACAAACATATGCCCGTCTTTTTATGGAGCGAATAGAGCTGGAATCGCATAGGGGCTAAAGCTCTTGCGAATGTGCCTTTTTGTCAACAATTCTTCCACTTGTCATTATAATTCATTGTATTCCCTTGGAATTATGCGATAATGTCATCGATTTGGTAATATAGTGGTAGGTAAAAGATCAATGCGATGTTGGATATCTCACGAGGGTGGAAGTTCGTCTGACAACAACTCTAAAAAGACATTCGACAACTCTAAAAAGACATTCGCAAACTCATCCAATAATGGCCGAATGATGTGTGGAATAGCATGTGCCTACTGGATTGGCTTGCTAATAAGGAGATATACAATCTTGTATTCCAACATAACATTCTCAAAACATTTTCTAGGTAACAAAATGCTACTAGAAGTTGAAAGACCATGTGGAGAAGCGCTATTTGGGAGTAGAGTAATGGTCTTGCCTAAAAAAATGCATGGGTATTTGAGCAATCATTGTGAATTGTTTCGTGGCCCGATCCCGATCCAACATAACATTCTCAAAACATTTTCTAGGTAACAAAATGCTACTAGAAGTTGAAAGACCATGTGGAGAAGCACTATTTGGGAGTAGAGTAATGGTCTTGCCTAAAAAAATGCATGGGTATTTGAGCAATCATGTGAATTGTTTCGTGGCCCGATCCCGATTCCCCCCCCCCCCCCCCCTCCCGTGCGAAAAGGTGACTTCCGTCCATGGGCACAATGTCGCACATAATTTCATCACGATAAGTTTTCCCAATGGACAAAAAAATTAGTGCTCGACGCAACATAGTTAGGCCTAAACTTTTGTTAAGCCATGGTAGCTTATAAGGTTTAGGAGAAGTTTTGTGGCAAGTCTTAGTTGTTGAATGGCAAGCTCAGGAAAAAAAAAACCATTTACATAGCTTTTGGAAATCAATGATAAAATTGCAAATCTTATGACCAATTGTGTAGTTAGAATAAAATAATGAAGTACCCTAACTTGAATCAGGAAATTTATGTGGGCTAATAAAAGTGCATCAAAGCATATGCGGTGGGCTAACATCTCCTTCTACTCATTCCTTCTCCAAAATCAACAGACGAGCCATCAATGTGGAATGTGTTGGTGTCATCATCAGCCAGGCGCAGATCGTAACTTGGGTTTCTAACATCTAGTAAATCGATGGACTGGTTACTCACCATTAAAACATAAAGAGTAACAGAGGCATGACTAGGAACGCCACTCATCGTATAAGGCTGGTTCAATTATGCTAGAGTAGGTGCAGAAGGATTGGCACCAACTCCAATAGGTTTGAAAAAGAATGTAGAATGATGGGTGAGTTGCTGCTCAACTTGTATGACACATTATAGAGCTTTTGTTATTATTAATGGTTTAAACATATTAAGATTGCCTGACAATTGTATTCGAAGGCCATGAATATATCGGAAAACTAGTTGTGTTGGAATTTTCGTAATATTCGTGCAAGTTAGAAAATTGTGAAAAACAGAGTTATATTCATCACAATATGTTTTCCATGGCACAAATTTTTGGAAACATTGATACAATTCACGTTCGTAATTGTAAGGCAAGATAGCCGATATCATTTGAATCTTGAATTTAAGCTAAGAAATGATCTTCAACTTGCGTGCATGTAGATGAGTGATTTCAAGTGCTACCATCAAGCATGTGCACTACACCAGAGCTGAGCAGTGATTGAAAGTATACGACGATTATTGGGCACATACTTAAATTTAAGAATTTCATCGGCCAGATGAATATAATCAAGAAATTTATCCCCTTGTAGCCTCTTAAAATTCCAAAATATTGATCCTGAAGCTAGATTTCGAATTAGAAGTTACCACGAGGAGGCGGATCAGGTGATGCGATCAGATGTCCCCCTGATCATTAACTTCCATAATGTTTGGCCTAGGTGAATGGTGGTCATGCTGAAGAGTAGTTTGCTATTGAGCCAAATCATGAATATGTTTCTGCAATTGAGCCATGTTATCACGACACAATACCTTTTGAAGAGGCACCTCTGGCGGGTGATACAGTAACAATGTGAAGGATCTTCTGAATTTGATACCAACTAATGTAAATGCTGGTACAAGAGTAGAGAAAACACTAAAAAATGAGAGATTTATTCATTAACAAAAACAATACAAAAAGGAAGATGCACTTCTTGAAAAATAACGAAAATTTTGTTTCTTCTTTCAGCCCTTTCTAAACCTTCAACTCAACTTCAAAACAAAGAAAAAACCTCCCACCCATCCGCCCTCCCTCCCTTGTGTGGCTAACCTAAGTGTTTGTATAAACAATTTAAAGCAACAACTCTATAAAAAAAAACGCCAGAAGTAGAATATTTATGTAATAAGCGCTACATCAGCATTCCACTTACTTGATAATCAAGAAGCCAATGTTCATAGCTTTGTTACTCCAATTGTAATCAAAATGGCCTAAAACAATTTGTTTGATGATCTCATCCTTCAACTAGAATAAGGCCTTTCTTTGCAATGTGGTGGCCTTAGTAAGTCATGGTGTTGGCTCAGCAATATTTCTTTCTTTTTCCCTTGCTACTATTAGGAAATCTGTAAGAAAATGCTCATTATACTTAATGTTGATTCTAGTTACAACCCTAGTTGCAAAGAAGATCATCTAATGAGAAACTCATCTAACCATCATTGATCCTACCTTCCAACATTCATTTATGCCTTTTAGTGGGGCATGATAACAAAGCTTCCTCTAAACATTAGATGCTAAGAAGGAATGACAATCATTTTGAAGCTCTTTCTTTATACCCCTTTTGCTAAACTCGTTTAAGTACTTTTGAGCGGAGGCAGTTTTTTGGATTGCAAAATGAGAAAAGGTGTCCCTCTCAAAAACTTATAAGGTTCTTTAAATAGTCAAGGAGAAAATCCCAAAAATAAGTTATTGCCTCATAAGCTAACATGAGAGCATTCATCCAACCTTGCAACAAAGGAGCTAACCTTAATAGCTCCTCCTTTATAATTTGCTATCAAACATGTCTGTTTGCTTATTAAACCTTGCTTGGTGAGCTTTAGGGCACGATACCTAGGCATTATCCTTAGTTAGGGGTGTAAGTGAGCCGAGCCGGTTCGAGCTCAACTCGTTAACGAGTTCGCGAGTCGAGCTTATCGAGCCACGAGTTTGAGCTCGATACTCAAGCTCGTCTATTAAACGAGCTCTAGTTCGAGCTTGATGAGACTCGGCTCATGAGCTTGTGAGCTGGCTCGTAATAATATAATTGATTTTTTTTAATTAACTAAATCTTTTTTCTCTAAAAAAATTTATTACAGCTGGATTTGAAAAAAAAAGGCAACTTGGCATTAATGAAATTGCAGTGAAGTACCATTATTGCCGTTGGATTTGAAAAAAAAAAAGCTATCTAGCATTGATGAAATGGAGTGAAGTACAACAGTATTTTATTTGGGAAAATAAACTGCAACAATACAAAACTATTGCTATTTCCTAAGAAACAACTAAAAAACAAAACAATTTCTTCTCTTCTCATGCAAGCTCCTTCTCCGACACAGGAAAATACACGATCAACGATCTTCCTCTCCGTGAAGCCGATTATGGGATCTCATGAGCTAATTGCGAGCTCGTTTTTAGCACCACGAGCAGAGCTCGGGCTCGCCTTTTGAGCTCATGATTTGGCCGGCGAGTCGAGCTCGAGTTAGGCATAAGTTGAGCTCGACTTGACTCGTTTATACCCCTATCCTTAGGTATATGCCACCAAGATATTTTGCCAAATAGTTGTCTTTAAGTCATGAATTTAAGGAAAAACTTGGTTTGTGTAAACAATAAGGCATGATATTTGGGTACTATGCCTGAAGAGTTATTGTCGAAAGGTTTCATATATATGATTTGAAAACCATCCGAACAATATCTTGAACTATCGATATGTAGGTCAACATTCTAAAGTGTCTTTGTAAAACCTAAAGTCGGGTTCAACCTTCTTTTGGAGATGCCAATGTATTGTGGCCCTAAAAATCGATAAAGAAGAGCCTTGCTAACTTCTGTTGGAAAAGATGATAATTCCGCTCTAGTTGATTCCAAACATTTTTTGAAGGCATTGATCATAAGTCTAAGCCAATCATGACGTAAAGATGGATGTTATGGAATTCAAAATCTTCATGATGGAAAACACTATTGCGAGTAATATATGACTAAAAACAACTTGTGCTTCTAAGAGATCAACCATTGTTAGTGTGACAAATTCAACAAGAAGGGTCTGTCTGCTCATTCCTTGTTACTAATGATGGGGATTTAAAGAATTAGATGGAGTCTTGTCACTGCATCTACATTGGTTTTTATGCATCGCAAATACAACAAAAATAATGGACAAGGTCTTGGAGATCACTCATCTCAATGGCAAGATGGACAAAATAGCCATAACTTGACATAATTAATGACACAAATGACAACTTTGATGCAAACTTGACAAAGTGCCTCTCCTATGTGCCCAACTAAATTGCGAACTGCTAGTTAACCTCTTATGATGATTTGTGGCGTTTAAGCTGAATAAGTCCCTAAATATAGACTGTTCTATTCACGATCACTTGCATGGGGGCGGGATAATCTGATACTTGGGCCAATCCAAAACCATCAAAAGTTGCCACTTAGGCCCAACTTGAAGACTTGATCAATGTGAAGGTCAAAGCAATCATGGATTCTGAGAACATCAAGCATCAAGCAGCTAGTCAATAAAGCCTGCTTATATCTAGCAGGGTATGACTAATTACAAAATTTCAATGGATTCTTGGTTTTAAAGTTCTTCACCTTTACTGGAAGTAGTGATCCCAAACAAAACTTTATGAAATTTAAGATGACCTATGATTTTGGGGGAAATGACACATTATTATTGCTTTAGTTCATCATCCTATTTTGTCTGTTAAGTTTTTATCCCTAGTGTAGCAGGGTGATTGAAATATTATTGCAAGGAGTTGTTTTTAAATAATACGCTAAACTTCACAATGGCTTAGACAAAAAATTCATCTAGTTGTGGAGGGATTTTATAAAGAAATTCACTAGTGTAATTCTGGAAGTCATTATTGCTGATTCACCTTTGAAAGTAGGACATATGAGATAGTTACAATCTGCATTACTTTCTGGTGAATCTTCATATAAAATATAAACAATAGCTGCTAGAGGAAGAGTACATTGCCCTACTGCCCATATATGTTTATGTTGTCCTTTCTCTCTACTTAACCAAGGCTAATAGCTCTACTGACATGCATAAGAAAATAGAGTTAAGGAAACAAGAGTAGAGTGCATAGTACCTTCACTTTTAATGTTGACAAGGTAAATTGTGAGGCTGTTATTCCTTAAAAGCAATCTAGAATCATCCTTGGAGGTGAAGAATGCAAATTTTCCTTAGTTCAAGTTGAACAACAACGTCAACCCTTTATCCCACTGCGTGGGGTTGGCTATGTGAATCCTTTTTCTCTATTCTGTTATGTGAAGAGTCAAATTCTCATTTAAATTTAAAAAAAAGTTAATTTCTAATATTTTCTAACTAAGTTTTTATAGGTTTATCTCTATCTTTCTTAATATAGGCCAAATCTAATACATCTACTTTCCTTAACTGAGTCGTCAGAAGGCCAATGTTTTATGTGACCAAACCATCTAAGGCGACTCTGTCTAATCTTATTTGCCACTAGAGCTACTCCAACCTTTTCACGTACATGCTCGTTTCACATTTTGTCACTAAGAGTAAAGCCCCTTTGTTCATGTTGAAGATGAACAAAAATATTCCTTCCAGTAGGACGAGGATGAAAAAAATGTTCCCGCATGTGCTTAAAACAACTTTGTAATCAAAACATAGGAGGGAAGAAGCCTACAAAACAAACCATCTAAACTATTACCCCCATTATCTAGTAATTATCCATCTTCCATTTTGTTGAATATTGCTATGTATTTTGGTGCTAGTTGGAGAATAAATAATATCGAATTGCACTTTCCAGCTATGTCTTGGTACACAATAATAAGGAAACAACTATTACATTATTCACGGCCTTTGTTTGCCATCCATTGATAAACTACATGCCTAAAGGGCAAGTTCGAGACCTCCCCTATCAAAGAAAATGACGGAGATGCAATGCAGGAAATACATGTTTGTTATATTATTTTTTATATAAAGTTTTAAGCCAACGAACTTTTAAGTTTAACTTGTTTAAAATATTTCATACCACGGCCTTTGTTTGCCATCCAATGATAAACTACATGCCTAAAAGCGCAAGTTCGAAACCTCCCCTATCACACACACGCACATCTATATATATCAAAGTCACCTTATTGTTTTATTTTTTTTTAAAGCCTAATGCCTTTATGAAATTATGAGCTTTGATCTTGTCATAGGGAGCTTAATTTATTGATTTAATAAAATCTTGAGCATTTTTAGACCCCATCTATCTCTCTCTTTTTCTTGTAAATCTCCCTCTCGTCCTGCCCCTATACATTGTTAACATATACAAGATAAGGCCTGTTCAAGCCTGCTCTAGTTGGGTAAATTTGCTTCACATGATCCTTATGCTTGAACTCCTCATCATTGTGAACTGTGGCATGCACCCCTCTATTGTAGTGATTAATCATGATCATCGCCTCTGCATCTTAGACTTTATCCAAGCACACGGTCCCTTTATAATTTGCCTACCTTATCTATCTTGTCTGCCACATCCCCTTCCCCGGCCCCACTTCTACTCCAGATAGCAACATTTGATGCTCCCTTACATGAGTACTCGTGTGACTGTGTCTCTTTCACCCACACCAAGCAAGCCCTTCCACACCTCCCCTCCCCCTACTTTTTACTTGAGCAACCCTTTTTTACCTCACCGCTTTACTCATGGCATGCTATCTTTAGATCCTAAGCATCACTTAATTACAGAATTTCTCGTAATTTGGCATCTCAACATGACTTTCATCCAATCTCTTATACTATATGCCAGCCTTCCTAATCTTAACCACACTCAATCCTTGTTATTTTGGCATACTTAACTATTATTTCCTAATCAATTTCTTTTCTATAATTATTGAAACCAAGATCAACATAATTACCAACCCTATTGCATCCAAGGTTGTTAGTCCATTCTTTAATACATGGCTACCTTAAATACTCTCATAATTTAATTTCTCTCATAATTCTGATACTCAAGATCATTTTTCATCTTCTGGTTATACTTCTCACGCATTCACTTTGACATCCTAGCATTGCAGGCATTTAAAATGTGAGATATTGGTGGCTATGAAAATGAGCACAATAAATATCAAACTTCTTTCCCTTTATATTTTTATTATGATTATTATAATGACATTCTTATGAGGAGAATAATAAATCTTGCTTTTCCTATTATGATGCCCAAGATTTCTACTTATTAGTACATTAGGAAAAAAAAAGGTTCATTTGATGATCATCATTAATCATTTCATGATGAGCATGTATATTATGATCTTTGATATTGTGGTTCTAAAAGTTTATATCATGATAATCAATCATACACTCATCGATGATATAATGATCCTGATAGATCCAATAATGGCCGTTATGCTCACTCCCATCTCCGATGCATCATCTATCCAATGCCAATCTACTTTGATTGGTCCTCTTATAAATCTCATATAATCTTCAGTCAACCTAAGTCTCATGATTAAATGTTTGATGTTAAATTAGATTGATGTCTCAAGAAAATTAAAGGATCAAATTACTTCTCTGTGTAATCACTCCATTATCCACTTCATCATTGTCATATCACTCGCTCCTTGTTTGTTTAGGACTGAGTGTGATGATGTGGTTAAATCTTGAGCTTAACTATGCATGAGGATGATTTTCAGCTGAAACTTGCACATATAATATTACTAGAGACCAATGTTGCAATTGAGTTTGAGGAGCTTTTAACCACTATTATTGCCTTATACACATCTACATATGAATACACCTTCCATCATTAGGTTGTTCATTAGTGCTTATGCATAATGTAAGGATATTTTAGGATTCACTACTAGCTATTGAAACTATAGTATGGGATGTTATTTTGTTTCCTATATCATCATCGACTTCTTTTGTATTGTTTGATTGTATATTGCTACCATTATCATGAGATTCTATCTCATTTAATTTATGATGTGTGTCAATGTCCAACTTTGAAACCTTTAGATTTTTTATAGTTTGCTTAATCACTAATGGTCTCACTAGTCCTTTATGACAGTTATCAGATTTTGACCATCTCCTTGACTACCATAGTAGGGCTTGCAATATTTCTGGGTGCGCTTAGAGTTGCGCACTAGCCAATTTTTCCACCACCACTATAATCACCTTCTAATTGTTTGGAGAAGAGTTTCTTTCGACATGGGTGAAATGAAGCAGGGAAAGCATGTTCGCAAGTTTATTTTTTATATTAAGTTTTATGCACGTGTTAATTTAATATATAAAATTAATTAGAAAGCAAAAATAAGCAGAAAGTAAATGAAGCACAACTAAGAGAAATTCTTATAATTTTTATTACACATTAGAGTATCTTTCAAACTCCAAGAAAGACTCTAAAACTTAACACCTTAAAATGAAAATATTTCTCCATATATAGAGAAATAAGAGAGCCAAATATCAAAACATAATTTTTACATAAACCCAATAATATAATATTTTTTAGAAGTAAAGGAATAATTCTTCCTTTATAGAAAGTAAGCAATAATTTTGCTGTAGACATGAAAATAATTTTTCATTTATGAATTATTCTGTTGACCATCAATCTACTCTCTTCTATTTACTAATTAAATTCTCCTAGTTCTTGATGGGTTCCTCACTACAAATATAGTTCCGTTTAGTTGATTGAGACTTTGTCTTTTGCTGAAAAGAAATATGCTAATTGTTGTTCATAGGTTAGCATTATTCTAAACCTTATTTGCTCAGAATTTTTTTTAGTATCTTTATGTTGTAGTGAAGCATACATTAATTTTAATGGTAATTCTTCTTTCTTAGGAGTCAATTGGCTGATACTTTTGTTCATAATAATAACCTTCTTGATTTGAAGTAATTTGATTTCAACAAGAATAACAATCCACCATTTTATTGCAAAGTTGGTGAATAATCTTTTGTTATTTATTATCTTACTAATAATTTCTAGATTTCATGACCAAATTTAAGGAATTTATGCTTGGCAAAAATAAAGTTCACTCATTTCATCAATAAGATTTTCGTGATGAACTTTTGATATATGTGGTGAAGATTCAACCTAGTTTGATTAAACTTTTTTAATGGATGGGAGAAGAATTTCAGTGGTAGCTCCTATTTTGTCCCATCATTTATAATATCAATTTGGTCGCCTTAGATGGTTTGGTCACATAAAACGGAGGCCTTCCAATGACTTGGTTAGAAAAGTTGAATTATTAGATTTGATTTATATTAAGAAAGATAGAGGTAGACCTAAAAAGACATGGTTAGAAAATATTAGAAATGACCTTTTTTTATTAGATTTAGATGAGAATTTGACCCTTAACATGACACAATGAAGAAAAAGGATTCATGTAGCTGACCCCACATTTTAATGGGATAAAGGCTTGTTGTTGTTGTAGTATTTATAATATCAATTTGGTTTAGGATTAATTATATATAAAAAAGTTTTAGTTATTGGCTCAACATATGTCCAGTCATTGAAGGTAATTGTCATTCGTCAATTCGTCTGTGCATTATGATATTCCATTGATTTTGCTTGAAATGGTTTCAATTTACATTCCTTGTGATGAAGAGTCTGATTAATTGTAGCCTTGCTGAAGACTATAGATTTATTGGTTAATTATAATTATGTTGGATTTCAACACACTGTAATGAAATTGAAATTGTTTCATAAATTTTTCTATGAAAAATGGATTCTTTGGAGACAGATGTATTCCCAATATACCTTTCTAAAATTTACTAAGGTGAGGAAATAGAATAATTTTCTTCATTAATTTCCCAAATTAATTCAATACTGGATTTAGTAATTTGATCAAAAGTATTGATTTAGCTTTTTTAAACTATCTGATTTTGTGTGAGAAATTATAATATGGGCATTTGGTCCATAAAGATATCTAGTTAGACTAATTATTTTTGATTTTGAAGAAAAGGATTCACCTCTTTCGCGGCCTCTAGGCTAGAAGCCGCCTTTGATTGTTTGTTTAGGCTGAGTCATTGGGTCCTCATCTTCGGGGTGATTCGCCCTTGCTCGTCATTGTAAATATTCTCTAGCTAAAAAATTAGTTAAAGAATTAAATAAACTTTTGATATATTCAATATCAAAATAAAAAATGGATTGAGCTTGCCAAGTTACAAATATTTGTTTGGCAGCTAAGTTTTTAACATCCTTTTGATGGAATGAGTGAATTTTATTTTTTTCGCCAAGCCCAAGTATTTTGAATTTGGTTATGCAATTTGAAAATTATTATTGACGCATTTAATTGCAAAAGTTTATTATGCAACTTTGCAAAGAATAGTTGATTGTTATCATTATTGTAGATAAATAAATTAATTCAAATCAAGAAGGTTATTTTCATGATTAGAAGTATTAGCCAATTGACTCGAAAGCAGGAAAAATTCTCATTAAAATTAATGCATTATTCACTACGATGTAAATACTATAATGAAAATTTTGAGCAAATAAAGGCTTGAATAATGCTAGCCTATGAACAATAGTTAGCCCTTGTATTCTTAGAAGAAGATGAAATGTCTCAATCAATTGAATGAAATTCTATTCATAATTGAAGAATTCATCAATAATGAGGATAATTTAATTTATAAAAGAAAAGATTAGAATAATGGTCGATAGAATAATTCATAGAAGATAAATTATTTTCTTGTTTACAGCAAAATTATTATTTACTTTTGATAAAGAAAGAATTATTCTCTTACTTTTAGAAAAAGATTTATATTATTAGGTCACCTTTTTTTTGTCTTTATTATGTGTATTTCTGAACGTAAAAATTATATTTTGAGATCCGTCTCTCATTCTCTATAAATAAGGAGAGATATTTTATTTGAGTGCTAAGTTTCAAAGTTGTTTGAAGTCTGTATGATAATCTGGTGTGCAATAAAATCTTTAAGATTTTCTCTTATTTCTGATTTGTTTGCTTTCTGCCTAATTTTAAATATTTGTTTGGCAGCTAAATTTTTAACATCCTTTTGATGGAATGAGTGAATTTTATTTTTTTCGCTAAGCCCAAGTATTTTTGAGTTTGGTTATGCAATTTGAAAATTATTATTGACACAATTAATTGCAAAAGTTTATTATGCAACTTTGCAAAGAATAGTTGACTGTTATCATTATTGTAGATAAATAAATCAATTCAAGTCAAGAAGGTTATTTTCATGATTAAAAGTATTAGCCAATTGACTCGAAAGCAGGAAAATTCTCATTAAAATTAATGCATTATTCACTACGATGTAAATACCCTATTGAAAATTTTAAGCAAATAAAGGCTTGAATAATGCTAGCCTATGAACAATAGTTAGCCCAATGTATTCTTAGAAGAAGATGAAATGTCTCAATCAATTGAATGAAATTCTATTCATAATTGAAGAATTCATCAATAATGGGGAGAATTTAATTTATAAAAGAAAAGATTAGAATTATGGTCAATAGAATAATTCATAGAAGATAAATTATTTTCTTGTCTGCAGCAAAATTATTATTTACTTTTGATAAATGAAGAATTATTCTCTTACCTTTAGGAAAAGATTTATATTATTAGGTTACTTTTTTTTCTCTTTGTTATGTGTGTTTCTGAATGTAAAAATTATATTTTGAGATGCAGCTCTCTTTCTCTATAAATAAGGAGAGAGATTTTATTTGTCAAGTGTGCTAAGTTTCATAGTTGTTTGAAGTTTGTAAGATAATCTGGTGTGCAATAAAATCTTTAAGATTTTCTCTTATTTCTGATTTGTTTGCTTTCTGCTTAATTTTATATATTTTGGGTTTAGTTTGTTTCAGAACCATGATGAGGTAAATTGTTCGTAGATATTCAATAATTATGCTAAGTATAATATAGAAACATCATGACTGAGCATTGGTTTTACACCTAGAGAAAGCCGCATTGAGAACACTATGTTTCTCTTTAATTCTTTGACTGATCTTTGACTTATAACTCTATGCTAGAACCAAATAAAGTAATTGTAAGTTATATCTTGACTCTGGTATGCATTGAGGTTGTGATAGCTTGGCCAAAGTCCTGCTATTGAGATATGAAAGGTTAGTATGACCTGGGGTGCTATTTATTTTCTTAAGATCACCATATGATGGATATAGGCATAGTTTCTTTATTTTTAAGAGAAATAAATAATAATAATAATAATAATAATAATAATAATAATAATAATAATACTAATAATAAGTGTATATATATATGTGTGTGTAATAAGAATATATTATTGTTTTTACTTAAAAGAAGTTTAATGCATTTTAGGAATATATTATGAGCCCTAATCTATATAATGGGCTTTAGTCATGTATTATGACACATGAATTGATCAAATAAAATATTATGTTGTTTAGATTTTTTATCTTGTATCCCTCTTTCTCTTTCACTTATATATCTTCCTTTTTTCCATCCTTATACATTGTCAAGATTTCAAAGTAACTTGACAAAATTCCATGCATTCGCTGGGAGAGCTCTGTTGAGCCTACTTTAACTATGGGTTAGGTTAGCCAAGAAACATGTCAACTCATCCCTTGGCAAAGGGAATCCCAAATAGTGCATTCATCTATGCTAGGTGTAGTATATTTTAATCCTCTTGCCACTGGCCTTAATGGTCAATCCATTAGACAATTTGAATGAAAAAGAACTGCTGGATCCAATTTTGCGTTAACTCATTGGAATGGCTAGTTCGTGAATCTATAAAGTTCTCCAAATTCATCACTAGCCTTTCATTGAAAGGAAAATAAATCGCCAGCCAAATGGAGACTTGTCGGTTCGTCGAAATTACTTAAGGTCTAATTTGATGAAGACATCATATGACATGTGAATTCAGTTTTATTGTGCTTTTAATTCCTTCAAATTTAGGCGTACAATGTGATTTGGGAATCAAATCAATCGGCTGATTAGAAAAAAAAAGATCATCCATGATTGTGATTTGGGTATTTGACTGTGAATAAATGAAAGGGATGTTGGACATTGATATTTTGATGACGTGATCTATTGAAGAAGATTTCAATGATGTTGATTTCTAGATTGCGCTGTCAAGAGAAGATCAAGTCAGCATATTCCTTTGGTGAAGACAAATTGGCAATTAAAAGTTTAATAATGAAGATTGGGAGGTAGAAAATCTAGACCATTAATTGAAAATCAAAGGGACAATAAGAATGGTTTTATGGACTAGTCTAAGGAGCCTAATCTATTCGATCAATCCTAGATGGGAAGAAATTTGAATGGTTTGGGATAGGGATTAATTTGAATATGCTTTAGTTATGTTTTCTTATTTATGTTTTTATTCAATATATAGTTGCTTATATTGCGGAGTTAGTTTAGGAGAGAATAAACTTGAATTTGAATATATTCCAAATTAATTTTGCCCACCCACACACATGTTTTTGTTGACACTGAGAAAAAAAACATCTTAGGAACCTGTAATTGCAAAACAAACTCCTATTGTTGTTTAGAGGGAGTTGAATAGAAAGCTAGAGGGCAAACTTGTTGAGAAGACAATGGGAGAGTCTAAATTAAAGAGGAGAAATTCGTAACAAGAAAACATAGGGAGGTACCTTTATTTTGATCAATAGATCCTTAGGATTTATGCAAATAAATTTTCAGTTGCTGTCATATCTATTTTGTAATGATTGAGAACCTTAGTAATTCTAAATTCATGAAATTTGATTTAGTTGGCTTATTAATCTTTGAACACTATCTAGGTAGATTTTTGAAAAAGTAGTCTTTGTTCGAGCACTTTGGTGTGTTGTCGAGTCATTTTGATGGGTTATCGAGGGCTTTATATGATTGACTAATTATTTTGTTAAAAGAACTTGAGTTGTTGAAATAGTAATCTTGCAGTATTTGGAAGAGGTTTATCAGCGTAAATTGCCAAAGTTGTCTTATTCTTAATCAAGAGGATTAGACATAGAGGGCTAAAATTGAGTTGTGTATTAGATGCTGAATAATTTTTATTTGAAGAAGAATCTTCACATACTTCCAATTTCCTACTTGCAAATTGTCCCTTGAAAACAGTTCTTTTGTTGTAGCTATAGAAAGTGGGATAAAGAGGAATAATCAGAGATGTACAGCATTGGTTTAGATTGTAGCTCTTGAATTAGCCTCCCCAACATATTGTATATGAGCTGACCTCAGCCCAAGGAAGGGATTATTATTTCATCACCTTGGTGAAGAGCGAGGTTGCTAGAGATTTAATTTATAGTAGTTCTCCTGTATTTTGGAGAGAGAACTTGAGCAACTTCACTAGTCCTTCGTGGTCACATTTAGGTAAAGGATACCTAATTCATTGTCCTGTATTGTGAGTTGCATTGTATTAGTTACTAGTTTTTTTTTTAAATTTTTTTTAAGTCTTGAATGTTGCATTAATTGTGTTAGTATTTTCGTGACACTTAGAATGTTATTTTGACAATTTTGATATCTAAACTAGCTAAACCCTCTTATTACATGGATATGATGGATGTGTGTATGCAAGTGCCTAGCAGAGATAATGCTTGGGAAGGCAACTACCTTCCTTTTAGAGTGTCGATTCTAACAATTTTCATTGTAGAGTATCGACTACAAGTGTGTCTCTATAGATATTGCTTTGGAAGGTACTGACCCATATGGGTGCTTGGATTCTTTAAAGGGGTGGTGAGACCCCTGTTGTGATGCATTATGCATTTGTGAATAAGTGATTATTACAGGCATGACTAAATGGATTTTGTACAGTCTATTCTTGTGATTGACTCAGCCGAACCCTTGTTAGGTTGATTGAGATACTTAAGTTATGATATTTTTCTTGCAATTAATGATATCTTTATATGTAGTATTACCTTTTAATGTGTTGGTAGTTCTTTCATTGAATTTATTTAACTCCCATTTCTTATATCTCCAATAAGCAGTCAATTATTGGTTCAATGTATATTTGCAGCAAGTCTGCATCAATTCTATTTGATTCTGATGCACCATACTCATTTATTACTATAATGAATTGTCAACTATTGGATATTTAGTTTTGAATTGTGGATAAATTCTTAATTCACATTCGTGGCGTAAAAGATAAAAAGTTAGCTCATATCGAGGATGTATGTATTATTAGAGAATTCCCATATGTTTTTTAGATTAGCTTGACTAGTCTTCCTCATAAGTGCGGAGTGTAACAATAAAGGTGATGTCGAGAATGACATTGATTTTCAAATTGCCTAATCAAATGGCAACTATTGAGCTGTAGGAGTTGAAGTGCAAATTCAATGACTTGCTGAGCAAAGGGTTTATTCATTTTTGTCCCTATACTATTTGTAAAGAAGAAAGATGAAAGTACTCGACTAAATCAACTACCGAGAATTGAATAAAGTGGCGATAAAAAAAAGGTACTCTCTTCAAAGAATCTATAAGACTAAATGGTAGAAGCATTTGTGTTTTTCAAGATTGAGCTTCATACGATATACCATTAATTGGAGATCAAAGAGTGGGATGTGAAGTCAACCTTTCGCACCTAATACATAAATTAAGAATTTAGGTATGCCATTTAGGTTGTTGAATATCTCCACTGTCTTCATAGGCTAGTGAATGGCATTCTTGCCATATCTTGACCTATTTGCGATTGTTTTCATTGATAATGTTTTGGTTTATTTAAAGATTGTGGCTAAGCATGAATGACTTGTACATCATTTTGAAGATGTTCCAAGAATGAGCTATTCACTAAGTTCTCTGATTGCAGTTTTTGTCTAAAAATATTACTTTTTTTAGATCATATGGTGAACACAATGGTTATAGTCAGGGATCCATATAAGGTTTCTGCAATCATCGATTGGCCGAGACCAAATTGCATGATGGAAGTGAGATGCTTCCTCAAATTAGTGAGCTACTATAGGAGTTTTGCTAATGCCTTTTCTTAGAAGGCATCAGCTTTATTCAAGTTGCTATAGAAGAACATCAAATTCGAGTGCACAAAAGCTAATAAGAGGAGCTTGTGGTAATTTACAAAATGTCTTATTTTGATGGTTATTCTCCAATTTCTGATAAGAATAGATGGATTTCAGTACAAGAATGCTTCTTAGTAGGGATTTGGATGAGTGTTGATGCAACATGAAAGATTCATCACCTATGCCTCTAAAGCTTCATAAGAAGAATTATCCTAATTCCAAGGGCAAAACTTAGATCCAATTCAAGGCAGAAAGCCATAGTTACCTTAACTCTTCCAGCCATTTTGATTAATGTGCAGTTAATGTGCAGTTGTAGACCCTAGATGAGGGAAATGTGGGATCTGAATAGGGTTTAGCACATTATATTCTTTACCGATCTCCTTTAAGCTTGGAGTGTCATATCTCTGTTAAGAAATCAATTATATACATATATGCGCTTGTCTTGGTTTAATCAAGTTTAATTTTCTTTTCATAATTTATAATATGGGCTCATTTGATTGGTTTAAGTTAGAATTCATTTGTTGAAAAAGTATGCAGTTTGTGAAATATTTCATTTGGTTTGATGTAGTTAAGCATCAACATTTAAGTGAAAACATTTAAGTGAAAATGAAATCATCTTTTTTTTCTAACATTTTTTTAATTTGCAAGCAACCAAATGAACCTTAAATATATTACCCATGTGCAAATAGGAAGATAGAAAGCATTAGTTGATGCTGTATGCACTTTAATGATATTGGATTTATTACTGAATTTTTTGCTTTTTATGGTTTGAATGCATGCAAGGATTTTGTTTTAAGTTATACTTTTCTCTGGTCTGATGATAACATAGAATGACTAGTTCTAGTAATTTGTGCTTCATAATAATTAAATTATCCTAAAATATGTCACGAGGTGACTGGGTTGAGAACTGAATGTTTCTGTTGAGTCATGATGTATTAGAGATGTCAAAATCGGGTAGCAGGTCGGGTTCGGGTTGAACCTAGAACTGACTCGACACTTTTTGACATGACTTGAACCCGACCCGTTGGGTTTTTGGGTTGACCTAACCTGACACGAAACGGGTTATGGCTGAAGAAGCACGAGAATGGGAGGAAGGCGACTCGTCTCGTGACTCTCGTCGAAGCTGCATGACTGTACAGGAAGGAACGTCATCGTCTCATCGAAACCGGAGAAGAGGATAATGTCGTTGGCGGGACGACATGTTGGCATGTCGGGCTGTCGGTTAGTGGCCTGGGGTTTAGGCTAGGAAGGAATGTCGTCGGCGGAATGTCGGTCGGTGGGAGAGTCGGACGGCGAGGCCTTTAGGCCAGGTTAACTCGCGAGTGCGGGCAGGAATTGAATCGGGATTTCTGATTTTGTGTATAGCTAGAATTTTCGGGTCGGTCCGGGTCATTGTTGGGTTTCCGGGTCAACCCGAACCCTACCTGATTTTTTAAACGGGTCGATTTGTTGAACCTGAACCCGACCCGTTTGACAAACGGGTTGACCTTAATCCGGAATTTTTGGATTTGGTTTTCAGGTCGTGTTAAATATTGACACCCCTATGCTGTATATGCTAATTTTACAAACTTTTAAAGAAACTTGTAAAATTATGTAAATACAATATTTTTTATTTTGGCTTAAATTTTTGCAGCCAATCTAGGATCACCGAATGATATGTATGTCATGTTTTTAGGGTTAGCGTCTAGATTTCAGGGCTTAGGTCCTATAGAGTACTGATTCACTTGTATGCCTATATGAATTTTTTTTTTAATGAAAATAGAACTAGGGTTAAAGTTACCGAAGATCTAGGCTTATGTCCGTATAAGCAGAAAGCTGTCCTTCATAAATTATTATCAAAACTGCAACGTGCTTGAAGAATCTTCATGCAAAAACGCCCACACAAATTTGAGAGGAATGTGAACTTTTATTAAAGCCAATTCTGAATATTATGTGTAGCGACCTATTTATACTCAAAATTAGAGCACAATTGGAAGTAAAAAAAATCTTAATCTAGTCTAAAATGGTTAAAAGAAGCTTGCAATTCTCGCCTCCCCCCCCCCCCCCCCCCCCCCCCAAAAAAAATCTACATTTTGTTAATACCAGAAACAACCAATTTTCAATTGTTCTGCAATTTATATAGTCCATTACATTTGTAGATAATATCACTAACTTTGCCGGCTCTTGAACATGACATTTAATTCATGTCATTATTCTGGAATTGAGGGAAGAGTGTCAGATGAAATAATTAAGGCTAAAAAAAAACCATCCCACCCAATCGCTGATACATTAGGAAGTCATAGGAGGAAGCCAACCCACGTGAATTATGCTACAGTAGGAAATCCATAGAGAAGAGAAAGGAAACATCAGGGATTCGGTTCCTGCTATAGTACCAGAGAGAAAGAATCCTTAAATCCTGGAAATTATCTACTAAGCTTCACTGCCTATCGCAGAAAGAGTAGGAAGGGCAATAGAGGGAGGGTGATTCCGCATCACTGTAGATGTACTATAAAGAAAAGCTTTGTAATAGCTCATTGATTATTTTATCATTATGGCATCAGATCCTTGCATGGCCTAACCTAAAATGAGGTAATATCCTGTCCAATAACGAGATTGTATATGTTGTGTTAAGTTCATATGAAAAGAGAAAGCTATTGTACATTTATATGTATATATGCTCTTTATTGAAAGACAAGTGAAGTCCCATCCTACATTGAAGTGATCATTTTTTTAGGATATTAAGGCTAATTAAGATAAACTCATATATACATCACATACATAAGACTCGAATTCAAAATTTTTTGGTTGTCAGTCAAAGCTTCCAACCAACAAACTAAAAATAATTGCGTGAAGAGATCATATAAATTCTTTTTTTTTTCAGTACTCTATTTAAAATGGGCTTTAAAACTGTTTAAATTTTTATTTAAAAATGAATATAGTATAATTTTTAATTATCTTTTCACAAACTCTAATAAATTTGAAATATATTCTTACCAAAATTTTGTCAATTTGATTTTCTGTTGATGCTTTGTTTTCTTTTTACAGCCTTGCTGCGCTTTGCTGTTGCTGTATACTGGAGGAGTGCTGCTTCTGAACCAAGATATTAAAGAACCTGCTGCTTCAACGCCGTCCAAAGTACATTTACAGTTCAAATAATACTTATAGCGCTTCCTCCCAACTGAACTTGCATATAATGCTCTAAGTGTTACTGCATTCTCGAAGTGCATTAGCAGCCAAACCAACAATAATAGTTGGAGCGTCCAAATTGTAATACCTAGAGACCTTTTTATTAGAACCAACTTGTCTCATGCCTTACAAGGGGGATATATATGGAAAAGATTTAAACTTTCTATATATATATATATATATATATAAAAAGATATATATGTTTATTTTGTTGTTTATATTTATTTATCTATTCCCTAAGCTATTATTAATGGATAATGAATTATTTTTCCTATTATTTATATTATTTGTTAGATATTATTTTTGTAACACTGCTGTTGCCAGGTCCCAAGTTCTGGATGAGAAAAGTGAAGGGTTGTGTTAAGTAGTCGACAGTCAGCGTAAAATTTGTCGAATAATAATGACATGAATTCTTTAAGAAAATGGAGAAAAAGGATTCATGTAGCCGACCCCACGTAGTGGGATAAAGGCTTGTTGTTGTTGTTGTTAGATATTATTTTTGTGTGTTAGCGTTATGATCAATATCTTGAAGTTTCATAGAAATTGATATAATACTAAAACTGATAATCAGGAATGCCTTCATTGGGTATGTGGTTGACAAATGTGAAACATTGGTAGCCATCAAACAATATTCAACTGAGACTGTTGGATGTTATGCGATGGTTGGTGGTATTGAACCTTCTCCTTATAGAAGGGAGGTTGATTATGAAGAAGGTAGCCATTAGAAATTACTGGTAAATGTTGGACATTAGCATGCATAAGAAGATCAACTAGGAATATCATAAATTAGGCAATAATTTATGGTCAACTTTTTCATTATTCTTATGGAGTGGAGATTGTTGAGCATGAAAAGGGGCCATCCAATGATAGTGGTTGACAAACATTGGATGTTATTCCTTGGTATTCATTGGGTGATGACTGATTGTCTATTAGGTCATTCTCCTTACAAAGGAGATTAATGGCGAGAAAGGTGGGTGTTAACCATCGACGATTGAAGATGATAGTCAACTAAGAAATTTGGACGTCGGATGATTATTAGAGGTATGCTTGATTGTTCTTATTATGGGAGGGGAGCTAGATGATTGGAAGATATGTATCATTTGTTCATAGAAAAATTAATAATATTAGATAACAGATGAGTGAGAATGTCAGATGTCAGATGATGGTCGGTGATATGATCAGTTGTTCTCTTTGTGAGATTGATGACAACAGAGGCGGACATCAATAGATAACATACATTAGATGTTAGTAGGCATTAAATGATGGTGTACTATTCAAATTTCATACTATAAGTGGTTGCATCTTGATCTTACATATGTTGTAATGTTAACATCATTATGATAAGCTTTACAAGTTCTATGAAAGTTTCTTGGACCTTGGAGATTTCTTTTCATTCTTAGGAAACCCTTATCAGTCATGAATTTTTTTTTGAAACTTTAAGAAATGTTTCTCATTCTTAGCAAAGCCAACTCATCCTTAAAATAATTCATCTTGATCTCTAAAAAGTTTCAATTTATATTAGATAATATAGATGGCATTGCATATTAATGAGACATCATTTAATATTTTACTAATATTCTCTTTAGATGAATGTTTGTCTCTACATTCCAGGGATGTCATAACTACCATATCATCTACCATATGATGATTGGATCCCCAAAGCCAAACTTTACATTACACTAACATATTAATAATAACATTTAATGCTATGCAACATCCGAACCAACCAAGAAAATACTAACCAATCTTAGAAATATCATAATTTAATGATAATGATTACAACCTCAAGATCAAAGCCATCATAATCTTTAACATCAATAATAGTAGTGTGACATCTATAAAAACCCTTAGGAAGACCACAATTAGGGAGTTGCATACTTAATGAGCTAGAGGCTTTTGGAAACACTAACTCAAACATCACTCTATCCTTCTCATCTCTCTTTTTCTCCTCTATTTTAATAATAACTAACCTTCTAATATCAAAGTGATAGTAATAAAAATTTCTTGCTTTTGCCTTGATATATTGGATATTGGTGAAAGTAATAAAGCCAATCAAAAATTTATAATTTTTATTTATTTTATATTATTTTCACTTCCATTTTCTTTGAACACGATCTTTCTCTCTTGGTCTTGAGTGAGTAACTCTGGTCCATAGTGAGTGACTAATTCAAATTTTTATGATACTCTTTATTTTCTATCTTAGGTAAGCCTATTTTTTGTCATTAATATTTGGTATAATCTACGAGAAGCTAGCCTCGTACCATTATATAAAGATAGACCATGGGAGATTAAAATTTAAGCAACCCTTGTATCATACTCAATTATCAAATCAAGCTAAATTCCCACTGCAAAGCCATTAAAGGCCATATTAGTAACCTTATGGAGCTTGTTGAGTCTGTCTTCTAATATTGGCCTCCTCAAATGGATTTACAACATTTTCATTCTTCCCTTCCTCTGCAATCGGGAAATAGAATAAGGATTGATGGCATTTCAATGTCCATACAAATCTCCATCTTCTCTCATACCTTTAGTCAATCTCACTTCTTTCTAGAGACATTAAAGGAAACTCTACTCAATAATTTTAAATTCTTAGCTTTAAGGGGATGTCTGGCCAAAATGTTCACATCGAAACTTAAGAAAATATGATATCCTTGTATAATCTCTTTGATGTTGTTAAGTGCCACATTTTAGCTAACACTCTGTTGACCAACGTATAAAAAAAAAAGAAAGAAGCAGGATTTGCTCACCTCGTAAGCATCGAACCCGCAAATCCCGCAGAAGTCCCGCTGCTACAGTGACTAGCTCTGCAGCGGCGCCGAAGCAGTCCGGGTATCCTGCGATCCGCCTCGGTTGTCGCCTTCCCACGTCTATAAAACGAAGCCGAAGAGGAGAGCCTGGGGATCGCACGCAAGAACCTCCTCCCCACGACACTTCTCCTCTCGCGATCTTCTCTATCCCGTCGCCCTCTCTGCTTGCCGACCGAACCCCAAACCCAAGCCGCCTCCTCCCGTCGCCTCTATCCCGCCGACCCAGAGAGAGAGAGAAGAGGAGCATTCCCCTTACCTCTTGCCCTAGACCCTCCGGCTTCTCCCTTACCGGCCGACTTTGCCCTCCCGAGGACGTTCCCTTCCTGCCCGATCGTGAACAACGACGGGAGCACGCTGTCGTGAAGGTAACTTTCTCCCTACCCGGCGCTCCCTCCTCCATACCCGTCGACTCCCTACCTCCTTCGAAGACGTTTTCCCCAGTTGGATCGGAGACCACGACGGGAGCCCGCTTCCTGCGAAGGTAACTTTCTTCCCTGTCACGCGCTCCTTCGGCCAAATCCCGTGGATTTGTTGAGCCAAAAAAGGGAAATGGAGGATTTAGTGTAAATCCTATCCAAATCTTACATAAATCCTGTTGCCGAACATCTCTTAGGGCAAGACGGAGGAGAGTTTAAGAATTAATTACAGTTAATTTTAATTAATTATAATTAATTGTTTTAATCAATTATAATTTATGATAATTAATTTTAATTGATTAATTTTAATTAGCTTTAATTAAAGTTAATTTTAATTAAATATAACTAATTTTAATTAACAGTAATTATTTAATTAATTATAATTAATTTTATTAATTATGATTAATTTTAATTAAGGTTAATTTTAATTAATTATGATTAATTATCATTATTGATTTTAATTAGAATTAATTAATATTAATCATTTATAATTAATTAAGATTATTTATAATTAATTATAATCAATTAAAGATAATTACGATTAGCTATAGTTAGTTATAATTAACAAAGAAAGGTGCAAAAGAGGAATGCTCCTCCCTTGCCTCGTGCCACGAACCACCGCCTGTCGCCAAGGTATAATTTTCTAACTCAGATTCTCGCTCTCAAAGTTTGCGGCGGACCGGAAAACCACCTATACACGTTTTCATAAGCGTGGTGGGATGGGACCCCGGTGCGGCGCCTACAACGAGGCGGGTAATCACCTCAAAATCCTATCCTCGGCGTTCGTGTCGAGCCGGCAAACCGCCTATACACGCTTTCTTAAGCGTGGTGGGAAGGGAACCCGGTGCGACACCTACGGCGAGGCAGGTAGGCCCTATGCACGCTTCCTTAAGCGTGGTGGGGACGATCTTAAGTACCCGTACCTACGGGGAAACAAAATGCTTTTCTTTTTCAGGTACGTCGAAGACCCATACACGCTTTCTTAAGCGTGGTGGGGGATTGAAGACTTTACACGGCCGCGGTGTCCTCGAAAGAGGGCATCTACCATACACGCTTTCTTAAGCGTGGTGGGAAAGGCCCAGTTTTCTGTTATTTCCCCTAAACGGGGGAGATGCCGGAATGCTGCCGAAATTTCGGGTGATCATAAGACTACATTTGGACCTTATTTGGACATGCACTTGTACTCAAACCTGGCTCCATTCGAACAATGATATGAACTCAAATGAACCTAACTTCAACCTAAACCAGAATTTAAATGAACTAAGCTTGGACTCGAACGAATGCATAAGACTTTGAACAAGAACTTGAACTCAAGCATGTAAACTCAACACAAGCAAAAGAACTTACAAGGACGTGTGTTTTGAACTCAAGTGAACCAATTGAACTTGAATCATTGAACTCAAGTAAGAATTTGAGTTGGACCACATGATACTTGGATGAATCATATTGAGTTTGAACTCAAGAAGACCACAAAAAGCCTGAATTGAACATTCAATGGACTAAGTGCAAACTCAAATGATGAAGAAATTCAGATTTGATTCAAACTTGAACTAGACAAAGAACATGGTGGACATGAATTGAACAGTTTGAATCCAAGCAATTTGAGGTGGACCACACGGGACATAGGACTTGAACTTGATCTGAATATCAAGTGAACACAATTTGAATGCAAGTAAAAACTTGCAATTTGACTACAAAGAGTTTGACTCAAGTTGAATTCGAACTAAGCTCAATCAATTAACAATGGAGGATCTCCTTTGAACTCGAATTGAACAAGTAAGGAGCTTGGACTTGAAAGTGAAACAGGGAACTTGATGTGGACCACAAGGGATTGGATTTTAATTTGGCAAGCATACAATCACATCAGTGCAAATGTTGACCAAAGGCTTATATCATTCTAATGAACATACAAATGCTAAATGACAATCATGATTGCTCAAATAAGAATAGATTGAAAGACTTATGGCTCTCTCACAAGCAACAATGTAAAGATCTTCAAACAAGTATTGGCCGCTTTGATCATTTAAATGCATTCAAATCGATATCATACAGACGAGCAAAGATTCATTGTAAATCTTGGTATGGAATTTTTGGACAACGTCGTTTGGTTTGTAAAAATCATATCGATTGGAATGAAAACGTTGATAATGACAGTATCAAGTTCATCATGCTTGTTGTAATATGAACCTCTATTAATGCTACAATGTATCTACGATAATGTCCATCAAAATGCAAATGCCAGTTGACAGTGATAACGACATGACTACCCATGTCAGGAGCCATCAAGTGACGTGATGAATAACCAATAGTATACACAATGAATGTGATGATTTATTAACATTCATTTGCAAGAAGTACGACACCCCTACAGTCAACAGTAATCTTGTGTCAAGCGAATACACCAATCTCCTATGAATTATTGTAGGAGACCCGTCACATGCAAGAAAATTCCATCGTACACTGCATCGCGCCCACTGAAGTTAATGAGCATTATTTGACAAATGTGCTGTTAAAGATTAATGAGAAGCTTGGTGGCCTAGACTCGTAATTGGGTTTCCTAAATAATTCGATATATCTTCCATCACTACAGTTGTCAGTTCAAGGTAGTGACCATGGATTCATATACGAGTTCTGAGAAGACAAAGCCAGATCAAATCATTATAGAATGAATCTTAGTTCAACCAGATTTTGAACATTGAGGTGGGTAAAACTATTGAAGCTTGCAAGCTCTTCAAGGAACAGTGGTTGTATACTCAACGTAGCATCCACATGCTGCGAGACTACAACAATCATGAACTTCCACAGGACACTGTAGAAGACCCATCATGCACTCAACATATCACCCACGGGAAGCTATGGGAGAGCCACGATGAATACAAGCTTCTATGAATTGCTGCAGATAATCTATTAAAGGTTCTAAAATATCCCCGCACATGCACCGTAACTTGTATACACTTAGGTACACATAAGGGGATGTATCACACACCCGCATGGGCCCCGGCGAGCGTGTTATTAGTACACACGTGACGTCTAGGGATGCTGCGCGGGTCAATAAGTGAATTCCAGTTCGAGTCCGATCCTCCTATACGGGTAGATAGGAGTCGACACGACTCGAACCATTAAATAAATATACGGTCGCGAGATCGACCGAGATATTTATTTTATACGTTCATATTAGGCCTTCAAGGCCTATAATCAAGTGAATTCACTTACAAAGGGCACAAAGCCTACGAAATCCGATCCTCTATCAATTACTAGATAGAGTCGATAAGGTTCAAAATAAAGAAATATGAATGCCCCCATACCCCGATGATGGCCGTGTTGAATGCAAATCTCAACCGGAGGGGTTTACATCAATCATCCCAAATGCCTCCCAAACCCTACCAAAACTCCAAAACTCCACAAAAATTTCCAAAATCCTAAAATTCAAAAATATTTAAAACTGAAATCCAATCATCAATCACATAAAGCAAATCCATCCACCCTCCGTAGCAGTTTGCCGAGGTGGATAAATTAAAATTTACTTCAGCTCACAAAGAGCCAATGCCTAGTCGAAAATATCAATAGGATCCATTCTCAAACAATCTCCTGCCAGCAAAGATGTGGTACGAGTCCTCTAACTGGCAGTTTCGCCGCCAAATGGCACTGCAGGATAAACGGTTATGACTCGGGGCCCTCTGAACCAGGTGGTCGCTGCCAAATGGCACCATTATATTATGGTTATGGCCAGAGCCCGTATGCTCCTCAATGGCATCAAATCCTTGAGATATGAATCAATAGGATATGATCGATAGGGCACAAAGCCCTCTGTTAGCTAAGGTGGATTCAAATTTATCCCCTTAGACAAATATTCACCCCAGGTCTATAAGGTACCCTTGGATGAAGCAACCCATGGCTGCCGACAAGGATCCTTCTGTCAGGTTGGGTCGACTACCTCCTCTGACTAAATAGACCAGGGACCACGATGGCCCGGGATGACGGAACCATGGGATCTTGATCGGGTCCATCATCCATTCCCCCACCATCCGCTTTAAGTGCAAGATGGTGAAAATTTCCATTTTAAATATCAACCCCTCAATTTCCAAGCTTCAATCTCATGCTGCTACTATATTCCAGATGCACGTATTTTCTACGTATCTGATCGACGACTAGCCTTAATCGAAAGTTCTCTCTCATGATGGGGAGGGGTAATTAACTATAGGGGCTTGCGCCTATAGGAAACCAGAACTCAGATCATAAAGTCCTCGCAAAATGAGGGCGAAATCTCTGGGTAGTGTCTTATCAACAAACCCATCTGCTTTCCAAAATTTACCCCGGAACTTAATTCCGTTAAAACTGCCCCCGAAGAAAGTCAAAGAGTCGGGCGGAGGCCGGGGTCGAATTTTCGGAGCCCACAGATTTCTGGCGACTCCGCTGGGGATTGGTTTCTCTTTCCATCTTTGGCTAGTCACCTCAGTGCTATAGTAGCAGCTACCTTCAACCCGGATTCAAAATTCTGAATCTTTCAAAATGATCATTTAATGAATCAAAATTTCTGAATATTCTAAGAATGATCATTCAAACAAATTTATTAAGATAACGTATTTAGCAGTATTTTAAATTTGTATTATTTGAATTTGCTCGCTAATGTTATCTATTTTTATTTTCTATTCTGTGCAAGTCTCTGCATTTTTGAAAGTGTGGGGTGATGTATCAAATTTTGATCACTAACCCTTACCTTTCATTTATGCAGATGGATCTACAGAACACACCAATGACTGTCCAGCTGGGACAAGGAGCCAGGATCCAACTGGCGAACGCTATCATTGAGACAGGGAATGCTGGAGCTACCATCCAATTTGGTAGCATTGACTTCCCTGCTGTCGTTAAAAGGGCCACCGCCATTCCTACGAATGGCAGAAATACTGAAGGGCCTGCTAGGAGGCCACACTCTGCTGGAACTACCACTCGTCGTGTGCACCTGCCAGCACAACGACTTGCTGCTGCTGAAAATCCTCGTGGAAGGATCTCTGTGTTTGAACGGCTGTCGCAGCCAGAAGTCCCGGCCACCAAGAGGGTTGTAGCCGGAGGAAGGATCTCCGTGGTGACGACGAACACCACACATCTGCCAACCGGGTTACCTGCACCCCTGAAGAACACTTCTGAGGCTTCCTCATCTGGAGGAAAACTAACGAGAAGACAGAGGAGGAAACTGAATGCTGAGCTCCGGGCTCAGCAACAATTCTCAACTCATCCCTCCAATATGTCAGCCCAATAACCTGAAGCGACCATTCCTACCCAAAACAGATTTGCAAATCTGAAGTGGGTAAAGAGGAACAGCTCTACTGGGGAGCTGAAGAAATCTTTCTGGGACCGACAGCCTGAAGTCCCACCTCCTCAAAAGAAGAAGGAGCCTGAAACTCTCTCAGCTCGAGTCTACAGAGTCCTGAAGACCGTGAAGGAGAGAGGACTGAAAAAGAGAAGATATCAGCAACCGCTGATGGTCGAAGCCAGAAGAACTCCACTAAGAGAGCGCATGTCTCTTACTGTGGAGAGAAAGGAAAGAAAATACACCCCGCACGGTGAACATCGGGGCGTGACACCTGAACCTCGAGTTCAGGGATCCGTCGCCGAAAGGTCCCGGCGGAAAGGAAAGGAAATCTGGAGGCCAAAGCCTCGCAGAGAAGAAGACAATAGAAGAAAAAGAACTGACTTGGGCGTGACATCTGGTACAGCTTCCCAGAGATCCGCCCCGCCAGTAAACAATATCAAAAATGGGTCCAAAAGAAGACCCATGATGATGCCAATTCCGACGGTAGACACCTTGGAGAGTCTTCCAGGGGATCCCGTCGTTCTATGACCCCTCCCAATAATGAATCTAACTTCGACCGTAGCCCACAGGTTGAAGAGATCTTCCTGCCTAACCAAGAACCGGAGATCCGGTGGCGTCGCCGCTCGGAGATCCGAGTACTAGAAGAAGGAGAAGAAGATATGGGAGAAGAAAATATTGAAGAATACATGGAAGAAAATCTGGAAGAAAATCTAGGAGAAAATCTGGAAGAATACATAGAAGAAAACTTAGAAGAGGTAAATAACACCTTAGACATGGAAGTAGTCTACATGGTGAGACACATCAACGTTGATGATGAAGCCTACTACGATGAAGGTGAAGATGATGATGACCGCTGGCAACCGCCGCCTAGACAAGTATATCGGCGCCGCCATGAAGCTGGGTCCACCACTGGCGGAGGTGGTCATTCTCAAGGAGAGGAAGTGGAGGAAGTAGAAGAAAATCCCCCTGATCCCGAAAACATCACACTCGCTGATATGCGACGACAGATGAGGCGGCAAATGAGAGCCAAAGATAGAGAAATCTCTCAGTTGAATGAAAAGATGACGGAGATGATGACTCAAATGACAATGATGATGCAGATGATGCAGAGGAATGCTGCAGTTGGTTCTATGCCCAATCCTCCCCCTGATCCTCCAAACTTTCAAGCGCCGTAAGTATCAGGAGTGCGTAGGACTCCTGAAGGTGGTAATGAAGTTAATAACATCACTCGCCAACCCACTCCGCAGAATATTGCGAGCACCTCCGAGCCTGTGACTGCTGCGCAGCTTGAAGGGATTATTACAGAGAAGATCAAGGCTATTATAGCTTTTGATCAGGCAGAAAAATTGGTAGGAAAAGGTCGCCCGTACCCAGCAGAGTACGATCAGGTGCCATACCCGAAGGGATATTCTGTGCCAAAATTTAATGCTTTTGATGGAAATAAAAATCCTAGACAGCACCTAACACAATTCAAAGCCACTTGCAGGAACACTGGAGGAAATGACACTCTACTCTTCCGACAATTCGTTAGCAGTTTGACGGCAGCTGCTTTTGAATGGTACGCTGAACTACCAAACGACTCTGTAAAGACTTTTGCAGAATTAGAAAATATGTTCGTGAAGAGGTTCGCCAGTGCGACTGAGAAAATAACTATCGCTGACCTTGCTCTGAATAAGAGAAAGAAGGAAGAATCAGTGACTAAATATATCACTCGCTGGCGTAACTTGAGCATGAAATGTGAGCAGCAGCTAGAAGAAGAACATGCTGTACAGTTGTTAATGGGAAACATTGATGATAAGATGCAACCATTCTTGTGCATGGCTACAATCACCACATTTCAGGACCTACTGGATAGGGTGGCGAAGTTTGAGAAACTAAACTTGTCAAAATCAGAGAATTATTCTGATAAGCCTAAGAAAACTAAAGCCTCAGGTGCTAGGAGAGGTGAAGCTGACTCCATATTTTTCTCCAGAGCTGATAAGGAGAAGCATGTGGCGTACAATGTAGACAAAGGCAAGCAGCCGATGCAATATCAAGAAAAGCCTAAACAAGTCTACAACCCTAACCCCCAGCCGAAGCTGATACTCGGGGGCAATGATAGACCACGGACTTATCAGGGCGGTGGAGAACGCCCGAGACAAGCAACGGGAACTGGTGATCGAACGTTCCCCTCCCTCAAAGATAAAATGAATAAAGAATATTCATTTAAAAGGGAGAGCATTGCCAAGCTGTTTCGACAGGCTTTGAAAGCGGGTTTAGAACTGCCAGAGTGCAAGAGACCCGAGGAGTCAAAACATAGTGGCGATCCAAACTACTGTCCGTATCATCGGGTAATGAGTCATCCAATTGAAGATTGTTATGTCTTCAAAGATTGGCTTGAAAGAAAATATCGAAGGGGAGAGCTCACATTATCCGACAATGTGCTGACTCATCCCAGAAAAGAATCAACTCGGATAGTTACGACTTCCTCCGTACCCCTGGTTGAAGAAAGAAAAAATGAAAAGAAGCCAGCTCAAGAAGAGCAGTGGGAGACTGCGGTCTCCAAGAAAACCGTGAAAATGCTGAAACAGCTCGAAGGAGTTCCGGGTGTAAAATGGAAATCTCCTACGGAACCAGTGTTAAATCTGAAGGCATTACCTGTGGCACAGGCATCTGCTTCTAAACAGTTTCCCAATCAAGCCGTTCCTTCAAACTTGGGAAGGCAAAGTCCAAGAGGAAGACCAAAGTGAAGAAGCTTAAAGAGAAGAAAACAGCAACCCAAAGGGTTATAGATAGTCTGGATGAATATTACCAGACCGCGAGGCATCCTATTAAGCTTGCTGACTTTATGTCAAAGCTCAAGATTGATGAAGCAGAAGAGGCTGATGAGGATCCTCTTCCCACAGAAGTCTGTCGGGTCATTTCAGCAACGCCAATAACTCTGACAAAAGAAAAATATGTCAGAGAGATGATCGTTGAAACCTGTCTGGCAACATCGTCAATGGACTACAGCTCAGAGGAGGATCTGTATCTTCCAAAGACAGATGAATCTGATCCCGATATAGCGTCGCAGATAGGACATGTAAATCTGGGAGGTGATTCTGAGTCAACGAATGAATCCCTAGACGCGACGATGGCAGACTCAGAAGAAAGTGCACCGTCAGGTGAGTCTGAACAGGAGGAGATCGCTCAAGTACAATTGAGAAGCGGCAAGATACTGCCACCTCCGCCAAAGAAAGGAATATCCAATAAAGATAAGGGAAAAGAGATAGTTATCAACGAAGACATTATCTCCGAGGATCCCAAGAAGAAAGATACTCCAGTCAGGGGGATAGATTATAATATCTTATCCCATCTGAGGAAGATCCCTGCCCAGCTCAGCATATACGACGCTCTGGTGATGTTTAAGGATCTTCGGGAGACTTTGATTCAGGCTCTTAAAGACCCTGAAAGATACGAGGCGTATTTTGCTGAACGCAATCTGACTGAGGTCCTGCAAGCTCGCAACGAACCATTCATCACGTTCACCGAAGATGACATGATGCTCGGGACTGCAGACCACAACCGACCTCTGTATGTTACTGCAGAAAGTGATGATTTGGTAATCAGTCGAATTCTGATTGACCCTGGGTCCTCCATCAACCTTATGAGCTTAAAAGCACTAAGGTCTTTGTGCCTCAACGTGGAACACCTTGGGCCAGATAAGCTTATGGTACATGGTTTTAATGAGAAGGGGCAGAAAACCCTTGGATCGTTTATGCTCCCTCTTGTCTTTGGAGAATTCCATACAGAAGCTAAATTTCATGTAATTGATGCGGACACTTCATTCAAGGCGCTTCTGGGCCGCCCCTGGCTGTATGAATATGGCGTTGTCCCGTCAACATTACACCAGTGCATGAAGTATCTTAGGGATGGGGAAAAATTTAGGATCTCTGGTGATATTCAGCCCTTTGCAGTCTATGAAGCGACAGTCTATGAAGATGCGCAGTATTTCATGCCTAAGAAGCAGAGACTGTCAAACTCTCTGAAGGCTCAAGCATCAAACCCAGAGAGTACAAAGCGACCTGAACAAAAAAGTGAGAAAAAGCAGGTGGGGAGAAAGAAGGCAACGCCGACTCTTCCCAAAGAAGCTACCACTTCCACTTCTAAAGAAAGGAAACGTGTACCTCACCTTGGGAGCGACACAGATGAAGAGGATGTCAGCTCTACAAAATCCCAGAGGGTATGTCATTCGATGGATGAATGGAGTAGGGAGGTCGCATACTCAAATGACGACTATGACTACGACTCTATCTACATGAATACGGTACAAGAGGTATTCTCTAGAAGAATAGATAGCCTGTCAATCTCAGATAGCGTGCTCGTAGTCACTCGTATTCCCCTATAGTATTTTAAAGAAATAATTCAACGAGATGTGCATAAAGTTGAAGAACTTGTAACCCTTTATCTGCCTCCAATCAGAAAGGGGATCAAGTCAGGGAATATATTCTACTCCGTAGGAAAGGATGAAGAAGTGAATCGTGATTGAAACCATGTCTTCATCGATTCTGAAGAATTACTACCTACGAGGCTACCTAGGTTTAATACCAAAGGTATTCAAAGAATGTTGCGAAAGTGGATCAATGTTCCCACCCCTAAACGACAACTTCGTATGTGTTTAAGTCTCTGGTATGGAAGGAATCCGCGTCCAATGCGGCGGAAGGAGATGAATGCATATAAAGGTATTGGATTCGTCAGGCGAAAATGCATCCGGAAGGAGACTTGCTGAGCCATCACTTGCAGGAAAGTTGAATCCAATGATGTTCCTGATGAAGAAGCTTACGAAGCTGAGGATTACGATGATCAGCCTCTAGAGGCCAAGCCTGCACCAGAAGAGCTTGAAGATGGTGGACAGGCAGCCACTATGGACGAGCTAAAAGAAGTCAACTTGGGAACCGAGGATGACCCTCGCCCAACATTCATTAGTTCCCTTCTACCAGAAGATCAAGTGGAAGAGATAAAAGAACTCCTCTTTGAATTCAGGGATTGCTTTGCCTGGACATATGCTGAAATGCCTGGCTTATCCCCTGAGGTAGCAGTTCATAGGTTGGCAATCAAACCGGATGTCGCACCCGTCAAACAAGCTCCAAGGAGAATGAGATTGGAGATTGAAGAACAGGTGATTGCAGAAACAAAGAAACTCATAGAGGCGGGCTTCATCCGAGAAGAAAAATATGCCGATTGGATCGCCAATATTGTCCCTGTCAAGAAGAAGAATGGACAGATTCGTATCTGTATTGATTTCAGGGACCTCAACAAAGCATGTCCAAAAGATGATTTTCCACTGCCTGTATCCGAACTCCTGGTAGACAATACGTCAAACTATGACATGTTCTTGTTTATGGATGGATCGTCGGGATACAACCAGATCAAGATGGCTCCTGAGGATGAAAGGCATACATCATTCAGAACGCCCATCGGCATTTTCTGCTACACGGTCATGCCCTTCGGTTTGAAGAACGCCGGTGCCACCTACCAGCGGGCGATGACCCATATCTTTGATGAATTAATACATCAGAAGATCGAATGCTATGTAGACGACTTGGTCGTTAAGAGCATGGAACGGAAAGATCATTTAAACGACCTGAGGATCGTATTTGAAAGAATCAAGAAGTTCGATCTAAAGATGAATCCCCTTAAGTGTGCTTTCGGGGTCTCCTCCGGTAAATTTCTTGGCTATGTCGTTCGTCACCGAGGCATAGAAGTCGATCCCAACAAAATCAAGACGATCATTGAGATGCCACCGCCAAGAAGCCTCCGTCAACTCCGCTCCTTACAAGGACAATTGGCTTTCATTCGACGATTCATATCGAATCTGTCGGGTAGGTGCCAGCCATTTTCGAAATTGATGAAGAAAGACATTCGATTCAAGTGGGATGAAGAATGTCAAGAAGCTTTTAATAGCATCAAAAGATACCTGTTAAATCCACCCATTCTTGCAGCGCCAATTCCGGGGAAGCCTCTTATACTATATACAGCGGCACTAGAAGAGTCCCTCGGAGCGTTACTGGCTCAGCACAATGAGGAAGGAAAGGAGAATGCACTCTACTACATCAGTCGGAGATTAATCGGAGCAGAGATACGATATTCTCCAATTGAGAAACATTGTCTGGCATTGATCTTTGCAGTCCAGAAACTTCGCCACTACAAGCTATCTCATAAATCACCTTGATATCAAGGATCGATCCGCTGAAGTTCTTGATGACAAGACCAGCATTGACAGGTCATTTGGCAAGGTGGGCAGTGCTATTACTGCAATTTGATATAGTGTACATGCCACAGAAAGCAGTAAAGGGACAAGCTTTGGCAGATTTTCTCGCCGCACATCCAATCCCTGCAGATTCTCCGTTGAACGATGATTTGCCCGATGAACAAATTATGCAGGTTGATGAAGAAAAAAAGCTACCATTTTGGGAGATGTACTTTGATGGGGCATCGTCTATCAAGTCTCCCAAACCTCCAAATCTTGCAAAGGCCCAAGCTGGCATCGGTCTTGTCTTTATAGAACCCGAGGGAGGTATCATGAGATTCTCGTTTAGTTTAACTGAACCTCGGACCAATAATGAAGTCGAATATGAAGCTCTAATAGCAGGACTGGAGATTGCAATTGATGTCCAAATCACGGATCTCCAAAATTTTGGTGATTCTCAACTTGTGATAAATCAAATTCTGGGCATTTACAAGATTTGCAAACTTGAATTGGCCCACTACCACCGACGAACTCTTGAGCTTCTAAAATAAATACCGAATGTCAAGATAACTCAAGTTCCACGAGGACAGAATGCAAAAGCAGATTGTCTAGCTAAACTGGCCAAGGAGCTTGCAAATGAAGACAAGAGGCCACATATATTCATTGCGGTTGAAAATCGCCGGGTCTTAGAGCCAGCAATCTTACAGTTCTTGCAGGCAGAGGGAATACTAGGTTCAAGCCAGCAAGATGCAACCTCGGTCGATCCTCAACATCCCCAACAAATCACTACTAAAAATCAACCAGGGGAACGTCAGCTAGTAAAGAGACGAAGAACCGGTAGATTCTCAGAGTCGTGGTTGGATTGCCTAGATGTTGAAGTCGAAGACGATTGGAGGCAACCATTCGTCGACTACTTCAAAGAAAGCAAACTTCCAACAGATAAATCTCTGGCCGCACAAATTAGAAAAAGAGCATTACGATACGCGTTTGTCAATGACACGTTGTACCGACGAGCTTTTGATCAAATGTGGCTAAGGTGCCTAGGGACCAAGGAAGCTGATAAAGTGGTAGTAGAAGTTCATAAAGGACTCCGCGGAGCGCATCAGTCAGGTCCCAAGATGGCTGCTAAAATTAAAAGAATGGGTTATTACTGGCCTACGATGATGAGAGATTATATCAACCACGCTAAGAAGTGCCACGAGTGTCAGATTCATGGTGATGTTATTCATCAACCACCAAATCCACTGCACCCAACAATCGCATCCTGGCCATTTGAATGTTGGGGCACTGACATAATTGGGCCAATAGATCCGCCGTCTTCGGCAGGACACCGCTTTATATTGGCAGCTACAGATTATTTTTCTAAGTGGGCAGAAGCGGCACCATTCAGGGAAGTTACGTCCGAGCACGTGATCAATTTCTTCACCCACAATGTCGTCTACAGATTCAATGTACCACGCCGCGTGATCTCAGACAATGGCACAACATTCAAGAGTACAAAAATCTATAAGTTTGTAGATCGTCACAAGATTGACTGGCGGTACTCGTCTATATATAACCCAAGAGCCAATGGTTTGGCTGAGGCCTTCAACAAGACGCTGGTAAAGTTATTGAAGAAGATCCTCACCAAGAACAAAAGAGAATGGCATACAAAGATGGCAGAAGCATTGTGGGCGTATCGTACGACCTACAAAACACCAACCAAAGCCACTCCCTACTCACTAGTGTTCGGGGCTGAAGCCGTCTTGCCACTAGAAGTTGAACTACCGTCTCTTCGGGTCGCTATCCAGAATGAACTTACTCAAGAACAGAATGCTCGCCTAAGAATGGAGGAGCTCGATGCACTCGATGAAGTTAGATTGCAAGCCCAACAAAATCTAGAAATCTACCGAGGAAGAATGGCGAAGTCATTTGATCGGATGGTACGTCCTCGATCCTTTCAAGAAGGGGAATTGGTCCTGGTGCTGAGAAGGCCAATCATCCCTCACCGAAGAATTGGTGGCAAGTTCGTATCCAACTGGGAAGGCCCATTCGTCATCGAGAAGGTGTACCAAGGAGGAGCCTACCAGCTTATCGATCTGCACGATCAGAGGCCTGTGCCGCCGATCAACGGTCGACATATGAAGAAGTATCATGCATAAAATTGCTCAAAGAAATGTTATATTTAATGTACTGTGTATTCCATGCATATTATATACACTTTACATTTTGAAATTCTCTTGTGTTGCAAGAATGCATTTCAAAATCTTCCTGCAGGACAGGGGATATTTTAAATATTTATTTGGGTCGACATCGCGCCGCATGCCGAGATCCTCAAATAAATATTTAAAAATCACAAAATTTTAAATTTACTCCATTATGAAATGTCCCTGCGAGACATGGGGCATTTTAAATATTTATTTGGGTCGACATCGCGCTGCATGCCGAGATCCCCGAATAAATATTTAAAATAACCAACGCAAATATTCTTTTATACTGAAGAATACAACGAATTCTTTTCAAAGTATATGCAGGTGAGCTTCAAAAGATCGAGACACCACCTCCTCCAACAAACCATGATTTCAAAGGTCAGAAAGAGACTTGCAACTACACACTCTAACAAATTGAGCCAGAACAACCTGAAGTCTTTCAGCAGCCTGAAGCTTAAGGTTTGAGTGGGTGTAAGAGGTCGGATCCAACAAGCCCAAATATGGCCGGATCGCTGGCAGCTCCGTCTACTCAACACGCCATAAGAAAGGCCGTAGTAGCGGAACCCCCACTTCGTCAACCTGTTAGTAGGGACTGTAGGAAGTACGAAGGCAAATTTGACTCGACCAGTTCAAGTGATCGTAGTCTACCAAATTCTCCTAATTGGCCGGAGAATCAAAGTTCCAGTGGGAAGAAGGAATCTCGAGAAACTACCAAATTCGCGTAGGCTCTAAATCTTCAACCATAAAGGAAGACTCAAAATCTATCAACTTCAGCAAAATCAGCATTGGGAAGCACATTTCCCCTAGCTCAAGTCTGAAGCCTGAATGGGTGTAAGAGGTCAGATCCGACAAGCCCAAATATGGCCGGATCGCTGGTAGCTCCATCTACTCAACACGCCATAAGAAAGGCCGTAGTAGAGGAACCCCCATCTCAGCAACTAGAAGACGAAGAGCTGTCAAATCCCAGCTCTCCCGATCTGATGAACTCAAGTGACTCAGATTAAAGTCTCCTCAAGTGGTTAAGGGTCAAGATACTACCTACATTTGGTACTATCAATCAAATCTGAAACCTGCAAAATCCTTCAACAAATCCATAAAGCAAAAAGCTAGGATCGAAGGAATTTTTCTTCAACAAGTCCACCAAAGCACAAAGCAAATGACCGAAGAAATTATCCTAAAGTTCATGAAAAGCTTAAAGCTGAACTAAAAGGATTCCGTCATCAACAAGTCTGTTATGCACAAAGCTCTGGACCGATGACTTCTCGCCACTGACCTAAAACAAACCTAAAAGGTTTTGGTCACCGGCATCTACTCCTTCATCAAGCCCGCCAAAGCTAGAAGCAAAGGGCCGAAGGTACAAATCACCTGACAAGTCAGTAGAGACAAATCAGGAAATTTTCCATCAATGTCCGCCGCATAAAGCACAGGACAGAAGGAACCAAAATCCCAGGGAAACTAAAGCCACAAGAAAGAGGTATCCCGGACGACATCTATAAGTGTCCCTAAAGGCTGGGGGCATTTTAAATATTTATTTGGGTCGACATCGCGCCGCTGCCGAGATCCCCAAATAAATATTTAAAATTATTTACTTCATCATCAACACAACTTGAAGTACAACCACAGAAATCACAAGAGCAGTAAAAAGAGAGCTCGTCAATAATAGAATTTATAAAGAATGCTTCATTTTATTAATTCAGAATTCATATACAAGTTTTCAGTTCTCTTTTACAAGTTTACATCAACAAAAAAGAGAAAAGTAAAATGTCCTTCACAGAGGACTATAAATTTGTCTCATAAACTATGCCTGAAGAGGAAGTCAACAGCTCTGCTCAGCTCCTTCCAAAGACCAGGTACTCTGCACTTCTGGAACCTGCACAAGGCAACAAGGGTCAGTAAGCAGCCAAAGAAAGAAAAGAAACAGAACAAACAAAATAAAAAACGAACCAGAACCAAATCTCCAGTGGTAGCTGACTGACTGGATCCTATCTTTGTAGTGACCTGCACAAGAAACAAAAGAATTGTCAGTACAGTTATAAAATCAGAACTGAAAACTAAGAAAGCAGTAGTGTCAAAGGAAGAACAGAGAGTGACATTACTTTATACTATCATCAACCTACGAAGTGCTACTTTAGGGAGTTGGGTATAAAGTACTCTATCAGTGTCTTTTAGGTCTCTACATAACTAAAGCCAGCATGTCAAATCCTCTAACTAATTATAAGTGCATCTAAAGATCTATGAAGACACCGAGACAGACTCTTGAAGATCTACATGATGATAATCTTGGTGTGACATCCAAGTAATCCTTTGGAGATCCACTAAATGAAGACCTTTATGTGACATCTGGAGTAAATATCTAGAGATCCACGGGGTCGATCAGCATACAACAAACGTAATTCGCTCTAGACGCGAACCATATTTGTTGGGGGACATTTGTTGACCAACGTATAAAAAAAAAGAAAGAAGCAGGATTTGCTCACCTCGTAAGCATCGAACCCGCAAATCCCGCAGAAGTCCCGCTGCTATAGTGACTAGCTCTGCAGCGGCGCCGAAGCAGTCCGGGTATCCTGCGATCCGCCTCGGTTGTCGCCTTCCCACGTCTATAAAATGAAGCCGAAGAGGAGAGCCTGGGGATCGCACGCAAGAACCTCCTCCCCACGACACTTCTCCTCTCGCGATCTTCTCTATCCCGTCGCCCTCTCTGCTTGCCGACCGAACCCCAAACCCGAGCCGCCTCCTCCCGTCGCCTCTATCCCGCCGACCCAGAGAGAGAGAGAAGAGGAGCATTCCCCTTACCTCTTGCCCTAGACCCTCCGGCTTCTCCCTTACCGGCCGACTTTGCCCTCCCGAGGACGTTCCCTTCCTGCCCGATCGTGAACAACGACGGGAGCACGCTGTCGTGAAGGTAACTTTCTCCCTACCCGGCGCTCCCTCCTCCATACCCGTCGACTCCCTACCTCCTTCGAAGACGTTTTCCCCAGTTGGATCGGAGACCACGACGGGAGCCCGCTTCCTGCGAAGGTAACTTTCTTCCCTGTCACGCGCTCCTTCGGCCAAATCCCGTGGATTTGTTGAGCCAAAAAGGGAAATGGAGGATTTAGTGTAAATCCTATCCAAATCTTACATAAATCCTGTTGCCGAACATCTCTTAGGGCAAGACGGAGGAGAGTTTAAGAATTAATTACAGTTAATTTTAATTAATTATAATTAATTATTTTAATCAATTATAATTTATGATAATTAATTTTAATTGATTAATTTTAATTAGCTTTAATTAAAGTTAATTTTAATTAAATATAACTAATTTTAATTAACAGTAATTATTTAATTAATTATAATAATTTTATTAATTATGATTAATTTTAATTAAGGTTAATTTTAATTAATTATGATTAATTATCATTATTGATTTTAATTAGAATTAATTAATATTAATCATTTATAATTAATTAAGATTATTTATAATTAATTATAATCAATTAAAGATAATTACGATTAGCTATAGTTAGTTATAATTAACAAAGAAAGGTGCAAAAGAGGAATGCTCCTCCCTTGCCTCGTGCCACGAACCACCGCCTGTCGCCAAGGTATAATTTTCTAACTCAGATTCTCGCTCTCAAAGTTCGCGGCGGACCGGAAAACCGCCTATACACGCTTTCATAAGCGTGGTGGGATGGGACCCCGGTGCGGCGCCTACAACGAGGCGGGTAATCACCTCAAAATCCTATCCTCGGCGTTCGTGTCGAGCCGGCAAACCGCCTATACACGCTTTCTTAAGCGTGGTGGGAAGGGAACCCGGTGCGACACCTACGGCGAGGCAGGTAGGCCCTATGCACGCTTCCTTAAGCGTGGTGGGGACGATCTTAAGTACCCGTACCTGCGGGGAAACAAAATGCTTTTCTTTTTCAGGTACGTCGAAGACCCATACACGCTTTCTTAAGCGTGGTGGGGGATTGAAGACTTTACACGGCCGCGGTGTCCTCGAAAGAGGGCATCTACCATACACGCTTTCTTAAGCGTGATGGGAAAGGCCCAGTTTTCCGTTATTTCCCCTAAACGGGGGAGATGCCAGAATGCTGCCGAAATTTCGGGTGATCATAAGACTACATTTGGATCTTATTTGGACATGCACTTGTACTCAAACCTGGCTCCATTCGAACAATGATATGAACTCAAATGAACCTAACTTCAACCTAAACCAGAATTTAAATGAACTAAGCTTGGACTCGAACGAATGCATAAGACTTTGAACAAGAACTTGAACTCAAGCATGTAAACTCAACACAAGCAAAAGAACTTACAAGGACGTGTGTTTTGAACTCAAGTGAACCAATTGAACTTGAATCATTGAACTCAAGTAAGAATTTGAGTTGGACCACATGATACTTGGATGAATCATATTGAGTTTGAACTCAAGAAGACCACAAAAAGCCTGAATTGAACATTAAATGGACTAAGTACAAACTCAAATGATGAAGAAATTCAGATTTGATTCAAACTTGAACTAGACAAAGAACATGGTGGACATGAATTGAACAGTTTGAATCCAAGCAATTTGAGGTGGACCACACGGGACATAGGACTTGAACTTGATCTGAATATCAAGTGAACACAATTTGAATGCAAGTAAAAACTTGCAATTTGACTACAAAGAGTTTGACTCAAGTTGAATTCGAACTAAGCTCAATCAATTAACAATGGAGGATCTCCTTTGAACTCGAATTGAACAAGTAAGGAGCTTGGACTTGAAAGTGAAACAGGGAACTTGATGTGGACCACAAGGGATTGGATTTTAATTTGGCAAGCATACAATCACATCAGTGCAAATGTTGACCAAAGGCTTATATCATTCTAATGAACATACAAATGCTAAAAGACAATCATAATTGCTCAAATAAGAATAGATTGAAAGACTTATGGCTCTCTCACAAGCAACAATGTAAAGATCTTCAAACAAGTATTGGCCGCTTTGATCATTTAAATGCATTCAAATCGATATCATACAGACGAGCAAAGATTCATTGTAAATCTTGGTATGGAATTTTTGGACAACGTCGTTTGGTTTGTAAAAATCATATCGGTTGGAATGAAAATGTTGATAATGACAGTATCAAGTTCATCATGCTTGTTGTAATATGAACCTCTATTAATGCTACAATGTATCTACGATAATGTCCATCAAAATGCAAATGCCAGTTGACAGTGATAACGACATGACTACCCATGTCAGGAGCCATCAAGTGACGTGATGAATAACCAATAGTATACACAATGAATGTGATGATTTATTAACATTCATTTGCAAGAAGTACGACACCCCTACAGTCAACAGTAATCTTGTGTCAAGCGAATACACCAATCTCCTATGAATTATTGTAGGAGACCCGTCACATGCAAGCAAATTCCATCGTACACTGCATCGCGCCCACTTAAGTTAATGAGCATTATTTGACAAATGTGCTGTTAAAGATTAATGAGAAGCTTGGTGGCCTAGACTCGTAATTGGGTTTCCTAAATAATTCGATATATCTTCCATCACTACAGTTGTCAGTTCAAGGTAGTGACCATGGATCCATATACGAGTTCTGAGAAGACAAAGCCAGATCAAATCATTATAGAATGAATCTTAGTTCAACCAGATTTTGAACATTGAGGTGGGTAAAACTATTGAAGCTTGCAAGCTCTTCAAGGAACAGTGGTTATATACTCAACGTAGCATCCACATGCTGCGAGACTACAACAATCATGAACTTCCACAGGACACTGTAGAAGACCCATCATGCACTCAACATATCACCCACGGGAAGCTATGGGAGAGCCACGATGAATACAAGCTTCTATGAATTCCTGCAGATAATCTATTAAAGGTTCTAAAATATCCCCGCACATGCACCGTAACTTGTATACACTTAGGTACACATAAGGGGATGTATCACACACCCGCATGGGCCCCGACGAGCGTGTTATTGGTACACACGTGACGTCTAGGGATGCTGTGCGGGTCAATAAGTGAATTCCAGTTCGAGTCCGATCCTCCTATACGGGTAGATAGGAGTCGACACGACTCGAACCATTAAATAAATATACGGTCGCGAGATCGACCGAGATATTTGTTTTATACGTTCATATTAGGCCTTCAAGGCCTATAATCAAGTGAATTCACTTACAAAGGGCACAAAGCCTACGAAACCCGATCCTCTATCAATTACTAGATAGAGTCGATAAGGTTCAAAATAAAGAAATATGAATGCCCCCATACCCCGATGATGGCCGTGTTGAATGCAAATCTCAACCGGAGGGGTTTACATCAATCATCCCAAATGCCTCCCAAACCCTACCAAAACTCCAAAACTCCACAAAAATTTCCAAAATCCTAAAATTCAAAAATATTTAAAACTGAAATCCAATCATCAATCACATAAAGCAAATCCATCCACCCTCCGCAGCAGTTTGCCGAGGTGGATAAATTAAAATTTACTTCAGCTCACAAAGAGCCAATGCCTAGTCGAAAATATCACTAGGATCCATTCTCAAACAATCTCCTGCCAGCAAGGACGTGGTATGAGTCCTCTAACCGGCAGTTTCGCCGCCAAATGGCACTGCAGGATAAACGGTAATGACTCAGGGCCCTCTGAACCAGGTGGTCGCTGCCAAATGGCACCATTATATTATGGTTATGGCCAGAGCCCGTATGCTCCTCAATGGCATCAAATCCTTGAGATATGAATCAATAGGATATGATCGATAGGGCACAAAGCCCTCTGTTAGCTAAGGTGGATTCAAATTTGTCCCCTTAGACAAATATTCACCCCAGGTCTATAAGGTACCCTTGGATGAAGCAACCCATGACTGCCGACAAGGATCCTTCTGTCAGGTTGGGTCGACTACCTCCTCTGACTAAATAGACCAGGGACCACGATGGCCCGGGATGATGGAACCATGGGATCTTGATCGGGTCCATCATCCATTCCCCCACCATCCGCTTTAAGTGCAAGATGGTGAAAATTTCCATTTTAAATATCAACCCCTCAATTTCCAAGCTTCAATCTCATGCTGCTACTATATTCCAGATGCACGTATTTTCTACGTATCTGATCGACGACTAGCCTTAATCGAAAGTTCTCTCTCATGATGGGGAGGGGTAATTAACTATAGGGGCTTGCGCCTATAGGAAACCAGAACTCAGATCATAAAGTCCTCGCAAAATGAGGGCGAAATCTCTGGGTAGTGTCTTATCTACAAACCCATCTGCCTTCCAAAATTTACCCCGGAACTTAATTCCGTTTAAAACTCCCCCCGAAGAAAGTCAAAGAGTCGGGCGGAGGCCGGGGTCGAATTTTCGGAGCCCACACACTCCTAGGAATGCCACATGAAGATGGTTTAACTCTTTGCCTTCCTCTACTATTAGCTTTGAAAGTTTTACTTATCTTGTGTGGTTAAAATTTTTTATAATAAAGAGTTTGGCTAAGGACCCTCAATCCTTATTCATTCAATAAAAAGAGGATGAGTCTTAACGAGATCATCACCATTTTTAATAAGGCAACCCATGAGGTCATTTGCAATGACAAGAACGCAACAAAGGATGCATTCTTCACAGGCATCCATTGCCAAAATTTCTTTGTACACCAAGGAAGATTTACTTGAAAAAACCAAATTCATCAACACTGAGGAGTAAATGATTCAAATTGAGTAGTTTGGGCCCAAATTAAGATTTGATCTTAAGAAGAGTAAAATATCATGAAATCATCATCTCGACTTAGGTTATCTTGAAATGAATTTCAAGAAAATTGACTTCTCAAATTGAAGCAAGCTAGCACCCTGAGATCATAAATATAAATTTAGAAGGAAATTACAACAAGCATTTAGTGATGTTCTACTACCTCCATTTATTTAACCACATTCCATTATCATATTAGTTATGTAGAAAAGGGAATAATTTATATCACTCTCTCTGATACAAGGTACATTGTTAAGAATCAATCTAATTTTTATAAATACTATGATGACCATGGGTACGACAGTAAGAACTATAGGGTCTTATAATCTATGGTCAGAAGTCTAACCAAGAAGGGACATCTTAAGAAGTTTCTCACCAAATACAATGCTCTTATTAAGGAGAATTTACAAGAAGACGCCATCAAGAAAAGTAATACAATCCAATTAATTAATATAATGTATCTGATTTCTAGATGGGCATGACTAAGTATGCCTAGTACCACAAAGTCAATCATTATACTAAATCTAAGGTTTACTCAATAGAGTATTCCTACTCATCCATTAACATTTATGGACTATGACCTACATTCCTCCCAAAAAAATCATATTTATTTTAGCTATCGTGCTTCTCTTTGAGGTCATAATAATACTAATAGAAATTAGTAGCTTGTTGAACATCTTCTTAATGGATCCAATAAGCAAGATGACCATCCACCTTAAGTACCTCAAAGTTATTAATTAATGGAGCCCAAGTTAGATCCAGGGAAAAGTGCATCCTTAAGGGAATCATAACCCTAAAGGTAATTTAAGGGAGTAATAATTATTAGCACTGTCAAATTCGATAAGGTTTAGATTTTATTTAGTCTAATAAAGATAAAATTATTCCACCATTAACCTAAATGAGAAATACACGATAAGTGAACCAAAGTGTCCCCAAAGAAAACTTAGGTAACATATCAATGCCTCTGACTAAGTTTACCCAACTAGCTATCCTTTTCTAATGCTAATACCTAAAAAAAATTCTAGGAGTTGGCCAACTACACTAGTATAGCCAATTTAGATTAGATTTAGTTAATTGCTCACCCTAAACCTTAGTATAGTAATCCAATGGATCTAATTAGTTGAGGTAGCCCAAAGTAGGTTGTGTTTACTATCAACCTAATTTTAGTCAACTAAGTATCAATGAACACAACCTTAGATTTTTTTCGAACATAAAAAAAGCATGGGAAATTAATTTGTTTTACTTGTTTAGCCTAGCTCAATCAAACCCTGTAAGCTAATCTAAGTGGACTTAAGATAGCCTAATTGAATCTAAGTGATTCAATTGACTTTATCTATAAAATTGGCAGCATCTTAAGCTAGCCTAGAACATTTAAAAAAGGTGTATAAGTTAGAGAAGGCCGAATGACAATGATCTTAATTAAAATAAAAGAGATTATATTGTACAATTAGTCAAATTCTTAACTCACCCTAACTCCAAAATGATTGAACCTAATTTGAATATCTGATCTAACCTACATATTAGTTAGTTAACTTAGCCAAAATCTTATCATAAGAAGCTTAACCCAAATGTAGACTAGCCTAAACCACCTAATCCAAAAAAAAAAAAGCAAATTAATGAAATCCAACACATAAGTCCATATTCTTAGCTCATTAGCAATGCCCTAAAACCATTATAACTATTGTAATAACTTAATCGAATGACCTTAGTGAAGCTTCACTATAGCCAATTTTAATAATCCATGTGAATTCACATCTTCTAATGCAATTCCTTTGATTTAAATGATTTTGATTCTATCATCTTCCATACCCCTTAGGATGCTCCAAGTAATGTAACATTATCTAATTTCTCCAAATTCAATGCTATAATACATCAAGAAACTAATTGATGGCAATTCAAACCCTCAATATCTGTGCATGTCCTCTTTTAAACCCTAGAAAAGATTCACACATTATCCTCTCAATCTCAATACTTCCCTTTGCTTCTCAACATTCATTCTAGCTTAGGACTAGGAAGGCAAGTCTGGCTATAATAGCTTGAGAGCTACTCTAGTGAACTTTTAGTAATCTTATATGAAGAGGTCCAACCACTTTGATTGATTGAAAAGTTATCTAATAAAGATAAAACTCTATGTCACTCTCCTTGTGGTGATCGTTTGGTAGATATGACAAAATTTTAGAAATTACTAGTGCCGTCTAGTCAAGTCTATCAATATGATTAGTTTTGAGCTTTAAATCATTTAATTAGCCGAAGTCTGAGAAATCTCCTTACAAAATTCTGAGCACTATTGCACCTCCTGAAGTTGGATGCTCACATAGTTGGTAGATCAAATGTAAACAAGTAATGGACCAGACTTAGGCTTCGTTTGGGACAACTTTATTATTGCTTTCTAAAGCAATTTTTTAGTACACAAATTTCTAATTCAAAATTTTTTTTATTAAAAAAGTTGCTTTAAAAAATAGTAAGACAGTTGTCCCAGATGAAGCCTTAGTTACTAAGTCTGTGTATGGATCTATCGTACTAAACCTAGATTCATACCATTTCATCAAGATCACATCTACTCAAAAAATCGAGATAATAAAATTATAATGCATGTAATAAATTTATTTTATATTAAAAATTTATATGGACATATATAGATTTCCCTTATAGATTCATAATTATAAATCTTCTGATTGATCAAATTTGTTCAATTGTTTTTTGTATAGGGCCTCCACCCTCATGCACCCAACATTTTGAGTAGGGGTATTTTTAAAGGAAAAAGTTATATAAAAAATATACTGATATAATTTCTATTAAAATAAATAATAAGATTATAAAAAATAAAAAAATTCTTTAAATAAAAATAACAAGATAATATACAGATCATTTTATCTTCTTAAAAAATTCAAATATATATTTTTAATTTTAATCAAGCATTTCTATTTCATAATTTATCATTTCTCATATTTTCTTTAATATAAATATAACAAGTGTAATTTAATTGTTTCTCTAATTATATGCAGATTTAAATCCAAGCAAAGAAGAAATAATTTCTTAATGTCTTTTTTTATTATTTTGAGAAAACCCATGGATGGGCCAACGCATTAATATTTAAAAAATTATTACAAGTCCTTAAAGGGATCAATAACTTGTTAATGCTCAAAGAGCTACAAACAAAAAGACAAAAAACGTAAGAGTCAAATATCCCTATCTAAATACAATCGATAAACGATAAAAAGAAAATAAACCTAAAGAAGGTAGGCAAGAAGCCAAACCTAATAATATGTAGCCCAAAGCTGAGATATTCAATAGAAGCAAAAGAGAAGCAGGCCGATAAAATGGAAGAGTGAAAGAGCACAACCAACAGACCACCAACAAAATTGAATCAAAACACCCCAAAGGAGCTTGAGGACAAAGACGAGAAGAACTTGCAAATTCAGAAGAGAAAAGAAAAAAAATACTAGAAACACCCATAAAACAATTAGCTTCAAATACAAGAGAGAGCATCAAAATAACAGCAGAAGTCTAAGAAGGTCCACAGTGATGATATAAACCAAAGAGGTCAGAAAGAGAACAATTGAGAACTGAGAAAGACCCAATAATAGAGTAGTAACAAGGAAAACACAACCAACTAAGAGAAACAAGAATAATAAAATTAAAAAGGCCAACTGAAACAAAGCAGGCATAAAAGAAGCTAACAAAGAACCCTTAGACCGAAATAACCCAGACAGAATAGTGAAATACCAAAGGCTCAACTTGTAACAAAAAATAACAAAATAAAAAATAAAAAACCATGGCTGCACCTGATTAAACAACCATACAGAAAACTCAAAAATAGAGCATTTACAAGAATACATCAACAGACCAATGAACAACCAAGTACCCAAGAAACAGGTAACCCAGAGACCAAAGAGCCAAAAAAAAAAAAAGAAGAAAAATCAAAACAAAATAGTAAAACTAAAGCCATCTTAGCAAAACTAAACTAGAAAGCAAGAGAGGATGCTAAAGTCTAAAGTAAGGTAAACTCATCTTATCTAATCTCACCAAACCTCTCAAAAGTTGAAGATCATGTAGTTATGATACAATTAAATGTTAGATAAAAAAAGAACCATTTTTGGCAAGCCAATCTGCATAGCTATTCCCTTCTCTCATAATATGGGTAAGCACAAAATCAACCTGGTCAAGATATAATTTGATATTCCTAAAAATATAATGAAGAGAAGCATTGTTATAGTTGTCAAATGAAATTAAATGAACTAAAAGCCAAGAGTCAGATTCAATCCAAATTTTATAAAAAAATTTGTGATCTAAGCAAAATTCAAACCCATCAACAAATCCTACGCCTTAGCAACAATAATATTGCACTGAGGAATGGAAGCAAAAAAGGCAAAAATAAAATCACCAAGATGATTACAAGTAATATCCCCATAGCCAGTAGTGGAACGGTTAACAAATCCGTTAATATTAAGCTTATCCCAAGTAATGGTTTTAGCAGGCATGCCATTATGAGGAATATCAAAAGAAATTTGGAAAAAAGAAATCCATCTTTTCTTCTAGTAAAAATAGTTGGGGCAAAGTAACTTAGCTGTAACAAGTTGATGAATTTTGTGTTTGAGGCTAATGAGAACTCTATCAAAACACATTTTTATGCAGAATGCTTACAGTTGTTTCTTTCAATCCACACCATCCAAAATATAACCATAGGAATCATAGTAGCAATATGATCATCTTTATTTTTATAAAAGCATTGAGCAAGTATATCATGACAATTAGTATTAAAGAAGTTCAAGTTCATGCCTAAAGTATTATCTAAAAAGCATCAGATTCTATTGGCCAAATGGCCTTCGATAAAAAATGTGGTTCAAAGTTTCCAAGATACTGCAACATTGACATTTGAAAGTAATATAAAAACCCTTTTTTGAAGCATGTCATTAGTATGGATGAAACCCTGAAGAATCCTCCAAGTTAAAATCAAAATACTCATTGGGGTAATGGAATTCCAAATCTTATGATAAACATGTTTAAAAGGAGATTTTATCCTAAAATTATCCTAAACCATTTTAGTAGAAAAAGCACCATTAGTCTAGAGCATAAGCAATTGATGGTCATTTGAATATAAATCAATGGGGATATCACAAATGTTAGCAGCTATAGAATTAGGCACATGATCGTGAATAAGATCATGATTCCATTTACCATTCAAAAATTGGAAACTTTCAAATTAGACAAAGAATGTGTGTTAAGAATAGCATCAATAGAACCATAAACCCAGCCAATCATCTTGCCAAAAGTAAGAAGTATCAAAACCAACACCCCATTAAATTTAGTTCTCAGTAAACCATTTAACTTTATAGGTATGGTACCAAACGACAGATTGCCCCATTTTTTAGACACACTGAATAGGATGAATATTATTGTAGAACTTTTTATGCATGAAATTGGCCTATAAAGACTAGTTAGAGCAAAAATTTTACAACTTAACAGAAAAATAGTAAACTAAATCAACGATGGACTTACATCCCATATCACCCTCACCAAAGGAACCAGTACAAGAATTTCAAGCCCTCAAATGCAATGGTGGAGCCAGAAATTTTATTCAAGGGGCCTAAATTAAAATAGTTTTGTTTGCCGTCTCATCTGGAAGGTTAGAATATATTAAAATAGTTCCGTTTGCCGTCTCATTACCCGAGCCAAGATGAGCTGTAAGATTAATTAGATTATTTTGTGATCTTAAATTATTATTATTTTGTGTGGACACCGGACGCATCCGATGTTTTTAAATGAAAATTTACATTAATAAATTTAAAAATATATTGATAAAAAATTATATTAGAAATAAATCTAATTAGATTATGATTTTCCATTCATTTTAAAATGTTTATTAATATATATACACATATAGAGAGAGAGAGAGAGAGAGAGAGAGAGAGAGAGAGAGAGAGAGAGAGAGAGAGAGAGAGAGGGAGAGAGAAGAATAAAATTTATTAATATGATAAGTGATAAATAAAATTTTAGATATAAGTAAATAGAAAAAATATATATTAATAATAATTGTCTTTTATTGAAAATGAAAGTTATTTATATGAGTTAATAATAATTGTCTTTTAGAAAAAATGAGACTTACTTCTATACATTTAATAGCTAATTAGAGATAATAAAAAAGTCTTACATAATTATACAAAATAATATGTCTCAATTATTGCAGCTGGAGTGAGAAATTAATAAATCAAACAACAAGAATAAAAAATATTATAAACAGCACACTAATCTTTTCAAAAGATAAGCTACTAAAAATAGGTCTACAAAAATTTTTCCTAAGAAGATAATAAAAAATTATGAAATTTCACGATTATTGGGGCACCATTCCTTAATTATATTACTGACAATGTAATTATATAGCAAGACAAATATATTTCAATACATTTAGGCATTTGGAAACTGTCAACCAAAACGAATCATATCTTAGCAATTAGCTTCTTCGTCGCAATGTTCTCATATGCAGCCATATTTTTTTTTTTAGGGGGGGCACGTGCCTCCCTTGCACCCCCCCCCCCCAGCGCCTATGCTCAAATTACCTAAACAACAAATAGATAAAGATTGCTTGCAAAAACTAGTAAACTGAATAATAGAGTTAATTTTGCATTAAACCATACCTTTTACCAGGGATAAAAGAACATTTGTTCTTATTAAAGGAGAGGTCACTTTCCTTACTAAAAGACATAAGAAATAGGTAAAGGTTTTTGATACTTTCAATGGATCCATTACAGAAAATAATATTTCATCAACAAAACTCAAATGAGAGATGTTCATAACACCAAAATTTCTAAAGGCTAAATCTTTATATTTAGAGAAAAAAATCTGAAGTCCCCTTGAGAGGTAATTAGTCGCAATAATATAAAGTGCAGGAGATAGAGGATCTCCTTGTCTAACACCTTGCGCAGCTTTGAAAAAACCATGAATTTTGCTATTGATAAAGATAGAATGCCAAACATTCTCTGTAATATTGGCTATAAGAGATATGAAAGAGTTATTAAAACCAAACAACTTCAGAATGTTGTAAATAAAAGACCAATTTATGTTATTATAGGCTTTGGTTATGTCAAGTTTTAACACCATGTTATGGCCAGCCACTTTGAAGTTGATATCATAAATAAGTTCTTGAGCAAGAAAAATATTATCAAAAATATTTCTCCCTTTAACAAAACCTATTTGGTTAGGGGAGATGATATTAAGAAGAAGAGTCATTCTATCAGCTAAAATTTTGGAGTTTAGTTTATTAAAAGTAAAACATAGGTTGATAGGCCTAAAGTCATTCCAAGAAATTGGATTGCTACATTTAGGGATTAAAGATAGAGAAGTGCTAGTGAAAATTTTAAAAATTATCATGCCTTCAAAAAAACACTTGACAATAAAGAAAATATCCTCTTTAATGATATTCTAACACTTAAAATAAAAAAAGAGCAGCAGTGAAACCATCAGGATCGGCTATAAAATCTTTGTTCATAGCCATAAGAGAGTTGTAAATCGTGATATCATCAGGACATTTGGAAAAAATGCACATTATCAGTTTCAGAAACAATAAAAGTGTTGCAAAAAGGATTAGAAATATTCTCCACCTCTTTAGTTTCACCAAGAATATTCTTAAAATGAGAGATAGCAGAAGCAGAAATAGCGTCTTCATTCTCCAACCAACCCATTATGGTCTTTAATTTTATGAATCACAGCTTTAATTCTTTTATTATTTACATGAGTATGAAAATATTTGGTATTTCTGTCTCCTTCCAAAATGATATTAGAATTAGCTTTTTGTTTCTAAAAGCTCAGATAGAATATTTTTAGCCGAAAGCAAAAGAGATTTTTTTCCTCAGAATTATTCAAAATGAAGTTGTTTTCCAAAAGGATAACCTCATTATCAATAATAAAAATGTTTTCAAATAAGTTGCCAACAATATTTTTCCACTATTTGATAACTTGTTTCAGCCTCTTTAATTTTAAAGCCAATAAAATAATGCCATTAGATCCATCATAATAAGATATATGACCATTCCAGTTATCCTCCATAATCTTAAAAAAGTATTTGGAGAGAAGCCACATATTTTGAAACCGAAAAGTAGAAAAAGTAAGGTGAAGAGTAGAGTCCACACAAGTAAGAAGAGCGTGATCAGAATTGATACGACGAAGGTGTTCCACAGAAGTATTTTGAAAAGAAGAAATCCAATGAATATTAAAAAGAATCCTAACCGGGTGTAACATTGATCCTATCTCATTATCACTCCTCTCATTGAGTGATTGTGGATACCTCTCACTGGGTACCTTCTTCTCTCTTATTGACCTCTACTCAAATAAAAAAAAAACCTCCTAGAAATCATGCTCGAAATCTCGCCTACCTCAGTGATTTAGCACTGACACCGTGCTTGTCGTATCCCATGATTCCTGTGCACTAAACCTGCTCTTGTTCTCAATTTTAAAAGGGGCCAAAATAGAGCCCTTGGGATCTTCTTTGACACAAATTTAGCTGATTCGCTCACCTGTGCCAAACTCCAAATGATAAAAAATCCACAGCAAATTCTCCAGGAAACTCTGAACTCCAAACCTCTATCACCCTACCTCACAAACAGCCAAAGCCACCCCCTAGCCTCTGATTGTAGCCTAGCTGGCCTCTTGCCTGTTCGAATAATTCCCTTAACCTATCGCAAGCCTCCCATACATCCGACTACAACATGCGAGCCCGTCATCTCTTCTGCCTCTAACCTATATCCCGAGCACGTCAAAGCCCAACCCAATCGTAGGCTACAATAGCTAATCTCCCCTTTCTCTGCTCTACCGTTGATCCTTCCTATGCATGTGCTAACCTCAACCGCAACTCCTTCCTCACTGTCAAAGCAACAAGACTCCCACCGATATGTCTTCACACATAGCCCGCAATCTAACTTTCAATCAGCCGTAAATCGACCCCAACTTGGGATCCACTTCCACACCTGATCCCGATCTACTGTACACAAGCAACCTGACCCAAATCTTGCCGACTGACCCTCAATGTTTGTATATCTTCTATACAACCTTTTTGCAAGCCATTCGCCAACCTCCTATGCCATTCGATCGACTTCAATCTCATGATCCACCTAGCCTCCAACTTCACTGAATCCCATCTCCCTTAGCTGTTAATTATGCCAAAACCACACCATTACCTGAACTCCTCATCTACCCAAACCTTCATGCTTCTTAATGCCTATTAAATTCCAAACTAATGATAAGGAAACAAGCCCTCTTCCCACCACTCCTTTCTCGATCTGTGCATCAATTAACTTGCTGAGAATATATGTTGCCTGCCAACATGTACAGGATCTTCGTAGCAGATGTGACAACCCATATATAGGCACTTGTAATATGCATAATGGTCTACCTACGAGTAATGATTAACAACATGTAACCAGCACGACGATGTTTCTTGCAAGCATGAATAATAAAATTGCAATGATGAGACACAATGCATGCAGGCAAAAGCAACAAGCTTGTAATAAATGTGGGCTCTTATAAGCCACTATCAGTGATTCATCCTGCATAATGCATACTGCTTGCAAAAGCAATGAGCTTGTGATAAATGCAGGAATCTATGGACCTTCGTAGGAAATTCATCATGTATTCAACACTCACCCACAAGAAGCAACAAATGACCTGCGATACAACACTACCACCCACCTGCAAGCTAAGGCGGGTAATCTACAATGATAGCTACATATCACTGGTGAACTAAAGTAGTAAATTTATGACGTCAAATTTACATGCCAAATAAATTAGTCTACTTGTAGACGACATGTGGAAGGTTCTTGATACATTGTATAGTGTATTTTCTCATGACAAAAATATAATTTTGCAGGTTGAATGTTGATGAAGATGACAACATGCAGAAAATGAATAAACCAAACTACATTGTCAATGCATGACAAATAAAATTCAACGTGTTACAATATTATGCCATTGGATCAACAACACTCATACAAGTAGACATAAGGCATTTATAGGCTTCTAAATAGAACACCACACACACTTAAGTAACCATCATTCCCACAACTTACTAGTTCCAAAACTTCAAAAATGCCCACCCCCTCATGTATTGAAATATGAACATCCGCATGGGCCTCAACGAGCGTGTTATTGGTATACATGTGATGTTTAAGGATGCTGTGCAGATCAAAAAATAAACTTAAGTTTGAGCCTAATCATTTTATGCAAATAGATAGGAGTCGACACTGCTAGAACCACTAAGCAAATACACAATCACAACGTCGACCAAAATATTTATTTTATATGCTCATATTAGGCCTTTAAGGCCCATTACAAGAAATATTCATTAATAAAAGCATAAAGTTGACAACGAACCTTATCCTTTATCGGTAAGTTGACATAGTCAATAAGGTGCAACCAATAAAATGAAATTACCTATAAGACCCTGATGATGACAGTGTTGACATAAGATCTTAACTAGAGGGGACCAAAAATATTCAAAATACCTCCCAAATTCTCATGAAAAATTAAAACTAAAAAATGGCTAAAATCTAAGATATTTAAAATTAAAATTAATCATCAAATACTTAAAGCAAAATACCCATCCACTATTCGCAATAATTTACCGACGTTAACAAATTTGAAAATTACTTCAGCTCATAAAGATCAAATATTTAGTTGAGAATATCACTAAGATTTATTCTCAATCCATCTCTTGGCAGTAAGGACATGATACGTGTCCTCTAACTGATGGTTTCTCCACCAAATGGCACCGCAGGTAAACGGTTACGACCGAGACCCTCTAATTGAGTGGTTTTGTCGTCAAATGGCACTATTAAATTATGACCATGGTTAGAACACATATGATCTCCAATGGTGTTAACTTGTTGAGTAATAAATCAATATGATATGATCGTAAGGGCACAAAGCCCTCTGTTAGCTAAGATGGACTCAAATTTATCCCCTTAGACAAATATTCACCTCAGGTTTATAAGGTATCCTTAGATGAAGCAACCCATTGCTGTCGATAATGATCCTTTAGTCAGGTTGGGCCGATTACCTCCTTTGACTAAGTAGACCAGGGATCATGATGGCCCAGGATGACGAAACCATGGTATCTTAATAAGGTCATCATCATTCCCCCCACCATCCGCTTTAAGTATGAGGTGGTGAATTTCTAATTTTAAATATTAAACTTTTAAATACCAAAATCATGCTGCTATTATATGCTAGATACTATGTATCTATTTGACGACTAGCCTTAATCGAAAGTTCTCTCTCGCTATCGGGAGGGGTAATTAACTATAGGGGCTTGTGCCTATAGGAAACCTGAACTTAGATAATAAAGTCCTTGCAAAATGAGGGTGAAATCTCTGGGTAATGTCTTATTCAAAACCCAATCTGCCATCTAAAAATTTGCCTTGGAATATACCCGCTAAAACTCTTCTTGACGACCTGAAAAGAAAGAAAGGGGCCTCGGAGAGGCCTGGGTGCGAATTTTCGGAGCCCACATCTCTCTATGCCCACCTTCCTCTCTCAAACCCCTCACAATTGTGCCGGCTCCCACCCTCCTCTCACTGCCTCTTTATTGTCTCGTTTTCTTAAAGGTCTACATACCCCTTTTCTTGTGGCTGTATCACCACCGTTGACTCAAACATCACCTTTGTTCCTCCAGAGGTATAAAATTATTAAGACTAGATTAAATTTCTCCTCAACATTTTAATACATACCTTTTTTTTTTCAAAATTTGTAGGCTAATATGTTCAAACACTATAGATTTGAATTTAATCATAGATATATCTAATTTTGATGCCTTTGATTTAAAAACCCTAACATAATATTTTCATGATTGCTAATTTGAGTAGAAACGATTGCATGTAGATTTGAATGATCACCTTGCATTGAATGTGGTCAATTGAGATTATCTAAGTGATAGTGGTCAATTGTATAAAGTCACGAGTTTTGTGAAGATAATGAGGAAAATGAACAAATTCAGATTAAAATTATTACCATAACAAGCCTGTTGTAGAAGTATCAAGGTGAATTTGGTTATTCTTAATCAGAACTATATGTTAATGGAATGAGTTTTTTTTATTGAAATTATTAGAGAAAAGCTTTATAATATATAATCATTAAAAAAAATTATTTGAATAATTTATATTATTTAGTTTGCAACAAGCAATTTCAATAAAAATTAAACTCTAATAGAGTTGATGTAGCATATTTATATTGCATGGATTCTATGATAGTTAAAGTAGAATTGAAAATAAAATTTCATTAATGTATTTTATTTACATTATAGGGCATTTACATTTCATGTGTTCTGTGATAGCTCATCTGTACATGTAATGTAATATTTACACTATCATCATATGTAGTTAGTAGCATGCCATCACAGCCACATGCATGATACACAAGATATAGTGAGGAGCTAGATCGCTGTATTAAGGCAAAATCCATTCAAAATCTTGCAGAAATAATTTTCGACTGCATTAGGGACGACTTTCTTATTGCTTCTTAAAATAATTTTTTAATATAAAAATTAAAATTTTTATACTAACAGCTGCTTTAAGAAACAGTAAAAAAACAGTCCCAAACGAAACCTTCTTCCAGCTACTCAGCCGCAAACTTTTTCACTGTTGAACGTATTTCAATGATTTTTTTTGTATATAATTTGATGTCTGAGATATTTTTTTTAATATATTGATAATGAATAATCGTTGGATTTCATATCAATTAAATTAGCTGATATCGACCAATCATGAGACAAGAAACAATGTACAGTCCATGCATTCCACCAGCTGTCATGCATCTTATCATGCATGACAGCACATAAATACGGAGGTCCTTATATGCATGCATGCAAAACTCATGCGTATTTTACGTACGCGATGTGGCAAAAGCTAACATGCATGGCAGTTGATGAGTGCATGCACTAGTTCATGATGGAGTCAAAGTGGCCCCACCATATATTTGTCAGTCAAAACTTGCTATCTTAGACACATTGAATACCCTGTGGACCATAAAAGCGATTACATCTAAAAAAGGTGTTATTAATCAAGTCATAGCCTTCTCGAGTTGCTTCTAATTATTAGATTGAAATGGAAGCGTGTAAAAGCATATGTGCTTGACCCCGTGAAGATCATGACATGGACATAACTTATCTTGATCTGTCGGTTTAGAATTTTGGGGCTCCCATTTTTATTTTAAATTTGAATTATATATATATATATATATATTTGGGAAACCTTATGTCGGGCCTTCGTGTTAATTAAAAAACGCGGTTACAAGGTCCTTAAAGGGAACCTTCAGCTCGCTAATGCTCGAGAGAGCTACAAAAAAATTCAAAATAAAACCTAAGAGCCGATGGTTCCCCAAAACTATAGATACAAAATTACCTAAGAACATTCTAGGACTGCTCGAAAATAGAACCCAAAAAAGGGGAGGGAAATAGACCAAAAATTCGTCCCCAAGTTCCTTCCAAAAAACACGAGCATGTGCTCCAAAAAGTAGTCCACAGTAACCTACAACAAAATAGGGCTACCAAAACAAAATATAACAAGTAGAATAAAGGCAGCAATGATAAAAAAGCGCTTAAAAATTTCAAAGGATACAGTAATCCGAGCCTTCCAGTTTTGATCAGCCATCCATAAGCACAAGATTAATAAACCAGAAGTATAACAGATGCTGACAAACCAAAGTAACACCAGGTGAACCAATCTAAATAAGAAGTAATCCTCATTTCGCCTCATCACAAAAGTAATCCAACAAACATAGACAGTATACAGAAACACCAAATCGTCCCAGATATCCAGAAGAAAGTAATCGAGGAAATTAAACCAACCAACCTTGCAGATGTTCATAACATTTCCCAGAGGATCAGGAAAGACCAGAAGAAAAGAATAGATGGAACAGGCCTTAAAAATACAGAAAGCTGGACGGCTATCCCACAAGCCAAAAAAGACCCAGTAAAGAGATCCAAGGAGGCAATAAGTGCTCCCAGTAACAAAAGAAAACATGGGACAAAAAGCGTAGACAGTATCACAGACACCAGCTAACCCCATAGAAGGTTGATTTGCATGTTAATTACGATTAATTGGCCAACTCGATAAGCCAAAGAGTTGAGCCAGGCCAAGCTCCAGCTCGTATTAAATTTGAGCTAGAATATATGCTCAAACTCAAACTCGTGACTCAACTCACAATCTCACTAGTGAATCGAGTTTGTGTTGATTTGGTTCAGTTACACCGCTACCTATGAATCATTGTATGGTGTCACTTATAAATATATACATCGATGTGTTAGAAATATTGATGTAACATAATTGAGAGGGAGAAGAACTAAAGGGCATCCCAAAAAGGAGATAAGGAGATATTAGAAATCCACAAGAAAAGAGGTAAAATTTCTGTTAAACTCTTTGGTATCTTCCTTCAAATCATTTCTTCGATGATGCACTAGTATGATTACATGTGTTGTCTCCATCTTATCATTTTTGCTTGAATTTTTAGGCAGTTTTTATAATTATCTTTTTTATTAATAATAATTATTTTATTTAAAAATAAATCTATATGAAAAGAGATGAGAAGAAAATAATAGAAGAGCAACAATAATTACATATTTAATTCAATTATCAAATTCTTCCATGCATTATCATAATCCTCTATACTCACTTAGATTTTACAATTTTTTCTTAATAATGAATTAACTATTAATAAAATGGCACATTTGATAAGATATGTAGATAAAATAAAAAATTTATATAATTAAAATATTTAGAAATAAATAGATAAATGCCCTTAAAATATTAATATAAAAAAGAATTTTGATGATCACATATATCTTGACTTCTCATAGTTCGACATAAATTTGATAAGAAATTTTCATGCACATGCAATTTAGAGCGACGTGTATGACAATGAGGATTAGTTTGCTCCAAATATGTGCACGCATCATGTATGCATGAGCGGTAAGAGCTAAAGGCTAAATTTTGTTCACAAATTATGTACAAGCATCATGTATACATGATGCATCATGTATGCATCATGTATGTATACTTTCTAATTCTCTGGTTGAAGCCTTCCTGTAAAAGCCAACATAATTCTTTGATGCAAGCTAGCATCAAAGAACTTTTTGACTTAGAAGTTATAAGATTTATGGAAAGTTAAATAAAAAGAATTACCTGATCAAGATATAATGATTAGATGTGTTAATTTAGTGGGGAGAAGTATTTTTGTATGTTATAAGATTATGTTTTGGGCAACTTTTTGGCTGCTTTGTTTTTTAGGCTGTAATTATATTTTCGTTTGGCTAATATTTTTGTTGCTGCATTTACTTGCTGCTTTTTCAGAAATTTTTATGATACGAAGCTTTTTTTGGCAATCAGATCAACAAACGTGTTGGAGTTGTAAGAAAGTTGGTGTCTAATTTTTCAAAAATGAATATATTTATAATACGCATAATAACTTTAAAAAAATTATTTTTCCCACAACTTTACAAGCACTATTATAAAAAATTATAGCCGCCTCAAACAGACCCTAAGATAATATATGAAAAATAATTATCTTCCCACATGATGTAAAATATTTTCTCTCAATAAACATCTTATGTTCTAGTGATCCATGATCACAATGATGCCTTATATCTTGAATAAATTACCTGTAAAACCCGAAGTAACTTTTTTCGTGCAGATAGGATAGTAATATGATATTCAATCAATATTGCTATGGAAGGTAACAACCTATTTCCCCCCAAAGAAAAAAAAGAAAGACAGACAGAATGTTAAGAAAAAACTACAAGATGATTATTACTATTCTGAACTTTAACTGGAAGTTAAGATCACACTGGTCTTAGTTTTGAATTCACTGAAATGCTCCATCTGGTGCACATTGAACACATTTACACACCTACCTCTTAAAAACTGTAGGACCATTTTACTCTTACGGTTTAGCATCTCGAAAGTTTTAGAACAAGATCAAGGTCTTGTAATTGAAGGTAAAGTTTGAATGATCATTTCTGCTCCATTTTATTTTCTATAACAAGAGGCCGGCATGCATGCAGTCTGACAGAAAAAGCAGCAGTGTTTTGTTCTAATGAGCTATTACTGAGAGGAAAATTAAGTTGTTTGACTGTTGTGCCTAACTCCTGATCCTGGCTGTGTATTTAATTAAATAAAAAGGTGATCAATTAAGTTATTTTGGAGATAGCAAAGAATTCAAGAGAAATTTGATCTCCAATGAAACTGGAGATCTAGGCTCAGATTTCTCATATTTAGTTTAATGGAATGGTTTCAGTCTTCATGTTAGATTTATTCATGTCACCAACGGGCAAAGTGGTGAGAATAGAATGAAAAAACTTTTGACTTTCTAATTTAAATTTTGTTTGGGATAATTTTTTACTGTTTTTTAAAATAATTTTTTAGTACAAAAAATTTTTATATTAAAAACTATTTTAAAAAACAGTAAAAAAGTTATCTCAAACGAAACCTTAGTATAATATATGAATGCTGATTTTCTATCCTTAGTCTACCATTATAGAACTGTCTAGCTCTAATATGGGTTTAAATCTGTACAGGTTCCTTATGTATGATATTTGGTATCGATAAATATGTACTCATTTTCAAGTCAACAACCCCTATGTGATCGTTCAGGCTGTAGCTACAGCAAATAATTTTTCTTGATTAAAAAAAAAAAAGGTTTTATGGCATGCAAAAAGCTTGCACTTTAAATTAATTTAAAAAATTATGAAAAATATGTTTCATGTGACAAGCAGATTAGTAGACATTAAACTATTAAAAGCAGTTGTTGGGATTATAAAATTTCAATCCGATAATTCACATGACATAATAGAAGTAGGATGTTGAAGGACAGTACAATAATTGGCCGGCCCAGAGCTGAACTTGATTTAGTTTGACCACAACGGTGGCCAAACAAGTTCACAATGGCAGAATCAGAACCTCCTCACGAACATCAAACCATATGCCATGTGAATAGATCAATTTCATGAATCCAGGTTTGAATGTCTCTCTGAATAGATCGAATTGACTTATTAAAGTGCTTGGACCGTTTCCTAACTGTGTGCAACACAGCCCATGTACGAGGCTTTTTGTGAACAGTGTGATGTCATCATCATCATTGTCATTGGCTACAAAAGTTCGTAGGGCCGATACCTCGAATCTTGTAGTTAATTTTTTTTTTTTTTTGGGAAAATTTAGGGCGAAGCCCGTATATTGAATATACCAAAAAAATTCTATTGGGTTACAAAGATAAAAGTTAAGTATAAAACCAAAAAAAGGTATACCCAACCCCCAATAAAAGAAAGCAAAAGGAAATACATTAACAAGATGGAATGGAAAAAGCAGGACTCAGGAAAATACAGAAACCGCCCCAAAACTTATTGTAATCAAAGCAGGTAAGCTCACAAGTTCCAAGCTAGCCGGGACAACCTACTCCCTGGTTGCCAAACGAAGAATAGCCCACATAAACGAAGCAGCAGACCCCCGTGGCCATCCAAGGGGGAGACCCTGGTTGCCAACGGAGAAAGGTCTCCCCAAAAATTCTACCAGCAAAAGAACCAAACCGCAAGGCCATCCAAGGGAGAGGCACGAGGGCGGTTCCAATCATCATTGTCCAATCCATTCCGCCAAAAAATGATGTCACAGCAGCACAAAAAACCCAAGCAAACAGAACTCAGTAAAAGCATCTTGGAAAAGAAATCCGTAGCAAATCCACGTTTTTTGATCTGGTCCATTTCTTAGAGATGGATAAAGCCAGCTTCCGGCACAAAGACTGGCAAGACAAAATGGAGCCCGAAAATCTTCTATCATTTCTCTCCTTCCATATGAAGTAGACAGCCGCAGAGATCACAAAAAAAGCAAAAATTCTTCTCCACCTTGTTGTAACCATCCAACCCATCCATAAAATCAAACAGCTGCATAACATTGGGTCTGAACAAAAAGGACTCCAACACCGGTAACAAGGAGGAAATAACAGAAAACGAAAAATCGCATTGGAAAAAAACATGCGAAGTGGATTCCTCCCCCAGACAACACAGGGGACACTTAGCCTCGATAATAATGTTCCTTCTGGCAAGATTGTCAGCCAGTTTTAAACCACCTTTCACAAGCAGCCAAGAATAAGAAGAGAATCTGAGAGAGGCCCTTTTATGCCATATGAAATTATGCCAGTTAACCTTGGGCTTACCATCAAAGAAACATAATCTAAAATCCTTAAAACAAGGTTTAGAAAGGTTCTTCCAGGTGATAGTGTCTTGTGTAGAATTTAAAACAGTAGTGCTCTTAATAACCTGCTGGATTTCAAAGGGAATAAGGTCTGGCAAAGACCAGTTAATATCCCAAAATTCAGAAATGACCCCGTGAAGAGCGGTGGAAGGAGGAATGAGTTCAGCAAGGGACAAATCCATAAGCCAGGGGTCCCAAAGAAAAGAAAGAGTGGAACATTTTGCAGCATTAACCGAAAATGATAAGTGACTTCTTATCTTACAAGCAACCTCACAAACCATCTTCCAATACTTAGAGCTATTCTGGGGAGGAGGTTTGAAAGGAGAAGAAAATTTATGTCTGAACCAGTCAAAAATGAGAGACTGGGAATTATAAAATCTCCATATGAAAGAGCAGGTAAACCCATGAGTGAGAGATGGCAAGTCCAGGATCCCAAGTCCCCCAAAACAGGTAGGCAAACTAGTATCCTTCCAAGCAATCAAGTGTAACTTCTTCCCCTCTTTGGAGCCATGAAATAGAAATCTTGAGCACATTCTGTCTATAATTTTAACACAAGCTTTAGGTATAATAGCACCCCTGATCCAGTAGGCTATAGTGTTAGCAATAGTGAATCTCAGGAATTGGACCCGACCTGCAAAAGAAAGAAACCTGACTTTCCAACCAGCAAGTAGAGTAGAAATTCTACTCAAGAGTGGTTGGAAGTGAGAAAAAGAAAGTCGTTTGGTGGAAATGGGCATTCCCAGGTATTTGAAAGAGTGCTCAGCTTGGGTGAAACCAAGAAGGTTAGTGATAGCATTAGTATCAGAGAGGTTTTTAGAGAAAAGGATGGAACATTTATAGTTGTTGATATGTAAACCAGAGGCCTTGGCAAAATCATTTAAAATCTTGGAGAGCTCAATTACATTAGGTATGGTAGCAAGACCAAACACCAGTACATCGTCCGCGTAGAGTAGGTGACTAAGAGAAGAATGCCCAAGAGGGAACCCCAAAAAAGAGCAAGAATCCAAAGAGCAGGATAAAGCATCCATCACAATTGTAAAGAGAAGAGGAGAGAGGGGGCAGCCTTGCCTTAAGCCAGCAGAAGAAGTGAATAACCCTTCAAGCGAACCATTAATACATATAGAGAAAGGAACATCCGAGATGCAGTTCTTAATCCAAAAAATGAATTTTTCGGGGAATCCTTTTAGCCTCAATCTAGCAATCAGGAAGTCCCAAGAAACCGAGTCAAAGGCCTTGCGGATGTCCAATTTAGCACAGAAAAATTTGTTGGTAGGATTGCTATTGAATTCATGAAGGATCTCATTAGCCAAGATGATGTTATCTGAAGAGACCCTCTTAGAGATGAAGCCAGCTTGACTTTTATGGGTAATATATGGCATGACAATTTTTAGACGACTAGCTAGGATCTTAGAGATGATCTTGTAAAAGACATTACAAAGGGAGATTGGACGGTAATCAGAGATATTCGAAGCATGCGGATGTTTTGGGATAAGTGCAATGGCAGTGGCTTTGGCACTCCTAGGGAGATGTCCAACCTCAAAAAAAATTTTCATAGCATTTGTCACATATAATCCAATGACATTCCAAGATCCCTTATAGAATTCGAATGTAAACCCATCCGGTCCAGGAGAAGAGGCAGAGGCCCCCCAAAAAACAGCATTTTTGATTTCCAAGTCAGAAACTCTTTCCACAAGCAACTCAGTAAGGTGGGGAGGAATGATATTTCCACAAGGGAAGTTACATTCCAACATATCAGATGTTTTAGGAGGGTTATAAAGTTTGGTGAAGTATTTGCAAATAGCATTAGCAATTTCCCCAAGAGTGGAGAAATGACCCTCATCCGTGGTGATATCATTAATTCTAGCATGATTAGCCCTGGTATTAATACGTGCATACAAGAAACCCAGGTCATCCTCCCCATTTTGCAACCACTTAGCTTTAGCTCTTTGAATGATCCAAGAGCTCCAAATCCCTTGTAATTTAGAAATGCTATTATTGATATCCTTCAGAGCAGCATTAAGGGAAGGATTTTGGGGGTGGTGTTGAAGCAGATCAAGGCAATCCTTCTATTGCTGATTCAAATTCTCTATCCCAATCTTAATATAGTGATCCTTAGCCCACTTCATATTCTTAATCTGAGCCTTCAAAGCTCTGAGTTTACCATAGAAGTTTGCAATGGGGCTCCCATTGTGGTGCAAAGCAAAGGAAGAAATGAGGATATTCCAGTAATCATTCAAACCAAGCCAATAATTTTTGAATTGAAACCTTTTTGCCATAGAGGTAGTGTGTCCATCCAGAAGAAACAGTGGAGAATGGTCAGAACAACCAGGTGTCCCGACATTATAATAGGATAAAGGAAATGTATCCAGCCAATTGTGATTCACAAACATTCTATCAAGTTTGATATGAATAGGATCATCAGCTCTGCCATTAAACCAAGTGTATTTAAAACCAGTAGAATGAAGCTCACTGACGCCAGAGCTAAAGGCCCAACCATTCATCTCACCCAACCTACCAAAATGCGTGGGGGCCCCACCAGATTTGTCTTTAATCTCTCTAAAATAGTTGAAATCCCCCATAATGATCCAAGGTGTAGAGATTGTATCAGCCAATTGAAGGAGTTGTTGCCAAAGTGGTCCACGTTCGGTGGCAGAGTTAGCAGCATACACCACAGAGAGGATAATAGGAGGAAGATTCCCAAAGAAAAGGGAGCCATGAATGAGTTGGGCATTAGAAATGATAGGGGTGAAAGATATAGTGGAGGCATTCCACTTAATCCAGATCCGGCCAGAAGAAGAAGAGCAGAAATTGTGACAGTAATCCTCATTTGGGAATATTTGGTGGGTGTTAAGGAACCAGGGGTCCAAAAGAGACTGATTGGAAATTTTTGCTTCCAAAATGCACAACATATCGAGATGATTATAAGTAGTTAAGTTCTTAGAGGCTAGAACCTTATCCGGCTTATTGAACCCACGGATGTTCCAGCAACCAATTTTAGGAAGGGTCATTTAGACTTGGTGGCGGGAGGGGGTACTTTCCTAGTACCTTTTGATCTGGTGGATTTAGCATGTTGAGACTTTTGGGATTGACCCATATCCAGGTACTCATCCATATTTTTCCGGTCTCCAGTAGAAGGAGCATTGTTCAATTGGTCATCAAGAACTAATATAGAGAATTCATTAGGGGATGTATAAACAGGATTACTTTGGCGACTTCTCTAAAAAGAAGCATTGAGAGCATTTGGAGTGGAAGAATCCACACAGAAATCAGTAGCTGTAGGAGGGTTTATGGGAAGAGAGAGATCAGAAGAAGAGAAATCCTCCCCCGGTAAATTAAGATTAGGGATGGAAACATCTGTTGCCACACCGACAGGGATAATTGAGGTATTTGAGGCAGAGGTAGTGGGTTATGGAAGAATGGCGCAGGAAGGAACGTCCTGGGGGAGAGAGCCAGTAGTGGGAGCTAGCATTGGAAGGCCTGAGGTGGAATGTAAAGTAGTCGGGGGAGGGATGGAGGTTGAGGGGGGGGGGGGGGGGGGGGGGGAGGGAGCTGTTACTTGCAAGAAGAACCGAGGAAGGAAGGAGACCTGGTAGGTTGGTGGGGGCACTTGCCGGAAGAGAAGGTTGTTTCGAATTAGATCGAGGTTGACGGGCTCGGCTAGAGCTTCTTCCCCTACTATTGCTTTGCATTGGTGGTTTCGGTTGCGGATTTTTGTGACATAGGTTAGAAGGGTGAACCAGGGAGCCGCAGCCGGAGCAAGGAGAAGGTTTCCAATCATATAAAACCTTAAGGGAGAAATCGTCACCATCCATGGAAATGGGGATTTCATCGGGAAAGGAGGATTCAGAGTTAACCATCACACAGACATGAGCATAAGTGAGGCGAGTTTTCCTAGCTGTAAGAGCGTCAACAGCTAAAGGCTTTCCCACAAAACTGGCAATTTTTGATATTCCCATCGGATTCCAAACCGCAAGAGGGAGATCAACAATCTTGATCCATATGGGAATAGAGCTGCAATCCTCCCGCTTTGGTTTGAACTTGGGTGACCATTTATGAAGAATAAATGGCCTCCCAAAGAAAAACCAAGGACCGCCTGTCCAAGCAAGCTCAAAATCTTCCGACAAAGAAAATTTGAACAGAAAAAAGCCATCATTCAGAGAGAGGAGGTCGACCGAAACTTTGATGTTCCAAACATTTTTAATCGCATTCTGCAAGCTGAGATAAGTTGGCCTCGGCCCGACTGAGTATCCAACCAGAGAAAGGCCCCAGTCCGAAACGCCTAGATTGAGATCATCAGCCGTAAAGGGAACTCGAGACAACAGGTTGATGAAGGAGACTTCAAAGCTATTGGCCACCGGATCATGATTTGTGAGGTTAGAGATGAAGTTAAGGCCAGTGGGAGCGGAGGCAGGGGAAGCCAACGCGCCCGGTAGAGGTGGGAAATCGGTGTGGTAGGAAGAGGAGGCCATGGAGAGGAGAAGGGGAGGAGGAGCCCCTCCCCAGGAGGCGGGAGCAAACGGCGGGAAGGAGCAAAACCTAGGGTTTTTCCAAAGGGGGAAAAAACCCTAAGCAGGGGGGGGGGGGGGGGGGGCGTTTTCCGCAGAGATGACATTCTTACCCACTGCATAATAATAACCACACACACGAAAGCCACAATCAGACGCTTTTGTAGTTAACTTCATCTCTATCAGTTTCCCAAGTCATGCATCTACAGTATGAACAAATCTATATAAAATATTGATGAAGGCAAGGCTTTCATTGCAATTGTTCAATTATGATAAACTTAAATCTTAAACCAAATATGCATTATGCTTACATCTACAGGCACTTGATTGACTATAGAATCTGTGCCCCATCTGATCGTAGGTTGACAATTGGGTCAGGCGGTCAGCTGACCCATGATTGATTTGAATCTTGCGGGGGGGGACAAAAACCCTAATTAACTCCTGAGAACAATCCCAATAACAAGGGAAATAACATTAAATATAATAACTGATTGCTAAGATAATCATCCAAGAGACAGAATTAACAATTAATTCAACATAGTTCCTTCTTCTAGAACCTGAAGAACCAAAAATACTTCCACCAGCAAGGGAAAGCTAACACAATAATTCTCATGAGAATGAGTCCATAAACCAGGAAAAAACACCAGCTTATGATGATTACAATTAACTTCCAAGGCAACCCAAATACCACGATTGCAGGAATCCGCATCTAGAGAACCTAAAATCTTTCCACTAGCATTAGCCACCAACAAAGGAAAGCCAACACAATAACCCAAGAGAATGAGTCCATAAACCAGGAAAAAATACCCGCTTATGATAATTACAACTTCCAAGGCAACCCAAATACCTCGGGGGGTGAAATTAGGGGCAATCATGCCCAATTTTTATTAAAATAATGAATAATTATATGTAAAGAATACAATAAGAGTAAGAAAAATAAGGAAAACTTACAATTCTTACAATCAAAACTTAAGCAAATATACTTAAAAATAAAAACAATAAAAAACCTATATAACACCTGAGAATAATCCCAATAACTAGGGAAATAGAAGTCAAATATAATAGCTGATTGCCAAGACAGACATCTAAGAGGTAGAATTAACAATTAATTCAACATAATTCCATCTTCCAGTAACCGAAGAACTGAAATTCCTTCCACTAGCATTAGCCACCAACAAAGGAAAGCCAACACAATAATTTCAATGAGAATGAGTCCATAAACCAGAAAAAAAACACCAGCTTATAATGATTACAACTTCTAAGGCAATCCAAATATCATGTACAGTTGTAGGATTCCGCATCTAAAGAACCAAAAATTCTTCCACCAACAAAGGAAATCCAACACAATAATTCTCAAGAGAATGAGTCCATAAACCAGAAAAAACACTAGCTTATGATAATTACAACTTCCAAGGCAACCCAAATACCTCGGTTGTAGGGAATCCGAATGTTATGTAATTGTTGTTTCACAAATAGCTGCAGGAGAGTCCAAATGACAAATGAATTTCAAAACTATTCTTGCAGACAATAACTAAGCATAAATGTTTATAATAGATACAAGAAAATACACTACAGGAAAATCATGTATTACCGGCGAAATTTCCGACGAGAATTTTTTCGACGGTAAAACGCGGGTCGATAAATTTTTCCGTCGAAGAAAATCTGTCGGAAAAATTTTCCGGCGAATTTGTTTCGCCAGAAAAGGTATTCAAAATAATTAAAAATTAGATCCTGGAAGCTGCCCGGCTGCCTGCCCTCCAACATGCCCGAGCGTGTAACCTGCCCTGTTCCCGTGCTGCCCGCCCTGTTCCCGCAGACAACCCGAGCTGCCCGCCCGCCACTCTTGCCCGCGGGTGCCTGCCCGTGCTGCCCGATGCCCATGGGATTCGAACTTGAAACCTGCATCTAAATCAAGTTGTTAACCAGTTTGCTGCAGAGCAAAATATATTACAAACTTTACCCTTATATATTTAAATAACGCGAATGAAAATTAAATTTTAAAATAAAATATAAAAATTTATAAATAATTAAAATAAGTTATTAAATTAATTATTAATTTAAAAACTTATTTTTATTATTTAAAAAGTACATTAAAATAAAATAATCAAGTTAATAATTAATTAAAATTTATTATTTTTATTAATAAATAAAATAAGTTGTTAAATTAATAATTAATTTAACTAAGTAACTAATTTAATAATTAATTAAAAAATATTAAAATAATAATTAATTAAAATAAGCTATAAATTTATTAATTAAATTAAATTACGAATTTATGTTTTTTTTCAGAAATTATTAAAATCCATTGGAAATCCGCTGGAAAGTCCTTCTGAAATCCGACCAAATTCCATTGGAAAATCTGTTTAAAAAATCTATTGGAAAATTTTCGTCATTATCCACCGGTAAATTCGTCGAAAATTCATCAGTAATGGGCGATTTTCCTGTAGTGATAACCAAAGGCTAAAAACAGAATAAACCCTAAAGGGAAGGACTCATAAAGATAAAAAAACTCCATCTGAAAATATTTGAAATATGGTTCAGATAAGAATAAATCCCTTGAATTGCTAGAAATGATCTTCCAATTCATGAACTGTTTACCGAGCCAACCTCCAATGCCAACTAAAAAGCACTTGGTTGTTAGAAACGACCTTCCAAATTTCAAATATGGCCTTCCATAACAACCCCATCAAGGAACAAACCACTAATGAAATAAAATCCCTCTGGTCCATCCATAATAGTCCCTTATCCCTTCATCCAACTGCTCTAATAAAAAGCAAAATAATACCAAATCCTGATAGAAACCAAAGCCAATACAAATATAACCCCAATCCTTTCCAAGAAAACCAACAAACTTGCAAATAAATTCAGATAAACAACGCTAGCACACATAAAACTAACATAAATCCAAAACCAACAAATGAATAATACTCCAAAAAACTGACAGAAAAATTCATATCAGCCTAAGAATACTCCCAAATGCTGCCAGATAACCAAAGCCACCAAAAATACATACAAAAATTGTTAAACAAACCATGCCAGCACAAAAGTTTCCTTAAACTAAACCCAGGCCAAACACTGGCAAGAACCTTGAGCCACCGCAAAGTCTAAAAAGCACCAGAAGATAAACCAAGCCCAGACCAAACAATCCTTCCCTAAGACTGCATAATCTCAAACCTCAGAAAAGAAAATGCTTAATTACATGAAAAGATTTCCAAGAAGCAAATTTTACAAGAATTACATTCTTAATAAGCATACCAACTATTTCAGAATTATTGATATTACTAGCAAATCTTCTATTATTCTTTTCTCTTCATAAAAAAATATGAAGTGCAGCAAGAAGTAAGAAAAAATAAGTTTTTTGCATCCTTCGCCATATTTGAGACATAAATAAAGTCTAAGACTTGAAATAAAGTGGGCTTAAGAATAAAGTGATTTAATCCGGACACCAAATCAGAAATAAGGAAGAATGAGAAATCACACTCAAAGAAGAAGTAATTATGATTTTCCTCCACATTAGCACATAAAACATAGTGAGAGGAACATTTATATTTCTTTTTGCAAGAATATTAACAGTTTTAAGCCCCTTCAACATAGCCATCCAAGCATAACAAGAAAAACACATAGCAAACCTCCTATTCCAAATGAAAGAACACCACTCCACTCTAGTAAACCCATCATAAAAGGCAGCATGAAAAATATTAAAAGGTGGGAGAAGCACCGCACCCTAAGAAATACAGGATGCAACATGATTAGAAATAATAAAATTAGAAATACCAAACAAATAGAATATGGAAAAAAATCCAACATATTCCAACAATTTGAATGAATCAAATCTCCCATATAGGATTTATGTAAAGAAGAGCTAATAGTAGTATCCAACATCTCATGTAAGGCTTTACCCCCACACCAAGGATCCCAAAAGAGGGAAAAAGTATTGTTCATATTAATAATAAAAGAAACCTTGCTCTTAATATTCTTAGCAATAGAGCATCAAAATTTCCAAAAAGTGGAAGAATTGTGAGGAGGAGGTTTCAAAGGTGAAGTATACTTATGCTTAACCTAGCTAGATAGTAAGCAATTACCATTCAAGATCCTCCAAATAAAAGAACAACAAAATGCAAAATATAAAGAATTGATATCAGGAATGCCAAGCCTCCCAAAACAGTTAGGCCGGCACACCTTTTTCCAAGCATTAATATGAATTTTTCGGGCATTAATATCACCATGAAACATAAAATTGGAGCAAACCTTAATAAATTTACAACAAGATTTAGCTAAAATAAGACCTCTAATCTAATAAGAGATCATCTTACTAATAAAAAACTTGAGAAATTGAAGCCTTCCAGCAAAAGAAGCTTACCTTTCCAACAAGCAAAAAGATCAATAATTTTATTGAGCAAAGGTTGAATATCAAAGAAAATAAACCTTTTAGTGCAGTGGCACCGCTGTTTAGAGCACCATGGTGCTTGTCTAATTCCTTATAAAAATATAAAAATCTACCAAAATCTTTTATTTAACAAAATTCCCACCCGCTTTGGCTGCTGGTTAAAAAGAGAGATGAGAATTTTAAGAGAGAGACAGTCTATTCTAAGCTACTTCCTTGCTATCGGTCCAATTTTGAAAGTTATCTGAATCGAGTTAGCTTACATTCTACTTACCTCAATTTTTAATAAAACAAGAATTTTAAGATTTTTCTGATTAAAATTATAAATTCACAACGATGAAATAAGGATAATTTTACACCTGTTAAAATTTACAGTGTAACTTTAGATATATTATCTATATGAATATTCTAAACATTTCATATTTTATGTCAAAATTTTTGCTAGATAGTTTTAAAAATCTACTATTTTTAATAATCTAAAAAATAATTATAACCTCAAAAAATATTATTCTTGTATAACAAAAGCTTCAAAATAGTGTTTTGAACAATCCCTTGTAATTTAGTACAATTTAAAAAAAAAATGTGAATTTCTATCTAGTCTATTAAATATTTTTGTTGTCGATATAGTTTTTGGTGATATTTTATGTTTTAATTATTTTCATTTATTTCAACTAAGTTTTAATTATATATGTGCTTATTTTCTTGAAGTGTATGATTTCCAAGGAGTTCTGATATTGGGATGAAGTTCTGTTATGTTGAATGCACTGTGAGTTATAAGTGCTTGAAATTTTGAATATCAAATGTGCTAAGAATTTGGGAGCTATAAAGACTTATTTATTTATATGCTATCACAAGGTGCTATAAGGGCCTGAGAAAAATCTGTCAATTTTTATTCTGATATAAAGTATTTATTTATTTATGTTTTGAGCAAAGTCTATTTAATTTCTGTTATCTGTCAGCCCTATTCTGTTCAGTAGAATAATCTCATTCATAATTGCTTTTTATTTAGTTTTAGACAGCTTTGGGTAAGTACTAAAAATTTAGATTGGTGTATGTGACCTACAAAACTATATTGGCTCATACCGATTCTGCGTTCTATTTTAAGTTAGGGGAAGTGTAAGGAGCCAGTTGAGTAACTAAGATTGTAGGATTTGATTATTTGAGATTGTATATGTATTTTTTTATTTATAAGTTTTGTACAATCATGATTATTTTCTATACTATTTTATCTCTATCTAAGCCATATACTATATTGTAGAGATTTTATTATAAATACATTTTGAAGATCAATGAAAAAAAAAATTGGATGAGAATTTTCTGTTTACTAGAAGTTAAATAGTAGCTTTATTGTATGTTAATAATTATATAAATTAAAAAAGTTCCTCCAAATTAGATCTTTGCCTTGGCCTGTCATCATCCAACATGATATGACCTATTTTATTTATAGGTTATATTAGGTTGGGTTGTGACAGATTCTCTCCTCCTCACTTGCATGGGAAGAGGGCTATTATAACAAAGCAAACTCTTAACTATCGAGATATTGTTTGCTATGATCTAATGGCCTCACGATTTTATCATTTTAGTATAATTTCTCAGGAGATAACACATCTTAAGATTGCTCTCACACGAGTATGCTAAATCTTGGAGTTTCTTATTAAAATTTTAACCATTACACTAAAAGATGCCTCAACATTTTAAGAGTTTAGCCTTTTTGTTTGTACTTAAAGGGTTTCATAATCTTTCTCACTTAAGTAATTGACGCCTCATCAGTACTCTTATTCCAAAATTATCCACTAGGTAGATAGAATTCTAGATGTGGCCCCTACAAGTTTAAGTGGTGGCTCCTTCCATATAGTACTTTGTCTCATATAGGATTTAAGAGGTGGCCTCATGACGTAACACTTTGTTCTGTATGACACTTAGTTCTCATTTTCTAGTTAGTGTGCTGCTCAGATGCCATTTTGTAAAAGCCTAAAGTCTTAACTATCGATGCCTTGTTCACTTTGGTCTAATCACTTATGATTTTGTCCCATTGATGTAACTTTCCAAGAGGACATCCATCCCAAGATTGCTGCCCCTTGAGCACGCTTAACCTAAATCAAATCATTACCCCAAAAGATGCCTCGAAGTGAGGGACGAGTCCCCTGCATGGTAGTAGCTACAGGCCATGTACAAGACTAGCTGGCAAATTCATAATCATAAATAAACGGTGAAAATATAATCATAAACCAAGGATCCACTTATGGGCAACTCCTTATATAGGTGACCCTCCTAACCTGAATTTCTTATTTGAACCTATCCAATACCTATGAATTACCATCATAAATATGTATAAATATAAAATAAAATTATTTATAATATGCTACAGACATCATCTTCCTATTAAATTCTCTCGTGAAGTCCTTATATTTTTAAAAGTGTGAAACGTAGCAAAGTAGAACTCAGGGCAAGCTACGCATTTATGTGATTAGACCATAGCTGTGTGGATGTTTTTCACTAAATAGACTAGTCCTATGACAAGGTCGAGCAGTACTTAACGGATAAGGCCCATTAAGACCTTTTCGTTTGATGTTTCTATTGTGCATTTGTGCAGCTTTGTCGGTACGTCACATCCATATATCTTCTAATTATTTTAAGGGGAATTCAGATCTCAATTGGCTTTTGTTTTCAAAGTTTTCGGTGGGTTGAATTACATGTGTAAATGAGTGGAGTGCCTGTTTAATAGACTAATCAAGATATGATTATTTATTTCTTATTGAGCTTATATTTGAACTCGAGCTTATTTATTGAGCTTGAATTCAACTTATTTAAAGATTATAAGGATCGAGCTTCGTTTAATTATTTAAGATTTTTAGAAAAGGTCGAGCTTGACTCAAAAAATAATTAAAAATATTTAGTAAAGATTACATTATATTATTTTGAAATTAATTTTAAAATAGATTTCAATGTACATAGTAGGCCGACAAGTTTGCAATCCACGCTTGACTGAGCTCGAACTCGTGGCTCAATAAGCTCTACTCATGAGCTTGTTAATGAGTTGAATTCCAGCTGACTCCGCTCGGTTACACCTCTAGTTTAGAGAATTCACATTCTTTATGTCAAAATTATTTTCATAATCATTTTATGTTAGGGCTACTTAACAATTCAAGTTCGTTGGAGCTAAACTAAAAAAACTCTTGGTACTAAAAGTTTAATTTATTAATGTACATTAAAATATTTATTTTATTCATTGAATCAAAGTCTTATTTTTAAGCTCAATATACTACTCCTTAATTGACTTGGCAAGGTTTTTCATTTAACTAACAAGTTGCTCGATAGTATTGCGATAAATATCAAGTTGGCAAGCCCTATAGGGTGATTCCCTCCATTGCAACATGATTCATAATATGTAGCTCGTGAGTCCCTCGTAGTTCCCCCCTGAAGATTACAAAGTCTAGCATAAAATGCGACCCACATAAGACGACCTCACATCAATTTTATTGTATCAATGAGAAGTTCATAAAGTGATAAGCTCACTCTAGATATTATCAATGGGAAATGGTGATCAGTGCAAAGCTCTCTTATTAATTACTAAACAAATAAGGAAGCACAATTCTATCATTGCCGAGTCCAAGACTTAAATAATTTCAAGGGCTCTTAATGCTCCTTACTCATGTTGGAACTCGTCGAGGTTTCAATGATAATTATGACTATGTCAAGTTTAGGTACAAGTATTCTCATGATGAGTTCAACTACATTTACCACTATAGCGAGTTTAGGTATTGTTGCGAGCTAGAATATTCGTGGCAGTAGAGAGATATAGTTTAGCATCTTAGTTTTATATGAAGATCCAACATATAAACAAATAAAAGAGTATGAGTGTACATTCATAAAGACACTAGAGTTTTTATATGGAAACCCCTGAAAAAGGGGAAAAATCAAAGGACCTTGCCCAATTTAAATAAATTAACTAGTGTTTGCAGTTGGTTACAAATGAGGCCCTTCTCCTGGGAAGGGCTTGGCTCAATATAGCAAATATTCGTCATATAGAGTACATTACATAATGGGAGTTGGAAGAATCTGTATTGACATGTTCGTTTAGTCGGTAGGACTATAATTGGTGAGCGATGTAGGTTGGACGGACTGCAATCAGGCGATGAAGATCAGAAGGACCGTAGTCGGGCGACAGAGGTCGGAAAGACTGTAGTCAGGTGATGATGGTCAGGAGGATCGTAGTTGGAGATCAATGGAGGTCAGAAAGATTGTAGTCAGTGACGGTGGTTAGAAGGACCGTAGCCAGTGGGAAAAGAATGTCGAAAAGATTATAGTCGGCCAACAGTTATCAAAAGGATCGTAGTCAGATGACGGTTGTTGGAAGGACCGTAGTCGGCGGGCGATGGAGGTCAAAAAGACCAAGTTGGGTGACATTGGTCAGAAGGACCATAGTCCGGTAATTGTGGTCATAAGTCGGCAAGTGATAGAGGTCAGAAATATCGTAGTCGAGTGACAATGGTCGAAAGGACCGTAGTCGGATTAAGGTGGTTAGAAGGACCATAGTTGGTAGATGATGGATGTCACAATAAATATAGTTAGGCGACGGTGGTCGGAAGGATCATAGTCAGGCGACAGAGGTCAGAAGAATTGTTGTTGGGTGATGGGGCGATCAGGGAGATCATAGTTTGGAGATGTTGATCGGAGAGATTGTAGTCGGTGGACAATGAAGGTTGGGGAGACCGTAGTCTACAGATGGTGGTTCAAGAGACCATATTCAGGCGATGGTGGTAAGAAGCATCGTAATCTACAAGTGATAATGGTTGGAAAGACTATATTCGGGCAACAGAGGTTGGAAGGGCCATAGTTGGGTGACGATTGGTGGTCGGGTAGAAGTCCGATGACAGTTGGTGGTCAGGCAGAAGTCCGGTAATATTTGGTGGCCAGGCGGTAGTCCATCCATAGTTGGTGGCTAGGCGGAAGTACGAAGATGGTCGGTGGCCGGGTAGAAGTCTGACAATGATCGGTGGCCCGACAGAAGTCTGGTGATGATCAATGCCCGGGCAGTGATCAACAAGGAGCTTGGTGGCAAGAGAGATCTCAGATTCTCTTCCTTCTTCCTCTCCTTCCCTTGCTTCCTCCTTTATTCTCCCCCCACCTAGTGAAGAATGACGAGTCTATTTATAAATTAAAAAGTTAGACAAATTTATAGAATTTCTTAGTCATCTATGGGTGAGGGCCCTAGTACATAGCTATCATTCACACAATCATAGTCGAGTTCAACAACAATAATAATAATAGTATCATCAAGCCTTAATACAATTACGTAGGGTCGACTACATGAATCCTTTTTCTCCATTATGTCCTATTAAGAGTTAAATTCTAACTTAAAACTAATAAAAAAAGTATATCATTTGTTTTACTTTCTAATAGTCTTTTTAGGTCTACCTCTACCTTACCTAACATTAGCCAAATCTAATACATCTACTCTCCTAATCAGACTATCTATTTTCTATGGCCAAACCATCTAAGAAGACTCTCTCTGATCTTATCTTCCACTAGAGTTACTCTAAATGCTTCACGTATATACTCGTTTCTGTAAGAGTAAAACCATTCATCCACCTGAGCATATCCTCACCTCAACAACACTCAACTTAATTTTATGGTTCTCTTTTAATGGCCAACATTCTGCACCATAAGGCATTGTAGGTCTCACTACCATCTTATAGAATTCCTATAAGTTTGAGTGCCTAATGCATTCCTCCACTTTAACCATCCAACTTGATTTCTACTAACAATATTTCCATCTATTTCAATACCACTTTGAACAATATTAGACCTGAGATATCTAAAATGAGATCTCTTTTTAAAAACTTAATTGCCTAAAGTCACAACCCCCCCCCCCCCCCCCCCCCCCCCCCCTTCTAACTAGATTTATTACTACTAAAAATTACATTCCATATATATTTTTTAAATCTACTCAAATGAAACCTTTAGACTCTATGGTTGACCTCCACAATTTAACTTTTCCTTTAACTCCCTCTCTAGTCTTAAAATAACAAGAAAAATATCATCAGCAAAAAGCATACTCCAAGGAACAACCTCTTAAAAATGTCTTATAAAAATATCCATGACTAAAGCAAAAATGATATGGGTTTAAATCTGATCCTTGATGTAATCTAACTGAAATAGGAAAATACTCGATCAAACCGTCTCGTATTTCAACACCAGTAATAGCTCTTGCATACATATCCTTAATGACTTGAATATAAGAATTATTAACTCCTTTCTTTTTTAGAACTGTCCAGAGCACTTCTCTTGGAACTTTATCATACGCTTTCTATAAATCCATAAATATAATATGCAGATCCTCCTTATTCTCTCTAGATCTACCTGGTATGAATCCAAATTACTTTTGCAAAAATATTAGTATTATGTCATAACTTATGCTCGATAACTCTCTCCCATAGTTTTAATGTATGACACATTAATTTAGTTCTTTTATAATTTGCACTCTTGGGCATCACCTTTATTCTTAAAAATAGGAACCAACACACTTCTCTACTCACCTGACATCTTTTTAGTCTTCAGAATAATATTAAAAATTTTAGTAAGCCAATAAATTCCTTTATCTTCAAAGCATTTCCACATCTCTATTGGGATATCATCAAGTCCAATAACTTTTTCACACTTCATTTTCTTTAAAACCTCTCTTACTTTGGTTTTACTAATACAATCATAAAAATAAAAATCTTTATTTTCATTTAGGGTGCTAATGTCACTAAATTGAATTATATTTTCACAATCAAAAGAGATTAAAAATAAATGAATGGATAAGTACAAGTAAAAGATGATAAGAAGAATAAGTGTTTAATTTCATTAGAAGAAAAGTAGCATGAAAAAGTCTCCCTTATGGACCAAAATAAAAGGAAAAAACACAAAGAAAATTACATATATGGGTGAGTGCGACCTAATCCCCAGTCGCACTCATACCATTACTCTCATCGCTCTTGCATGCCTCCTCAAAGAAGGTGGTTAGATCTTAGAATATGTCATTAAGTTTACCCATCAAAATGAGCTTCCTCAGGTGGTACTCGATCCCCATCTCGTATCTTTGGCCAAGGACATCCTGGTGGACTTAAAGAAGTAAACATATTTTTCCTTAGTCATGTTAACCTTGGTAGACACCTTGGAAACCTTTACTTTAATAAGATTCTTTGCCTTCAATGCCTCTTCTTTCTATAACCTCTCCTTCATCAAGTTTTCCCTTAGAGCATCTTCCCTCTAAATGAGCACAACTCTAGCTCATCAATCTTTACCTCTATAATGAGTTTTGCTAACCTTTCCTCCTTTATATATTTTTGATGGAGTTAAAGGCCTTCTCGAGGCAAGAAACCTTCACCATAGCTAAATGATGGCTATGAGTAAGATCGTAAAAGGACTTTAACCGATGAGTTTATGGTTACATATAATCAAGCTCACTTTTAAGGATAGCCTTGAGGCACTCCTCAGATAAGAGATGAATCTAATTAAAATTATATAAAATAGATGTGGAGATAATCCCTTCAGAAATAATGATCAACAATATGTTTATAGAATTCATGCTTGTCGCAATAGAATAATAAGAGAAAGAATCCAGGTAATTCCAACACCTGGAGATCCGTAGCAGCCAGCTGGAACAAATTGCAGGCATCCAACAATAATAAGGAGAAATAACCAAGCTAATAAAAGGATAACCAACTAACATTAAGGGAGAAACCATACCCATCAAACAACCCTAGAAATCAAGAAAATCTTTCGACAACATCATGCAAAATAGATAAATAACCCAACAAACTTACCTTGTATCATCCCACCCACCCAGTCAATTACATTAAGCAATACAACAGTCCCATAACTGTAGGAACAAGCCAAACATCAAACAATCCAGCAACAGGAACCAAAAAATGTCACAAAATAAGCCAAAAACTACATGAGAACACCCAGCAAAGAACCAGTGCCATTAGAGCTCAGGAAGATAAACCCAAAGCAACCATCATGATGAAAACCTCAATGCCACTCAATTCTGAACCCATTCTCTTTCAGGCATATAAGAATACAACAGACATAAGCAATAGCTTGGAACTTCAGGCAATAGGCCATCACAAACAAAATGGCAGTAATATAACACTTCTAGACCCCCCAAACAACTAGCAGAGATAAGAGTAAAGATAAGCACAACCAAGAATAATCCATAAGAAAGCCAACCAAGGAGGCCAACCCAAAGACCAACCAAGGAAAGCCCCCTAGAAAACCAAAAACCCCCAAAGAACCAGCTAACTAGGCCAACAAAGCCAGCCCTAACTAAGCAGCAACAAGAAAAATTATAGCTAACCAATAGTGTTACCCCTGAGAATAGAAGAGAAATAAATGGGGTTTAAATCAGTGTACCAATAATACTAATCATAGCTTAATCCCTATGCTTGAACACACCAGACAGTGTTGAAAAGAAAAGAAGCCATAGAAAAAGTCCACCCAATAAGGACCAAAAAATCAACAGAAACCAACACATCAGGATAAACCACAAACTCACCAGAACCAATGGACGACAGATCCAAACTGACAAGGAGAAAAAAATAACTAAATTCTAACATAAGGTAAATCCATTTTATCCAACCTAATCATACCTTTTAGTAAATTAGGTAACTTCGTAGCAGTGTAGTAGGGTTTTTTATTACCTACTATTAGAATATTTCAACACTTTTTAAATTAAACCTAATTATATTATTATTTATAGCAATATATTAGAAATAAATATGGGTATATAATTAAGTAATAGCTGGTCATTGTTACTATTATAGTGTTGTGATAATAATACATGTGTGTAAAAGACAAGTAAAGACTGATTAACCCGCTTGTTGGAGATTGATTGACTTATATAGGATGGTAGGCTGATGGATGTTATCTTCTACTGATACAATGATATAATGATTGGGAGTTATAAGGAGTTATTACTATACTGACTGATAAAAAGTGACGACTCTATTTACTAAGCCAAAGATTATCGACTACCGATTACTGATTACTAAAAAATACCATGATAGCCAAAAAATTTTACTTGTTTTATGTGACTACTGAAATGCATATTACATATTTATTATTATTGTACGACTTTATTAATACTATATTGATTTATAATCACTACACAAATTTACTATACTGCATTATTTTACTGCTCCTGCCATTAGACTATTATTGTTACTGATATAGACACTAATACTATTAGATACTATTGATTCACTATATTAATACAAGCATGTGACATACTAAGCATATAATATATTGATTTTATACTTATATAGAATACTTAGATAATATATGTACACTCTTATATAATTTTACTATATTTATATGATTTAAATAGTCTTTACTGATGCTTTGATTTTACCACTTTATACTATTTCTCTACTGATTGATAGTATTAATATGATGACTACTTTGGTGATTTGACACCCATACTAGTTTACCAATTTGTTCATTATACTGCTTCAGTGGCTTTCGTACTATCGCTTTACTGGTTATAGACTTTACTACTATTAAATATGTGTTTTACTATTTTTGCTATGATTCATGATCATATTAATGTTACTGCTATGATTGGACTACTGACATGTATATTGCTCATTTATTGTACTTTGAGTTCAGTTATAGGATTTGGTAACTTATTGGGCTCTTGAGCTCATTATATATGGTTAAATGATTTTAGGTCAGGGCAAGGGTGCAGGAGTGTGAGATTGATCAGGATCCTTTAGGTTTAGATTTTTATTATTTTAGCTATTCTTTTATATTTATATAGAGTATTTGTTATATGATTGTATAGATCCTGAGTAATGTATATAATATTTGCCAAATAAATACAGATGTATATATTGATGTTTTGATCGATTGTTTTATTTTTTTTATATTTATATTGATAAAAAAATTAGATATCTCTAGTTGTTGTATATTAAAAAATAAAAGAATAATTCTTCCAAATTAGATTATGGGGCATCACCACATTTGGCTTGTTTCATCTTTTAAATGATGGCTTTGTATTACTATGTCCTCTATGCTTTTGGTTTTCTCTTATGTTATCCAGTGTTGTGGGATTCATCAGGTAAGCTGGAATTGGAAAACTAATAAGTGTTTAAATGATTTGTTTTCTTTTTGAATGAGATTCATGTTTTCTTTAATTTTAATCTTAATGCATATGTTCTTTAATTTTTTCGAGTTTGATTTCCTCCCCAGATTGTGTTGTTTCTTAAAATTGGCTAGTTTTCTTATGAAGCCTTTTTTTTTATAATTAAACCCTAAAAGGGTTTACATGTTAATTAAAAAAAGGAATACATGTCCTCAGAGGGATCAATAACTCATTAAAGCTTAAAAAGCTACATTTAAAAAGAAAAAGAAGTACTAAGGAGCTTCGATACCTAACTAGATACAACCAAAAAATAAAATAGAAAGATAGGCCAGGGACCAAACCTAAAAACTCCACAAAAGCAGCAAAAAGTTCAAATTTGAAGAGATCAAAATCATGAAGAAGTAAAACACCACATGCAGGGCAACCAAAAATATATTACAATAATCAAATTAATTAGTTAGATGAGACATACCTATTTATAAAACTGTAGAAAGGAGGGCAACCATGAACAATAGATAATTTCCTAAAGAAGTTAAAAGATATACACCAATAAAGCTCAAACTCAGCTAAATTTGTACATAAATATGAAGAGAGGAGGCTGCTAAGAAAAATAAGGAGAGAGATGAAAAGATGAGACATCAACAAAAATTGGGCACCACTCTAACCACAATGAAATACCACCACCAAAATACCCAAACCCAACAATAGAGAATGCAGCCAACGATGAATGAAGAGCCTCAACACAGTATAAAGAAAAAAAGATCAGAAAGGTAGCTACAATATCAAAATGATACAAATAAGGCAAACTAGCACAATAGATTAAAGAAAATTATATTTCATCCTACTAAAAAACACACAAGGAGGGTAACACATAACCCCCAAATAGAGAAAAAACACACTCAACAATAATAATGGAGGAGCAAATTAAATGAAATATCTAGAACAAAATGAAAAACCAACTCACGGGGACAAATCAAGGTGAACTACAAACTAGCTGAAGAGATGGATAAAGAGGCAGCAACGAGATAAGAAAAAAGCAACTCAGTCAAATACATTAATAAAGCAGAAAATAGACCCAAAAAAATTACAAAATGGAACATGAGGGGGTTAAAAATCTAATATTAGGCATGCCCAAAATATCTAGCACAATCATGCCGCTAAGAATGCTAAGGCAAGATACATTATCAAAATGAATTGTATCAGAGATATTAAACCCTTCCTTAGCCAACCAACATGCCCAAACATTTCCTTCCTCAAAATATGGGAGATTTTATAATTTACTTTATTAAGGAGGGTCAAACTCTTAATAAACAGAAAAAATAACTTGGTATTATGATAATTGCTGGAAAGGAATAGAGAAAACAAAAATTTGGAATCAGATTTAATCCAAATGTTCTTAATATTCTTTCTATGCAAAGCAAAAGGCCCATATAGAGAGCACTCATTTCAGCAAAAATGATGTTACCATTGGATATTCTAGAAGCAAAACCAAAGAAAAATACCTTGATGATCCCTAATAAGATCACCAAAATCAACACCATTTTTGTTCACAGCACAATCAATATTAAGCTTAAACACAAGAAATTGGGGTTTAACTCACCTCACAATTTTTGGAGTTTTGGATCCCTCATTATTATAATAATTAATATTGAAAAAGGAAGACCACTCACAGTTACCAGTGAAGTGCTTATTCTTCAAAACCTTAACATTAAAAAGATGCTAAATTTTTTATTTCAAAGCAATGATAACCCTATCAAAACTCATTTGAATGTGGTTATACTTGAAGTTTTTTCTCTCCAACAGCATAAGCCAAAACACAATCAAAGGAGTAACAACAGAAATATACCCTTTAACTTTTTTTCTTTTTTTTTTAAACCAACCAGCCAAAAATGATATAAAATTATGAGAGTTGAAACGCACTCTATTACCCAAACCATTCTCTAATACAAACCACGCATTATTGGAAATGGCCCATCTAAAAATACATGATTAAGGGTTTCATAATTGGAGCAGCATTGGCACTTAGAAACCAACTGAAAGCCTTTAGATTACAATATGCAGTCAACTGAAACATAACCTTTTAATATTCTCCATGATAAGTTAGGGACAAAAGTAGGTATAGAAGAGTTCCAAACTTTATTTTAGATGCTAGAGATATCTTTTTTAACTCTAAAAAAATTTCAAACATTTTAAAACAAAACTCACCACTCTCCAATTAAATATATAAATGTCATTACTAGTGGAAGAATATCACAAATAATATTGATAATGTCTTGAGGAACCTAATTCAACAATTCATTGGCACACCACATACCCTTCTTAATAAAGTCAAATACTTTCAATGATGAGGTAAAATGAATATGGAAGTGAGAGTCAAGAGACCCAAAGCCAAATCAATCATCCTGCTAGAAATGAGAAGCCCCATTACGTAATCTCCATTGAATAGTTGCTTCCTCACTCCATTTGATTTTAAATAACCTACTCCAAATAGATTAACTAAACTTTCTTGAAAATAAAGAGTAGGCTGAATATTATTACAATACTTGTGGTTCATAAATTTGGCCTACAATGACCCATTAGTTCTTGAATTCCACCAAAGTCTAAATGTCCACCCATTGGTTTTCTTACTAAGCCTTAATTAGTTAGTTTTCTTATTGATTATTTTTGTCTTGTTTTGAAAATTTATGTACCCAACATCGTTTATTAGTTTTGGACTTTAAGATAAAGGGGCAGAAAATAAAAAATAAAGTAAAATGATATTTTAGGATTAGATGGGGGCATTTAAAGAATATTAATAAAAATATTTTTGAGAGTAAGATTTTAGATCTTAAGATTTTATCTGTGCATAAAGATGCTAATGTTATGTGGGAAAAAAGTGGCTAGTGATATTAAGAATATTGCAAAAGATGTGCTTGGAGTTTCAAAGGGAAAAGCTCCTAATAGTAAAAATAGTTTGTGGTGGAATCCAAATGTGCAAGAAAAGATTAAAAATAAGAAAATTTGTTATAAAAATTAGTTTAATTGTAAAAATTTTGATAATTAAAAATATATAAAGAGGCGCATAAGGGATCTAAGAAAGCAATATGCGATGCAAAAAAGTTTAGCTTTTAGTGATTTATATAATAGATTACATACTAAGGAGGGAGAAAGATATATGAAAGTGCAAATAGGTTGTTAGACCTATTGCTCACGTCCCTAGGCTAACCAAGAGGGGGGGGGGTGAATTGGTACTTTTTTAAAAAAAATTACTCTTGATATTTTAGAAATTTTTAAAGCTAATCATACAGTACGATATAACTTCGTACAGTACGATCAGAGATAGGTTTGGCTCTTTTATTCAAACGCAGAAATTCAACCACAAAGAATAAACTGCAAAAAAATAAAAATACAGAAAATAAACAGTGAACAGAGAACACCAGAATTTATAGTGGTTCGGTCAAAACACTACCTAAATCCACTCCCTAGAGACTCCTTCTCTAGGTATTGCACTAAACTCAAGTGACTCTCCTTTTTCCCCCACAGCAAGGCGAAGAAGGCTTTACAAACTCTCTTCCACCAACCCCGGTGCGGCAGAGAACCGTCGTCCTTTTCACTTTCCAAGTGCGGCAGAGAACCGACGTCCTTTTCACCCTCCAAGTGCGGCAGAGAACCGTCATCCTTTTCACCCTCCAAGTGCGACAGAGAATCGGAATCCTCTCGAACAATACTCTTGCAAAAGCCTCCAAGGAACTAGGAAGATGCTTGAAGAACAAGTAAAAGAAATCCTCTCAAATGGATAATCTTGTGAATCTCCTCATAATTCTCTCTTGAGAGATCTCTCAAAACTCACTCTCAAACACTCTCCCAATCACTCTCCTTTCACTTCCCAAAAGAATTTTCACAGAAGGATTTTTTCTTCAGTCAGTTTTGAGTCATTTTTATACTTGGGACAGAAAAAACCGTCCAAAAATTGAAATTTTAAGTTAAGTCTGTGTCGATCGTCCCGTACGATCTAAGATCGTACTATACGAATAGTTTAAAAATATTGAATGATCTGTCCCATACGAACAATGAGATGAATCGAACAGAGAGCTTCATACGAACATATCGTCCCGTACGAACCCTTGGATGAATCGAACAGAGAGCTTCGTATGAACATATCATCCCGTACGAACCCTTGGACGAATCGAATAGAGAGCTTCATACGAACTATTCGTCCCGTACGAACCCTTGGACGAACCCAATTTTAAGCAGTTCGTACAACAAAACTCATGTACGAATAGTATTCGTACTGTACGAAGATGCCTTAGAAATCCTTGGTATGTGGGTTCTTTTGGGAGGATATATTCTACAGATCGTCCCGTACGATATCAAATCATACTATACGATCAGTTTAAAATTTTAAACTTTTTACTCCCCCCATTATGTGTGTGTGCACAGTTATCCAACTTATAATCACACTCTCTCAGACTCAAGAAAAAGAAAATTTACAGACTTCATTTACAGTGGACAAGTGAACTTGAAGTCTTCAACAATCTAGAGTGTGAATTTCCTGAAAAATACTTTAGTACACACAATAAAAACTTAAATATATGTTAGAAGATGAATTAGACAAACAATAAGCTTTTGTAATCATCAAAAATATAAACTTGGATTAGAATTCACATGAACAAACTGATTCACCCAAATCACAACAATCTCCCCCTTTTTGATGATGGCAAAATAACTATTGTTTGAAATGAAATACATAAAAATAGATCTTCTAACATCCACTAAATGTACTCCCTTAAATAAAAGATCTACACTCCCCCTAAATAAAAGATCCCTAAAGTTCCCCTAAAGAATTGACTTATCCTATCCCTAAGCTCCCCCTAAAGACTAATCAAGATATATGAGGATAGAGAATTTAACATGGAATACACAAGGGAAGGGAAGGAAAGAGTGTAGAAATGATAACACAAGCACATGAAAAAAAATAGCACAAAAAGAGACAACCAAACAAACAAATAACACAAAACATGCACATAACATAAGTCAAACAAAATAGCACATAACATGCACATAATATAAGTCAAACAATAAAATTTAACAAGATAGCACATAACATGCACATAACATAAGTCAAATAATAAAACTCTCTCCCTTTTGCCAACAGCAAAATAACACTTAAAAATAGTTGAGAAGTGGAAAAATGTTAAATGAAGTTTAAGTACAATATTTAATTGAGATGCAAAAAACTAAAGACTCAAAAGTGTTAGATTGCATAGTATGTTAAGGAGAAGAAAAGTTGATCTAAAGTAGTAATGTATTAGACATATTAGTAGTCTCAATTTTTGTACAGAAGATAAAATAATATTACCAAAATTTTAAGTCTAAAGTGACAATTATTGATTAGTGAAAATAGAGAAAAAAAATGCTAAAGGAAAGAATATTTGGCGACTTTGCGCATCTTTTTAAAATGTAGGCTAATTTTGTGCCTTATTAAAATTTGGCGACATTGCGCATCTTTTATTGGATGACACACTTTATGTGTCTTTTCACATTTGGCGACATTGTGCATTTTTTCTTGTATGGCACATTTTGTGCATCTTTTCAAGCTTTGTTTTGAATGTAAGATTCTTTCCAAGAACATTATCTCTTAGTCACAAATACAATAATAAACACAAAGATATAGAATGTGAGAATAATGTTAAAACATCAAAAATACACAAATTTAGACTAAATAATACATGTCTAAATAAGATTAAGTAAGATCTTCTAATCCACACCAAAACATAACGAAATCTAAAAAATTTGAAAATTTAAAGTTATGCATAGTATTTTCTATTATAAAATGAACTCAATTAACATTCTAGATCATTAATCAACTATAGTCAAGTGAATAAAAAAAAAATCCAGTCACTAACACAAAAAGGATAAGCACAGAAACACTAGAATATTTCATTACTAATCATTTGAAAACATACAACATAACAAGTTTTACATTGAGGCACCATCTCATCATAAAAAAACTTGCTAACTTTTCCAAACATAAACATGACAAAACATAAAAACAGCCTAAAAATTGATAAAGAGAAACACAATCACATTCAAGCTAAACCATAACAAAGCGAGCTAGAACTGAGAAGGACCCTGATCCAGAGGAGGCGGTGGAGCACCAAACAATGCAAAATAGTTGTTAAGAGTAGCAATATTAGTGTTTACAGCATCAAATTGATCATCCTGTCTCTTCAAATGAGCCTCCATATCGTCAAACCTTCTATCCATTCTATCAAAATGTTGGACCATGTTTTGATAGAAATGCTGTGATGGTCCAGATGCAGTTGAGGGTGCACCTGAAGGAGCAGAAGCAGAAGGAGGCTCATTATCTAAGCTGTCAGCTGTACCATCTTTCCCAAATAACGCTCTAAAGGAAGTGTCAGTGAAGTACAGTGGGAGTTCAGAAGGACCAGAAGGATGAACTAGGTTGTATTTTCTCTCTGGGATGTGACACACAACATGTCCTAAAGCAATATTTTTCTTCCTCTTTACACTAGCCAAACCAATATCAGAAAGATAGTAGATATAGTCTAAGATCAATTGGGCTTCATATATAGGTTGGCCAGTCATAATAAGAAAAGTGGTTAAAGAAAGAAGTGGAGTTATATTAACCCGATCTCCTGCTTTAGAAATGATTGATGTCCTAAGCACATATTGAATTATCCTAGCATTTTGATTCAATGTATCTACCCGGGAGACATGTGTGGGTGTGCTTACACCTCTAAGAACTCGGTTAATTTCTGACCAACCATTTTCAGGTCATGTGGAGAAGGTATGAGCTCTAGTTCCTTGAGTTCTAAGATGAACATATTCCCCTAGATCCTCCTTAGTTATCACTACTTTTTGCTTAAGGACAAAAGAAGAAATGACTGTATGATCCTGGTTAAAGGTCATGTTGGCCAGGAACACATGAAATAGATCCTTATTGAAAGCATAGATCAAGGTCTAAAGAAAAGAAAAATGGGTCGAGTCAAAGAGGGGCATAACTGCGAAATGTATATTTCCCTGTAGTAGTATGCGGGAAGGAGTAACCTTAGATGCAGCATACCTAAGGTATGCTTCCTCATTCTCCTCACTAAGAATGTTCTCATCCCAATTCCTTCTAGACGCAGGACCCATAGCCACCCGTGCTCTTTTTCCACTGCCCGACATCTTCTCTTAAGGCTCTAAAAGGTTCTAGATAGAAAGTGAAATGAAAGAAAATGACCCGCCTTTATATAGAAAAAACCTGTGATCGTACTGTACGAACCCAATTTATACAAGACGAACCTTACTTCATCCGAGATGAATAAAAGTTCATCCGGGATGATCGAAAGCAGTCAAAATGAAACGATTTTTCATAAACTGCTCGTCCCGAGGCATCCTTTCGTACAGGCTTTTTGACTTCCTAATCGTACAGACGATGACGTGTTCGTCTGAGATGATCAGAAAATTTAAGATCATTCAGGCGACGGTTAGGTTCGTCCCTCATGCGAAACGACATGTGGATCGTACAGACAAATGACGTATTCGTACGTACGATCACCAATAATAATTGATGTTAATCGTGTTTTCTCCCATTACGTACAGACGAAGTATAGGTACAATATTATAATCATACAGTACGATACGATATCGTACAATACGAATAGACACTAAAAACTTCCATCACTTCAAGACTTACATGCTTTCAACATTCAATCAAGGAACAAAAATCACAACATAAATTTTTGATTTTTCCCTCCTTTTTAAAAAAAAAAGATATATATATATATATATATATATATATATATATATATATATATATATATATATATATATATCCAATGAACAAACTAACAAATACAAATAAAAAGTATATTTGTAGAATTTTCAATTAAGCATTAAGATCTATCACATCTAGCCTTGTCCTTAACATGCTAAATGTGTCAAAGGCTAAGGGTTTTGTGAAAATATCTACAAGCTGATCTTTAGTAGCGACATGATGTAGTTCAATTTCTCTTTTCGCTACATGATCTCTTATAAAATGATGCATTATGTCAATATGCTTGATTCTAGAATATTGAATAGGATTTTTTGAAATACAAATGGTACTAGTATTGTCACAAAATATTGGAATGGTGCCAACTACAAATCCTAAGTCACTCAATTATTGTTTCAACCACAGCACCTGTGCTACACAACTCCCTAAGGCAATGTATTCTGCTTCAGCTGTAGAAAGTGCTACTGAATTTTGTTTTCTACTAACCAAGATACTAATGAATTTCCAATGAATTGACATGTTCGAGAAGTACTTTTCCTATCCACCCTACAACCTATAAAATATGAATCTGAGTATCCAATAATTTTAAAAGAAGAACTGTTCTTAAGATACCAAATTCCTAAATTTTGGGTTCCCAAAAGATATCTTAAGATCCATTTTACTGCTGTCAAATATAATTCTTTTGGATCAGCTTGAAATCTAGCACATAAGCAAACACTAAACATAATATCAGATCTGCTAGCAGTTAAATAAAGCAAAGATCCAATTATTCCTCTAAACTTCTTTTGATCAACAGATTTTCCCTTAGGATCCTTATCTAATAGGACTGAGGAACTCATGTGTGTAGTGACTGGTTTAGCATTATCCATTTCATACTTTTTGAGGATTTCCTTCACATATTTAGATTGACAAAGAAAGGTTCTTTCCTCATTTTGCTTTATGCTAAAGCCAAGAAAATAACTCAAATCACCCATCAAACTCATCTCAAATTCACTACTCATTATTTTTAAAAATTCATCACATAGAGCTTTATCAGTTGATCCAAAAATGATATCATCCACATATATTTGTACAATGGAGAAAAAGGATTCATGTAGCTGACCCCACGTAGTGGGATAAAGGCTTGATGTTGTTGTTGTTTGTTGTTTATGTGAGGATTTAAAGTGGGTGACTCATAAGGTTTTAATCAATGTGGGTGATGATGAATGCTTTCTTGGATGGCTTATTCATTTGGTTTTGCTGAGACTGGGGGCCCTTCTTTCTCTTTTGGTTGTCTTTGCAATCATGTTTTGCCTTATGTTTCCTTCTAGTATTTTGTTGGCTTGGAGTTCTCCATATTATCTCTTAGCTTTCTCCCTGGTGGTTATTTTTGCCTCCTAGTTGTGTCTTGGTTGAGTGTGTTCTAGTCATGTTGCTCCTGTTGGTTGGTATTCTTTTGTTGCTGCTCATGATGGAGTTTTTGAGGCTTGCTACACCTACTGGTTGCATTTTTTGCTCTTGCGCCTATCAGAGTTTTTTTGTTAGGCCCATGACTTGATTTTTATTTTGTTATTATAACTAGATAGGGATCATTAACTCTTTTGGTTTTCTTTTATTTTTTGGTATGTAGCTCTTTGAGCAGGTAGCGATTTTTTTATCCCTTTAAGGACTTTGTAACTATTTTTATGATGGAATAAATGATGTGGTGGATCGACGAAAGAACCGAACCTTCTAGAATGAATTCTTAATCAATGGAACAAACAAAAGCTCTAAGCTTCAAAAGAGTATGTAATTCATCAATTATCTTTCCTACTATAATACTTATATATTTTTAAACTAATAAGAACATTCTAGAAGCTAGTAGTAATAAACTAGATAAGCTAGTCCTAAAGGGTTATTTAGCTAATGATGCACTGCATTATTCTTCCCTTGTGAGAAAAGAGCTTGACTCCATCAAAAGGGAGATAGGTGTATGAGCAACCCTCCTAGATCAAAGATTTTGCGTCTTTGATGCATGTCCTCAAACTCTTTCAGTAATCATATGAAGGTTGGATGCTTGATCATTTCTCTCAAAATTGGATCATCAAATATAACTTTAACCTTTTTCCTTAGCCAACTTTTCCTAGCATCCTCCCAATTTTGTTCTAACTGCCGGATAATTTTATCATCCCATGTTTTCTCCATGGACACCATAGAAAAATCTACACGACCAATACTATCACTACTACAAAAGGGGTCTTCACTATCGTTGACACTAGTAAATCTCTCATCCTCGCATTGCTTATTATAAGGCATTTCGAGGACTTTAAAATCATTGTAAGCAGAGATATATTGCTTCTCTTTGCTAGAAATGAAAGGAGCTTGAATGGTGATTCCATCTAGTAGAGAAAACTCTGAGTTTTTGGCTTGAGAAGCATCAAACCTTTTATTCCAGGCTCCCTTGAAATACAGTGGATTGCCAAGGATAGGTCTAGTCATTTCATCCAAAGATCTAGTTGGAAGAAGCTCATTGATAAAGCCACTGGTTTTATTTTGAACGGAGCAGTTTACTTCTTGTCTGGCTTTATCAACCTTTGCCCAGAAATCAAAAGCTTTTGTCCTAGTCTTGTAGGCTGAAGTAACCACATCCTTGAATGTGGATTTGAATGAATGCGATAAATTGACCCAGACACCATTAGCGAAGGTTAGTCTAGGTCCATCTGAAGGTGACCCATCTGCTAAGACGATGTTGGAAATTTGGGAGGAGAGAAGGCTCATATCAGTAGTAAAACCAAAGTGAAAAATAGAGAGGATCTACTTCTGGGTTTTGCCTTTCAATCCTGCAGTGATGAGAGCAAGTGCATTATGGATCGAGATCAGTGAAAAGATGAGGTTGGAGTCACTGGTGAGGGATGATCAAACTAGCTTCATGTACTGTAAGGAGAAGCTTGTTTGGTGAACGATCGAGTCTCTTAGGTCCATATTTGAGCAGGGGGAGAGAGCACGTTCAGTTTGATCTATTAAGTTTGATTACTCGTAGGCTTTTATCAATTTGGCCATGGCATGAACCCGATCGATATCAGTGGGGTTTTTGCAAATCAGAAAAGCATCCTAATTCATCTTAAAGCAATGGTACGAGATACCCAATTCAGAATCCTCAAAGCTGTGCTCATTATCCATCTCCTATGTCCAGAAGAAGTCGTGCGGCACTTCCTCCGCCATTTGTTTAATCTAATCAGACTCATGTATTTCAAAAATAGCATAAGTAGCTACTTCGTCAGGTTCTAGATCACAATCATTGTGTTTATCTCTCTCAACTGGAACATCCAATTTCTATTTGATTTTGCTCTGTGAATTAAAGAGTTGCTCATTTACCTGATACAATTCAAACTCAACATCACCGAAGGAAGCATCAATCAAATGTGGGGCACTGGCAGAATCGTGCTGGAGGGGATTAGAATAGCCAGTCTAGTTATGAGATGTAGCAGGATTGCAAGTATGGTCACGAGACAAAGTGGAGGAGGAATCAGGTTTGAGCTAAGAGAGAATGATTTAGATGCCAGTTATGGAATTCTGCATCTCTTGTTGTAGTGGAAGTGACAGAGTCAGGAGTGGCAAGTCATGTGGTAGCGAATCTGATCGAGATATAGTGTGCTGGAGCAGAGGTGAGTCATGATGATGGTAGTGAGATGGTTATAGACTGCATGGTTGGGCAGAGGATCTCGCCATCGGAGTGGAAGTTGGAGCGGAGGATAGTCGTGGATGTCGGCGGATTGATTGCAGATCTATTTGTGACTATGTGAAGCATTGGAGGAGGGTCGTTGGTCGGGCAGCGGGTCTCGCCATTGGAGTGGAAGTTGGAGGGAAGGATAGTCATCAACCACCCATGTTCTTCGGTGTTGATCGTCGTCGACCGCCCATCTTATTCGGTGTCGATCTTCGTTGATTGAATATTTTCTTTGGCTTCAATCATCGTTGACAGCCCATCTTGTTCGGTAGTTCATCATTCTTCACAAGCTCCAGGTCTCTGATATCAACTAATGTAGTGGATCGGTGGAAGAATCGGATCTACTAGAAGGAATTTCCAATCTAAGGAACAAATACATTGTAACAGCTCAAACTCTTAACAATCGAGATATTGTCCGCTTTGGCCTAAGAGCCTCATGATTTTATTATATTGGTATAACATCCCAGTAGGTCACTCATCCCAGAATTGCTCCGAGATGACCACACTTAACTACTGAGTTTCTTAATTAAATTTCAACCATTACACCAAAAGATGCCTCAATGTTTAAGAGTTTAGCTTCTTTTTCTTAAGGGGTTTCATAACCTTTCCCACTTAAGTAACTGTTGTCCTCATCAACATCTTTATCCCAGAATCATCCACCAGGCAAATAGGATTCTAGAGGTGGCCTCTATAAGTTTAAGTGGTGGCTTCTGTCCTGTGATACTATCCCATATAGGGTTTAAGAGGTGGCTCACATGGCATAACACTTTATTTTATATGACACTTAGTTCTCATCTTCCGGCTGGTGTATTGCTCTACTATCTAGATATTATTGGCTTTGGTCTAAGAGCTTCATGGTTTTGTCATGTTGGTGTAACTTTCCAATAGGTCACTCATCCTAAAATTGCTCCAGGATGAGCACGCTTAACTATGGAGTTTCTTAATTAAATTCCAACCATTACACCAAAAGGCGCCTTGATATTTAAGAGTTTAGCTTCTTTTACTTAAGTAGTTTCTCTAGGATGAGCACGCTTAACTATAGAGTTTCTTAATTAAATTCCAACCATCACACCAAAAGCACCTCGGTGTTTAAGCATTTAGCTTCTTTTTCTTAAGGGGTTTCACACACAAGCTCTAAGCTTCAAAAGAGTATATAATTCATCAATGATCTTTCTTACTACAATACTTGCATATTTATACGCTTATAAGAACATTCTAGAAGCTAGTAATAATAAACTAGATAAGCTAGTTCTACGGGCTTTGTTTGGCTAAAGATGCACAACATCAATAAAATTTCAATTTCCCTAAACACACACATAGATATATATATATATATATATATATATATATATATATATATATATATATATATATATATATAATAATAAACTAGATAAGCTAGTTCTATCAATTTCCCTAAACACACACATATATATATATATATATATATATATATATATATATATATATATATATATATATATATATACTATAACTAATTAAAATACACACATTCAATTATTTAATAATTTTTCAAAATATGTCAATGCTAATTAATTAGCATCACCACTAAAAAATATTTTATTCAAAAATTTCAGCTCAATATTTGATTGTCATAAAAGATTCATCGATTAAGCACGAATCTTGATGCAAATTCCATATAATGTATGATTTCAATAAACTTATAGTTGTAATGAATGTTTCAATGAGAAGAATCTAGTGACATCAAAAGGGCCTTTATCAGAATCCAAATGAGCATAAACTAAGCACTCAAATAATAGTTAGAAACTTCATGCGCTTTGTGAGGGACTAAATGATCTTCAAAACTTGCACCCTTTCAATTAAAAAGAGTGCATCGATGCAAGAATCTTAAATGTCTTATGAATAGTTTATAAGTGTCATTGGTGACACTTCATGACAGCTTTGTTGTCATCACCTGAGTACCATCACTCGACTATTATTATCAGGCTGTCATCACCCAGTCGCTATCTATCAACAATCATCTTCTGACCAATATTTTTTTATTTTCTTTTTATAAATATTTTATATTCTTTTATATAAGTCATACCTAAAATATTTAATAAACAAATATGATTTTATATTCAAAATAAAATCATAAGAGCTCCTAACATACGGGTTGTGTCCTCATTCTTAGACTTCAATGCCCGCTTTTGTCGGTCATTTTTCCTTTTCTATTTTCTGTTAGGCGAAATTTTAACAGTAAGCATAATTAGAAGCATAATTAACAAGTTAAGCATCGTATATTTTGTAATTTAAAAATAGGCATAATCGCCTATTGTTTTGGCGATTTAGTATGCTCACCTAAATCGCCTATTCACTGGGCGATTTTTATTAAGAAGTAAATCGCCTGTCTAAGGGGCGATTTTGGCTTCTTAAAAGTTTCGATCGAAGCCCTAGGTCCCCATTCGACGCTGCAGCTTCGCCTGTTCGCCGAAGGAGTGCCGCAACCGCCGAATTTTGCCATTTTAGGTAAGTTTTTTTTATGTGTTTTAGCTTAAAAATTTTAACTTTTTAAATTCCTTTCTTGAATAGAAGTTAGGGCAAAGTTGAACGAAGAGAATGCACCGTGTAAATTTGTTAAACGAAGTGATTTTAGGTTTTTAATATTTTATGTGTGTTTTTTTAGAATGATTTTGTTCATTCCAATTTTGTCATCATTTTTGTTTATTATATGCATATTATGTGTTTGTGAGATTACAAACATTTCCCTTTTTTTTTTAGGATTGAACTTTTGTTTTTATTTCAATAATAAAAAATAAAAATTATAAAATTTTTAAGAGAAATATTCTTTTCATAGATTTAATATTTTAAAGTTATATAAGAAACGTATTTTCTCATGTAGGCCTGGAATCGATATGCTGCATATTGATTTAAGATATATTTAAGACAACTTTCTCGTTATTCAGATAATGAGAATGTAATTATAATTATATTTAATCACTATTTTTCATTATTTAAAGAAAAAATTTAAAAAGGATATAGATAATGTAGTAGCGTTCGGTCTAACATAATTATTCGTTAATTATATTGAAGGATATGCCGATAAATAAATCGTTATGTATTTGTAATTTAAAATATTTCATATTTAAATAATTATTTTCATGTATTATTTTAAAATTGGTAGTGAATATAAACGAATTAAAAGTAATCTGAAATTTATATTATAATAAAAATAGATTGGTTAATTTTCTGTGGGAATATAAGGAGAGAATAATATTATTATTCATAACAATTATGTTTTCATGAGTTAATGATGATATTAATAGAGTCAATATAAGTAATTATAAATTGTATGAGTTTGATGATTGCGTCGATGAAATAAATATATCCTTTGAAATATATTGTAAATGTAGGTATTGAAAATGAGTTCACGACCACCGTCTTTTATGTTGTTATATGACGGAGAGTTATCCTTAGATGGTAACTTTTCCCCAACATTTATTGGTGGTAAATGTCGGCCCCTACAAGTTCCCTTCAGCTCGACTTTAAAGCAGTTGAAGGATCGGGTTCTTAGGGCGCTGAAGTTCGATCCCTCAAAGTATGCGGTGACCATTGTGGGTCGCTTTCCTGTGGGTAACCAATTTATGGCATCGAAGCTTGAGGATGATGAAGGTTGTGAATTTACATTATCATTGGCTATTGCTGAAGTTCTGATTCTGTATGTGGAGGTTGAGCAAATTCAAAATGAAAATAAGTTGGAGGAAGATTTGTCGATTCAAATTCATAATTCAGTTATACTAGATCATGTACATGAGATGCATGATTCTGTGGAGATAGCCGTGACAATCCCAAATGTACATCTAGGGTATGTTGTTGTGAAGAAAATGATTATTTTTCTTTTAAGTTATATCTTATTGATCGCTATCTAATATTGCGTAAGTATAAATGTAGATCCACAACAATCACATCTCTAGAGAATATGGCTGGCCCTTCTACACAATCCCAGCCTTCTTCTGGTTTTGGAGTTGAAGACATTAGATTATTTGATCCTATACTGAATGATGAAGGGTATGAGACAATGAGCAGTGGTTCAAGCGATGAAGGGGATGCGGAGTTTGAAGATATCCTGCACGATCATGCTGGCATAAATCAGGGTGTTCAGCCAAATACTAATGATATCATTCATGACTGTTGTAGAAGGACTGAAAATACAGAAGAGGGCATGACATGTATTAATGAATATGCTGAGATTCCAAAGACTACGCGGCAGTGGAATGCGGAGGTTGCAGCTGATAGTAGTAATATTTTTAGCTTCACTGATGATGAATTTATCATTCCTACTGAATTGGTGGAACATATGTGTTTCCACTGAAAATCTGAACTGCAATTTACCTTGCACGGTTGGTCTATTACCCATAATGTTCAGTTTATCGTGGTAGCTTCGAACAAACAAAAATTCACAGTTGCTTGTATACATCATGATAATCTGCTAGTGAAGTGTCCCTGGCACTTACACGTTAGCCTGAGCAAGAGATTGGGAGGGGTATGGAAGATAGCAACGATAAAAGGTCCACATACGTGCACGAACCCTATTCTTCAAGCAGGGCACAGGCAATGTAATTCACAGTTCATTAGTTTCTTTATTATTCTTACTATAAGGAAACAAATGGATATCAAACCTAGAGAAATTATTGGAAGAGTTGAGGCAAAGTTTAACATTAAAGTTTCATACATGAAAGCATGGGATGCATGTCGTAAGGCTATTAAGGCAGTGTTTGGCAGTTGGGAAGAGTCCTATCGAACACTGAATTTATTCATGGAAGGGATTGTTCAAGCTATGCCTGGAACTGTGTACAAAATTCAATCATCAAGCTCACATAGATTTCAAAGGTTATTTTGGGCTTTTGGGCCATCCATCACTGGTTGGAGGTATTGTCGACCCGTTCTGAGCCTAGATGGGACTTTTCTACTAGGTAAGTACAGGGGTACATTACTCATAGTTGTTGGCCTTGATGCAAATAACGGCCTTTTCCCACTAGCATTTGGCATTGTAGAGTCAGAGTGCAATGACTCTTGGACTTGGTTTCTTACCATGATTCATGATTTACTCCCATCTGTTGCTACGAGAAGTAATCTTTGTATCATATCTGATCTGCATGCTGGGTTGGTACGTGGATGTAGGGATATATTCCCAGGTACAACACACTGTCATTGTCTTAGCCACTTACGCGAGAACTTTAAGAAAGCTGTTCGACAAATGGGACTAACTGATGTGGAGTTTCTATGCCAGAAGATGTATATAGCTGGCATTACCGATGATACAGATGTATTCAATCAGAGCATGTTAGATATAATAAGAATTAAGCCTGAACTGCATCAATGGTTAGTAGAAAGGGATGTTTCAAAGTGGAGCTTGATTTTTTATGGTGGATTTCGATATGGCGTCATGACAACCAACACTTCTGAAGCCTTTAATGGAATACTAAAGAGAGCACGTGGGTTACCGGTGCAAGCTCTCATTACTTCCATATATTACAATATTGTTAGAATGTTTGTCCGATGACTTGAGAATATCACAACTGAAGAGCACCAAACTAATAACTCTTTCTCCCCACGAGTCCAAGCCAAATTATGAAAAATAGAAGCAGATGCTAGAAGATTACCCAAGCCAACACGTATTAATATGCGTGAGTTCCAAGTTTTTGATATGTCATCAAGATCATACCGCGTGGACATTACACCGGGTGCAAATAGTTTATGTAGTTGTGGAAGGACTATAATTTATCACATGCCATGTGCCCATGTTGTAAGTTCTACTGCATCTGTTAGAATAAGTCATCTGGATTATGTTTCAGAGTACTACATAATGAATAACTTTAAAATGACTTATGTGGATGAACTTCACACTATACCAGATAAGGCATACTGGCCCAGTCATGATACTGCATCTGGTCTGTACCCCTTGAACCCTCCAAACTTTAAAAGGAGATCCGGTAGGCCGAAGACTAACCGATACAGGAACATAATGGATGAACCAAGGAAACAAAGTACCAGGGTATGGAGTTATTGTCACATAGTCGGCCATAATAGAACAACCTACCCAACACGCCGTGCAAAGCATTCGTGAAATTATTGAGTCAGTGATGCTGGTTATGTAATATATTTCCCTAGGGCTTGTTGATGTATTGGAGTGGAGTGAAATAGTTTGTGTGTTATTGTTCGGTGTAGTTGTTATGCTCAAATTATGTTTGGTGCCCAAGTTATGTAATATTACAATGATGTTTCCTTAGTACTTTGTATTCTACATGAAGTATTTTAGTATGTGTTTAATTATTTGTTAAAGTTTATGTAGATATTCGTAATTGAAGATTAAGTTACATTTAAATTGCAATTTTGCGTTATGATTTATATTAAAATTTATATCTAATGTCATACTTTTAGAGTTTTTACATGAACTGGAGATCGGCATTTGTCTTGCTAAGGGGGTACCCATCTAATTTAGAAATGCTAAGATTTTTATGACTATTTTGCTAAGAGCTCTCATAATAATTTTAATTTCTAGAGAAAAATGAAAAAATGAAGATAGTGGCTTTTAAATTTACTTTGCATAGCGAAGATAAATTATTTACTTATGATTTTATTTTAATGGTTGCTGTCATGTGCAAAATCTTAAGTAATTTAGTTTTAGATAATTAGATAATTCAAATGGCCTACACAAGTTTTTTTTGTCATTTTTTATCTTGCTATTTTTTAAAAAGTTGGATATTTTAAGCCCAAATTGATTGATATTTTATATTAATTGGGTTGATCGATTTGAATAAATATTTTGTCTATTAACAAAATTTTTATGCATATTTGCAGCTATTATGGCAGAAAGTCAACATGCTCGCCGAAAACGACAGGCTAGAAAATCTGTTGCACAGGGGGATCAGGAGCAAGAACATGTGCAGACGGATCTACATCCAAATATTGCCTCACTACGTGGTTCACACAGAGCAGCCCATCCTGATGAGGTATGATATTTTACCTTAGTGAATGTTCGTTGATTCAGTTAATATTATTAATGCCCTTCAACCTTCGTGACTTGTAGGGAACAGTTTTGGAAGCTGCCTCGCATCTTCTCATGGTTTATGAGTGGCCAATTAATTGCCCTAGATTTATGGAGGCTCTTCGGGTCTTAGGATTGGACTGTGTTAGCCAGCTACGATATATAAGGATGGATCACAATCTCCTGATAGCTTTGGTTGAGCGCTGGTCACCTCAGACGAACTCATTTCACTTGCCTGTTGGTGAGATGCGTATTACTCTGCAGGATGTTGCTATGATATTGGGGGTTCATATTGATGGTCCTGCTTTGGTTGGAAACAATACTGTCGGCCCAAGTAGACGTTGGAGTAGTTGGCCTGACTGCTGTGATGATCTGTTAGGGCAGCACCCTGAGCGAGATGTGGTGTATCATGATCCATTCAATGCCCGAGTGTCTTCGAAGTTTAGGATGGGGCAGGCTCAAGCTCAGACTTGCTTACCTTTGAGATGGCTTCGTTGGACCTTCTATAGGGATTCGTATCTGGATTTGAATGAGCTAAATTTTTGGCGGCATGTTCGAGCGTACATACTGTTTCTGATGGGTACTTACCTTCTCCCAGACACCTCAGGTTGCGAGGTACATTTAAGGTACTTACCCTTGTTGGAGGACTTGGGTTTGTTCAACAGTTACTCCTTAGGGGCAGGAGTGCTAGCCCACTTATATAGGGAGCTTGCGGAGGCGACTAAGCCAAAGAGGGCGAACATTACTAGATGCATCCATTTGCTTCAGATTTGGTGTTGGGAGCGACTTCATGTTGGATGTCCTGCACTTCATGTACCACATCATGTCAGCTTGGATGGTCTTTCTGTTGGCTACAGGTAATGTAAACCATAAGATAAAAATTTCGAATACGTATAATTATTTCGTTATCAACATCACATGATTATATATTATTTTTTAATGTAGGTGGAACCAAGAATTGATAAGGCAGCTCCCAACAAGTAGCCTCAGCAGTTATAGAGATGAGCTAGATGGCCTTTTGGATAGTCAGGTATGTATTTATATTAGTAAAGTAGAAGTAATATCAGTTAATTTATAAAAATTTTTGTTATATGAATAAATATTTATTTGCTTTGGGCAGGTTACATGGGAGCCTTACACCCCAGAAATTCGTTCTCAAGTTGCTGATATATGCCTATCAGGATAAGCAATATGGTTAGCTCGTGTGCCCCTTATTTGTTGGTCTCGAGTGGAGTGGAACCTACCAGATAGAGTTGTTCGACAGTTCGGCCTTACTCCTACTACTGATGTTCAACCCATGGAGAATAGATTTGCAAGAGTAGATGGGCGTGGTAAAGGTGACACAGATTGGATGGTGTACCACCAGCTGTATGTTGGATTGTGGGAGGATAGACACGCATATGTTGTTCAAGGATTGACTGCTGGACCTAATATTGGGCACTTCATTCAGGATTACCGACAGTGGTTCAGGTCCTGGGCGACATTGTACATGTTGAAGCCACCATCAGAACCATCGACTACTTACTACCCTAGAGCACCTTCAGAGCGATATCTGGTAAGTAATATTAGTGTTGTATATATATCATTACGAAAGAATGTTCACTTTATAGTAGTTTAATTTTTTTGCATTCGTTCAGCGTAACTTCTTCCTGGATACAGAGAGTGCAGTGCTACCTTTGGTGAGTTCAGATGACTACAGCAATGCAGAAAGTATTATTAAGAAAATTGCTGAGATGACAGTGGATTTGCGTAGAGAGCTTCATATTCCTGATGAGCACTACTTTGAGCATGGATATACAGTGCATCCATACGGCGCCTTCAGTGCAGTGACGGTTGATCCTGTATCTACAGATGCAGGACCTTCTCAGCCTTTCTTTACTCAGCCGACTCAGGACTCTACACCAGGATGGTACCCACATGAATATATTCCAGATAATACATCAACAGGCACAGTTGGGCCAGAGGAGCAAGGGATCATTGGGGTAGAGCAGCATGTGCTACGTGATAGGCCTGTACGTCCACCACAGCATTACACACCCGGCAGTCATGCTTTACCACATAGAGGACGTAGGAGACGTTAGTTGATGTTATGTTTTTAATATATGTTATGTACACTTTTTGGGATGTTCATCTATCTAGTGATTATTGACTCTGAGTTTGCTTATCTTTTATTCAGCTAATTTACTTTCCAGTTCCCTTATGAAATGTTGGTTAGAATAAATTTAGATTAACTGCAAATATAATTAAAAAACATCAACTAAAATAATTGAACACTATATCATTGTCAACACTAATCATACACGAAAATACGAACCCTTACAACTACATGAAGATTAAGTAAAGTAACACATTACATAACAAATTGAAATACTTAGACACCCATCCTACTAAGCAAGAAATAAATTGAGATGTTGGCGTACATAACCTTTAGAGAAGGAGATATCTTTCATATTTTCTATTCAGCATATGTAAACGTGACTGCAGTTGGGTTTGAGTTGGACAATATTTCTGATCGAACTCGAACTCATACTGAAGGTCTTGCCAGTCGTCTAGATTGAAGAACTCTCTGTGTTTCCCATCAGGTAATACCTCATTCATCCGCTCTTTATAGAAATCCATAATAAACTTGTCCGCCCTCGAAGACCAATCACTATATAAAATGATATGCTCATGATCAAGTTCGCTGCAGTCAATATCAGGCGGGGAATGTCCACTATCTCTGTGGCGTTTCATCTCATGGTATCGCATCTGTAAAAAATGAAGACTTACATGATGACCATTTACTTCACGGAACCTAATTTGAAGAGATTTCCAGCCAGCGGCATTTAAGAAATCTCTACTCTTAAAAAGTTTCACCATAATTAACTCGTCGTGCATATCCCAGAGGCAATCATCCTCATCTTCTGTCCATTCATGTACGCAACACCTAAATATCTCATTGCGATTAGCCTTCTGCTCTAACGGACTGTCACCGGCGCGTGCTATGCAAGTATGCATTCTTCTACTTGCTTCATCGAACCTTTCCTTGTTGGGGACACCTTTAAATTTCTCCATACATGGCCAAAATATTCTGAATAACTCAAAATTAATAACTCAAGAACTATGCTACCTCACTCTCCCACTCACCCTTTAAATAGCTTAGATTAAATATTCCCAACAAACACTATCAGCCAAGTTTATGACATGTGATGTGATGTATCATTGCAAGCTAATTGATTTGTCATTTCAAAAGAATTCTCACATTATTAGGATCCTATGCTTTCACATATTTTTTAAAATGTGAATTCCAATATCCACAATAATTTATAATTTTGTAATAAATTAAATAAAAAATTTAATATTTCTTTAATTTAAAAAAATACTTGAGTTATCCATATAATATCAAAATTTAATATTTCATTCATTTTGTGTGAATCTAATAAATATAAATACTTATCAAAATTTAATATCAATATTTAATATTAATTTTTTTAAAAAAAATTCTGCCACAGATAAATCGCCTCATTGATGGGCAATTTATCATGTAAATTGCCCCTCTAAGGCGATTTATAAATCGCCCACTTAACAAGCGATTTAGACTAGAATCCTAAATCGCCTAAATAACAGGCGATTATGCCTATTTTTAAATTTTAAAAAAATTATGCTTAAAGCGCTAATTCTTTTTCTAATCATGCTTAATATTAAAAATTGCCCTTTCTGTTATTGTGGAATTCAGTAGGATTTGTGGCATTGAACTGTTAGAGCAACACTGAAATCTACGTGGTCAAAGCCAAAAAATTTGGGCTTCATATAAGAGCTCAAATTGGTTCATTTAAGAGGGAAAGAGAAGTCTTTTTGAACTTACCCTCCTCCCATTGTCCTATAAGACCCCACCCCAATTATTAATATTGAGACAGTACAGAGATGTCTACAGCTTAGTATTTGACTTGTCTCATCATTAGTGTTTCCTATCTCTTCATGCACCTCGTTCTTTACCTTTTATATATAAGATTAGCAGAAACATCGCCTGCAACTGCGTGTTATTGCACGCTTGCACTTGAGATCTCCGTTCTTCTTCTAAGTTTCTTGGAATCTAATCTTCTTCAGATGGAGGTGTTCTCAAATGATCAGAACCAATTATCTTTCATGGACTCAGTGTACCTTCCTGACTCTCCTTCATACACTCCATTCAACGTTCATGGGAAGCCTAAAGACCTGAGCAATGAGTTCTGCTTCCCCACTTACGATCACCGACAGGAATCCATTCTTCGTTCATCTGCATCCTCATTGACAGAAACATTTAACAGCTCAAAGGTGAAATCAGAAGAATCCCAGAGGAAGAAAAGGACACGAAACAATGTAAACTGCCTAACTACTGCCCATTTCAAGGTGATCCATATCAGCAAAGTAAAAAACTTTTTTTTTAACAAGTTTGGTTAATTCTTTCTTTTTGTATGCATCACAAGTAGAGCAAGAGCAAGAGAACGAAGAAGAACAATTTTGAGAAGATGGAAATGGAGGAGAAGAAGCCACCAGCAGAATACATTCATGTGAGAGCAAGGAGAGGCCAAGCAACGGACAGCCATAGCCTTGCAGAAAGAGTACTCCCTTATTAAAAACCTTTCTTTAAAATTTAGCTTCATGAATTCATTAAAGCCTTACGAACATGCATGGATTTCTTAGGCGAGAAGGGAGAGGATAAGTAAGAGGATGAAAATACTACAAGATCTTGTTCCGGGCTGCGAGAAGGTGAACCCCCCATCTCCCAATGAATCAATATTCCTTCTGTATTTTCAAAGTTGATAGTAATACAGTTCAATACATAAAAAGTGTGTGATATTCAATAGAAAAATAATGTTTCCTTCTCTACAACACAAACAAAAAACACATGAAGAATGAAGTGTTCCTGTAATATGTGCTTCTTTGATGAACAGGTTACTGGGAAAGCCCTTGTTCTGGATCAGATAATAAATTATGTCGAATCCTTAAAGAATCAAGTTGAGGTAATTAAGAAGTCTTGAACTTCAACTGCTTATTCCATACTCTTTTTTAGCATAACCTGAAGCTCTGATCATGAGAAAGCTCTGCTATCCAACAAATTTTCCAGTTTCTATCGATGAAGCTTGCTTCAGTGAATCCAGTTCTGGATGAATTTGGCCTGAATTTTGATGATTTCACAAGCACAGAAGAGGCAAGAACAAAGATCTGAACTTTGATAACTATTCTAATATCTTTGTATATTTTCTTTATTAATTCAACATTTATTTCTAATAAAAATTATAATAATTTCAGAATCTGGACAGTAATCCACAACTATTGTCATCCATGGTCCATTCCAGCCACATTCAAAACACAGTAGACAACATCACGGTGATGGTCTCTTCATCCGGTAATGCGCTCTATGGACAGAGACCCGCACCATTTCCTCAGGTTTTCAATCAAAAACAATTTGTGGCCCCATAGCTCCACTATCAAATTGATTATGCGTAGATATTTTAATAAATTCTATCTATGTGATAATTAAAAGACAAAATAAAATATTGTTAATGAGGAATATTTAAAATTGGAAGATATTGAAATTTTTTGAAAAATTTATTGATTTCCTGTTTTATTTAAATATTTTTTAATTTGAAGTAATTTATATTTTATATTTTATTAATTTTCTTCTAATTTTTCTGCTCATTGTTTGTGATAGTAAATTATAAGAAATGTTAAGTTATCTCACTTAATGTATAATTTTAAACCGGTACCCTTTAATACAAAAGCTCCCATAAATATCCTCAAATTATTTTAAGGATCAAAATAATCCCAAAATTTTTTACGAAGACTTTGTTTGGAATAGCTTTTATACTTATTTTTTCGTTGCTTTCTTGAAATTTTTTACTAAAAAGTTGCTTTAAAGCAATAAAAAAATTGTCCCAAATAACTAAGCCCATGCCTCCTCTCCACTTCATCATCAAGAAATAACGGTGGCCAGACATCGATCGACAAGTAGGATGATGGATTGGCAAAGGGCAAAGCCTTTGCAAATGCTAATCCTTCTAGTTTGCACCAATTGATGAACTATGGAGGCATCGCCTTCGTTCACTTTGCTTCTTTGAGCATAGTGGCACATAGGTCCATGCCCTGCTCAAATTTGATTTGAACCTCTTGTTTAAATTTGGGTCAAGCCTGATTCAAATCTGCCTTGAATAAGGGGTTCAAACCTTTGATCTAATCCTAACCTTAAAGAATTCACGACGAAGAAAGCTCATATTTCTGCATTTTATTGAAAATGTCATCACCAACTCACCAGAATAAGAAATTTTCATTACAAATTTAAATAAAAAACCAAAATATTTATATTAAATTTGTACTAATTTTTGCAAATATTAGGAATTATTCTGCATTAATTTCTTGTATTTCGGTTCAAAAAAAAGTTTAAAAGATATTTATCCAAATAAATTTAACCTGAATGTAATAGTCCAAATGTGTGAATTATGAGGAGCAAAAGTCATATTTCCTATATATTTTTAAATCAATCAATTATTATCAAACTTTTTTATATTTTACGAAAGATTTCTTATCTCTTTCATATAAAAAGAAATATTTGATGCATTTATTATTTAAGACAATAACAAGATATTGAGCTATTTATTGAGAATCATAAGCACAAACTAAATCAAAACATGCATATGTCATAATCTGAAAAAAAAAATTTACATATCAGAATATCTTAACAAAAATTATGATAAAATTAGATTAATATTTATTTGATTTATGCTGAGATTAGTGCAGGCACTAATCTCAATATAAATAAATCTTTTGCAATTTTATTTTTAAAAAAAAAGCCCTCCTTTCCATTTTTGGTCGCTTTGTTTGGCCATTAGTTTCAGCCAATATGCAAATATCCTTTGATGCAAAGAAGGATGCATTCATTTTCTATTTTAATTTTAATAGAATCACATTAGTCAAAACTATTTTCTCCTTCCTTATTTAACCAGTTATGAATCCTTCAAGAAACTTGACATTTTTCGTCTTCTTCTGAATCTGTACACCACGTTCAGGATTCAGAGAGTTTTTATATGCAAGTGGGTGGCCAAACTGAAGCGCTAGACCACCAATTCGATCCCTATAGCATGTTTTCTTTTCAACATAACTGAAAGCTTGAAAGAGACGAGAACAGCAAACTAAGGTAGGAGAATGCAGTGATTCCTACAGTGCAGTTATATTTCTGTTCTTTCATTTCACCTTCATGCTTATGTAATGGCTTTTTTTATCTTTAGATGGCAGAAGAAAAACATCATATGTAGAAGTGGATGAATGGAGAAGAGGAGGAGGAGAGGAGATTCCATTCCTCTCTTTTGATAAGACCTCAGAGAAGGGACCACAACACTGTGAGTCTATGTAAACTAGGCGTCCTCTACTATTATAAGGCATTAAATTCAGCAAAGGTAGCAGACAAAAGATGCCCATATCTCGAACCATGGTCAATAAGATATCAACTTATTTGTTTTACACTCAATATATACTCTATGAATGTATTATGATTAAGCAATATATTACTGGTAATATCAGTTTGTCTATTTTTCCCTTCTAAACAAGCTTTTATTTCTACGTTTGTATTTGAAAAGGTTATTTCTGCATCAAAATACTTAAAATTAAAAATTATAAAACGAAAGGAAAGAAGAAATGCATGCAGATTCTACTGGAAAAACATGTACAGTAATTCATGACTGTGCAGGATTAAATTTACAGATTGATCCATCAAAGCTAACTTACTGGTGATTTGGTAACTGTTGCGAGGCTTTTACTTGGAGCTCTCGATCATGAGCTTTGTTTGGTTACTTGATACAAGTAGGAAGTGAATGTGAGGTACAGAACCTTCAACTAAGCAGACACATATGGTACATTATGTATCAAATATTAAATACTATACGTACAAAATGGATTTTTTTTTTTATACATAGTTGCACCATTCCAAGCCCTCCAGGAGCGATCACTCAGAATTATTTTCAGCTGCCTAGGTATTGCAATCAGAAATTATAAAATCACTTGTTCTAAAAAATATTTAAAAGTAGTATAAACACTTTAAAATGCACCACAGGGGTGCTGGTCATATTCCCTCCCTCATTCCTATTATGATATTTTGGTTTTTTGGAAGGAACGGAGCAATTGTAAACACCAAGGCATTAAGATGACCCCTAAGCATATTATTTTTTCCTTAAAGGATAAAGTTCAACAACTTGTCTCTGCCAAAGTTTTTCTTCCTAAACACTTTAGAGGTAGTCAAAGTTGGATTGAATTTTTTCACATCTCTTTTCATACCCCTTACAATTTTGGCGTTACTAAGGTGGTGTACTAGCGTAAACCGCATGAGGGCCAATTCAAACTTAATATTGATGAGGCTATTAATAACCTTAGGACCCGTTGTGGGGGTCTGATTAGAGATTACCTTGGTGCTCTAGTGTTTGTCTTTGCTTCTTGCATTTCTGTTGGCGAGGTTATTGTGGACTAGGCAACGGCTCTTTTGGTTGGGTTGCAATTATGCAAGGATCATAACATCTATATCATATGGATTGAGTCAGATTCTCTTACGTTTGGTTAATTTAGTTTCTTCTAATAGCTGCTTCAATGCTTGTCTATTTTACTTATTCAAGAAAATCAAGGCACTTCTTAAGCATTTTGAATATGTTATCTCTCATAATTGGCGTGAGGGGAACATATGTGTTGACTAGCTAGCCAAAAATGGTATTGGTTGTTCGGCTACTAAAATTTTTTATAACGAGAATGGGTTCTTTATTCTCAAAGTCTTATAAGACTGGACATGTTTGGTTTACCTTATTTTCATAAAATTTGACCTTTTGTTTCTTATTTGGTTGGTTTCTATATGTTTGTTGTTGCTCTGTTGGCTCCAATTACCCTAATGTGGAGTTCTTGCTTTGGTCTTTGTTTTGTTTGGCTGAGGATGAGGAGCAGGTTATCCGATGGTTATATGTTTTTACCGACTGTTGGTTCCTCCTTCTGCTATTCTTTTTTGTTTCTAGGATGAGCTTTGTTCTTTCCTTTTTGCGGCTGTTTGGTTAGCTTCTTGGTTGGCCTTTTTAGTCCTTTTTTGGTGTATAGTGTTATTTGGGGGCTTTTGGCTTCGTGTGGGTTTCCTTCTTGTTTCCTTGATTATCTTTGGGTGGTTCTTTTGTGGCTAGTCTCTTTTTTTTTTTTTTGCTTCTTTCGGTTATGTTGTGATCGTCATTACAGGCTAGCTTCTATTGTTCTGTAATCCTATTATTCTTGCTCGATCCTGCTCTGCGCTTTGGCTCTGTGATTGTTCCCTTCTTAAGTGCTGCAGCATTCAAAATATTGTGGGAATCACTCATCTGATTTCTTGCCTCTTCTGCATGGATATGCTCCACGGATATCCTTTTGTTGTGATCCTCTACTGTTTCTTTAAGTCTAATTATTATAGTTACCTTTTTGCTGCAGGCTACCCTTTTTTGCAAGGATATGTTTCAAAAATTTAATAAGCACATGCTTAGAATCCATCAAAGTAACAGAAAAAACACCTAAGAGTTTAAGCTTAAAAAAGAAATCACATATATGATCAAGTTTGGGATGTCGCATGATAAATTTACCAACCAACAAAAATTTAAAAGGAGTAGCTAATGCTTAGATTTCTCCCTCCGAGATCCATAAAGCCTTAAGCCCACAATGGGTTGTAGCTTTGAGATTCGGAAAGATACATTAGAAGAATAACCCGAAAGAGCCTCATGGAAAGAACGGGTTTTAGATTTTCCTTCCAAGAAACCAGGGTCAAAGAGTTTGGTAGCCATAATAATCAAACCAACATCCAAAAAGCCAAAGCAAAAAACATAGTTGGGAAAAAATATAGAAAATCCTAGCCATCATAGCCGGCTAAATGAAGAAAAACAAGCAAAACAAAGAAGAAGAATACTCCCCTAAGAGGCACAAAGAAGATCTTACGAAGAGGAGGGAAACATAGATGGTAATGTGAAGGGCGCTCTCGTGAGGAAAGCAGTGACGTCAAACCATAGCAGAGCACTTATCTGCTCAAATAAGAAAAAAACTTGAAAGCACAAAGAATAAGCAGATAAAAAATACTTCTCCATCAAAATATTTCATTCATTAATATAATATTACAAATTATTTCAAAGCATATTTCTTGGAATTATAAGACCCTTAAACTACATAATTTGAAGTGAAAAAATGAGGGATAAAAGATGGGAAAGATAGTCATGGCCATAAATGAAAGAAGAACATCAACAATCTATTTTTAATATTTTCTCAATTTCAAACTATGTCAAGGCTGGTCATATATATCATTCGGTAAAAAAATATAAAATGAAAGAACGAGAAAATATAAATTATATTTAAAATATTCTAAAATTTGTGCTCTTATAATTGTACCATTTATTTAATTTCTTCTTTGGGCTTTAGCCATAGATATTATTATTAGCTAGAATTTTAGCTTAATTTTTTTATCCTTTCGACATACATCACTGCCATTACATTAGTATCTATATATTGATTGAACTTTCTTAGATTATTTTATGATAGTAAATAGATTTGTTATCATGAAAGAATAATATTATGCTTTTTTAAAGTTAAGTTTTCAATAGAAAAATCCTAATTTTAATCATTTAAAAATATATGTAACATATAATGATTATATGTAACTTAGTTTCTTCACAAATGATTGTGTTGGCCTCTTCTATTTTACATGATTGTGGCTGCATAATGTATTGTAATTATTAAAAGCTCAATTTTCTTCAGTGGGGTAATAAATTATATGAGAAAATGATGCAATTGGTTGGAGTTCCTATCAACCATTTGATAAAGCATAATAGCGGAGCAAACAAAGGGAGCCACATATTAAACAGTTGAATTAAGGCTAATTATGATGGGATGATGCTTAGAATGATTATTTCGCAATGGCTAGTCATAGAAGACAAAAGCTTAATCATTATTTTTTATATAATGGTCGGAAAAGATTGATTGGCATCTTTCACATAATGAGATTTTTATAAATGATATAAACTATGCATTGATTCGTGGACTTGTGAAAGGATTAAACCCATATACAGTGTTCTTAGGTTTTCTTGTATTTTCGTTTAGGTGGGGAATTTTGGCTCCTAGGTTTTTATTTCCTTTTTTGAATGTGACTCTTCGGAGCTTTAGTGAGCTGAAAGTCCCCTTAAGGACTTGGTAACCCTTTTTTGATATTAACACGGAGGCCCTGTCGGGGTTTTAACCAAAAAAAAAAAAAAACCCCCATATACAGTGTTAGATTTAATGTTGTTTATGAAAAGCTTCAAATTTTATGTGAAGAAAAAATTTAACCCAAAGAAGAAAGAGAGAGAGAATAAGAACTGTAAATTTTGTATGTTCGATTGATCATCTCCATGTTCAAGATCGGTGGACTTCACTACATAAATAAATAAATAAGTACCTTTATTGAGCTTTGTGTGGATTATTTTGTAATAGATAAGTTTGATTAGCAATTGTCCAATGAATGAGTAGCCTTGATGAGCTAGCTCTTTTAGCGACACTATGAAATTACTGTGTATTTTGACCATTTGTCTCATAGAAATATTATTCCCAACTTATTGGAAACCATTATCATTGGTCACAAAAATATTTGTGACCTATTAGGTTGCAAAAGCTACATCATGAAATTCTAGGAAAAAAAATTACAACGTTATATTTTTCTTGCTAACTAAGATTAATTATAAGCAACTACATTTTAAATAAAATTTTAAAAAATCTACAAATGTGTCCATGCTAATTGAATTAATTGCTTGAAAACTAGTTCATATTTATTTTCCTTCAATTTGCACCTTCTAAAGATGTCATCAAGAATCGACAAGGAGTTCGTTGAACTTATAAATATGAATAGGCTCCTCAACAAGATAATGGAGGTTATGACAATATTTAGTATCGTTATTATAAACGATATTTGTAGAAGATATAATTTTTGGATGGGTGGAGTCATAAATATATGATAGTGCATGCATTAGATGATGTAATGAATTACATCTACAATTTCTCTGAGTGACACACACAAATGAGTAAAAGTAAAATACATGTTTTATCAAGGAAACTTGTCCCTTGTCGAGGGATTGTAAGTTGTTATACTTCTTTCTTAGTGTTTTAAATAGAAGATTCTTAGTTGACTCTATTGCTGATGTTCATGTTGTTTATGATGTTGGTTCAACTTCTTAGTAGAGTTATCATAGCCTTCATATGGCCTCCTCAATTGATTGCAAGATGTCACTTAGAATAATGTGAGAGATTAGAATTGTGAGGTTTGAGGTTGAAGCTAGAATAGCATAATTGCATTCTTCCACTTCAATGTGGATATTAGTAAGTTAAGTAACTCGATCATTGTCTTTGGCTATTGTAAGCTAAGCATGTATCTGAATGGCCCTCTTCAATGACCATAAGTGGGTCATGCCTATTCAATAATAGCTTTTACATCGAGAACACCTAACTTATCTTATTTGAAGTGAGTTATAAATTGGTTAAGTAACTTGCAAAATTCTTAAAGCTTTATGTTACAAGGAGAAGAAGAAAATTCTACAATAATATTTGTGGTTAGTGATCAATTACTTGATAAATCATTATTTGAAGTTAATGAAATTGGTGATGCTTTCCGAAGGAAGTTGCAAGAACTACAACAATTGTTCATCTTGAGGGTAGTGAAGAACAACCTTCACTTTTTTCCATCGTTGCCTATAAGGGGTAAAATGGTTGATTTAAAGAGGGTGGCATGGTTTACTTTTTCCCCTCACTTTCAATTATGAAGGAAATGGTTGATTTAAAAATGGTGGCATTGTTAGTTGGATTTATTATTCCTAGATAGGAATCTAGTGATAATATTTGAACTTTAGTGGAGGTTAAGACACAATGATTTCTACTGAGAGGGCACTATTGGGTTGAATCTTTATTTTTTGATAATTGAAGAGGGAGAAGAGAGTTTCTAATGTTTTCTTCTACATGTAAGAAAATTTACTGTGTATTCATGTAGCATTTACGGACTACAATTCTATCTACAAACCTAATAGTCAACAAAAATTTTCTCTAGAAAAATTAGTATGTGATGCTTAGAAATGGCATTCTAAGAATTTTTGGGCATCTCCATTAGGTGATCTTCCATATGACTAGGTTGTTCATAGATGATGAAACTTTTAGTGATATGTTTGTTTTGTATGGATCTTTTCTTGTTATTGGGATAATTTTAGGCATATCTAAACCAATCATTAAACCTTTAAAGACGTTGGATTGGATCTAAAGTTTCTTATATCAAAACTCTTACTTGTTGCATAAATTGAGCTCAACGGAGAAAGAAAGGAAGAAATGAAAGAGATAGATGATATATGAAAAAAAAAAGAATTTATAATCAGGATCAACGGGGCATAATTTCCTGTAAAAAAATAATAAAGATCTACATTTATTAAGTTGTGTGCGACCTTTTTTCTTACAGACAAATCTGACTGATAGCTACTCAATGGACAAGTAGTCTTAACAAGTTCTACTAACATAACCAACTTATCTGCTTGATGAATAATCTTAGACAAAATGCCAAGTTCCTTGGATGAGTAGCCTAAGCGAGTAGTCAAGTTTGGTGGCAAATTCAAAATTTCAATATCGAGAGACAAATTATGATTATCACTCGTGCAAGTAGATAAGATCCAATCTCAGTGAATTGTCAAGATGTGATCCTATGAGGACGTTGGAGGCATTGAGAGAAGTCAAAATTTGATAAAAATTGTGCCAACTCATAGCTTCTAGCATACAAAGTTCTATTCAGATCAATCCAACTCAGAAGAATATGTATGAGTCAACAAGCATCTATGTGATATGAAACCAGTAATGGCATAGATTGATTCAACAAGATATAAAGTTGATCGACAAAAAAAAAATCAATTAATTGACCAAAACTTAAGAGAAATTAAGACGACCATGGAACTTATTTTTTTAATGGATCTATAATAATTTGTGCCGGCCCAACTTCTTTGTCAATTTTGACATTGCTACTGCCACTAAGGATTTGAAAAGTGTTACACTCATGATAATTACATCACTTTTTTCCTCTCACTTTCTACTCAGCTCACATTGATCTGATGGTTTAAATAAATAATATTATAGTAGTGAATCAATTAAGCTTGAGCTTGAGCTCTTGATAATAAGGATTCATTTTCGTAATCATTTTCTCTCTTTTGATATTAAGACTTCGTTTGAGATAACTGAAAGTTCGAAAGGGATGTTAAGCCCTACTGAACTAGTCCCGAGGCTAACCAAGAGGGGGGGTGAATTGGTTATTTAAAAATTTTACGATAACAACAAAAATCTTTTCAATACTTAGCAGCGGAAACCAGTAAACAATAACGAAAAGATCAACCAACGATATTCACCCAAGCAGTTTATATTGAAAAGTAAAGTGCAAAACTGAATCAGAAAAGCAAACCAGATTTTATAGTGGTTCGGTCAACTTGACCTACGTCCACTCCCCGGAGCCTCCCCTCCGGGTATTGCACTAAACAAAAGTGACTCTCCTTTTGCTCCCACAGCAAGGCGGAGAAGCCTGTACAAAGCACCTCCTTTTCACCACACGGTGAGGCAGAGAACCTGACCTCCTTTCGCTTCCTCCTAAAGCAGGCAGAGAACCTTCGAACTCCTTTTGCTTCCACCTGAAGCGGGCAGAGAACCTCGGATCTTCTTGCGAACGATCCTCCCACGAAGAACACCGACTAGACGACAGACGACGAGCGGAGAAGACGACTCTGATCCGTGCTTGGAGCAACCTTAGTGAATCCCTCACTAACTCCCCCTCACAAGATCTCTTCTCTCTCTCCCAACTCTCTCTTCTCTCTAGGGTTTCTCAGGGAAGGAAGGTAGCAAAAGATTTTTCCAAAAATTGGAAACAGTTTTTTTAAAGGAGGGCTTAAAATTTACCCTAAATCTCAACTGGTCGGCCAAGATCGTCCAGGACGATCGGAAGATCGTCATGTACGATCAGTTCAAATTCAGCTGATTCAGTCTGGACGATTAGGCTCTTCTGGACGATCAGTAGAAAAAGTTGTTCATATCGTCCCGTACGATACTACGATCGTCCGGGACGATTAGTGCAAATTGAGGAAAATCGTCCAGAAGACAGTTCGGGTCGTCCAGAGAAATCTGTGCTGGACGACCAAAAAATGACTTGATCGTCCAGGACGATTGGGACATCGTCCTGTACGATTAGTTCAAAAAGGCCCAAAATCGTCCTGAACACAGTTCGGGTCGTACAGCTGAAATGCACAAGACGATCACGATCGTCCGGGACGATCCTGCGATCGTCCAGGACGTTGTGATCGTATCAATTAAACATTAATTGCTTTCCTTAATTACCAGACTAATTTAGGCATGATTGTAGTGAATCGTCCAGGACGATACACGTATCGTCCGGGACGATCAGACCAAAATACTTAAAATAAAACTTGCCTAACTTAATCTGGCGGCTGGGAATTTCTGATTTGAGCATATCGTCCCATACGATCCAAAGATCGTCCAGGACGATCTGCTTAATCAGACCCTCTTAACTTAGTCGCCCTAATTAGGATTTCTGTTTTAACTGGATCGTCCAGGACGATGCTACTATCGTCCAGGACGATCTGAACAAAATTTTAACAGAAACTCTAATTCACTCAATCTCTCTCCCTGAGTGTGTGTGTGCAAGGTTACTTAGCTAGGGAATCAGTTACATTATAATTGACTCAATAAAAGAAAAAATCATACATTTGACACACTTGGACCCGATCTTGAGTTGGCTTGAGTAGCTCGCGGTCTTTTGTGCCTGAAACAGATTAGCCAAGCAAAACACACTGGAAACATGTTTGTCATTATCAAAACTAGATTTGCAACAATCTCCCCCTTTTTGATGATGGCAAATATTTATAAAGTAGTTTGAAAATAAAATGAAACTAAGAGATCAAACAAAATAAACATTTTTTAAATTTTCATTTAACAGCTCAAACAATACAGAAAACATGACTCAGAAAATAGAAACAGACACGACTACAACTGACTCCCCCTTTTGACATCACAAAAAGGAGGAGGGAAAAATAGAACAGTGAAATAAAATATAAAATAGAACAACTACAAAACAAGAAAATCAGAATTTTTCCTTGATTTTAGATTCAAAAACCAATGACAGGACGATTGACAGCGCTGAAATCCAGAAAAGGTTGGAAATAATCAACTTTCGTAACTCCGACCCCGGGCACCTTATCGATGCAAACCTCTTTCAAAACAAAAATCCGATTCAGAAGAAAAGACATTATATTTGAAAAGAGATCCTTTCAAGCCTCGTTCCAGAAAAATATCTGATATAATAGTGTTACAAAGTAAAAAATCAGAAATCAGGATTTTCCAAATCTCAAGCTTTTGAAAATATTAGGTGGCGCACAGATTTTTCTAGGACATCTAACAATCTGAAAGGGAAGAAAGCTTGGTTTGGGCTCATTTTGTGCCTCTTTTTCAAATTGGTTGGCGCTTTGCGCATCTTTTGATTTTTGATACACTTTGTGTGTCCAATTTGGCAATTTCGCATCTTTTCAGTTTTGGGCTCATTTTATGCCTCTTTTTTAAATTATCTGGCGCACTGCGCATCTTTTATAAGCTTTCTCCTTTTCATAATTATTAAAGAGTCTCAGCTGTGAGATTATCTTTCAGACATAGGAGATGACTCTCCTTGGTAAGGAAGAATGATCCACAAAACAAAAGCCATACACAATATGATAAATGCAATCACTTGGTTTTAGAAAATCAAACTAATGACTCAAGACTTTGAAAAACACTATTGATATGAGGCAGATTACTGTAGGAAGATAAAATAATCTCTATTTCAAAAACTAACATTTTAATTTTGAAAAGAATTTTTATTCGAAAGAAACCATACACCAGTAAAGGAGTTAGAGGAAGAGAAATAATCATCAATGTTTCTTCCCTTTAACAGGTTCAGTGGAATCAATCACTGCGTACCAGCTTCCAAACCAAAACAAGGTAAAAACTCATAGTTAGAAGTTCAGATTTTTTCAGAAATAGTGAACGGTGATCAGATTTTGAACAATATAAAAACAATAAGTGCAAGATATGAACTAGTGAATACAAGAGGGTAGAAAATCACATCAAAGTAAATACTCAAATCAAACTAGCAGTAAGGCTAAAACAGAAATCAGCAGAAGAAATAAAATCAACTGAAAGTAAATAATCAAAGACAAAAACTAACTAACAGAAATCAGAAATCAAAAAACTAAACCTAACTAACAGAAATCAGAATACCAATCAGAAAGATCATAAATCAGCAGTCATCAGAATCAAGCATTTATATCAATCACTCCTAATCTGGTTCTCAAAATGCTGAATGAGTCAAAGGCCAGTGGTTTAGTGAATATGTCAGCCAGCTGATTTTCAGTTGCTACATGATGTAGCTCAATGTCCCCTTTTGTAACATGGTCCCTAATAAAGTGATGCCTAATGTCAATGTGTTTGGTCCTAGAATGTTGGATTGGATTCTTAGAGATACAGATGGCACTGGTATTATCACACAGAACAGAAATTGTGCCAACGGGTACTCCTAAATTCAAGACTTGTTGTTTCAACCAAAGAACTTGGGCCACACAACTTCCTAAGGCAATGTACTCAGCTTTAGCAGTGGAAAGTGCAACTGAGTTCTGTTTTCTACTGGATCAGGAGACTAACGACTGTCCTATGAATTGACAAGTCCCAGAGGTACTCTTCCTATCCACCCTACACCCCGCAAAGTCAGAGTCAGAATATCCAATGATCTCAAAAGAGGTGCTGTGCATAGGGTACCAAATTCCTAGGTTTGGGGTCCCTAAAAGATATCTAAGAATTCTCTTAACAGCAGTCAGGTGGGACTCTTTAGGATCAGCCTGAAACCTAGCACAAAGACAGACACTAAACATGATATCAGGTCGGCTAGCAGTCAGGTAAAGCAGTGAACCTATTATCCCTCTATACTTCTTCTGATCAACAGATTTTCCATTTGAATCCTTGTCTAACTGAACTGAGGAGGGCATGGGAGTATTGATTGGCGTGGCTTTGTCCATTTCATATTTCTTCAAAATGTCCTTAGTATATTTTGATTGATTGAGAAAGGCTCCATCATCCGTTTGCCTTATGCTAAACCCCAAAAAGTAGGACAATTCTCCCATCATACTCATCTCAAACTCCTTACTCATTGTTTTGGAAAACTCATCACATAAATATTTATCAGAAGATCCAAAAATTATATCATCAACATAAATCTGGACAATGAGTAAGTCATCTCCTATTCTCCTCAGAAAAAGGGTGGTGTCTACGCTCCCCTTAACAAACTCTCTTTCTAACAGGAATGTGTTAAGCCTCTCATACCAAGCTCTGGGTGTCTGTTTCAATCCATATAAGGCCTTTTTTAATTTATAGACATGACTTGGATATTGGGAACTCTCAAAACCTGGGGGTTGTTCTACAAAAACATCTTCTTTAATTACCCCATTTAAAAAGGCACTCTTGACATCCATTTGAAACAGCTTAAATCCCTTGTAACAGGCAAAGGCTAGTAGCACTCTAATGGCTTCCAATCTAGCTACAGGGGCAAAAGTTTCCTCAAAATCTATCCCTTCTATCTGATTATACCCCTTAGCCACCAATCTTGTCTTATTTCTCACCACCACACCAGAATCATTCATCTTATTCTTAAAGACCCACTTGGTTCCCATAATACTTTGGTTTCTAGGTCTTTCTACTAACTCCCAAACATCATTCCTTATAAATTGATTCAATTCTTCCTACATTGCTAAAATCCAAAACTCATCCGACAGGGCTTGATTGATGTTGGTGGGTTCAGTCATTGAGATAAAGGCAGAATGGTTTACTTCCTTCCTAAGTCCATGCCTAGTCCTAAGACCTTCAGAAGGGTCTCCTAAGATCAGTTCTTTAGGATGACTCGAAGAATATCTCCAATCTCTAGGCAATGTGGTTTGAGGTTCTACCCTTTCCTCCAAATTTGTATTTCCAACTCCTTGGGTAACCTCAACAATCTCTTCATCTTCTACTTCAGATCTAGACTCCTTAGGATCAGATTCATCAAACACTACATGGGTTGTTTCTTCCACCACCAAAGTCCTCCTATTGAACACCCTAAAGGATTTCCCCACACTTGAATATCCTAAGAACACTCATTCATCAGATTTGGGGTCAAATTTTTCTAAGGGTGACTTCCCGTTGTTCAGAATGAAAACCTTACAGTCAAAGACATGGAGGTGGGACAGATTTGGTGTTCTACCCTTAATGATCTCATAAGGTGTCTTGTTCAGTTTGACTCTCACATTTACCCTATTCAGCACATAACAGGCAGTGTTCACCGCTTCAGCCCAAAAGTATTTTGGAAGTGAATACTCAGTAAGCATGGCTCTAGCGGCTTCCACTAAGGTCCTGTTCTTTCTTTCAGCTACCCCGTTCTACTGAGGGGTCCTAGGAGCTGAAAAATTGTGACTAATCCCATGATCCTCACAAAAACTTCCAAATCTTTCATTTTCAAACTCCCCTCCGTGATCACTATGGATGGTAATAATCTCACATCCTAACTTCTTCTGAATCCAAGTAGAGAAAGATCTAAACTCATCAAATGACTTAGATTTGTGTGACAAAAACTTAACCCAAGTGAACCTTGAATAATCATCAACAATCACAAAACCATAGACTCTCCCCCTTAAGCTGGCAGTGCTAATGGGTCCAAAGAGGTCCATGTGAAGAACTTCTAAAGGTCTAGAGGTGCTAATATCCTTAACTGAGTGAAAAGAGGACTGGACTTGCTTCCCCAACTGACAGGCATCACATAGGTGATCCTTAGTGAACTTAAGCTTGGGCACACCTCTAACTAAGTCCTTTTGGGTGACTCTCCTAAGGGTTTTCATACTGGCATGACACAATCTCCTATGCCATAACCAAGACTCATCAGCAGCAGTTTTTAAGCAAATTGAATTATCAGATTTAATGCTACTTACATCCAGCTTGTAGACGTTGTTGATCCTTTGCCCATGCAAAACAACTTCATCATTTAAGCTTAAAATGCAGCCAGTGGGCAGGAATTTGATGCTGTATCCCTTATCGTAGAGTTGACTAATGCTCAGCAAGTTGTGTTTCAGTCCATCTACAAGAAAAACATTATCAATCACAAAATTCTTTGAATCACCAATCATACCTGTGCCTACCACCTTCCTGGTGGTGTTATCTCCAAGTGTAACCTTGCCTTCAGCTCTGGCCTCCAGCGAAATGAACTGATTTGCATCTCCAGTCATATGTCTAGAACATCCGCTGTCCAGGTACCACATGCTCTCACGAGGTCTTGTGTGAGAGCACACCTACAAAATCATCAAATGTCAGTCTTAGGAACCCAAACAGGTTTGGGTTCCTTCTTATGAAAAGAAGAATGCGATGCATGCGTGCTGTGCTGTGAAACAGGCAGTTTGGGTCTCCACACCCAATATGTACTACGATGAACAGTACAAGTGTGTGATATGTGTCCTAACATGCCACATGAAAAACATCTAACACCAGGAAAAGGATTAACTAAACGTCGTGAGTGATAGTGCCTCTTCCTAGTAGTGTATGAAACATGCTTTGATGAACTTGCAACAGAATTTTTAAAAGGTGGCGGTGCATAAAATTGTTCAAAAGTAGGCGGTATTTTGTTATTTTCAAAAGCACTGATTTTCACTTTCAAAAACTCAATGTGTTTGTTTAAACTTCCAATTTCAAACGTTTTTGCACTTTCAATACTTTCTAACTCAGATGCCAAATCATTCACTTTCTTAAAAGCAAGTTCTAATTCACCATGCGATGTTTTTAACAAGTTATGCTCAACAATTAAATCAGAATGCTTTTTATTCAGTTCATCAAACTCATCTAGTAAAGACATGTGATTGCTATCAATGGTGGAATGATCCTTAATCAACACTTCATGCTCTTTTTGCAAAGTCAGATAATCTAGTTTCAAACTAGCATTAGTTTTCTTAAGCTTCCTATACAATGTATGAATCTTTTCAGAAACTTCAAATAACTGATCGTAAGTAAGCTCACATACCTCTTCCTGGTCGGACTGACCAGGGTGATCATCAGCCATCAAACACAAGTTTGTTTCCTCCTCTTCAGCTTCAGTCTCAGAAGAGTCGGATACAGAGTCTGCCCAGAACGCCTTCTGAATCCGCTTCTTGTCCTTTCTGAACTTTGGTTTCTCCTCACTCTTCTCCTTGCTTGGGTGAGCTTTAAGTGTTGGACAATCAGCCTTAATGTGTCCAGGCTTCCTGCATTCAAAATAAACCGATTCAGATGAACCCTTAAAGTTTTTATTGAACTTACCCTTGTTCCACTTTTGATAGTTCTTATATTTCTTCCTTAGAAAGCTTTTGAATTGCCTTGTGATTAAGGCAACATCATCGCTATCAGACCCGGAAGTGCTAGCATCTGAATCTTTGGCCTTTAGTGCCACTGTCTTCTCTTTCTTGCGTTCACCTGCATCAAGTTGCCTTTGGTTCACCCCTTGCTCGTAAGCAATGAGTGATCCAAGTAAGCTGTCAATAGAGTAAGTATTTAAATCTTTGGATTCAGTAATAGCAGTAATCTTAGCATCATAAGAAGCAGGCAAACATCTAAGAATCTTGTTCACTCTTTCGTAGTTGGTAAGTTCTCTACCTAAAGCATGCAAAGAGGTAACAATCTGAGTGAACCTTGTGTACATTTCTAAAATAGTCTCACTAGGTTTCATGCGAAAAAGTTCGTAATCATGTAACAAGATATTTAACCTAGATTGTTTGACTTCAGTTGTACCTTCGTATGTTATACATAACCTATACCAGATTTCCTTTCCCGTTGTACAAGTAGAAACACGCATATAGTCTTCAGATTTCAAAGCATAAAAGAAACAGTTCAAATATTTTGCATTCAACTGTGCTAAATCACGATCATCAAACATCCAATCAGTAAACGGCAATTCAGTTTTTACATTGTTAACCATTCGAAAAGGTGGTTCGTATCCGTCCTTAACTAACATCCACATGCGATAATCAATAATTGTAGAAAAGTAGACATGCGTGCTTTCCAAAAATCAAAAGGAATATTGTCAAACAACGGTGGTCTGGTAATAGAATAACCTTCAGCAGTATTACAATTATTACAGTTAGCCATGGATCAAATTCAAAAGTTTTTAAACCTAAATTTTGAATCCCGCTCTGATACCACTTGAAAGTTCGAAAGGGATGTTAAGCCCTACTGAACTAGTCCCGAGGCTAACCAAGAGGGGGGGTGAATTGGTTATTTAAAAATTTCACGATAACAACAAAAATCTTTTCGATACTTAGCAGCGGAAACAAGTAAACAATAATGAAAAGATCAACCAACGATATTCACCCAAGCAGTTTATATTGAAAAGTAAAGTGCAAAACTGAATCAGAAAAGCAAACCAGATTTTATAGTGGTTCGGTCAACTTGACCTACGTCCACTCCCCGGAGCCTCCCCTCCGGGTATTGCACTAAACAAAAGTGACTCTCCTTTTGCTCCCACAGCAAGGTGGAAAAGCCTGTACAAAGCACCTCCTTTTCACCACACGGTGAGGCAGAGAACCTGACCTCCTTTCGCTTCCTCCTGAAGCAGGCAGAGAACCTTCGAACTCCTTTTGCTTCCACCTGAAGCGGGCAGAGAACCCCAGATCTTATTGCGAACGATCCTCCCACGAAGAACACCGACTAGACGACAGATGACGAGCGGAGAAGACGACTCTGATCCGTGCTTGGAGCAACCTTAGTGAATCCCTCACTAACTCCCCCTCACAAGATATCTTCTCTCTCTCCCAACTCTCTCTTCTCTCTAGGGTTTCTCAGGGAAGGAAGGTAGCAAAAGATTTTTTCAAAAATTGGAAAAAGTTCTTTTAAAGGAGGGCTTAAAATTTGCCCTAAATCTCAACTGGTCGGCCAAGATCGTCCTGTACGATCAGTTCAAATTCAGCTGATTCAGTCTGGACGATTAGGCTCTTCTGGACGATCAGTAAAAAAAGTTGTTCATATCGTCCCGTACGATACTACGATCGTCCGGGACGATTAGTGCAAATTGAGGAAAATCGTCCAGAAGACAGTTCGGGTCGTCCAGAGAAATCTGTGCTGGACGACCAAAAAATGACTTGATCGTCCAGGACGATTGGGACATCGTCCTGTACGATTAGTTCAAAAAGGCCCAAAATCATCCTGAACACAGTTCGGGTCGTACAGCTGAAATGCACAAGACGATCACGATCGTCCGGGACGATCCTGCGATCGTCCAGGACATTGTGATCGTATCAATTAAATATTAATTGCTTTCCTTAATTACCAGACTAATTTAGGCATGATTGTAGTGAATCGTCCAGGACGATACACGTATCGTCCGGGACGATCAGACCAAAATACTTAAAATAAAACTTGCCTAACTTAATCTGGCGGCTGGGAATTTCTGATTTGAGCATATCGTCCCGTACGATCCAAAGATCGTCCAGGACGATCTGCTTAATCAGACCCTCTTAACTTAGTCGCCCTAATTAGGGTTTCTGTTTTAACTGGATCGTCCAGGACGATGCTACTATCGTCCAGGACGATGCTACTATCGTCCAGGACGATCTGAACAAAATTTTAACAGAAACTCTAATTCACTCAATCTCTCTCCCTGAGTGTGTGTGTGCAAGGTTACTTAGCTAGGGAATCAGTTACATTACAATTGACTCAATAAAAGGAAAAATCATACATTTGACACACTTGGACCCGATCTAGAGTTGGCTTGAGTAGCTCGCGGTCTTTTGTGCCTGAAACAGATTAGCCAAGCAAAACACATTGGAAACATGTTTGTCATCATCAAAACCAGATTTGCAACAATAACGTTTTTACTACTTTCTAAAGTAACATTTAGTATAAAAAAAATTAACTAGAAATTTGCATATTAAAAAGCTGATTTAAAAAATAGTAAGAAAACTGTCCAAAATGAAGCCTAAGATTTTTTGCTAACATCTATGAGTTGTCATATCCAAGTAGCTCCTTAGGGCAAGAAGGCATTAATATTGTAGAGCAAGCCTTATCTCAAGAAAATTTAACATCATGAAACCCTGACTCTAGCTTGATTATCAAGGCATTAGTCCTATTAGTATGTTATTGAGGCTTTTAAAGCCATTACTTTTAAAGGTATTTGTTTTTAAGAATTATTTTTCATTGAACATTTGGTTAAATTTGGGAATACCAATGGCATGAAATCTTAGCCTTAGACAATGAGAGATTAGGATCTAATCTAATTCATTTTATATAAGATATCATGCCTCAAAATCTAATTTGAAAGAATTATTTCTTTTATTTTTGTAATTAACACTTATCAGAGTTATCTAATTTCTTTCAATAATAAATTATCGACAAAAACAAACTTATTGATCAAAAGATCAATATACATTTGTAATTACTAACCAAAAATCATGTACAATACTCAATAGTCATATAAATTCAATACACCATCTGCCACTCCTGGGTACAAAAGAATAACTAAAAGACAAAAAGAAACAAAACAATGATAAAACTTGAGGAATCATGTAATTGATTAGTCTTACACTTCCGATCATCTTCCCTGACATGCAATCATTTAAACCACATATAATGAGTTAAAAAGCCCAATATGTCACTAAAATCTTACAACTGAACTTAAACCACGATAAAGAAATAGTATGCATATAATCAATCAGTTCATAATAATAGTAATCAATATGATCATGAATTTGTACATAAACAGTAAAATATACACTATACAATAAAATCTGTAAACTAATAAGTACGGGGGTTAGTAAAATAGTATAGTACGAACATAATAAAATCTATAAATAGTAAACCTAGTATGGATGTCATTCATACGTCATAGCAGTGTTATCCAATAACTAAAGAAATCATATAACTATGAAAAACTAAAACATCCATGAAGACTATTGGAATCCAAACAATGCAATACTATCAAATCAGTATACATTGATGTTTAGTCATTCTATACAACATCAAATCAGTATCTTATATCACATGATTAGTAATAAGAATAACATGTTCAGTAATATATAAAATAATTAAATAGTGAATCAATAGCAATAACAGTAATAGTGATGTTGATCTCATTTTTGCATGAGATCATTAGGGTTTGAGGTTTAGGGTTTAGGGTTAGGGTTTAGGATTTAGAGTTTAGGGTTAGGGTTTAGGTTTTAGGGTTTACAATATTCTCAACTTCTGATTGCTAATCCTATAATTATCAATCAATTAGCTGGCATTATACTACAATCATCAATCATCCAGCAACAATCAATCAATCAATCATATAGTCTGCAACCAATTATCTAGTTTATAACCTACATACATCCACTCAAGTTTCAGTCAAATTGCCTGCAATTGTTCAATCAACCAAAACTTCAATCAATCATTGTCAAATCATAAAAATCTCAATTCATCCTATAATAATCAATCCATACTTCAATCAATCGGCCTGTATATATTCAATTAAACTTCAATCACATTTTACAATCATAATTAATCAGTGAATATACACCCTACAAACACTTCAATCAAAGTTATAACCAATCAACTTGTAATTAATCATTCAACCATACTTCAGTCTATACTTTTGTTAATCAATCATCAATCAATCAATGTCTACCTGTAGTTGTAGCCCTGGATTGTAGTCAATTGACCCAGTGCACTACCTGGCTTAGTACACTGACAACCTCTGACCTCAGTCATGATCCAAACTTCTTCACTACGAGATCTATACATCACACTATGCATCACTGGCTTGTTGAGCAAGTGATTGACTAGTTTGACCCAATTGGGCTAGCTTAGGCTAGCTCAATTGATCATCAACATCTTAATTACCGCCAATTGAACTTCATATCACTTCTGAACTTCATCAAACTTCCATAATCAATCCTCCTAGCGATTTGGACTTGACTGGTTACCTTGACCCAGTATGTAGTTGACTTGGTCAACTAAACCCAAGCTTGGTCAACCCAATCTAATTTGAGTCAACCTATAACATATAACCAATGCAACCTACCCAAACTTTCTGGACCCTTCCATTATATGGCTCAAATTCCCCTAGACTTATAATGAGCTAAGCCATGGTGAGTTTGACAAAGTCAACCCATTAAAACTTGACCAAACTCACATACATTAGCAAGCCACCATGCAAAAATCATTTACATAATTTTAAGCTCATCCTATTTCACCTCACCAACAACTTACCCGACCTTAGACTCCACCTCAACAATGGTTGATTATTTCACAAGTCAAATTATTAACAAATCATTCAAATGAATTCAAGCCCCAACATGCCAAATGCATCCCATTTCTTCCTGAACCAGGCCCATCCAGCTGTTTGAATAAACTTTGGAACCTTCTTAAACCCTAGGCTAGCCTAGCCTAGCCTTTGGTTTGGCTTAAAATAGCCTAGTGATCCCCCTCCCATGTGAACTCAACCCTTGGCACTCCCAACTGGTACAACCACTTCCTCTAGCGTCTAATGGCCTAAGATAATGGCACACATCCAAACATCATCCATGAAACATCTTGGTCGTCTAGGACGTCCCTAGTAATTGAATTGGTCTAAGGGGTTTAGAATGCTCATTCAGAGTTTACTCTTGCCCTAGCTTCTCTTGAGAGCTCCAGAGATTATATTTGCTTCTTCGTATTCCCTTCTACATTCCTCAACCATCCTTCAGCAGTTTGAAGCTCTCCACCAATGAACGGAGGAGTTGACTGAAAGCTTGTTCGTCCTACTTAATTAAACTTCCATTTTAGTGATTCTTTGAGTTTGTAGCCTTCACCAAACCAGTAGAGGGACTCCAAACAAGGAAGAAGAGCCCACCCTCATCCACTGAGATCATTTGTGCTGAGGTAACCACAACTCAAGGTTCTATGTAAGTTTCTAAATAGTTTTTTTTAGGACAACACTAAATACTATACAGAGTATTCCCCATTGTTTTGGTAACTATCTTGCATTCAAATCTCACTTTCTATGCCATTTAAAACATTATATTGCTATTTTAATGTAAAACCTAAAGCTAGGGTTTCTGGCAACCTCACGAGAGAGAAAAAATCACCACCATTGATTCCCCTCTATTCAAGATGGATCGTTGTGATTTCACCACTCCTGAATTCCATCTGAACCCTCACATCTGCAGGATTCGATCTCGGCCATCTTATTCTTCTGAATCTTGTATAACGACGAGATGAAATCTCCATTGTTGGATGGAAACCATGAGATTGAGCAGCTCATCTCCGTTGATGACCCACTTAAGTGAGTTGACGCGGGGGGCCCGCCGCTATTCTGATGATCCAATAGGAAGCTGCCATGTGTAAAGCAACAGCCACCATATTTCATTAACTCCTAATGATTGCCAGCGATGCAATCATTAGCAATTAATGTGCCGAAGGTTTATTTTTAATATAAAATTAATTTTAAATTGTAAATTTTATTTTAAACTTCAAATCATCCTAAAAAATTCAATTCTTAACCAATTTTGGCAGACGACCCCTCAATCTCTTCAAAATAAAATTCTCCTTTTTTAAAATAAAATTAGAATGAGCATAATTTTAGTTATATCTATTTTCAAATATATTTTATTATTCATTAAATAATTGTTTGATTAAGCCCAAATTTAAATGGCATGATATTAGAGGTATGATGTATGTTTTTTCTACTTTTTGGGGAATTATCAGAGTTGAATTGCAATTATAATTGAATTTCTAAATGTATGGTGCATTATTTGAACTATACATTTAGAAAATCATTATAAATTATATATTAATCCAAATGATTCAATCTATGACTATAGATTATTTATTAAATTCCTTCAATTACTCTCAAAATATGTAAGATTTTGATTTCAATTTTTGGATAATGGTTAGTTAGGGATATTTCTCAAATACCCCAATTAAAATTGTCCAAAATCATTGCACACATCTCCTCAGTTGAATTATGAAGGTTAATGATCATTGTATGATCAATGACTTTAATAACTCACCATAAATGATTCATAGAGTATTAGGATAAAATTTGACATGTCCATTTCTCTTAGATTTAGAACACTATGTTTGATGTGGTATGATTGTTTACATGTATTTATATTAAAGGGTTAGTGATAATGATTATGATCATATGTCAACTTTAGTGACATCTAAGGACAATAAACAAGGACATGTATAGTGAACTTAGTCAATTCTAGGAAGATACACACACATCCTATTTGGATGAAACATAAAACATAGAAAACTTTAAGACTATCAAAATCGGGTCACGAGTCGAGTTTGGGTCCAACCCGGAATTGAGCCGACACTGTTCAACCTGACCAGAACCCAACCTGTCTTTACAAATGGGTCAATTTTTTAGACCTGAACCCGACCCGCTTCGGGTATATTTTACTAAAATTTTGTATTCAATTTGATTTACTTAAACCTAAATTGAATTAAGGTAAGATTTACTTCAATCAATTTTAAATAAACCAAGCTTAATTCAGTTTGGGCAATATGATTTATTATTTTTTAGAAATATCATTTACTTATTTCATAACAATCTTTTAAAACCCTCCTAAATCAATTAAAAATAGGTCAAATCGGGTTGATTCTGGGTTTCTGGGTCAACTCAAATTGGACCTCATTTTATAAATGGGTCGAAATCCCTAACCTGAACCCGACCCTGTTCTGGTTCGGGTTGACCTAAACCAAAAATTTTTGGGTCGAGTTCGGGTAGGATTTTTGGGACTTGTCAAATTTTGACACCCCTAGCAAACTTAGTAACATTACACCCCATGATTAAATCTATCTTGATTTGACATTAATTGACCTCAAAATAATTATTAATCACAAATTCAATCCTTCATTAAGCGTTAAACTTCAACAAATCCTAATAAATAAATAAAAAGTCATAAAAATATAAAATTAACTTCACTCAACTTCAAATCAAATGTACAATCATTAAAAATTAAAATCAAAACCTAAATTGATTAAATTTTAATTAACATTTTAATTACTTTAATAAAATATTAATTAAATAAATTCATTAAAAATTAAAAATAATAAAATTCAAAAATATAAACAAATTTAATTAAAAATAAAATAAAAATTAGAAAATTGTATTTTAAATTTAAATAATTTTTAAATTAAAAATTAATTTTAATTCTTTAATTAAATAATTTCTTTTCATAATTAATCAAATATAATAAATAAAATTTAAAAATACATAAAAATTTCAATAAAATTGAATAAAATTCAAAGATTAATAATTTAAATTTAAATAAAATTTTTGAATAATTTTTAATTATAATTCATTAATAATTAATTTATTAATTAAAAATTCAATAATTCCATAAAATTTCCAAATAATTTAATAAAAAATAGAAAAATTCAATAAAAATATTAAATATATAAAAATTAATTTGATAATTTATTTTACTAATATTTATTTTTAATCAAATAAATTTGATAATTAATCTTAATTAAATATTAGGCTTTTATGCTAACAATTGATTCCATTTAGAGGGTGTTTTAGCATTAGATTTCAAAGCCTTAACACCCTTAAATCACTCATCCCTTTTTGTAAGTGCATGATTCCTTTTAGGAGGGCACTTACATATATGATTAAGGAATTTAATAAATTTTAAATAATAAGTTAAGGGTCTATGCACCATGCTAGCCTCTGCTCAAGGAAGGCGTGAGCTTATAATTTTTTTTACAATCCTTAATCAAACACTAATAAATCATTGACTCTATACATTATGTTTGACTTCACTTGGAGAGCATATGTATTGGATTAAAGGGTTCCTTCTCTATCCCTAATAAATCATTTAATAAAATATTAAGGCTTTATGTGGTCATCTATCCTATATGGGGGTGATTGCATTTCATTTATAAGCCTCAGGATTTGAATGTTTGTAGCCCTTGCACTTTGAGGTTACTAATCTATAAATTCTTTATAATTAAATAATTAACTATAACCATTAAAATCTAAATAATAAAACCCAAATATATACAATGTAAACTTCAATTAAAATTCCCTTTTAGCCTTTAATAAACAAACATTAATAATACATGCAACTTAAATACTAAACTCCTATAAGACATTCCAAAGCTGTACAACATACTTCACGCTCTTATATGGTTTACCAGGACAACCAACTCTAGCCTAGGTTAGGCCGGTGGTGTGAATTAATTGACGGGTGCTTTGCTTGGAGAGCACCCCTTATTAATTTATTTATATTTCTGTAACTCTAAATGTTATATATATATATATATTACTTTCTGTCGGTACACTTAGGCTTTCTAAGGACTATATTAAAAATATTAGATTATTATATAACTATTACACATTATTTATATTTTAATCCATTTCTATATAAATCTTTATATTTCTTGTAAGAGTCAGTAGAATGTAGTTAGGAAAAGTTATGTGTGTGTATCGTAGTCTGTAAAAAATAGATTTGTATATAGATCGAGTTGTACAATATCTAGAGTTGTAAAGAATTATATACACATGTTTATATATCTACAGGTGGGACTCCAAAAGATGATATCCCTTTCTTTGTGGAATAATCTCTTTTGGAATTCCGTAGAAGACTTGGAGCTCGAAGACTACTAAGCAAGTGCATCTAATTATACATATATGGTAGGCTTAGAATCTAAGTTTATTGTGGTGGGGCCTGGCCACCTTTCTTTTCTACAGAGTCTGTTATAAATATTCAAATCAATAAAGCAATAAAATTCATTTTTATTTATATACATCTCTCTTTTATTTACATTGCATTCATGCATTGCATCATATGGGTGGTAGATTACATTATTGGGTAGCAATTTTCCTAGGTTTTCCTTGGTGTTTGTGTTTCGAACTTTGTAGGAACACATATACTAGTTCTAGGATGATATAGTACTAGGTACTATATATACGAACACCTTTACCCTATCATGCATACATTCATGTATTTTATTTTTTGCAATATACACTAGCGCAGCACATAAGCCTACAGTAAGGTAGTAGGATCCTTTTGAGTACGGAGGATGTTGCGCTATTCCTGTTAATATAGGGCTATTATGCTGCCGAAATATCTTCAAAATTTTGGTGGTTAGAAAAATTACTTAGGTTAATTAAATTAGATAAAATATAAAGTTCTTAGAGAGTCTTCTCATTAATGTCATTTGAACGTAAAGTGAAAATTTTTCTTGTTTCACCAATTTGGAGTCTGATTTACTCCTTTGAACACTTAGAATTGAGCTACCTTTATCCTATATTTCATCTAGGATGATTGCTTGTGAAATATATTGTTAACTATGAAAATTCAATAGAGGGTGTTAAGCCTCATCGAACTATCCCTAGGCACACCTAGAGGGGGGTGAATTGATTATTTAAAAAAAAAATTAACACAAAGAAAAATCTTTTTGAAATTTTTAATAACTTAAACAAAACAATTTGATTACCTAATGCAGAAGCTAATAAATATAATAACAATCACAATGATGATGATAATTTAATCAAATCAATATAATATTGACTATAATATTTTCAATATGCATTTTTTTAAGAAAATAAATTACAAAAAAGTAAAGTGCTGAAAAAAATATAAAAATAAAAATGGAATGAGCACACCAGAATTTTATAGTGGCTCAATCAATCTTGGCCTATGTCCACTCCCCAGAGTTCTCCTCTCCCGGTATTGCACTAAACCTTTAGTAATTCTCCTTAGCCCCCACAGCAAAGTGGAGAAGCCCTTACAAAATCTCTTCCATCAACCAGGTGCGACAGAGGACCATAATCTTTTCACCCTCCTGGTGAGGCAGAGGACCTTGAATTATTTTTCACCCTCTTGGTGAAGGCAGAGAAGTTGGAATCCTTTTTCACCCTCCTGGTGAAGGTAGAGAATCTTGAATCCTTTTTTACCCTTCTGGTGAAGCTAGAGAACCTCAAATTACTTTCACCTTCTCTGGTGTAGTGGAGTAGTTGGGTCCTTTAACATCAAAGATGTCATCTTTCCAAAGCTTCTCTCAAGATAAACCTTGACGCATGGAGGAACTCAAGCGTAAGTTTGTCAGAGCAACCGTGTGAAAATCCCTCTCACACTCTCTTGAAACCCACAAGGATCTTCTCCCTCTCTCATAAACTCTACCATTTTTCTCCCAAGCTCTAAGATCTCTCTTCAAGCTTTCTTCAAAATAAATAACTCAATGAATGCTAAAAAAACTCTTATAAAGTCTAATGAGAAATCTTAAATAAAGGGCTTAAAAACCCCTAAAAATTCAATTCATTCGTAATAATTTATATAGTATAATCACAAGATCGTACAGTACGATACCTAGAATTTGACCTATTAGTGTTGTACGATCACAAGTTAGTGCAGTGCGATCAGTTCATTTTTTCTTGTTAGTACTGTTCGATTAGCCGTTAGTACGAATGAATAGTGGTATAGTATGATTAGTTCAATCAAATTATAATTCATCCAGGATGAATCTTGGGGTGACCAAGCATCGTCTCTATCGATCGTATAGTATGATTCAGTTCATACAGTATGATAAAAAAAATAAAATTAAGCAGGATTAAATTATAATATTTTAAACATCGTACAGTACGATTAGGCTCATATAGTACAAATAGAACAAAATTTAAAATTTATTTTTTTCCTAATTTAATGAACGGTGGGATTTTTTATTATAACTAATCATCCATTATGATGTAGAGTTCATACTACACGATTTGTTATATTTTAAAATTATTTTCTCATATGAATAAAATATTTTAATTAATTTTTATAACAACAAATCGTACAATACGATCTAAATTGCACAGTATGATTTATAAAAAAATTAAAATATTTAAAATTATTTTTGCTCCCCTTAAGTATATGTGCATGATCACCAGACTTGCATACATCATTATAGGACTTGACTCAAGAAATAAAAATAAATAAATAAATATTACAGACTCTTTCTCAAAACACCCCATTCTACCCAATCTTGAGCCATTAATATTCATTAAATGGTGCATGATATACACACATAAATAAATATGCACTACAAATATTAGGAGAAATTAAGAGGTAATGAATAATATTTTTTATCATCAAAATTACAAACTCTGGAGCCCGAGTTGTAACAAACTAGCTACTCATTTCAAGCAGGCATAAGCCTAGTTATATCTACACACATCTTACCCTAATAAATAATAAATACATATATATGTTAAATATAAATATATTTTCTATAAAATCTAATAGCATTTTGGAAGAGACGATTTATATTTTAAACATCTAAGGTAACTTGCTTATGTGTAATTGTATTATAAGTTTAGGTCTAATCTCCACTTTCATCAAAAGTTTTTTCTTCTGAGATATAATTGACTATAGGGGCTTGCCTCTATAGGAACCCAAGATCCCAGTATAAATAAAACATCTCTTAGTATTTTATCTATATGGATAATTAATACATTCCCTATGTTGAATTTAAATATGAAAATAAAATTATTTCATTTCTCAAATAGATAATAAAAGTGTTAGTTTATTCCTCGGGATAATTAACACTAATTATGTAGATTTTTCTAAAAAATATTATAGAAAATTGAGTGGAACATTCAAACATTTAATTTGTCCATAAGTGAATTAGTAGTAGTAGACCAATAACAGTAACAGTGGATCAGTAAATTTGTTTTATGATAATATTGATATTAGTAAAATCTGTAGAAGTAACATTAATACAATATATTAGCAGTAAATTAGTATAGTGACGGCTAATTAGTATAATAAATGCATTCTAGTAATCACACTAAATAAGGAGTTTTAGCTTTCTTGGTATTTTTCTAAAAATCATAGATTAGTAAATTAGTAACAATTAGCTCAGTAAATAGAGTCCTCACTATTTGCATATCAACACCGCAACCATCTTCTTATAACTCTCAATTAATAATCATATGAATAAGTAGAGCATAACACCAACCCGTAGTATTTAAAAGAAAGCCTGTTAACTTACCACCTTATACAGATCAGTTAGTCTCCAGTTAATATCAGTAAATAACTAGTCTTTACTTATTTTCACATATATTATTATCAAAAAGTAATAGCAACTAACTATTACCCAATCACATACATGTATTCATTCACAGTGTTTATACTAAATGTATGTTTGCATTAAAATACCAAAATTATTATTCTATGTAAATCATGCAAAAAGTAATAATTATCATTTTATATGGTGAAATTTTAAAATCAACCGGTCAAAATATCCTGAATAATCAGTACTATAACATATAAAAAGTTATGCGGTAGAAGTTCACAAAATTTAAAAAAAAAACCAATTAAAATCATTTTGAGAGAAATCCAAAGGTTAAAATCAAAGTCTTTGAAAATATAAATAAGAAAAAAGTCACCTATAATGATCTGAGCAATTTTCATAAAAATGGCGAAGCAAACTTGGGGTCAAAAACCTAGCTTTCTCTTTCCTCTCTCCTCCTTCCTTCCCCCTTCTCTTCTTTTCTTCCGTAGCAAGCCACAACATGAGTGTGGGAGTGAGGAGTGAGTGGTATATATGTGTATATGTGTGTGTGTTTGTGTGTGTGTGTGTGTGTGTGTGTGTGTGTGTTTTAGTGCGGCACCCAAGGAAGCCAGCATCGCTACACTACATGCCAAATCCAGAATTACTTTACAAAAGAATCTTCAATACAGCTGTGATAATTTCTGGCACCGTTGTACTCTAAAGAACAGCACAATAATGCCCATAGGCACAGTGCCACAACGCTCCAATTAGAAAAAAATTAGATTGTCATTTTAAATTTATTTTAACAATTATTAGGATGTTACATAAGGCATGTCCTAAAAGAGACTCGCATTAACTCATCAAGGTTAAATTAGCAAGGGTATTGGAGTGAAGCCTTAGCTACTAGCTCTAAGAATTTCAATAAAAGTGAGCCTTAGATTCAAGCTTGACGAATAGAATTTCAATCACTTATTTGTGTTGGGGACCATAGTACAATATTTATCTAGATCATATGATTCCATTATATCGGGTAGGACCTAAAACTCATTATCACCATCTAGTGAATCTAAAAAGGTTAACACTAGGTGCCTAGTGGTTATGGTCACCTAACTTATCCTTTTGGTGAACTGCTAGAAGATAACATTGATTGCAAACTTATACTATTAAGGTTTTGAATGAACTAAAAATTATTTAAAATTGCTTGGATTATGATGGTGTCATTATATATATTTTGGGAAGAAAAAGATTGTTCACCTTGCACTTGGCTAGACCTTAGCGAACATGATACCCCCCAAAATTTGATCCTTGACCCAAGATGGCTATATTAGTTTATTCTTTAACTGAGATTTAGCTTGTTTAACCATATTCTAGCTTATCCCTAAATTAAACTTATCTTTAGACTTGATTTGGATTTGATGGTAGGCTTTTTGTTTCCCTTTCTAGGGGACCAAGATTAAATAACCCAAGTGTTTTCCAGATTGGATTTAAACCTATCGTAACTAGGTGTGATTTAACTTAGACTATCCCAATTTAGACAAAAAATTCATAGGAGGGCCTAATTAGGTCTACGTCAATATGTAGACTCATTATTAGAACATGACCATAATTAAACTCATCATAAGCCACATAAGCCTATGTTGACTAAACTTAATTAAAGTTCAACCTAGTATGTCTTTATATGGCACACTAAGTCAAGACTAAACCTAATCAACTAGAAGAGGACCTAAGTTCATAATGGTTACACCCAAGGTGTGTTAAAAGTTTTTAAACACATTAAATTTAGATCCGATTGGTTTTGATTCGGGCAAGACCTAGATTGAGGGCCAAACGATCCTTGAATTATATAAATTTAATTAGTGGGACCCTTGGATTATATAAGTTAAGCCTTATGTGGCTTAAATCTAGCCCAAACCTAGGTTGAAACCATAGTTGACCAATTTTACTAGTTGAATTGACCAAGGTCAATCTAGCCCATATATTCATCTTTTAAGTGATATATGTATCCTTAGAATGACTCTTGGACCTAGTCAATTTTATAGCTATCCTAAGCATACTTTGGGTGGACGTGTTCATTAAATTTTATAATTAGGATTAGGTTTTCTTTTCTCTATGTAGGGTGAATTATAAAACCCAAATGCATAAATAAACATTTGCACATATATTTATTGCAATTTGTCTATTTTTTATATGATTATGCAGAGATAATTATGTATATATATATTTAGATTTATTTAATTATAATATGATTGGCCTAAAGCTGGTCATATTAAGTGTTTAGAGTGTAAAATCTTCTACCCTAACTTATAAATATCAATCATAAGAAGAAATTAAAAAATAATAAAAATAATAAAAATAAAAAAATCATAAGAAGAAATTAGTTTCATTTAAACATAATACGTAGTTTCTCTATAGGCCAAATCTTCAAAATAACCGCTTAGCTCCTTAATTGACCATGAGTTACAATTAGTATTTGATTAATTAACTCGTTTATCAAAGATGTGTTTGATAGAGATTGATAAATACTCATATTGATATATACATATGCAAAGCCTAGTAAGCCTACATAATAGATTTACTTTCTATCGCTTACTAAGGACTAGATAACTAAATCAAAATAGGCATGAGACTTAGCATCATTGTTTCAATCTTCTTTATTGGATTTTAAATCCTAAGTCTAATTGCTCTAGTTTGCATTAGGCTTAAGTAGAGGGATAAGGATTGTGGTTAACTTTGTATGATGATATCAAGGTCATCTTCATTGAGCAATCTTCTCTATTTATGGATTAGAATATCCATATACCAACATCAGCTTTGATGATATCATCTTTCTTATGTTGTCATGCTCATTGATGATCTCTCTTTTATTCTCTTCCCTATTTGATATTATGCATGTCTATGTTTATCTCATATATTATTGAGCTACTTTGCCATTCTAATTTTTTTTAGAAAAAAAGTCATCTTAGTAGCCTTGTTAAATCAAACCGTTAAGAAAATGAATAAAAAAACATAATGATAAAAATATAAAGCATTAAAAAAAGATAAAAATACAAGCTCCTTATACACACACACACACACACACATATATATATATATATATATATATATATATATATAGATATATATATATATATATATATTAAGAATGAAAATATAACAAAAATATAAGCTATTTTTTATAGTAAATAACACTCTAACTCAAGATTTGTCCTAAGGAAAAATTAGGTTGTCTTGTATAGAAGATAAAAGGCTTGCCTCTATCTTATTGAAAAAAAAGGTCGATATATTCTGACCCAATTTTGAGTAAGATATCCAAAAAAATTGGCATGTGATATTTCCATTATATTTAAATGACATAAAATTACATGATTTTGATTTTGATTTATATATAAATTTTAAATTATCGAAGATTATATATCCAAATTCATTGAGATCAGATTAGACCTTTTTTTTATCAAAATAAGTTGAACTTACATATCAGCTAAGAAAAATCAAATCATGAAAATCAATTTAAGCACAATGAATGCATCATCAATATCAAATCATCTAATCAAGCTTACTCAACCTTAGTGCCAACCATTTATTAAGCCTGACAATATAATTTCTTTTTATAACATTTCATTGTCTTTCAACCATAGTGTATAAATATAGAGTCACAAGAAATACCTAACACATAGAATAATAACATCATTCTTATAATTTATTATATAACAAACTATCGGTATCTCATATATTCTCTATTTTTTTTTTTGGGTAAGTATGGGCTTAGCCTGTTTTCATTGATGTAAAGAAATTACATGTATGAAAAAGAAAAAAACAAGAAAACAGGAGCCAGCAGAGCACAAAAATGAGGCTACCCAAAAATACAAAAGTAAAAAACAACAGCCTTGGTGTTAAGAAGAAAAACAGGATAACACCAATAAAACTGCAGCACCTACAAAATTCAGGAACACAGGAAAAAAGATGGAGAAAGAGATCCGACGGCTCAGGGATTGCAACATTCCATCAGCTCGGTTGCAAGAGAACTGTACTGCCATCCAGAGGACAAAATGAGCAATCCGTTCATCATTGCCCAAACTAACATCCGGCACAGAGGCCCACCCAGCATACGGAACTGAAGCAGCAGGTTACAGCATATCCAGGAGACTATGCCCATGCTTCCAATTTAAAACTTTTGAGAAAACAGCTGCTTTAATTCTATGAGAGAGAGTCGTGGAAGAAGCAAAAGAATTACCAAACTTCCTGTCATTCCTTTCCCTGCAAAGATGTCTTTCGTATCTTTTTTCTTTTCTATTCTTGTCAAATAAATTCAAGTTTTATATATCAAACAAATACATTTTATATGAAATCTTGATAAAAACCATATAATATTATGTTATTTCTATCTAATCATCCGAATAAATATAACAAAAATTAACAAATGTTAAGTTTTTAAAATAATTTTACCCATTTTTTCATATCTTGTACTCATGAATAAATGCACATTTGAGGAAAAAAAAGACAAATTAAAAAAATATGGCAAGTTTGGCGGATCCAACTCATACAGCAGCCGTTGACAAATTAGGGGTGTCAAAAATTGATTCGATCTGCCAACCCGATCTAGAAATTTAGGTTCGGGTTGACATGTTTAATAAACGGGTCAAATTTGGATTAGATTTACGACCTATTTATTAAACGGGTTGGATTCGAGTTGACTCACGAATCTCTTTTTGACCCAAAAATGGCCTGTTTAACATATGTTTTCCTTAATTTTTTTATATTTGTTTAATCTTATTATTTTTTATCAAATATCATAAATTTTATAGCTAATAAGTTAGAAAAATATTTAAATTAAAATAGGTTAACGAGTAGAATTAAAATCATTTAAATTGCTAGTGGGCTGAATCCTGCTTAATTAGATTCGAATCGGGTCAAATCTGAACCCGATCCGGAGACCTTTTCTGACATGCCCAGGCAAATCCATATAAATTGACCATAGACCGTCAGAAAAATACTTAAAGTCTCGAATGCCGGCCGGTAGGATGAAGCCATAGCAGAAACGTAGTCCTCTAAGAAGATGCCGGAAAGAGAAAGGTAATTGATTTGAAGCACCTCAGCTACTCATCCCGTTGTCTCCGACAATAGTACTCCCCTCCTTTGTCTTGCCTCCATCACCATATCATAACTCCTTCCTCTCTCTCTCTCTCTCTTTCTGGCTTAACGCGTCACCGCCTCTGTCTTCTTCCACCTTGTGCTTTCTCTCTGTTTACGGGCGTCTCCACGAGAGATAATATCTAAGGGAGAGGTGGGAGAGACAAGAAGAGGGAGAAAATGGGTGATTGTATGTACCGATGTGATGTGCACTATGGGAGAGGGATAGGTAGGCAGAGAAAGAGAAAGGTGCAGAGATTGGGTTAGGGGAAGGCTGAGACGTGGTGGTTGCGCTGACTAGGGGCGGGTGTGCCATTGTCTTCTACAAAGACAAGACGAGCTGTTCAGCTGATGGAGAAATTAGGTGTCAATATTTGACACGATCTGAAATCCGATCTAAACCCGACTTGAAAATTTGGGGTTTAGGTTGACCCGAGCCCGAACCAGGTCAGGTTCTAGTTAAGGTTTTCGACCCATTTCAAAAATCCGATCGGGTTTGGGTTAACCCGGAAACCCGGAAATGACCTAAAATGACCCGACTGCTCGCTCTGCTTGCGTAGCCTGCCCGCGTCGCAAAACATGCCAAGAATGCAAGAAGTAATAAAGAATAAAAATCTCTGTTTTTAGTCATTTGATGATATGGGTTGTGCATTCATTTACTGTTTTAACTTAGATAGAGTAACATTAATAAAACTATTTCCCCCCTTACTTTTCAACCAATCCTCAATCCTTCAAGAAATTGGGCATTGTTCATCTTCTTCTGAATCTGCTACCAGGTTCAGGATTGTGGGAGTTTTTTACGCAAAGGCTAACCAAACTGAAGCCCTTAACCTCCAAGTTGACCTCCATAGTTTGTGTTCTTCTCATCAAATCAGTTTGTTTGCTTTCCCCTCAAACCAAGTTTTTATTTGTTGTTCAAAATTATAATTTTCTACTATGATTTTATGTGTTTGAAATTGATTCAAAATTTGTTAAAAATGATTGGTTTTAGGCTTGCTTCTTAGATCGCAATTATAATTTTCTATTTGATCATTGCTCCTTTCTCGCTACTTTTAAAAAAAATTTGTAATAAAAAGCTATTTTTTATAACAGCTTTAAAAAATTATTTTCCCACATCAATTTTATAAAGTAGTAAGAAAATTATCTCAAATGATAGCTTTTGGTTACTATACTTTTGCTACTTTAAAGAAATTTTTATACTAAAAAGTTGTTTTAGAAAACTGTCCCAAACGAAACCTTAGTCAAGTCCAATACCAGACAACTGACAACATGAAATTTTTGGATTTCAATTCATGACAATCAAAATTAGGTCTAAGCTACATAAAAAAAACATTAATAGTCAAATTGATATCACCAAAAATCAATTAACATCACTAAAATCATGACCAAAATAATTAATTATCAATAAAAATATTATATTTATTTTTGCGGACTAGAATATACGCGGCAGTAGAATAAAAAATATAACGTCGTATAATCAAGTAAAGGGATTTGAAAATTTTGAAGTTACGCGATAGCAATAGATAGAGGTATAAAAAAATAGGTGAAGTTAAAGAGAAAAAGGAGCCAATATAATAGATTAAATTTTTTTTAGCAGAATAATGTTATAATATTTTTTAATTAAGGGAAGACATCTGAATAGTTTAGATTTAAAATGCGAGTAAAATAAAGGACTAAAGTTTAATATTATAAAAAATAATTATAATAATAGTATAAATAATTAAATATATGACTAAAATTGAAATCATAAAATAAAATGGAATAAAATATTAGAATTTATATGAGAAGAATCATAAATTATACTTATAATAATAATAATATAGATTTAAAATTTGATATTCACTATTGATATTTCAAAATAAAAACTTAAATCCTCCTTTAATAAATGTAATGAAGGGTATGTTTGGGATGACTCAACCAAGAAGAGCTTAGGGTGAGCAATTGACCACCCTGAAATCTTTTTATTTTCTTAAAAATATAAATATTTTAACTATTTTATCCACATTCAATAAATACAGTTGTCGAAATTCTAAAAAAATATTTTCTTTTCTATATCATACGTAAAATTATATATTTCACAATCCTATTTTGTCTATTCTAAAAAAAGAGGTTGGTTTCATCTTTTGGTACTGACTCTGAGATGTTTGCAACATTTTATGAAGTTGATTATGACCTTTCTGCGAAAAACATAACTTTATTATGATTGTAAAAATTAATTTTCTATCATAAAATTATAAAATAATAATAATCAAATAAAAATTATTAAAATCTCCTGTAACGCAAAACAGCAAAATTGTTCCAAACAGATCACTTAAAAATATTTGATTTAAGGGAAATTTACATACATATCACTTTCTTTTATGCTATTTATATATCTAACACCAAAAATTTTAATTTTACATTTCTATTACTCATTTAAAATTTTAATATCAAATATACCACTCATATATTTCATTATCACTACCTATACCATTCTATAAATTTTAATATTTCATTCCATACATTTATTTTTGTTCTATAAATAATAGATATGTAATATTAAAATTTTAAATATTAGATATATAAATAACATAAAAAAAAGCTATAGGTATGTAAAGATCCCTTGATTTAAAACCACTCATGGCCATATTCACAAATCAAACCTCCGCAAACACATCCTTCCCACTTCTAATCCAGTATCTTACCTGAAGTAAGCTTTCAGTTAAACCTAATGGTGGAGCCACCACTGCCAAACACACCAGCTAACGGCGGCAATCCAGCTTCCTCCGGGCTCTAAGCGGCAGCGCCGTCCTAGAGTCCGCCTCGGCTAAATCGGTAATCAGTTCACCCCTATCGTCCATGAATCTCACTACCGTGATCCCAAGAAATGGAAAGTATCCTTATCGTCCGCCTCCGCTGCTGCTCTTTTGGCGTATTCAGGCGAGAGGGAACCTTCAAAGGCCCGCCCACTTACCTAAATCGGCCCCAGCGAACCCCACGATTACTCATGTGTCGCTGCTGACAGCAGGAATCTAAAAAACACACATGCCGTCGGGATCTGGAGGATTAGCAGGTAGGAAGTAAGTGGCGGTCACGGATGGCAGGTCCTTCAGTTCGAGCTGGTCCTCGAAGGTTGATTTTGAGCAGAAGTCTTCGACTTGAAATCCAACGTCGAAGAGGAGCCCGGGGATGGTGGTTATCGGGGGAACTACGGCAATAGTGTTCTGAGAGCCCATCCAATAGGAGGGATACATGCGAGGCCACCGCCATTTCCCTTGAAGCAAAAGACCCTTCAGAAACGGACCGGGGGAATGGGACAACTGGAACTGAAAGTTTCGGTTTGTGGTGGACGGTGTGGTTGAAATTGGCTGAATCAAATGGACCTTGGTGGGTATGCTTCAGTTTTCGAGTTAAATGAGGTCGTTGAGGAGGTTTACCGTTACTTAAGTTAGAATACATAATTGACATGAGCGTCAATGCCCATGGTTCTAGGTGAAAGATGTACGGTGCCACAGAAAGCTTAGGAATGGTTCTTCCTGAGTGCAGTGGAGTGAAAGCATGCTGTTTTGGGAATCATGGACTCCATCTCTAGGTTAGTGGCTTTTTTTCCTTTGATGGTTCTCGTGACTAAAATTTTCTTTGGTTTGATGCAAATAGAAACAAAGTGGCTATTTGGTTTGCTAAAAAAAAAAGTAAGAGTAAATATAATATATTTTAAATGTTTTGGTGTTGTTTGAATAAGTGTAAAATAAATGTAGTTAATTATTATTTTTTTTAATTTTATTTGAAGTGAAATGAATATAATGTAAGGCTTTGTTTGGGACAAATTTCTTACTACTTTTTAAAACAATTTTTTAGTACAAATTTTTTTTGAATTGTAAATTTTTGTACTTGCAAGCTGCTTTAGAAAATTATAAGAAAGCTGTCCCAAATGAAGCATAAGGCTTAATGATGGTGGTGGCTGGTGGTGATGGTCGTGGTTAGTGGCTAATGGTGGTAGACAGTGAGAGGCTTTGGGCCATTGCGGCAGTGGGCAGTGACTGGCGGTGGGTGGCAACGACGACGATGATTGGCAACCGGGGATTGGTGGCGGTGGCAGTGGTGGCTATGGCTGTTGGAGTGGTGGCATTTGGGGTGACAATGACAAACAAATTACAATATAATTGGAATTCGACCAAATGTAATTGTTTTTAAATATACCAAAATTGAATCGGAGGGAGAATTTCAAATACTTCAAAATTTTACTCTGCATTTCTTATACTTCAAATCAAACATTAATATTTTTAAAACCTCTGCATTTTTAATACTTTACGTTCATTTTACTTCAAACCAATTAACCTCAAAGTAAAAAAAAATTTGTGTGAAGTTATTTTTGGATGATAGGCTTGATGTAAAACTGAATAAGTATAGTTAATTTCATTATATTTACTATGCAAGGACTTGGATTATTTTGCATCCGCACTCACACAAACTTAAATTGCTTTCCCTTGCTTTATATATGATGCCTTGAACAATTGAATTTTTTCCATTTTAATTTCCTTCTCACCATCATCATTAACCTTATCTCAACTATATTTCAACTATTTGTGGTCGATTGCAATGTAACCTTTTATTCAAATTATAATTATTGAAAGCCCTTTTACTTGTGAGAAAATTAAATATTGGTTTTCTTAGATTTTTTTTTCTTGCATTCTGGGAGATGATTCTTGTCAAGGATCACATATCATGGCATTTTCATGTTGTATCTTTAGAATTTTGTGTCTGCTCATACTAAGATGGGCTAAATGTTCTTTTTAGATCCAGAAATTAGGGAGGAAAGCTGTATCTTTCATATTGGATGGACTTACCCTAACCTCTTGTAAAAGCATTCCTTTTTCAATCCTAAAAACTTTTAAATTGGTTCTCTCACTTTACTTTCATCTTAGGTCATAAGAATGCTAACCATCGCCTATCTACCTTTGCTATTTATAGACCTTTTTGGTCAAAATATCATAATATTTTTTTATTTTTTATAAATTTTAGCTCTAATTCTTCTCCTTTGAAATACCTAACAATGGTTACTTGATTTTCTTGAAATCTCAAAATCGACCTACCTTTGAAGCCCAAATTTGAGCTTTAGTTCTATGCATCGAAGTCCTTATTCCTTTATTGGAAACTAATACCATTCAAATATAGTTTTGGACAACCCATTTTTTTCTATTTGAAATTTGGATCATGTTAATGTTAATGTAATTGAATTTGAGGAGATGGTAAAGTCTGATTAGAGAATGGAGAGAACAGTTGAAGTGGTTCAATCGATTAAGATAGCATGCTAGAGTGGGTGATAAAATTTAGATTATCATTACCCTCATCATTATAGCCTTATTCTAAATTTTGGTGTTCTATTTTATCAATCCTCATTATCTATTCTTTTTTTGGGTGTTGTATGAAGTGTAACCTATTTTGCTCATATCCTCTTGTACAATTTCTATCCATGTTACTTTTAGTTTAGACTTCTTCCTTCGTAAACCTTCAAAAGCCATATCCTCTCTTGTCTTCCTTATCAAAAGTCACAAATATGTCAGGAGAGCTGCTAATAACCCTATATGTAGTAGTATGTGGTTTAGGACTTAGGATATAGCCTAGCCTTTATCCAAGCCGAGGGATTGTGTGGTACCATTATTTCATGCATAACTTGGCCTGTCTAGAGGGCCAATTACTAGAAAGGTAATCTTATCATAAGCAAGCATCCATAAAAAATTAATAGTAATAAGAAATGGGGTACTTCTTCCATTATATCATCATATTTGAGTTCAAATTTAGTTACATCAAGTTTTTGATTAAAATCAAAATCAACAAATTATAGAATTTGCCTTGTTCTTTATTGTCCTCTGTGAGGTATGTGAAATGAGCATAACTCCTCAACTTAATGCGCCCTAGGAAGCCAAGTCACTGATGTGGTGCGGTGGAATTGGGTCAATTGAAATGCTATCATTAGAAAAGTGGAGACATGCAATGCGGAAACCACATCTACTAATATGTTATTAGGAAGAACCTGACACTCATCCTCTAAACTGTCTGAAGTCAAAATCATATGTCTGAGGCGAGCTAACATCAGGTGGGCTCTTTTTATCACTGTCATTATCAAAATCCAACTCAATGGGGACCTGGTTGTAGGAAGCTTAAGAAAGCCTTAACCTTTCCTAGTCTATCTCTGAGCCCGATCTTGTCCTCTACCCACCAACCTTGCCTTCGATTGAACACTCTTCCCCCCTTTTGGGGAGGTTGTGTGAATGACAATGATGTGGCCTGCTGACTACTTTGTGAAGAGGGAGGAGATGTCTTTCTTTGGAAGATAATACTTAGCATACTGATAAATGCTTATCTGATTGACTAAAAATGGATGGATATGGTACTCAATGCCAGCACATATGTACTTAGTGCATTGGTAAAGTGTAGACATTATTATCTCATGCTTGTGTAGCCATGCCTTCGATATGGGCTATGGACTAACATCCATCATGAAATGTTGATTTGAGAGGTTACTTTCTTGAGGATGTATTTTTCAACTTTCTACTCAGATTGAGCAATCAATTCCTTAGATCTCAACCTCATAGAAGATTTTAGACTTCATATGGAAGTAGCTTTTAGCCACATCCTTACAACTTCCACCTTATTAACTTCTAAACGTCCTACTAATCCCAAAGGAAATACTCCATTTAGAACCTCTAGTTTTAAGGCATCTAATATTTACTTATTTTGCATGTGACAAAACTAGCCACTATATAAGTACTTGCTCTTGGTGGAACCTACACATAGATTTTGGGGATTTGGATTACCTAAATGAAAATTTGGATGATTAAGTTATAATGGACCCTTATTAAGAGGCTAGTGATGCTGAAGAAACATTAGCTGAGTCTCATCTTGCAGTTATACATTATGTATTGTTTACCCTGCGCGCTAATCCCAACTAGTTGCGTACATCAATTTTTCACATTTATTTTAAGAGCTTTGAAAATTTATGTAAATTAATTTTTGATTATGACAATCGCATGAACATTATTGCCATCTCTACTTCAGCTAGGATGATGCTCACCCTAGAGCCTCGCCCACAACCATATGAGGTTGCTTGGATAGATTACGCCTTCATCTTTGTCTCCAAATGTTGTCTTGTACCTATTCAAATAGGGGAATATACTAATAATATTTATTGTGATGCTCTTCCTATGGATGTTGCCTACATACTCCTAGGTAGACCTTGACTTTTTGATATGAATGCCACAAATTATAGACATTCCAACTCATATGCTTTTTAAGTTTTAGGGCGAGAAGCTTAAGGAGGATGCTTAATCATAACCTCAGACTCCTGTACACCTACATAAAAGAAACCGCTTCATAATATTATCAAATGTTAATTTCAATACAAGGTTAGTGGGAATATCATATTTGCTCTTGTTATCATATTTTCTACAAATCAACTCCTTATTGAATCCCTTCTATCTGAGGTGAGTGGACTTCTATTTGACTACCAACATTTTTGGCCCACAGAACTTCCATTTGAGCTTTCCTAACATGCCTCGCCACTCCTCAATTTGCCTTGCTATCATATAAATCCAAATGAACACGTAGAGCTCAAACAACATTATTGAGAGGTTTTATTCAGGAGAGTTTGTCTTCATGCATAGTCCCTTCCCTTCTAGCCCCAAAGAAGGATAATACTTGGCATATGTGCATAGATAGTCATGCTATTAATAAAATCATTATAAAGTTTAGGTTATCTATACCTTGATTTGATGACATATTAGATATGATGATTGGTGCAGTGATTTTCTACATCAACATCAACATCAACATCAATATCAAGTCTTTATCCTACTATGGGGGGTCGATAAATTAAAGGATTCATGTTATGATTATTCGACAAGTTTTATGCTGGCTGTCGACTGCCTAACACAACCCTCAACTTTTTTCATCAAGGGACATTGGACATGGCAACGACAGTGTTCATTTCAGGAGCGGATATCATCAGTTTTGCATGTGAAAAAGAGATAAAAGAAAAACAACATTCACTAAAAAAGATGATTTAGATGAATGGTTGATAATGTCATTTGGCTTAACTAGTGCCCTAAGTACATTCATGCGAGTGATGACTTACATATTGCTCCCCTTAAGAAGTTTTTAGTCATATACTTTAGTGATATTCAATTTTTAGTCTATCTTATGAAAAACTTTTGAGGTCCATATGGAAAAATTGTATATTCATTTGAAGAAATGATAATTTATAACCACTTCAATGATCTTTTTGGTAATTCATCATTTCTTGTGATGGAGTCTCTGCTAATCTTGACAAAATAAGGCTCATTCAAGAGTGGCTTGCTTCGACCAAGATGTTTGTAATTTTCATGAGCCTTCTATCAGAGGTTTACCCATTGATTTGGTATTATTATAACTTCAATCACTTAATGTCTTAAGAAAGTTGAATTATGTTGAAAAATGTAACTGCTAATTGATGAGGACATCAATCCAAGATTTCGCCACGTGTACCATCGACGGAGACGTAGATCGACGGCCACGATTTGTAGTCTTTATTTTTGATGTATTTTTGCATGTTGCTTATTTATGTATTTTCAGTTTTCCAGTTCTACCCTTAGGGTATTGAGTCTCTATTGTAGCCCCGAGGGCATAGTTATCGTTTATTTTATTTTCTAGTTTTGAGACCTATATATTAAGGTCTCCATGCATTGTATTATTATTGAATTATTGAATGAAAATTTGCTCCACTAGATTTGATCTCTTAGTGAGTTCATGAGAGGAGAGAGATCTCTTTGTGAGTTCTAAAATTCTTGTTCAAGAGCTCTTTGTGAGATTTGGAGTGAGATTACATTGAGGTCAAGTTCTCCCCTCTATACCCAAAACCGGCGGCACCCTTGGGCTCCAAACCGCCGGCCACCTCCTCCTCATCCCTCCCAACAACAAGCCGCCGCCCCTCCCTACCGCCGGCCACCTGCTCCACCCCCAGCCGCCGGCTCCACCGCCGGCCCTCCCCCAAGCCGCCGCCTCTCCCCAGCCAACCCGCCGGCCCCTCATGATCCATGGCCAAAAATCTAAAATCAATTATTTAGAGCCTTTACTCACTTTCCTAAAATAAGTTCAACCATTTAGGAAAGGTATTTAATTAGAATTTTGAATTCAAATTCTAATTTCAAATACTTTCCTAATCCTAAAACTTAAATTAGGAAATATCCTTATTTACTTAAATCTAATCTCTAATTACTCCTTGGGGCCCACCTACTTAAAACCAAGTCCCCTCTCTCCACCTCCTACATGGCCGGCCCCCTTCCCTTTGTTTTTCCTCTCCCAAATTAAACCCTAAGCCCTCCAAATCAGCCCCAATCACCTCCCATAGCCGCCCCTTCCCTCTCCCCTTTGGAATTAATTTGGCAAGCCAAAATTAATTCCTCTTCCCTCCAAATTACCCCAAAATCTGAGCTAATTTCAGATTTGCTGAAATTTCCCTACCTCTCCTCTCCCTCCTTGCACTTACCTTCTCCCTCACATCTAGACAAGCATGAATGGCCGATCCGGACGTTGATCATGGATTCGTTGAAGACGATCAAGGAAGAATCGACATATCCTACGCTCGCCGTTCTTTGATCTTATTCCGGACTTCGACAACTCCGTGGAAGGGTACGTGAATCGCATTTTGTTCCAATTAGCCCTCTCAATGGAAGAGCACATCCTCCCGGGCCGTTGGTACATCATCAACCATCAACCCACTCCTCCTACTCCGGTTACTTCTCCAACGACTAGTATCTTACGCGGCACATATCTCCTAGTGGCATCCCTAAGTTTGTTTGCAACATTCTTCCGCTAAACCCCCCCATCATGAGTTGAGTAAGGGATCTCTAGGTGAAGTTCTAAATTTTAAACATTGGGCTTTGTTAAAACGTCATTACATTTACTTTAATTTTGGTTGGTAATTTGCAAGACTTGTAATCTCTAAATGTTACTACTTGCTATTATTTAATTTCTTTGCTAAAATTCTTAAATCCAACTTGAGCATGTAATGAGTTTATCTTTGACAAAGCAAAGTTCTCTTATGTTTTAGTTTTCTAATAGCAATTCCTGTTGCCTCTTAGTTGTTTCACATCACTAATGCTTTTTATTTTTAAATTAAAGGAGCTTGAGATATCTTGTGATACTTTTGGAGTATGGCATCAGATGAGTCCTTAAGAAGGAAGGTCATCTGATTGCTTTCTTCATTTAAAAAAAATGATGCATATCAACGCTATTCCACATATCATTAGTAGTTTTATGTCATCATTTAAACCCTAAGTTAGGCAAAATTATCTTCTGTTAAGAGTGTCATTTAATATGATTATGAAGTTCTTACAAAGCTTAGCTCTTGTCATTCAAAATGGGATCAATTTCTTCAAAAGTATACATTTATTCTCAAGCATAAATCTAGTGCTGAGAATAAAGTCATTGATGCCCTGAGTAGGATATACATATTATTAAAGACAATCAGTGTGATCGTCATTAGTTTTGATAAAATTAGAAACAATTACACTTATTATAAAGATTTCGTAAATATTTAGTTTTTAAGTTGTGATGCATGTATTGTTAATTATGAATAACATATTTGTGATGATCATCTCTTTTTGGGAATGCATCTTTGTATTCTTGATTCATGATTTAGTGATATTCTCATTGAAGATATGCATTTGAGGCATGTCTGGTCACTTTGATTGTGATTAGACAATAGCCATGATCGAGAATAGGCTCTTTTGGCCTAGCCTTAAGAGAAATGAAGCTCGTCTTATTAGTCAATACCATACCTATTAGATTGCAAAAAAGTGATAAACATAACTTTTGTTTAGACACTCCCCTTCCAACCCCTTAGAGACCATGCGATGATCTTAATATGGAATTCATCTTGAGGTTTTCCTGCAGCATATAACAACGCTTTGACTCCATCTTGATAATTATTGATTGTTTTTCCAAAATAAAATACTTCATTTCATGCTAAGGCATTGAATGCATCACATATAACATCTATTTTCTCTTATGATATAATCTATTTACATAGGTTTCTCAAGACAATTATCTCTAATTGTGGTGCGAGATTTATGAGTTATTTTTCTATGAATAAAAATTAACAAAAATTTCTATTTTCCAATGCTTATCACCCTCAGATTGACTATTAGTCTAGAGTTGTCAATAGGAGCTTATGAGATTTACTAAGATGCTCAGTGATCTTTCTTATTGCTAGTTGGGACCATGTTATTCCTATTACAGAGTTTGCCTATAATGGCTATATTAATAGGTCAATCGTTTTGAGTCTTTTCCATGTTTTTGTTGGGTATGAACCCGGAAATCAATTGATCTCATTGACTTGCCTGTTTCATATTTAAGTCTAGTGCATCTGCATCCCAATTCACATGTGGTATATATGACTTATATTGAGAAATTCAACAAAAAATTATGTAAAATTTAAAGAGGAAGACTTGATTTTAGTTGAAGTTGAACTTGAGGGATTTACAACTGAGTTTTTGAAAAGTTAACCCTCAAGAATTTGGGTCCTTGTAGAGTTGTGAGGAAGATGAATGATGATACTTATGAGATATATGACGTGAGGCCTATAGTTTCTTTATGGTAAAAGAACAACTTGATTGGTATCCCCTTAGGGTTGTGATGTAAGCCTGGAAGGGTTATTTGGGTTGTAGTAAAATGGGAATTCATATTTTAGATAAATGTGGAGTTGAAATTTCTGGACTATCAAAAAAATAAGTTTTCCTTGAATAAAACATTGAGGAATTTTAGATCAAAGGTTAGAATATTGTAGAACTAACGCTAGTGTTTTTATGGGTTTTGGATCAATGGTGAACGAGTTATGATATTATTAATTTGATTGCTCACAACAGAGAATTATCTCTCTATATTAAGATTTTGGCTATTATTAGGATTACTGGGGAGTTAAGCTCTTGGAAGGTTATGAGGGATGTAGAATAATGTTTGAGATACTTTAGAAGAGGTTGGATGGATTTTGAGATTATGGAAAGCTATAATCACTATATAAATGAGATGAAAATTATGTCATAAAAGAGGAGTAAGGGTAATAAATGATAAATAAGGACTCATCAAAGTTCTAGGGGATTAGCTATCAAGCTTCACCAAAGAGTAGAGCAGCAACCAAATATTTTCACATGAAATTTGCATAGATAAAAATAATTTGTATTTAATGAATCAAAAAGTACAAACTATGGTTCTATTTGTAAGCCTTTTCTTAGCTTAGATAATTTTGAAAAGTCTCACGAGTTAACAAAATACTATTATATAGATTGATGACTTATTCTAATATAAAAGGAAATAAAATAAAATTCAAAGCTTCCAAATACATGAAAATTCGGATTGGCCAAATTAAGACAAGTAGAGTGATCTTGAAATGAAATAATTTATGAAATTTTTTGCCTTTTGACTGGTATAACTCACCTAACCGTCAAGAGACTTTAAATTAAGTTTCTTAATTATTCTCCTATGATTTTGAGAGGATTATGAACGTTTATGGGCTTGTATAGAGTGTTGTAGATGATGAATGATCTAAATATTGATGCAAAATTTTCATCGGTGATCTTATTCCTGACCTTTATTTTGGTGCTGCATCAATATATCTCTGAATAGATGCTAGATTTTCTCTAGTATTCAATGTGCTAGATTTATTGCTTCATCTACGAATAGTAATAATATACACATTGATAGTCCATCACCAAAACTTTTTTCCATCTTGTCACTTAAGATCACACCATCTTGACTAAAATTTAGAGGATCATATTATCACCACTTATGACAGAGGCATTCAAAGGTTTTTGGTTCATTGGAAAGTTTTTTTCCACTTAAGGATTGATGACTTATTTTTAATGAGTTATATTACTTAAGCCCATAATTATTGTAAGATTGTCTTGATTTTAATTATCTAAAGTAGAATCCATATAAATTGGGCATTGGTAATCTAGAGCATTAATGTCATCATTGTAGGCGCTATCTTAAAGTATAGTTTGTATATCTAAGGCATATATAGTTGCGTTTGGACCCTTATGTTATTGGACTTTTTTATCGTGATATTATAATTTTGGGCATATATATATTGGATCATTTATTATGTTACAACCCAAGAAGGATTTTATATTATTAAAATTGGTGGTATAATAATTCGTATTTTGATCCAAACAAATAATTTTTATTAGGAGTCATTTTAACTCTAAATTATAAATAGTCTTCTCCATAAGATAGATATTATTGTGTTTTAATTAACACTGCCGTTGCCAGGTCCTAAGTCCTGGATGAGAAAAGTGGAGGGTTGCGTTAGGTAGTCGACAACCAGCGTAAAACTTATCGAATAATAATGACATGAATCCTTTAAGAAATTGTGTTAATGCTAGGGCGTCCCCTGGAAGCGACGCGCTGTATGGCCTGAATACAGCGACAAGTGTGCAAGGGCCGCTGCACCGCCGCCCGGGTGCAGTGTTAAATAGGCAAGGGTTCCCACATCAAGGGAGGATGTGGGCAAAGAAGCTAGTCCATGAAACTAAAATTAGGATATGAACTTAGAATATAGGTTCCCTTACAGGAAAATTAATGGAATTAATAAATATTATGATTCATAGGAAGATAAATATTCTGTGCATTCAGGAAATTAAATGAGTTGGAGAGAAGGCTAAGGAGATTGATAGTTTAGGATTTAAACTTTGGTATTCGGGTAGGAGTCGTACTAGAAATGGTGTAGGTGTGATTTTAAATAAGAGTTTGAAAGATAATGTTATAAATATTAATATAATTGGAGATAGAATTATAGCTTTAAAGATTGTTGTTGATGATAAGATTGTTAACATTATAAGTGCTTATGCTCCTCAAGTGGGTTTGGATATGGATTCAAAATTAAAATTTTAGAATGACTTAGAATAATTAATACAAAAGATACCTCTTGAAAAAAGAGTTTTTATTGGAGGAGATTTAAATGGACATGTTGGTAGAGAGTCAGATGATTTTAAAATTATTCATGATGGCCATGAGTTTGGAACGACAAATGAAGGTGGTAAGTCCATATTAGATTTTTATTTAGCTTATAATTTTTTAATTGCTAATACTTTATTTAAGAAAAGGAATGAACATCTCATTACTTATAAAAATGGATATAGTACAACTCAGATTGATTATTTTCTTATAAGAAAATTAGATCGTTTAGATTGTAAAGATTGTAAAGTTATTCCAAGTGAAAATTTATGTACCCAACATCGTTTATTAGTTTTGGACTTGAAGATAATGGGGCAGAAAATAAAAAATAAAGTAAAATATTATTCTAGGATTAGATGGGGGCATTTAAAGAATATTAACCAAAATATTTTTGAGAGTAAGATTTTTGATCTTAAAATTTTGTCTGTGCATGAAGATGCTAATGTTATGTGAGAAAAAGTGGCTAGTGATAGTAAGAATATTGCAAAAGATGTGCTTGGAGTTTCAAAGGGAAAAGCTCCTAATAGTAAAAATAGTTGGTTGTGGAATCCAAATATGCAAGAAAAGATTAAAAAAAAGAAGATTTGTTATAAAAATTGATTTAATTATAAAAATTCTGATAATTGGAAAATATATAAAGAGGCACGTAAGGAGTCTAAGAAAGCAATTTGCGATGCAAAGAGTTTAGCTTTTAGTGATTTATATAATAGATTAGATACTAAGGAGGGAGAAAGATATATTTATAAGTTAGCCAAACAAAAAGATATGAGTAGTAAGGATTTAGTTCAAGTGAAGTGTATTAAGGATGAATATCAAAAAGTACTTTTTTTAGAAGATATTCAACAAAGGTGGATGAGATATTTTGCCAAACTTTTTAATGAAGAATGTGAAAATAAAATTAACTGTAGTGACCTTAGCACCCTAGATGAAAATAAAGATTTTTATTTTTATCGGCGTATTAGTAAAACCGAAGTTAGAGAGGCTTTAAAGAAAATGAAAGGTGGAAAAGCTGTTGGACCTGATGATATTCTAATAGAGGTGTGGAAATGCTTAGGAGATGAAGAAATTTCTTGGCTTACTAAACTTTTTAATATTGTTTTGAGGACTAAAAAGATGCCAGATGAGTGGAGAATGAGTGTGTTAATCCCTATTTTTAAGAATAAAGGTGATGCACAAGATTGTGCGAATTATAGAGGAATTAAGTTAATGTGTCATACTTTAAAACTATGGGAATGAGTTATGGAGCATAGGTTGCGGCGTGATACTAATGTTTCTCAAAATCAATTTGGATTCATGCCAGGTAGGTCTATTATGGAAGCCATACATTTATTAAGAGGTTTGATGGAGAAATATAGAGAGAATAAGGAGGATTTACATATGATATTTATTGATTTAGAAAAAGCATATGATAAAGTTCCAAGAGAAGTGCTATGGAGAGTTCTTGAAAAGAAAGGAGTTAATAACGCTTATATTCAAATCATTAAAGATATGTATGCATGAGCTATTACTTGTGTTCAAACACAAGGTGGTTTGACCAAGTATTTTATTATTTCGGTTGGATTACATTAAGGATCAGCCTTAAGCCCATATCTTTTTGCTTTAGTCATGGATATTCTCACTAGACATTTGCAAGAGGATGTACCTTGGCGTATGCTTTTTGCTGATGATATTCTTCGTGTTGATAAGACTAGAGCGGGAGTTGAAGGTAAACTAGAATTGTGGAGGTCTACCTTAGAGTCTAAAGATTTTTGCTTGAGTAGATCTAAAACGGAATATATGGAGTGTAATTTTAGTAATAATAGATTTAGTGAGGGGATTGTGACTTTGGGCGATCAAGTCATTAATAAGAGTACACGTTTTAGATATCTTGGATCTATTGTTCAGAGTGATGGTGAAATAGATGGGGATATTATCAGCAGAATCCAAGTTGGATGGTTGAAGTGGAGGAATGCATCGGGCTTATTGTGTGATAGAAAAGTACCCCTCAAACTTAAGGAAAAATTTTATAAGATGGTGGTGAGACCTGTAATGCTTTATGGTGCCGAATGTTGGCCATTAAAAGAGAAGCATAATTCTAAGTTAAGTGTTACAGAGATGAGGATGCTCAGGTGGATGAGTGGCTTTACCCTTAGAGATAGGATACGAAATGAGCATATTCGTGAAAAGGTTGGAGTAGCTCAGTGGAAGATAAGATTAGAGAGTCGCCTTAGATGGTTTGGTCACATAAAACGGCGGCCTCCCGATGACCTGGTTAGGAAAGTAGAGGTCTTAGATTTGTCTTATGTTAAGAAAGGTAGAGGTAGACCTAAAAAGACTTGGTTAGAAAATATTAGAAATGATCTTTCTTTATTAGATTTAAACGAGAATTTGACTTTTAACAGGACACAATGGAGAAAAAGGATTCATGTAGTCGACCCCACGTAGTGGGATAAAGGCTTGATGGTGTTGTTGTTGTTGATTATATAATTTTTTTCATAATTTTTGGGCACGTGTAAATCCTTAAGAAATTGACACCTGTCGGTACAAAAAGGATTTTTTAGAACGTCAAATGTTCGTTTTGCAAATAAATTTCACCAAAATTTTCTAAATAAAATGGGCTATTTTATGGATATTTTTTTATAATTTTTAAAATCCCAAAATAATTTCTATGAATTTTATATTAAAAAATTGATTAAATTATATAATTATAATATTATATTATTATTTTATTAAAATATCTTATAACATTATAAACTTGATCCCTCTTATCTCATTTGTTTGGCTGAATAGAGAAACTGAGAAATAAAAAAAAAGAAATAAGAGAGAGAGGAGAGAGAAAAGAAAATGTTAGATTTGGAGTGGCTGTAGAGCAATTTTTGTCCGTCGATCCTGTTGGAAGATTGCTCGTCTCATTGTAAGAAACTATTATCATATTTTTGATTTCAATAATTTTATGTTTTTTATATTTTTTCGATTAAATTTGTATTTGCATTACCGAAAAATAAGGATAATTTTGTATTGACAAAACTTTCACTGCATAACTTTTGATATGCGATATATATTATCAATATGAGTATTTTGACTGAAACATATTAAATTTTAACGGGTTAAATTGGAAGTTATGATTTTTTTGAAGTAATGTATAATAGATAAATTTAATAAATTTCCCTACATTTTTTATTATTGCATTTCATATATGGTATTGACTTACATAACATAAAAAATATAGCATTTGTATGTAAGCAAAGAAGGCTAGCTATTAACACTATAATAAATACGAGTTGGCTTTTAAATATAATACCCTACACAAGAGGGTGAGCCGACAAACTTTCCTTTAAATAAACGGTTTACAGTGTAATCCTAGTTGTAGCTTAAAACCGATTGATCGAATTACGTCGACGGGCAGAGCGTGGCGACTCTTAAATGATTATTAAAAGCCACCTATGAAAATAAATGATTAATATAAGATAAGATTGACAGATTGATAGCCATGACAAATAACATAAGGAAGAAAATACCACATTAAAGCTATATGTCCCACCTTGCTTTTTATAATTGTACTTATGATGATATTTATCTGATAGTACATTAAATTGATTGATAAATCTAACTGAACTCATACTGGCATTAATATTAATATAACATAGCATAGCATACCAGCATGACTTATTGAGTGATAATCCTTTTTATTGATTTTTCTTATAGTTTAATAGATCTCGTTTGACTTTATTGATCATATTGATTTATTATTAATATTTGAGATTTTTATTGCTCGTATTAAGTAATTGTTGATATTGACTAGAACTGAACATACATATCGACTCTTTTGTCTTGCATTGAAAGCAATGATAAAATTTTGATTACTTGCTAAGTTTTTATGCTCATTATATAGATTTTTATAAATTCAGGTCAGGGACGAGTCAGAATTAGTTGGAGTGAGATTGATAGAAATCCTTAGTTTTCTTATTTTATTTTTATTTTCCTATATTCTTTTGTAGTCAAGAGTTTGTGACACTACAGGAAAAACACGTATTTCTGATGGCCAAAATCCATCGAAAATGACAAAAATTTGCTTGAAAAATCATCTTTCTAGCAGAAAATGATTCAATGATAAAACACGCATCGGAAATATGTTTCCGGCGAAAGTACTTCTGCCAAAAAACCATTGTTGCGGATTTACCGACGGACTTCCGATGAAAATGTGTGCAAAGAAACGATATTTTTTGGATTCAAAATTGTCAGTTTTATTCACGAGAATTTCAAGCGAAATATATGCCCCAGAATTACCGGAGGTTACCGGCGTAATTGTTGTTTTATCTGACCCCATATAGTGGGATAAAGGCTTGTTGTTGTATCGACGAAATTTATCAATGGATAATCGGCCAGAATTTTCGGCGGATCTATCTCGCCAGAAATTTTTTTGTAATATGTCATATCGATGTTTCCGGGCGAAATCCGCCGAAAATCTATAGCAGAAATAAAAAAAACACATCTTAATTATTATACAACATAACAATCCTATAATTATACAATCAAAACATACATATATCATCCACATATTTCAATAGTGAACAGAAACACTGATGCTAAAGTAATAAGACGTTTGATTAAAAGAAAATATTCTGCAATTATCAAATAGTTCTAAAATAAATATCAAGTTCGTTATTCAATAAAAATGGAACATAAAATCTACAAGCATATAGTAATAATACATCCAGCAATAACACATAGTTTACTCAGAATCTATTTCGTTATTTTCCTCCTCTGTCGATGCTGACTGTTTTCCACTGAATTGCTCCCTCATTCTTTGGATCTCCTATAATATCTGATGTTGCTGCATTTGTATTTGCATTTGCATGCCAGCTTATAATTTAAGGACTTGATCTAGTTCTGCTGTAAGGACAATCACTTGTTGGCTATACAAACTCTCCTAGCCGCTTCTCGAGAAACTGAAGCCACTAGAGGTCTATCCCTTATACACGTAGGCTTGCGAGCCTAATCCATAAACCCCTCCTTTCTGCATTCCACCTACTGCTTGTAACCAAGTGCGATAGTTATAATAATCTGTAGATCCCTCAGAAGATCCCTCATCTGCTCCAGCCTAGCTCTTTCGAAGCCGTGTATATTCTTCCTATAAAAGTTAATATAAGATTAATCAATTGACACATGACACTTAAAATTTTAAACTTATATACTCATGTAGGCCCACCTTGCTCGCTCATCCACTCATTGTTGGTCTTCCTGCCGTTTGTGGGTATGACTATGCAACTCAACAACGGATGATTCTCAGCAGCTCTCTCTGCAATATACTTATATTAGCATTCATAACTAAGTAAATTATTAAAATATATTAAAATTCTTACTAAACGTTATTTGTGCTCAGTGTGTGGAACTGAGCCCCCAGTATAGAGGAAACTACCCATACCCCTAAACGTCAGAAGCTCGGTTCTATCTATTCTGGTCCCTACTCCTGGTATAATCTGGGTTTCCCCAAGCACTAGTCAGCTTGGCCCATACACTCTCACCAATCCAGAAGAGTCACTCGCCTGACTTCCTAATATTTGTAAATGTCTCGTAGTCGGGTCGACCTGTGCTTCTCAAATTTTTTTTCTTATCTTATCATTATGCTGAGACAACTAGTAAAAATCTGTCTGCGTATAAAAAGATATATTATAGAATATTTTTGTTAGCTTAATTAAAATGCATAGTTCTGACTTATTGCTAATAACTAATCTCAAACCTCCTAAACCATATGTTGCGCACTTCATTTGGGATTTTCTTCCAAGGAATATAAGGAGCATCAAACTTGCTTCGTATGATGTCCCGTATCTTATTCGTTGGCTGCTTTGACGGATGAAAACTACACAAAATATATTAAGTGAAAAAATATTTTTCAAATTATCTTAGTAGTGTTGAGAATGTAGTAAGTACGTACATGTCACCCTCAAGTGCAATCAACATGCGCCCATCTAACGTCTGTTCTGTTGCAATCGAGGTGGAAGGTCCACCTGCAGAGAGCTAAGAGGGTAGTGGGTGGTAGAATGACGAGACATAGGATGGATATGAATAAGTGAGAGAGACTCCATGAGAAGGTTGGGGGGGGGGGTAGTAAGGTTAGAAGGGAGTACTGTGCTTGGGGTCTTGTGAAGGAAAGCGGGGATTTAGAGAGTAAAACTGAGGATTATCAGCTGGAGTAGGTAAAGGTGGTCTTGATTGACTTTGAATGGCAAACTGAGAAGAAGAGATTCCCTCAGTATGTATGGGATTACTTCATGAGCCACTAGTCACCTTGCGCCTATCAAAGATATTTTTGATCAATCGCCACGAGGGCGGTGGGGGGGGGGGGCTCATTTCTAGAAGCCATCTGCAAAAAATATGAAAGAAATATTAACAACATAAACTATAACAAACTAAAATAACTATTGTTATGCTGTTAAAAAGAAATCACGCACTTAATATAAATTGTAAGTACTGCTAAGTTATGAGAACAAAATAAAGCAAAGACAAACTGAAGTAATTACTTGTGCATACAATAAATATATTTATTTTTTATTTACTAATCATTTGTTGATTCACTTTCATATAATGATAGTTAATCTTCTTCACTAACATAGTTGTCTAATTAAGTTTGTACTCCAATATGGCAAGGACAAAAAATATTCTTTTTGGTTTAATTGTGATTGACTCCATACCTCTGACAATTTGTAATTAGCTAGTGTTGGAGAATCAACTATCGTGGGCATGCAGTTTACTCTTTCAAATATTTGCTCATTGGTTAATCTCGGAGGAGACTGCAACATCGTCATTTTATTTTTAGTAAAATCATCCTTATTTTGCTTGAAAGGATGGCTTATAGGTAAGAACATGATGTGACAGTCGAATCAGGTTAATTTGCTGAAGTATTCTAACCTGAAAGCATACCATATGAAGGAAAGTTACTAATTATCCAAAGTAATGTTGCCCTCATTATAAAGTTTTGTTTGATAGAGATATTATATGTACTAACTCCTTCCCATAATAAATTTAAATCATTGATTAAAGGTTACAAGAATACATCGATTTTTATTTTTGGATTATGTGGCCCTAAAATAACTTGTGTCAGAAATATGTACGGTGTAGTCATACACAACTTTACAGGAAGATTGTTAGGGGTGAGTATCACGGGCCAGCATGAGTAAGATGAAGCAGATTGGCTAAATAGAGAAACCATCTACACATAAACCTAATCTTATATTTATTGATTCTGTGGTGAAGGTAAGATGTGTATGATCAACGTATTTTCAAGCCTCTGCTTCTGACGGATGTTTCAAGACACCATTTAGTGAGATATATTCGTTATGCCATCTCATATATGCAGTGGAGTGTTATGTGTGGAATCTGATTGTTTTGATCAATCGGGTTGTTCTGTTGCCTCGGACCTTAAGTTTGTCGTGCTTGCTGAGAATTTTTTTTTCATATAATGCCATAGCGTTGCATACCCGAGCGCCCTAGGCGATGTGTTTTCGAGAGCCCCAGCACTGAACGACAAAGAGCGGAGCACCGCAGCGGCCTAGATACGACATCGCAGCGGATCAAGACGGAGGTTAAAGCGCCGCAGCGCTCTAAACTTGCGTCGCAGTGTTACGAGATGGACTGGACTGTTTTCTTTCTCATTTTTCTGAAAGGTTGCGTCCGGGTTATTTAACTTGGCTTTCTCTTGTATTTCTCGTTAGGTTAGACATAAAGAGTGGTGCTTGTGAGAAAAGCAAAGGAGAGAGTGAGAGAGAAGAGAGATCTATACTTATTTCTCCTAATTTTCATAATGAATTTCTTGGTGTGGTGTGGCTCTGTGGTTTTTTTCCCTATTTTGGATTTTTTCACATTAAATCCTGGTGTCATTTACTTTTCGCTGCTTTTATTTTCTTGCTTGTTTCGTCATTGTGGTGCTTAGTCATCTCCAACACGGAGTTCATAGATGCATATAACGTTGTAGTTTAGGAATTATGGATAAGTAAAATATTCTATTGACTGGTACATCATTCTGCTTTTTGTTCAAGCCAGACTTTATTTTAAATCTCGGTTTATTGTAATGGCGGCATGCAATATTTGATAAATTATCTTTGTAGTATAACAAGCATCCATTAACATAACAATCTATTTTTGTATATGTCAACAAGTTTGGAAACCAATTTCTTAGTTCGATATAAATATGTAGGAATTATGTTATCTGCTGGGTTGATCTCTTTAAGCAGCCCAACAAATTGATTAAAACATTCAGGAGGGATATTATATTTTATTTTGATGCTTAACATCTTCACAGCAACAGATAACTTGGAGTGAGTAGTGCACCCCTTTTAAATTGATTGTTGAGCAACATATAATAAATCAAAGAAGTTTCGTGCCTTCTTATTTGATGACTCTTCTGTATATTATTCAAATTGTATCCTAATTGCATTCAGATGTTTTATTCCTTAGCTATATTAGAACTTATAGACGAGCCGCATCGAGAGTTGAAATGTGGCTCGTACTCACCATGAGAAGTCCAATACCAATATTCTGGCATATCTTCTGTGATATTGATCAATAATTACCTCATCTGGTGTGAGGTGCACTTGATTTTTATGTTTAAAACACGGACAATGAAATCTTCCATCTGAGATAAAGCAAGACAATTGACAGGCTGTATGGATGAAAACATTTATCCCATTAACAAATTCATCTATTAATGTCTCTCGTCCTTGCATCAATCGGTTATATATCAAACTTCTTTGATTCCTAATATCCATAATATGAAGAATTTATCCTATATATAATATGAAGTTATTAGAAATTGTATTGCACATCCGCCAAAATTATATATGTGATATTCTTTGAATGTATAATGATGTGTTACATGCAAAGCCTATAAGTATTACACATGAAGCCAAAATTTATTTGGTTATGGAATATTTATTTTATATTACATTAAAATTTGAATTATAAAGTTTAAAATTCATATTCGTGGAGTTTAGAGGTGTTCTCCATTTAAAAAATGTAAGACCTATTATCAGGCTTATCAATTTCCCATAATTGGGTTATAAGTCTATTGATGGGCATCTTTCGATATGAACAAGAGATCTCTTATATATATATATATATATATATTACTTATATTAAATTAAGGAATATGGCACTCACCTTAAGTGATTGTGTTAGTGTTATTTTCTTGCAAAGTCAAAGAATATACACTTTCTAGGATAATGTGGGTCAAGTTAGACATTTTTCTTCTAATTGCTTGTAAAATGTAAGTCATTTTCCCCTGATCAATTCCTTTAATCTCTCTTAGATGATTGATGTAGAGTTGTGCATCTACAACTCAAAGACCTATTTAACTTAGTATTCATAGAAATGAGTTATTAAAATGGCCCTAGAGTGTTTGAAACAATTCTTATAGTGTGGTTAACCATTTGACAATTATGGCCCTAGAATTTTTAGTAGTTTTTGGTCAAACATAGGTTGACAATTATCAAAGATATTTTGTTATTGGTCAACCTTGAGCTAAATCATTATTAGAATAGATCAAGAGCATTTGAATGGATATTCTTATTGGATTTTTATTGATAAACACCTTCTTAAATGCCTAGTCACAAGAGAAAACTTATGGAGAACAAAGCACACATGAGCCGACAAAGAACGGAGCATAGGAGCCGATGGAGAACGGAGCATAGGAGCCGATGATGATTGAGCGGCAACGGTCACCGACAGTGAACGGATGGCGAACGAGAACAGACAACGAACCCATATTTGTATGGTAATGATGGTAGATGTGATAATAATGGTATTTAGAATAATGATTGTGGGTTTGGTAATGATGATAAATAAAAGTTTGGTGGTATGTTTGAATTTTGTGGTAGGCTTGTATATTTTAGTCTCTTTGTCTTATTCATATAAATAATGAAGCCTCTTATAATGTTAAATATTTAGTTATTAAATAAAAGTTTTCTTCTTGAATTTTCTTCTATTCTTATGTTTTTCTACTCCTAAGTATTACTTGAACATGTAAGATCACAACCCTTAAGAGGAATCCGAGGAAGGAACGAGATCATAACGAAAATGGATTATTTATAGAGGCTGATTTCAATTTATTTCTACTTCGCTACCGGTTATCTTAAATCTATCACATGTTAGATCTTTCATAGTTTCTCATTTATTTATTTTTATTAGAATTAAATATCTTGTTAATCCCGCAAAGTGGGATAATATCTTGTTGTTATTGTTGTTATATTATAATTAAATATCTAGTGTTGTTAACATAATAACAGCTCGAATCATACCACATGTATTACATTTTTATTATTATGTTTATGCTCAATATTAGTTGTATATTTATTATTATTTACTAGTACTTATTTTACGAATTATCAATTTAATTATCCAGTTGCATTCATTTTATGATAGATTATATTTGTCCTGCATCAAGCATCCAAGAAGTATGGATTGTATTCAAGAAAACTAGAAGTGAGGCTCCAAATGGTATCTAGTGTACGAGTGTGCGAGTGTCTGACACAACATGATAGCTTTATTGAAGTTCCTTGTTTCATTGGTTGAGTGTTATCATAGTATAAATATTTGAACTTTACGTTGAAAATAAGTCTGTTTTTTTCATCGATTGGTTGCTACTGGAAATGCATTCACCCAGCCCACTATACTTTTCTGTGGACTTCTTGCAAGCTTTATTTTGAACGATTTTTGAAAAATCTTGTTTAATGCTTCACACAAATTAATTTTTGATTTTCACCTACCATCATTTAATAACCAAATGCTAGGAACACATTCATCATTATGAAAAAGGCGTTCATTTAGTTTTCTTTTAGGTTTACTTTCTACATCTCCTGTTGACCACAACTATGTGAAATTTTTTTTCTTATGAACGTAGTTCCTTAAATGTAAAAGGGAATTCTCATCTACTTTTGCTAATATTGGAGCATTTGTATCTTCCGCTTGCTTGGCATCGTGCTAATACAAGGTCTAGATTATAATGACTCATTTTTATTTGTGAATAAATACAACATTTGCATTTAAGAACCTATTTTGACTAGTGGTTATATTGTTGACCCCTACACATCAAACCACGCACAAAATGGGCAAAATTGGCGAATCAAGCAACACCCGAGTCAATGTGATGTGTCACTTGAAGGGTCTTAACCTCCGATTTTCAAACAGACTACGCCATTGCAATTATGACATCGAGTTCGCCTAAGAGGGGACCCCTCGCAGTTAAATAAGATGAGACCAGTTCAAAGGGACGACTGACACCCAATATTGATGCGCGATGTCGCCCGAATGACATTCAATCACAAAACAGATTTCGTCGTTGCTTTTAGAATGTCGTCAATACCCAGAAATGACTATAAATTCGTTCAATTAAAGTCGCGCGAGGAGATTGACGCGGATCCTGAGGCAACGATGCACAAATAAAAAAAATTGACGCGCGACATTGCGCAATGACATGCGATTGTAAAACGGACTTTCGCCGTTGCGTCCGGAATGTCGCCAATACCCAAAATGGGCTGTCATATTGCCCAACAAAATTTGCTAAGTGAGATTGACGCGAACCCCGAGACAATGGTGCATAAATCAAAAAGATTACGCGTGGATCGAGACATTTTGGGACAATTAACTCATCACAATCATTTTAAATTGATGAAGGCAATAATAATGGTGAATTGCTATTAATGCTATTATTAATTTGATAAATTTTTTTTAAATCAAATCAATTTAATTCGCATTAAATACTTACCTCGTCTTTGTCGAAAGCTTGATTAAATCCCCGTGAATCCCGCTGAAAACTCCAGCGTTCTGTTCTGTTCTTCGATCAAATCCTGTAAAATTCGTAAACTTCGCTTCAAATAAGACTTGCTTTGTCATCAAAGGGATATAGAAGCGAGAACTCTGTTCTCCCACGCATAATCTAACATTTCATCGATCTCTATCCATCCCCTATTCAAAGCCTTGACCGCCAAGCCACGTCCGTCCAGACACCGCTCAAACTGATGCCTACAGCCCCTTCCATCTATCCATTCCAGTAGAACTATTCAACTTCACGACCAAATTCACGCACAGCAAGCCGCCCGTTCCGCCTTCTTTCCTTCCACGCATTTGCACACCCTACCTCCTGAGCCCAAACTCCATGTTTGTCTGCCCCAATGCAGTTGTCCCTCATACCAGTTCCTAAAATCCCTCAGTCGGCCTACACCTTCCAAGTCCCGACCTCATGTCTCTAGATTCCGCCAAATTTCACGCCTCAATCACGTATCCATTCTTTTATCCCTCTCTCGTGAATACTAGCACCTCACTTCGGCTCTAAGCAGCTTTCTCCATCTCCAATAGCCTTCCACATGAACATCTATTGCGCATGTCACCTCCACACAACACTTCCTCTATTCTCATTCTTCCCCCATACAGCATATGCCATCTCCTCCATTCTAAGGCCAAGACTCTCACACTCCAAAGCCCACAAACAGCCCTCCAAAATAGCCCCACTGCACTCTTAAAACAGACCACATAAACCCATAATCAGCCCATCTCCAATAGCCCACCTCCCTCACTCAAATACCCACCAAGCAAACAACAACTCATCTTCGCCTCCAAAACCAACCCAATCAACCAAATAGCAAGACAAGCTTTTTTTTATTATTAGCTGTCATTTTATTTTTGTCATCAATTTTAATTACTAGCGCTAAATAAATTAAGGTTGTTATTTTTTTTGTTAGTCATTAACAATAATCGTATGTGTTATCGCTAGTGGTATGTATATATAGGTATGCAGACATTTATATATACATACACATTTATATACTTATATATATATATATATATATATATATATATATATATATATATATATATATATATATATATATATATATATATATATATATATATCTGTGTGTGTGTGTGTTCATTAAAAAAAAAGGAGGAGAAGAAGAAGAACGAAGAGAAAATCCAAAAAAAAAAAAAATCAAATAAAAAAGAAAGGAGGGAATGAACAAAAAAAAGACAAGAGGATATATTTTTGTGCTCGTCATTTTCGCCGTCATCAACGACTACATGCAAAGGTATAACGTCCTAAACTCAAAACCCCACATTCGATGCTCGCGGCATGCTAGGGGACCCCCTATGCGCTCTCTCATAGCATGGTAGGAGGGAGCCCAGTGCGACGCTTGCGGCGAGGCAGGTAGGCCTTATACACACTCTCATAGCGTGGCGTGGACACATGTAAGTACTCGTATGCGCCTTAGTGCTGATGAGGAAACCAATTGCACATTTTCAAGCAGGTACCTTGAAGGCCCATTCACACTCTCGTAGTGTGGTGGGATTGAAGAAATACGGCCATGGTGTCGCCCAACACCTATCATACACGCTCTCGTAGTGTAGTGGGATGACCCACTCCTGAAGTTTCCCCTACGCGGGGGAGACAACAAGAGGCTGCTGAAATTCCAATTGATAGTACACAGGATTTAATACAAATGCAGGGGACCTGACTTGAACTCTAATGAACAACAGAGGACATGAATCTAAATGAACATATACAGGGAATCAGACATCAAAACGACGAATGCGCAATCATAATACAAACATTAAATGATAACTTTGATTATTGAAATAAAAATCAAATACAACCATATAAGGACGGGGCTTATGCTGAATAAGGTTTTAGCATATGATGAACAAGGCCCTAACATTAATCAAGGAAGATGCACAATCTAATTGCAAGCAAAGGCATGAACAGATGTTGCAAACATACAAGAATGATAATGATCGATGCGACATTTGTATCAATCATGTAAGCAAGTGTGCAAAGACTTGTGATAGGAGAAGAACTCCACATACAAACTGTTCACAAACAATGAACAAAGCCTTCAAATGAATGTCAATGAAATAATAAAAGGGCTTGCAATTGCTGACATGATTCACCTGCAAGCAATAAAGTCACAGAAAATGAATAATGTGGTTACCAGTGAATGCACAGAACCTTTTTAAGTCATCTGTGAAGGATGATAAGTGATATACAACACTCATATTGTTCGTGCTTTTGCGAACAATTTGAAATATCAACAAGCAACAAATGCAGCATCTTGTAGTCAATATCAATATATGACCAAACATATTAAGCTCTGCAAGCGGCAAAAGAGTTCAACATACAATGAACTGACGACAAAGGTGTATTTGAAAAGTCCGAAGCAAATGCAGCCTTCATACAATCAATGCCACTTGATTGTAAGTGAAGACACCAACCCACCTACGAACAAATGTAGAGAACCTGCCGTGTATACGGTAGCCCACCCATAAATGACGACGAACGGGATGCAAACATGGGCTCCTACGGGCTGCTACAGAAGACCCGTCATACACATCACAAGCAAGACGCGGGAGAAATGCGACAAATGCAAGCACTTATGGGTCGTCGTAGTAGACTTGCTGCGCAAGCAAGCTGCCTACAAGAAAGGGCAACTAGCATGTGGCAATCACAAGCAGCACCCGTAAGCTATGTAGCGAGAGACAATGAATATTGCAACACCTCACAATCAATCGTCACCCACCGCCAAGTGAATACATCACTCTCCTACAAGTAAAGATATACGAAGTGCGACAAATGCAAGCTCCTACGGGTTGCCGTAGGTTACTCATTTATGTTAGTCTGCTTGTATAAAGCAGCAAACAACTCAATCCACGACGCCACACCACCGGATCTGCAACACTCGTACAAGCAGAAAAAGACGTCCACAAGCTACGACGCTATGCCACTGGATCTGCAACATTCGGATAAGTGGACATAAGGCGTCCACAAGCTGCTACACCACACCACCGGATCTGCAACATCCATGCAAGCGGACAGAAGACATTCATAGGCTTCTACATAGAGCGCTGTGCACACCTAAATGTTGAGCATTCGTACAGCTAATCAGCGCCAAATACGAAAATGTTCTCACACATGCACTACAATATGTATACACATAAATACAGAAGTGCACATGCAAGCACATTAACCTGTAATACATGTAAGAATATACACCCTCATGGGCCCCGACGAGCGTGTTATGGGTACACACGTGACATTTGAGGATGTTGCGCGGGTCAAGAAATAAATTCAAGTTCGAACTCGATCCTTTTATGCGGGTCAATAGAAGTCGACACGGTTCGAACCATCAAACAAATGTACAGTCATGGCGTCGACCAGAATATTTATTTTAATACGTTCATATTAGGCCTCCTAGGTTTATAAACAATGAAAATTCACCAATAAAGCCATAAAGCCAATGAAAAATCCGATCTTCTGTTAGTAAGTTGACAATGTTCAATCAACAAAAAGAAAGCTACCCATAATCACCCTGGTGATGGCCGTGCTGATAGAAAATCTCAACCGAAGAAGTTCACAAACACTTAAAATGCCACTCAAATGCTCACAAAGTTTAAAGCTCCAAAAATATTTAAATTCAAATATTTAAAATCAAAATTCAACCATCAAACACTTAAAGTAAAATCTATCCATCTTCTGCAACAATTTGTCGAGGTGGATAAATTTAAATATTACTTCAGCTCACAAAGAGCTAATGTCTGGTCAAGAATATCACTAGGATTTATTCTCAAACAGTCTCGTGCTAGCAAGGACGTGGCATATGTCCTCTAACCGGCGGTTTTGCCGCCAAATGATACCGTAGATAAACAGTTATGATCGGGGCCCTCTGAACCGGGTGGTTTGCCGCCAAATGGCACTACTAAATTATGGTCATGGCCAGGGCCCATATGCTCTCTAATGACACTAAATCCTTGAGATATGAATCTATATGATATGATCGATTAGGCATAAAGCCCTCCGTTAGTTGAGATAGATTCAAATTTGACGCCTTAGACAAATACTCACCCCAAGTTTACAAGGTACCTGATAGGAAATACTTGAGTTCGCAAGCAAACCTAATAATAATCGGTAAAACAACGAGAAAACAGAAGAAAATTTTGGTGGAAAAGCAATCAAACGATAGATAGTCTTATAGAAAGCAAAGCGAAGCAAGAATGAAACAAAGATACAATTGATCCTTAATTCGAGAGGAGGATTGTTCTCTCCCAATCTCTAGACAAGAAGCTTAGAGCCCAAGACACCAAGAGAACTCCAAGAGAAACAAAAATCATGCATACCCCAACCCTAGCCTCTCATGCTATTTTATACTCCTCAATACATAATTCCTTCAATTAATTAATTTCTAATACAAGCTTTCCTAATACATCATTTTCCTAATACCAGCTTTCCTAATACATAATTTCCTTCTTTGTTTTTGCCTCCTCCCTCTTTCTCTTCTCTTGCCGCCCTAGAGGGCCCCACCTGATTTTCAAAGAGGCGGTTTAGCCCGCCTCTTGTAAACCTGGGTCAGCCCCACCTGGGACGGCTGGGTCGGTTCCATAAGAATCGTATCAATACTGCCCTCCCAAAGACTTACCTTGTCCTTAAGGTGAAAACAAGGGAACTGATATTTCACCCTCTCGTATGGCTCCCACGTGGCATCATAGTCAGGAAGATTCTTCCACTTAATCAGCACTTCCTTAGTTTTATCTTCTTTTGGACGAACCCCCATCAACTCTAAGGGTTCCAGAATCACCTGTAAATTCTCAGTGAGTGTCACCGGTAGCTCCAAGCTAGCTGTATAGTCTCCAATGACCTTCCTCAACTGAGACACATGAAAAATCAGATGTATAGTCTCTGTTGGTGGTAGTTTCAGCCGATATGCTACAGCCCTAATCTTCTCCAATACCTCATAATGTCCAAAGTACCTTGGAGCAAGTTTCTCATTCCTATCTTGGGCGACTGTCTTCTGTCTATACGGTCGAAGCTTCAAGAACACCCTCTCCCCTACTTCGAATTGGATGTCCTTCCTATGCCCATCGGCTTGTTTCTTCATAATTTGTTGAGCTCTTAGTAAGTGTCTCTTTAACTCTTCTAGCACTCTGTCCCTCTCCTTCAGGTACTTCACTGAAAGAACTGGAGTACTGCTACTCCCAAAGTGCACCAAGTGAGGAGAATCCCTTCGGTACAACACCTTAAATGGGTTCATCTGTGAAGTAGAATGATAAGAGGTGTTGCATCAGTACTTGGCCCAAGATAGCCACTTAACCCATAGCCTGGGTGTTTCTGACACGAAGCATCTCAAGTAAGTCTCCAAGCTCCTGTTAACCACTTCCATTTGGCTATCTGTCTGTCTGTGGGTTGTAGGCGGTACTCCTCTTCAAAATTGTCCCCTGTAATCTGAACAACTCCCTCTAAAAAGGGCTGAGGAACACCTTATCTCTATCAGACACTATCGCCTCTGGTACTCCATGTAACCTGACCACCTCTCTGATAAAAGCTGAAGCCACTGTCACTGTGATGTATGGATGTCGGAGGGGAATAAAATGAGCATACTTGCTCAATCTATCTACCACCACCAGAATCACCGTGAACCCTTCTGAACGGGGCAGCCCATCTATGAAGTCCATGGATATCTCCTCCCATACTCATCCCGGTAAAGCCTACGGCTATAGTAGTCCTCCTGGCGACATAGCCAGATATTTGTTCCTTTGGTAGACATCACACCTGGCCACCATTTCCTTCACATCTCTATGCATCCCTGTCTAGTACAGCTCTGAGGCTAGCCTTCTGTAGGTCTTCTGGACCCCTGAGTGACGCCCAACTGCACTTCCATGGAACTCCTATAGTAAGTGTGGAATGTAGACTGATGTCCTGGACATCACAAATCTTCCTTGATACAGAAGTCTCTCCGCCTCCAGTGAGTACCCTGGATGGCTCCTCTGTTCCCGCAGTAAATCTGCCCGGATTTTTCCCAACTCCTCATCCCTAGCACTCTCCTCCCTCCTTGATGGCCTCCCAATCTAGCATCAAAGGAACTGATACTTCCATCGTCTGCAGCTCCCCCACACATCTGGACAAGGCATCGGCTGCCTTGTTTTCCACTCCTGGCCTGTACTGGATCTCGAAATCATATCCCAATAATTTGGGCAGCCACCTTTGATGCTCCTCAATCACCATCCGCTGCTCCAACAAGTATTTCAGGCTCCTTTGATCGGTCCCGACAATGAAATGCCTACCTAACAGGTAGGGTCGCCACTTCTGGATGGCTAAGACCATGGCCATCAATTCCCTCTCATAGACTGATTTCAGCTTGGCTCTGGCTGTCAACACCTAGCTGAAGTAGGCAATGGGTCGATGATTCTGCATGAGGACTGCCCCCAGTTTGTATCCTGAAGCATCTGTCTCCACTATGAATGCCTGAGTGAAGTCTGGTAAGGCTAAGACTGGTACCGTCGTCATCGCCTTTTTTAGTCTCTCAAATGCTGCTATAGCTGCCTCCCCCCATAAGAACCCATCTTTCTTCAGTTGTTCTGTCAGTGGCCATGTTATAGTGCCGTACTCTTTTACAAACCTCTTGTAGTACCCCATCAGTCCTAAGAATCCTCTCAACTCCTTCAGATTCTTAGGTAAGGGCCACCTCAGCATAGCTTCGATTTTTGACTGATCCGCTGCCACCCCTTCTTTGGACACAATATGTCTTAGATATTCCATACTAGTCTGGGCAAAGCAGCACTTCTTCAGGTTGGCCTTTAGCTGATGTTCTTGTAGGACTCCCAAGACCATCTTCAAGTGTTCCAGATGTTCTTCCTCAGTTTTACTGAACACTAGTATATCATCAAAAAACACCAAAACAAACTTCTAGAGGTACTGCTTGAACACCCTGTTCATTAGTGACTGGAAAGTAGCAGGGGCATTGGTAAGCCCGAACAGCATTACCAAAAACTCATAATGCCTCTCGTGTGTCCTGAAAGCTGTTTTGGAGATATCTGCCTCCCTCATTATGATCTGGTGGTATCCAGACTTCAAATCCAGTTTGGAGAACATCACTGCCCCATTCAGTTCATCCAAGAGCTCATCAATCACTGGAATAAGAAACTTATCCGGCACTGTCTCCTTCTTCAAAGCTCTATAGTCCACACAAAATCGCCAGCTCCCATCCTTCTTTTTGACCAGTAGGACTGGACTAGAGAAGGGACTTACACTCGACCTGATGATTCCCGCCTCCATCATTTCCTGGATCAGCTTCTCAATCTCATCCTTTTGAAATTGAGGATATTTGTAGGGCCTAATGCTGATGGGTGGCACACCTCCCCTCAAGGCGATGTCGTGCTCTTGCTCCCTTAGTGGTGGTAATCCCTGAGGTGGCTGAAACACCTCCTGGAATTGATGTATCAACGGCTGTATGGAGAGGGGTATATCCCCTCCCTCCTCCAATCTAGCTCCCTCCAAACGGTGCAGCTTTACCAAATATCCTCCACCCATCACTTGCATACTCCTTACATGGTTTTAAGAGAAACCATGGATTTGGATAGCCCTGCATCTCCCCTTAATCAACACCTTCCTCCCATCCACCATCAGCTCCATAGTGAGTACTCCCCAATTAACCTTGGTGTCTCTTAAGGTCTGCAGCCACTTCATCCCTAGGATGACATCTGTACTCTCTAATTCCACTGGGAGAAAATCTTTCCTCACCTAAATCTTCTGGATAGTCAGTAGCACTCATCTATAGATCCCCTGGCCTTTCTCCACCTTTCCCGTACCCATCATTGCCCCATAACAACTGGTATCCACCAATTTCACTCTCAATTGGTCGATGACCTGGGTGAAAATGAAATTGTGGGTAGCCCCACTATCAATCAGCACTACCACCTCCCTGTCCTCCATCTCCCCCTTTACCTTCATGGTATGATTCGTAGTGCATCCTACCACCGAGTTTAGGGAAACCTCGGCCAGATCCGGATGTTGCCTCTCCTCTATCTCCTCCTCTAACCCTCCCTCACCTCTCTCCTCAGTTTTCTCGTCATCACAGATGGTGAGAACCTGAAGAGTTCGGTCCTTACACCTATACCCTGGCGTATACTTTTCATCACACCTGAAACACAACCCTTTGGCCCTTTTTTTCCTGCATCTCCTTCTCCGTCAACCTCTTGAAATTTCCTCAACTTCCTTATCCTAGTGTCTTCTCCTTGTTGGTCTCACGAAACCCTCCTGCTGCCAGCCCCTTGGGTGCTAAGTGAGTAGTCGTCATCCGGTACGTGCCTCTTGAAGTTCTGCTCCTGGTTCCCCTCTCTAAGTTTTTCTGGTTTTTCACCAGTTGTGCCAACTTCATAGCCTCTCCCAAGTCACGAGGCATCATGACTTTCAGTGCTGCTCTGATGTCTGCCTTGAGTCCCTTCATGAAATTTTCCTCCAAAGCAGACTTTGATAATCGATCCACCCGACTGGCCAGGTGCTCGAACCGCTCCCGATAGTCTGCCACGGATCTGTCCTGTACAAGTGCAAAAAACTGCTCATAGAAATCTCCTCCCCCATCGGTTCGGAAACGTTCTAATAAACAGTCCTTGAACTCTCTCCAACTCCGTATAGGCCTCCTCTGGCCCTCCATTGGTACCATGATAATGCCTTCCCTCCAAACATAGGCCCGCGGCTGCCAATTTCTCCTCATTCGTCAACCCATTGACGGCGAAATACCTCTCCACCTTGTAGATCTACTCATAAGCATCCTCCCCTTCAAATATTGGCATCTTCAACTTTCTCACCTTTGGATCTCCCCTGTTTTCCCATATTCCACCATAGCTTCCGCTTTCCCAAGTGTTTTGTTCCCCCCATGTCTCCCGGCCTTCCCTTACACACTCATCTTCGAACCCTTCTTCACTTTCTTCCCTCTTTTCTCCAAATTTAGCAACCTTCCTCCCATAATTCCCCTCTTTTCTCTCCCAACCAGCCCCCCTTTCCCCATGTTCCCTACTCCCACGCCTCTCTCCGTACCTTCCCCCTTTTTCCTCCATGATTTCTCCCTCGCTTTCACTCCTACGAACATCAGAATTCGTAGTTCTTCCCACTGGTCCCTTTGCCTCCGATGCCGCCATTTGAATTTGATTCTCGAAGATCTTCTTCATCATCAGATAAAGATCGTAAACTTTGTTTTCCATCGATTACACTTTGCCTTTCACGGATGAGAGTCGATCTTCCATTGTGGCTTTGATTTGGCTCATTTCCTCTTCAAATCTTTCTTCCAACACGTCAATTTTCTTGGTTGCTATAAAGAATTCTGGATATTATATCCAAAATTCAGCAAAATCTCTTTTTCCGATCTAGAAATCATCGCTGAATTTCTATAAAATTCAGCCCACAGGTGTCCAGGAACATTGCTCTGATACCAATTTGATAGGAAATACTTGAGTTCGCAAGCAAACCTAACAATAATCGGTAAAACAGCGAGAAAATAGAAGAAAATTTTGGTGGAAAATCAATCAAACGCTAGATAGTCTTATAGAAAGCAAAGCGAAGCAAGAACGAAACAAAGATACAATTGATCCTCAATTCGGGAGGAGGATCGTGCTCTCCCAATCTCTAGACAAGAAGCCTAGAGCCCAAGACACCAAGAGAACTCCAAGGGAAACAAAAATCATGCATACCCCAACCCTAGCCTCTCATGCTATTTTATACTCCTCAATACATAATTCCTTCAATTAATTAAATCCTAATACAAGCTTTCATAATACATCATTTTCCTAATACCACCTTTCCTAATACATAATTTCCTTCTCTATTTTTGCCCTTTCTCTTCTCTTGCCGCCCTAGAGGGCCCCACCTGATTTTCAAAGAGGCGGTTTAGCCCGCCTCTTGTAAATCTGGGCCGGTTGGGTCAGTTCCACAGGAATCGTATCAGTACCTTTAGACGAAACAATCCATGGCTATCGACAAGGATTCTTCTGTCAGGTTGGGTCGACTACCTCCTCTAAGTAAGTAGACTAGGGACCATGATGACCCGGGATAACGGAAGCATGAGATCTTGATCGGGTCTATCTTCCATTCCCCCACCATCCGCTTTAAGTGCAAGATGATGAAAATTTTAATTTTAAATATTAAATTTTCAAATATCAAATCCATGCTGCTACTATATGTCAGATACATGCTATATATCTTATTGACGACTAGCCTTAATCAGAAGTTCTCTCTCGTTATTGGGAGGGGTAATTAACTATAGGGGCTTGCGCCTATAGGAAACCTGAACTCAGATCTAAAGTCCTCACAAAATGAGGGCGAAATCTCTAGGTAGTGTCTTATTTCAAACCCAATCTGCCTTCTGAAAATTTACCTCGGAACTTAATCCATTAAAACTCCCTCAAAAGAGGGGAGGTCGGGCCTCGGAGCCCACATATAACCATGAGTTATATTTAATTGAACTATTAAATAAAGGGCAAGAGTTTTACACACGATACTCTATTTTGCAAGAAAGCAAATGCCCCTGTGGCCTCTAGCTATCAATGTTGTACTTTTAATTGGACCAAAGCAACCTGAGAAGCTTTGTTATTCAAGCACCACTGTAAATAACGAATTCTCTTAGTGTCTATTCAGTTGCTATTTTTGTCTCGCAAGAATTTCTCCCAATTATAATCTTCTCGATAGGTTGTCTACCTTGACTCTCGAGCACGTTGCAGAGTCCCTCGGCTGTATGTGCTTCACTGCTTCCCCTTTTACGGATCGCTGCAGTAATGAACCTAGCCGAGTGGAGAGCTACCATGGTAGTAAAATCTACCTTTAGTGTTCATTGTTGAGCTTTTCTTTGTTGTTTAAGATTAAATATTTACTATCACCGAGCTTTTCCTATACTCTTCTGATAAGGAATTTTTCTTCATTCCTTGACAGGTAAAAAGTATGCTTTGGGGTCATATATAGACTAACTGAGCAGTTTTTGCTTGCTGTCTTTTAATCAATTTTTTTTCCTTTAATATTATAATGTCAAAACATCAGTTACTAGCTTCTTTTTCCTCCTAAATTTCAAAAAAGCCTGATCCATTTTACTAACATTTATTGCTTCAGAGCAGCAAATTGTTTCATTAATATGTCTGCTACTCTATTTGTCCCACCTTCCGGATGATTTCTAACAGGTTCTGACTGCTTCCTGTTGATCCCTGTATAACTTATGATACACAGCCGAACACCGGCGCTTTAGTTTTCACCCATCTCTGCAACTTTTTTTTATCCTCATGACCTCATCATCGTAGTTCACATCATTTCTCTCTATTCAATGGCATAAACTGCCACTGTTCTTATGGTCTTATGGTTTGCAGGATGGGTAAGCAGTGAGACCACTTTTGTACCTTCTCCATTGCTTATGGCTATCATATTTTATGAGAAGGTTTTACTACACTGCCCAAGTTTCTGTACATAGTACTGCAAATTGTTAAAGCTCAGCGTGAGATTAAGACTGACATTCATTTCTTTAGCATTGTTGATTTCTGAATCAATCTCTGGCTTGATTGATCATCAATGACACACCCATCATTTATATATTCCTGATTTCCTTGCAAGTGAATTATACTTTTCTCATTTTGCAGAAAATGATTAGAATTAGAAGCGAACCAGGGAACAGAAGGTAAAAAAAACAGTAATAAATATTTCATGTCAAAGTTGACAGTGAAAAACACATGATGCCATCATAGCCCTTATATCATCACACAGGGCAATCCTGACTGAGCCAGTCCCTCTCTTCAATAAATAACAGAACAAAAGAAAGAAGACAGAAGCAAAAGGCTTAAAAGAAAGAATTCATCCACAGACCCAGAAATTATACACCAGAGAAGGAAAGCAGGCCAAAAAAAAAAAAGGTTCAACTTCAGATTGAGCAATGGAAATCCTATGTGCTTCTACCATACTGAAGAGTCATTAAATGCTCGTCGCAAGGCGATACCGGCAGCAACGTCAACGATGTCGAAGCCTCTCGCACTTGCCATATGTTATCCCGGATATGCTGCAGCGTCAGGAAGGGGAGAAGAGGTTGACCCCGGCATGAAATCTCTACCTGATTTGGAGTCCATATGAATCAAGATTAGGTCAAGCAAAATTGGATCAGATGTCAGACACAAATCTGAAGTTCAAACTAATAAAGTTTAGTATACATTATCACTGAAGTGGATGAGCTCTAAAGCTTGCTTTTTCTTAGCCTTTTTCTGCCCATTCTAAGAGAGATTTTTACGTGCGGAGTCCAGACATATCCGGAGGTCAATCCGGATGCATCATGTCATCCAATACACTGTACATTGGGTGACATGACATATCCGAATTGATCTCCAGACATATTTGAACACCGCACGATAATAATTTTTCCCATTCTAAATACAATGACAATATAACAACAAAGGAATGCATTATGTGGCCAAGTTGAATCTGATTATGGTGAATAGCATTTGTGAAATGTGATCATAGGGTTATTTTTGTAAATATAATTTGTTCAGTAATGTACTCATTACGTTAAAGGCATTAGCCACAGTGTACTAATTAAGGGTTAAACTTTCTCAGTTAATGACACTTACATTATTAAGTTCTGACAGCAATGATTGTGTTGTAATAAGAGGTGGCGACGCTATGAGAAGCGTGACCCTTCAACTCTGCCAAACGGTCAACTTATGGCTTTGATAATACTCCTCGGTCAGCGGTCAGCCTACCCCTGCCCAACCTGCCCGGGCGAACTTGCTAATTGCAATCATTACGCTAACTCTCTCTCTCTCTCTCTCTATAATAGGCCTCAAATAAGTATAAACAGTATTTTATAATTTTAATTATATAATATATATATTTTCAGAATAAATGTAAAGGCATTCAGCCTATGCTACGCAATATTTTTTTCATGAACAAAAATGCAGTGTGCGAATCTCAATGCAGCACTGAGGGTCAGAATTGGATGACACGCCACATGAATTTATGAGCAGCAATAATAAAGTAATTAACATGGCTGAAACTGCTATTATTTTGTCTGCTTTGTAATAAATATAAAAAATAATAGCCGGCTAAGTCGCTTGCCTAATTGCCCATCTCTGATTAGCTGTTGTTTAAGCTTTCTCTGAAAACAAAGCTTTGTAAAGCATGAAATGTAGAGATGGAGAGAGAAAGTGCCGTTAATAAGTTTAAAAAAAAGCGAGGAGTGGAATCATAGGTAGCGGATCCAAGAAGCACGCCGGGGGAATCGGCAAAGAGTTCTTTATTTTCTCTTTATTTTATTATTATTATTATTTTTCTAATAAGAAAATCTTCCCTCTCTAACCTAACAAATATTACACTGCAACAAACGGCATGCACGTCTCTCTCACGTTAGCATCTCTCTCTCTCTCTCTCTCTCTATCTATCTCTATCTCTAGAAAAATTATTCAGTGCGGACACCAAATTATTCGGAGGCGAATCAGAACGCACCACATCACCCGATACATAGCCACGATCCACAACAAATGAGGGACGGGACACATTCTGATTCACCTCAGGACGACGTCCATATCCGCACAGAATAACTTCACCTATCTCTATTTCCATCTATCGCTTTCTTTCTCTCTCTCTCTAACAATCCCATCTCTCTCTTATCGTAGAAGACAAATCAAGTCAATATTTCTCTCCTACACATAAAATTTATTCTACATGTAAGTCCAATAATTTCCTGACCCATAAGGCTTGGACCAGTAACCAAGAAGAAACAATAATCTCAGAAAAAGAAAAATGATGAGAAGGCAAAGACCATAGTACCACAAAATTATTATAAAAGTGTAATTTAAACTTTAGGCGTTAGGTCTGTTATATTATACTGATTAATTTACACTAATTCTATAATAGCATCACACAGAATAATAATAGATATAGTAAAGCAAAATATAAAATTTAGCCACAAAATGTTTGTTAATTCTGCTTACCTAATATTCACCTCTTTCTAGAAGAATAATTCACTCAATATTCTCTATATTAATCCATAATTTCAACATAATTAACAAAGAAATTTAACTCATGATATCCTGATCAAATTTTGATTAGCAAAAATATAATACATGAATAATTAATTAAAATTTATATTATTTATTTTAAAATAAATTTAATGTAATATTACTCTTTATTAATATATTTATATAGCTGAAGAAATTGGTTCCTGACCATGCATTTGTTTGATGAACAGCTTAAAGAAAGAGCATGTGGTTTATGTTGCAAGAAAGGAATGTGGAGCACACAAAAAGTAGGGCAAGTGGTCCCTTGTTCTTGGTTTCTGTCTCGTAATGCTTTCCTTTTTCATAACTTGGGAATGATTCTGCCCTAGACATATACAACTCTCTCCCACACTACAAATGCTGCTTTGTTCTGTTGAGGATGGGAGGATGTGGGGGCCTTCACATAACATCGCAACAATAGTGCAGCACTCAAGCCTTTGTACTAACTCCTCCAATGGCAACCTCATAGAAAGAGAACAGCACTCATGCCTTTGTTAGGTGTTCATAGGCTGAGGCAACGAAGGTGAAAGCGTGATGACACAAGGCCATATGAGGGGCATGCAAATGCTTCGTAGACGTGTTATGTGCACTGCACTTTTCATGGCGAATATAATTAATTAATCTATTGTATTCCTTGTTAAGAGGCTTATGATTTAATTTGTTTTAGTGTTGGGCTCCATGCATGGCGTCAGACTCGGTTCCAAGTTTCGATGGATTCTATGCAAGTAGGATCAATATGATATTAATGAAAATAATTAAGTGGCTTAGGACATTATACTTGGTTAACATCTGGTTAATCAAGACATTAATTAAGAGAGCTTCGGGTAGAGGTGCCTACAACTTGAGACTTGTCAAATTTGAACTCGTTGAATATTTTGTGTCGCATTGAATGTCAATAAGCTACCTAAGAGATGGTTCTCATTAGGCCCTTAATATCAAATTTACCCATTTGGGAAGACTATACACCCACGAAACTTGACAATTGGCCCAGAAAACTCACCAGCTAACTTGAGGTTCTTACTAAAAGAATGTTGAACCTCAATCCAGAATTTGCCTAAAGTTCCTGGCAATCAGACAACTACAATCCAGACTCATATGATACATAACTAGCTATTTTGAGATCAACTTATGTGCTTTCTGTATAATCACACTATATATCCAATTTTATAGCATCGACCTTGATCTTCTTCTATAAGTACTTTCATTGGCCAAGCACAAGCACGAGGAATTTGCCACAATATCAAAATATTGATCCAAAACTCTAGCATGATAAAATCTCTCATGAAATATTTTTAGGACTCTCTTCAAAATATCTCTTTCTTCCTAAAATTTTCTATGTACCTCAGTTGGACTCAATTTTCTCTATTGAAGGGATATTGAGTTTTTTGTTGATCAATTCACCAATAGATTTATATAGAATCTTCCCCCCGGTGCCAGTAAGATCCCCACTAAGGGATGACTTCAAAGCCTATGTATAATATAAGACTTCTTAACAAATCTTGAATTTCAAATTAAAGAACTAATTTCAGACAATCAACTTATGTATGATATAAGACACCCCCCCCCCCCCCGCCCAAAAAAAAAAAAAAAACAAAGATTAAATAAAAATTACAAATGGAAATTAATTTTCATTTAATTCAAATTTTGATACACCAAAATCTAAAAACAACTAATACTAATGTTTGTTATATATAATGTCCTTTTGATGATATATCTAAAGCAATAAAAAAAAAACTTTTAGAAAAAAAAGATCATTACAACATCAATTCCTAAAATGGTAACTTGCATATCTGAAATAGCAATTGAAACAATTATCCTATGACTACATTTAAGCTCCTCCTAATATGCATCAGTAATGAGGGTCAAGAATGATTTTGCGGGGAAGATCTCCAACCAATATTAGCTATAAATTAACTCTTCAAGATGTTTATGAAAACTTAACCATCACGATGGCTTCCATTCTCAATTCATTAACTTGTCATACAATATCCTATGAAAATTTCTTAGGCATCTTGATAGGGAAACTAGTATACTAAATGAGCTTGGTTTCTATTCTGCTAAGGTGATCTACATCGGTATGACTAGAGACTTCAAATTTAGTAACTTAGTGTTCATGCTTACTTCAAGATTCTTAATTTGCATCAATTAGAAATTTGATCTTGACAAGTTGCTCCTACAAGTTACTCCTCATGGATTTTCATAGTGGACTACCCTTTACCCAACTTTCTACAAATACAGCTTCCCAAGAATCCCTAATTTTTCAATTGGAGTTTGAGAATCTTCCTTGTCAAAAGATGCATCTTCTTTAAAAGTTATAAGATTTAGCTCCTTTCTGCCATCGACATAAGTAACAATCTCAAATGAAATCTCCCCATCTTATGTAGTTTGATAAGTTGGAGACTTCATATTTTTATTACTTTGAATAAATTTGGGTGAAAAGGCCTACCAAAATGATATGAAAATTATGAGAAATTCTGATAAGAAAAATATTTTGAATAAACATTCTCCTAAAAGGTCCATTTCACTTAGTAAGAGTTATAGCTATGAGAAGATTATGTAAAAATGCCTAGATTCACTAAATCTTTAACTTTAGACCTTGGCAATGGTGCTAATTTTGAGTGCGCAGTTAATTATGTTATTGATTTTTCCATTATATGACTTAGTGGAGGATTGTATTGATCTTAGGTACGTTGGATGAATATCTACCTATAGACTTCAGATATATCAACAACCCTCTTAGCTAGCTTTTTTGACTGGTTAACTTGGTGGAACTTTCATCCGCCTTTAATCTTTAGTCCAAGAATTTGGATGATCATCTCCTCCATCTCTTTCAAATGGTTCAAGATTAGCTTAGAGATCAGAGATTTACTAATGAGGAGTATCAAATTTGAAAATTGCAAATAGTTAATTTATTTATCTCTACTATAAAAGATGGCCCTAGAGTGTTGAACTCGCAACAATGTTATGCTTTTATGAGAGTTTTAATTCTAATTTTTGTAGTTGGAATAACTTTCATAACATCTTTATGGACTCTCCTTAGAATGCGAGCACCCTTAGTAATAACCTCCTCACCACAGGAGGTTTTCTCAAAAGTAATATTCTTAATGCTAGAGATTCCCTCAGTATATACTATATATCATACTTGATAGAGGACCACACTCCTTTTGGCATCTTTTGATTGACATGATACCTTCTCTAGTGTAGGCACCTCTATTGACATAAACTTCTTAGCATAAAGGAAAGCCCTTTGCTTGACAAGGAAACAATCATTTTCCAATGGCAAAATCATCCAAAAATAGCTAAAATCTATTGAAAATTTTAATTATTAATGATTTCATTAGGTGGAAAATACCATGTTGGAAATACTTCTAAGTGTGTAGAAAATCTTCTATTAATTATTTTTGGCAACTTACCGATGAATAGACTCAAAAACTGATGAATGGCGGAGTGAAAAATCACAGGCAAGAGCGAACCCAATAATTTGACTCGAATTTTTGTTGTACATCCCACTAGAATTCGGCCTAAAATTTTCCAGCAAAATTCTAGCCAAAATTACACCGATAAAACTGCTAGAATTATGTTCGCTTGCAATGATGACAACATATGACAAACAATAGTCACATTCTCGTCTGAACTGAAATTAAATTTTCCAAGTGTTGTCCTCTTTAGAGTAACATAAAAATAATCCTATACATGGCACTGTGGCAGACAAAAACATGCATGGACTTAGATAAACTATAATCGTTAGAAGTGATTACTTTGTTTATTGTGGAAGGCCTTAACCTTATGAACTTGAAAAACAAGCCAATCATCACCCGCTAGCATAATTTATACCTAGGCATTTTGGGGTCCAACCATTTTGAACGGACCTCTTCTACTAATGTTGTCAAATTCAGTCATGAAAAAAAAATAATCTTTAACACACTTCTACCTTTATACACACACCTAACCTAACAGAAAGCCAACCACCCTTAAATCTTTACAAATTACAATTCTCTCGAACAAGTACTGGCTAGCAAACAATGTTTGCTAGAAAAATATGATGATCACGACAATTTGATTGTCATATGGAAAAAAAAAAACATGTTTCCATATAGGCACTGCATGTACGCCTCCATATGTTTTGTTCAGATCAAATTTGCTAAAATCTGCGAAGTTATACTTAATTGATACGCGTAGTTCACTTATAAATGTTGAAGGAAAGAAAGCTGTAACAAGGTAAGCTACTTAAGACCGTTTCAACTCAACCAACATGAATTTTCACTACGATTTCTCCATGTTGGATTATAAAAAAACAAATTATTAACTTTGATGCTCAATCGACTCATACCCTGCAGCCTACGCAACCAAGTTTTTATATATTACACATACGTGTCGTGCAGTAGGACGGCAAGAACAAGAAGAATGTTTCTATGGCTTTTCTTTCTGCGTTCATTATTTAACTTAGCTTCTCCTTACATCACTCAAACAACTACGCATGAATTTAATTTTGCATACAGCGCATAACTTTACAGTGAATCTAAATAAATAGGAAAGAGTTGAATCTTACTGAATTAAAAAAAAAAAGAACTATATTATGTGATAATATAACAGAAAATAGAATTAGAAAGCTGTCACATATCAAATAAAATATGCAACTTGCTAGCATTACATAGGTATCATGGTAGTTGCATCTATGACTTTTTTGAGAGAAAAAGAATGGAAGTTGGTAGCTTTATGTGTACTTCATCCAATTCATGTCAACAAACTGGAAATAATAGATGCATGTCATCAGTTCTGGATGCTTTAGGTAGAGATGAACAACTAGCAAAACATAATCATTCCTTTTTTTAAATAGATATAGCAGTATTAATCATTAAGAAGTGGTATGTGGAAGATGACAATCCTCTCTTCATTTTTAATTATTTATTAAACAACAAATTGTTAACAAAAAGAGAAAAAAAAAAGCAATAAAAAAAGACTACAAATCGTCGCTTTCGATTAATATATGTTACTTTGCTTCTCAGACTAAAATAAAAATAATATTTTTTAAAGATGTACCAATAGAGATATATTGTAGTTCAAGAAATCACATTTTAAAATACTTCACATTGTGCTCACCTTCATCATTATTATTTTAGTAGTCTTATACAAATTTTATAGAGTTTGTTTTATAAATCCTCAGCTTTCATTCTTCTTTGTTGTGTTGTATGAGTTGTTAAATCAATCTTATATAATTTTTTTTTATATTCAATATCTCTTCATCTTATCCTTTTATATTAATTTCTCATCGAATTGATATATCTTTCATCCTTTGATAATTGCGCTAGCTATCTAAGTCTACTTTCACCACTTTATCTTAATGCCTTAGTAGGTGTTACACCTATCATTTCTCTAACATAATCATTAATTTAACAATTTATTCTTTCTATTTTTTATTGCATCTATCTTAACATTCTCATTTATAGTTGTCAAGCCTAACTTTATATGTCAACGATACCTTTACTATGTGATATTTACATTAATTAATTTAAGGGAAGTTATATACATACTGTCACAAAATTCTTATACATTTATATATCTGATATCTAAATTTTTATATTTACTTATACACTATTTAATGTATAAATCACATCAGAACAAATGCATGAAAATATTTGTTTAACTTTAAATAAGTTAATATTAGTGGTATTTTTATGTGATTTAGAGAGTGGAACGTTACATAAGTAAATATAAAGATTTAGATGTGTTGAAACGTAAATAAATAAGAATTTTATGATATGCATTTAAATCCCCCTTAATTTAAATATTATTTTCTAAAATTTATTTTCATATTTGCATGATTAAAAATGACATTTTTTTATTTCTAAGTAGTATCATAAGTACACGCATACATAAACTATGATAGAAAATACCAATCATTATCTTATGAAAACATCATGAAACTTCTTACATAATTTTTTGAAATAAAATATATCCACTACAAAATAAAAATGACAACCTATATAGTTGCGTGGAGTAGAAAACCATATAAGAAAAATAGTTGGAGAGTTGCGATGATGAACGTCATATCTACACTTATTATAAAACTAGCAGGAAAAAAGATCTTCGATGCTAATCTGACATAACATACATAACTCCTTCACTGTTCTTGCAATATCTGAAGCTCCAAAAGCAACATCGATCTCCAAATAAACTTCTAAGATGTCGATGTAAGTTCCATGCATGCAATATGCTATTATGGATAAGCAAAATGCTCTTTTAAACATGCAAAGATAAGAGAATGCAGAACAAAAATAAAAATGCAGCAACAAACACTGATGTGGAAATGCACGATTGACCGATTTAAAATGTTCTACCAATAAGAAATTCTTCTCGGTCCTTAATTCCATGAGCCTGAGAAGTAGAGCTCTTTTACTAATCGTGGAGAGAAAATTGTTTCCAAATGGAAAATTTTTAGCTTGTTGGAGAATAAAAATTATTTTTTCACAGTACATTTGTGCATATTTGAAGGTATTATACATGTATACTTGAGCATGTTTTCAAGAGTGCAAGAGAAGAATATTAATATGTAAAAATCCTGGATTTGTTTTACTTTTTCTTGGTGTAATGCTTTAACCACCCCCAAATTTAACACCAAATTAACATATAAAACAGAAGAAAAATAACAGATATGTAGACTATTGAAATTAATACATGATTTATATTCATTCTAATGAAATATTACTCATAAAGTTTTAAATGTTTTACAATTATTTGTTTATTTATTTATTTGTTTCTCTGATGAATCATGACAAGCTTCAAATCTCACATACATGTATCGCTTTCATACATGGTCGTGTTAACATGTGGCCTATGCGTGTAATGGAATTATTAAAATAAAATAATAATAATAATTATTATTATTATTATAAATAACTGAAGTCAGATATATATATATATACAAAGTAAATAAATGCAAAATTAAGAAGGTCATGCATCTTTGAAATGGAAAAAAATGATTAGGCTTATTAACTATTAATGACTAAATCTAACGAGCCTTCGTACGTGTTGCGTCTAAATAAGATTATGCTAAAATTTTTCCGTCAATGGATGTCAATCTTGCATCCTTTCATGTGTCATGATGATTCCTTCGAACCTAATAACTCTATACCCATTAATGCTTGTTTTGCCTTGCCTATTGGTACAAAAATAATTATTTTGTTCTCAATATATGCCAAAATTTAACCGTTGAAGTATCTGTTCGAAGGACAAATGCTATTTTCCTATTATTCCTAAACTTATCATTAAATTCATGTTTAGGATGGTCCATAGCTTTCAACGAAGTTAGGTGAGAGAGTGAGAGAGAGAGAGAATGAGAGGGAGGGAGAGAGAGAAAATAAGAGGGAGGGAGAGAGAGAGAGAAAATAAGAGGGAGGGAGAATGAGAGGGAGAGAGAGAGAGAGAGAGAGAGAGAGAGAGAGAGAGAGACTTGAGGCATCTCCCAAACCTCCAACCATATGAACAAAGACAGAAGTGTCCACAACAACTTACCTTGATAAGTAGCCAAAGTAAGTTTTTTTGTTTAAAAAAAAAAAATCAGAGGATTATGAACTCTTAAAAAGCCATACAATACCCTAATGAATTCACATTGCTTCCACCATTTTTGGCAGCACAAGCCTATACAAGTAGCTGTGTGTCATAATGAGTATATGGACTGAGCTAATTATAATAATATATATATATATATATATATATATATATATATATATATATATATATATATATATATATATATATATATATTAATGCTCTAACTTAATAAATTAAAGCACACTTACCAAATAAATTTCCTACACAACCGAGCCACTAATTAATGAGCTAACAAGCACCAAAAGCAAGCTCTTAAAACCCTAATCATGAGGAACAAAATGATGTTCCACTCAGACTTACACTCCACACCATGACTTCCTAATGAAGAACCAATCTAATACCACCATGAAGAACCTTTTCGGTTCAAATGTTCTTTTCACCAACTTATGTTAGGAACAACATTATACTTCTTCATGATTCATTTCCATGCACTCCTATGTCCTTTTTTTCTATCTATCCATTCCCAGCCTTAGCATTAAACGAAAAAAGAAAAAGAAAAAGTGCTTAAGTCTTTAGAGCGAGCATGCATGATTTGCATTAAAAACAAAATAAGAACCTTAATAATAATTAAAAAAAAAGACAGCAAATATAGTACCTCTGATTCATCCTCAAGACCAAGCTTGTTCACCAAGTACTTCTTCAACAACCTAACTGTCATCCTCCCATCCCTACACAAAGATAAAGTAACTAAGAATTAGAACCCTTACCTTTTAAAACCAAGCCATGAGGTCCTCCAAGAAGAAAAATAAAAGCAAGTAGAGAAGCAAGAGAAAAAAAGTACTTGATCCTTAAGTAGCTCTTAGGAATCTGAGGCAAAAAGGGCTCCCTCACTCTGCATTGAAAATGTCATTAGAAATTGAGAGGAAGAAGAAAACCCTAAGTCCATACTCATGATGAAGCCATCCAAAAGCCCGCATAGAGATAAATGCTCAAAAAGCAAAGCTAAAAATTCAAGCCATCTTATTATTGCACACATTAAGCATGAAACCACAAAAGCAATTCATTATTACTTACTGGCTCTGTGAGGCTTTGAGCATGAACCAGACCCCGGCCTGAGGTCTCGCCGGCGTGCTTACCAGTCTCAGCTCGCCCGAGGCCGCCACCGAAGAGCTTTCGAATGGAACCACGAAGCTACGAACCGGCGGCAAAAATGCCGGAGGCCCGACGCCCATTGCGACACTGCCGGCATTCCAAAACCCCCATGGCGCGTCTCGCGGATAAAACACGCCGAGATGCGGCGGAGGAGGTGGTGGAAACATTGGAATATTCATGGGCTCCGGCGCCGCCGGCCGGGGAGCAAACAGCTCAAGCTCCGTTGAAAGCGCTACCCTCACTTCCCTCAACGGCGGTGCTGATGAGCTACTCCCTGGCGAACGGCGGGATGTCGGTGGTCTAATTCCGACGCCGACGCCGAGCTGAAGCCAGCCTTCACAACATTGATCTCCGGCGTCTCTGTTGCTGGTCCCGGCTTCCTCCTCCTCCTCCTCTTCCTCCTCTTGTCTCTCCTCACAGTTCGCCAAACCTCCCATGAATTCCGGCGATCTCAGAGCCGGCGGCGGCTTCTCGAAATCGAAATAGGAATCCGAAAAATATCCTCCATAACAGTCGTAGTGTCGCCGGAGGAGGTTTCTTGCCGGTACCATGATTTCATGAGCTCTTTTGCTCGGCTGATCCCCTCCTCTCTTTTCTTGAAGAAGAATAAGACGACGGAGAAGATAAAGTAGTAGAAGCCATGGAAGAATCAGGGAAGGGGACCCTAGCTTTTCATATACATGAAAGGATTAGCTAAAACATGTAGTAGCCTTTTTCATGGTGAAGGACTGATGGGAGGGAGAGATAAATGGGTTGAGATAAAAGGCGAAGAGAAGAGCTTTTGGATCTGCCTTTCTATTAATTCCTCTTCTTTGGAAGCTTGTGGTGATCAAATAGTTGCAGACAGACATGAGAGAGAGAGAGAGAAAAAAAGATATGAAGAAGGCAGTCTTTTATATATATATATATATAGACACATGAAAAATTGTTAAAGTGGAATTTAGAATAGTTGAGGATTGGATCCTTTATAACAAAAAAAAAAAAATAATAATAAAAAAACTTTTTATAATTATTTGTAATATTAAAATTGTAGTTATAAATTATCTTATTCTTATGCATGTGATGAAAGCTTTATCCTCTAAATTATAATTTCAATTATTGTAAATATATTTTAAACATCCTAGAAATTAAAATGATGAAGATGATGTATCATCATTACATCTTTTTAACTTTTTATGAAATATATAATCAAAATTGTGCAAAAAAAGCTCCATATAAATAAATTTAAAAAATATTTTTATTTATATAAAATATGAATTTCTCAGGCCTTTCTATATATTAAATTTAAAGATTATACTTTATATAATTTTACATTCGGTTCAAACTAATAAAAAATATTGACAGTTTCAACCAATTTCAATCAAATTATATGTTTTCAGCCTTTGATTAATTATAAAAGTGTTGGCATTGTTTGAAATTCAATAGAAATTTTTAAACAATCAAAACTATTCAAATTTACAGAAAAGTCAACTAAATTATAATATTTATAATTCAAAAATTATGAAAAACTTTTTAATATTTACAATTTCTAAACTTTTAAAATATAATTAAAGAAAAATAACTACCATCATTTTAATCTTATTAATTTTTTTCTCTCATAATTTTGTAGTGGGGCTGAGGTTTCGTTTCAGATAATTTTTTTAATATTTTTAAATAATTTTTAAAAAATAAAATAAAAATAGTGGTAAAAAATTATCCCAAATCTACAAATTGATTTGGAATAACTTTCTCATTATTTTCATGATAAAAAAATAATTAGTAAAAAAATTTATATATATGAAAGATAGCTTTTCTCTATTTTAAAAAAAATTTATTTATAAAAAATATTTTTAAAATTATGACTAAAAAAAGTAATTCCAAAAGCAAAAATAAAAAAACTTAAAATTAAAATCTAAAGTGGTTTGAATTTTTTGTTTAAATATTTATTTACTTGAACATATATAATTAATTAAAATAATACTTATGAATATTAAACTTAAAAGTCGAGAGGGCTACTACTACTAGTCGTGGGGAGAAGGGCAGGGAGAGATAATTATGATTAATTAGGGGTGACACGGGAATTAAGAGGCTAATGGTGGATGGAGACCGTGTAGGAGAAACAGATGGCGCGACATGATTATCTGGGCGCGAGGGGCGGCGGGAACAATTTAAGATAAAGCCCATGTGTTTTACAATATTTACGGAACTGTCATGTCTGGGTTCCGGCACTAACCCCCATGGTTTCATCATGTTGGTTTTTCTTTTCATTTTTATTTTTTTAATTTCTTCACGACCATTCATGGAAAATAAAAACAAATGAAAAGAGGCAAAGGGTGTGGGGCCGGGATGGGAAAGGGATGGCGATGTGCTTTTCAGTGGACTTTTACATTTTAGCCCCTTAACTTCTTGATAAATAGTCCTTACGAATTTTCCTTTCATAATTTTGATTTGTGGAGTGCCATTCATTAAACAATCGTCGTAGTCATTGTAAATGACAAGATTTAGGCTTCATTTCGTATAATTTTTTTTATTTTTTTAAATTAAATTTTTATAAAAATTAAAATTTATATATTAAAAAAATTATTTTAAAAGTAGTAAGAAATTTTGCTCAACCTAATGCTTCGTTTGAGACGATTTTTTTATTGCTTCTTAAAACAAAATTTTAGCACAAAAATTTTAATTTTTGCATTAAAACTCTGTTTTAAAAAGCAATTAAAAAGTCGTCCCAAACGAAGCCTAAGTCTTTTTCTAAATTTAGTAGGGTAAAGTTAAGGTTTCATTTGAGCCAGCTTTTTTTAATGCTTTTTAAAATAATTTTTTAATAAAAAAATTTTTATATCTAAAAAATATTTGGTACTAAAAAATTAATTTAAAAAGCAATAAAAAATCTATCTCAAACAAAACCTAAATGCTATTAGTGGTAGATTTAAGTATATTGCAAGATAGAACAAATTAATGGTGATGAAATTATAAACTCATAGTGACAAAGGTAAGATTTTTAGCAAAAGAAAATAAAAATATGTATGCTAAATTGTAGAGGTGCCAAATTTTTACAGAATCCATAATTATTAAAAATTTCAAGATAAAAACTTTTACATTTGGTATGATGAGCATATAGACAATTAAAAGGAAAAAAAATTACCTGTCATAATGATAATTATGGGGAGTATATTATGACTAAAAGCATGAGGCAAGATGAATATGTTAGTTTTGATAAGCTCTACTAGTGGAAGACTATTTATTATGGATGATCTGCACTATGCTGATCTACTTTTAACAGGCCTACCATTCGCCACCTCCTCCCCTAAGGAGTTACATATGTTGTGGGACTTCCCAAACACCTTCCAATGCCCCCTTGTCTTCTTGATCTAATTAAAGGTGATTTGTTTTTTCATGAGGTAATTTTTTTTGGAGAGGCTCTTCATGAGAGTTAGCAAGGCATGCTATTTGTGAAAACTTTAGATGTGTCATTGACTCCCAAGTTCAAGATGTTTTTTTTTTGGGTTAAAACACGAATATATTAAAAATATAAAAGACGAATACACGGAGAGAAACAAGCTTGTGGGGGAAAGACTTCCACTTCCTAAAGACAAAAGGGGAAGAGATACAACTTGAAAAGCACCCCAAACCAAGTCGCAGACAGAAACAAAATGAAACAAACCCCTCAAGTGAGAAGAAGGACCTCTTCATTGGTTTGTATTACGCAACAAAACCCAATACAAACCAATGAACAGAGATCACTCGTTAAGCACTTGAGGGGATCAAGTCCCCGCCTGTGAAATCTGTTGAAGTCTTCTTTCTCTTCCTAGGGGAGGTGGCCAAAACACTTAAAGGCCCAATTCAGAGGAGCTCTATGTCCAATCGAGACTTGGATACTCTTGGTTGTTGTTTGCGAAAGTTCACAATCCTATTAGAAGTTTCTTCCATTTGCTGTAACTTCTCGTGTGAGAATTGGATAGGAGGTTCGGCTTGTGGACGAGTGCCTTGTTTTGTAGGAGCCCTTGGTTTGCCTTTCCTTCTCCGGGTGACTAGGTTTCAAGCTCCAAGGGAGGATTCATCCTTGTCCTCACTTAGAAAGGGCTCTTCAACAGCTTTATTCTTCGGCTTAGAAGAAGGAATGGGTGCATGGGGCGCATTCTCGGATGTGACTTGCCCCTTGGTTGGCGGCGACGTCTGCAATGGGGGCGATTGAGGGCCACGGGTTGGAGCCTTTGATAGGCAAGCTCCTTTGGCATGACCAATGAAACCACAATTGAAGCAAAAATTTGTAAGCCCTTCATATTCGACTCTTTGAAAAAATCGTCCATGGTGCCCATTGATCCATACCCCAGCTTGAAGCTTTTGAGAGAGATCAATCCTAACACAAATTCTTGCATAAGATGATCTTCTCCAAGTACTCGTGTGGGAGTCCATCCATAGAGGTTCCCCAAGCATATTGTCAAGTCGAGCGTATACCAGTATATGAGAGGAAGCTGTGGCAAACAAATCCAAATGGGTGAGTGGAGACCTTGAAGGGAGTTAGGAGAGGAGTTGGGAGTCCATCTATCCATTCCAATGATGTTGCCGGCAATAATCCAAGGCCCACTCATTAAAATCGCATTCCTAACTTCAATACTTTGGAAAATGCAAATGAAAGAATTTGGCGTGGTGGTGATGATTTGAAAGTCTCCAAAGTTGTACCAACGTCGTTTGAGTTCACTGAGAAGATAAGGGAAGGCAATTCGTTTGCCAAGAAGCTTAGCCACAAGCGCTCGATCAAGCATGGCCAAATTAGCTTGACCAACATTTCTCTTCGGTTCCATGGAAACACCATCCGAGGCAATGAACGTCTCCCGACTCATCTTATCTAAAGGAACCAATTGAAGTTTGTTCCAAGTAAAAGAACCGCTAGATAAGCCCCCTACAGCCGAGGTAGAGGCCTGTGCGGGCTGCTTTGGCAGATAATCCAACCCCTGGGCCCTTGGGGCATTTCCGCGAACATCTTGTGGGTGCGAACCTATAGCAAAGGGCTAAGAAGCTGATGTATCATGGGGAATTTTACACCTAGAGCTAGGAGAAACCTTCCCAAACATGGCTGCATTCGAGCCACAAACCAATCCATCAAACACCCTCACATTAGGAGTAGAATCTCCACACGGGATTGGAGAGTTCGTAGGGTGCACCTGGGAGGCTGCGGGCTATACATGACCAAGCTGCATGGGAGGCTGGACGGACCTATCGGAAGCTTCAAGATGTTGTTCTCTTAGGTTTAGGGTTAGCTTTCTTACTGCTTTTTGAAGTAGCTTTTTAGTACAAAAATTTTTAGTTTAAGAAATTTTTGTATAAAAAAGCTGCTTTAGAAATGAGTAAGAAAGTTGTCCCAAACGAAGACTTAAGGTTCGTTTGGAACAACTTTTTTATTACTTCTTAATTCAGCTTTCTAGTACAAAAATTAGAAAGCTGCTTTAAGAAACATTAAGAAAGCCGTCCCAAACGAAGTCTTAATCATGTAAGTGAAAATCAAATATAAATGATATTATCACATGCTTTGAATTCGATCTCTTTCTTTAGGAAATAAATTTATACTTTTTTGAGTTATATTTAATAACCATAATGCTTTTAAAAACAGTAAGATAAATGTTTTTTTTGTAATCATATCATTAATTGGCATTATTTTACTATTTCTTATCCTAGGCCTATTTCTTGGAAGAATAATTTATAAAAATATGACCCGATTGATTAAGAATCTCTTAAACTAAAATAAATATATAAGAGTAGCATTATAAGTTGGTGGAAGCCTTATGGGCGTATCTGACCATGTATTGTTGGATAACAACTTAGTCTACACTTATTGAATCATTGAAGAAGAGAATGCGCAACTCAAGCAAGAAGAGCTCAATAAATTTGATGAGAGATGCTTACAAGAGCATGAAAATCTCTAGTTATATTACAAATGTATGACACAGGCCTTTAATTGGTTGATTTAACCTATAACTTTTAAGGTTAGAGACTTGGTCATGCTATTGTGATGACCAATTAATCTTAAACCCCCATAATTTTAATGTAAATCTTTATCAAGTGAAGATTTCTTCGTAGTAGAGCAAGTATACTTAGACAACTCTCATAGTTTATAAATCTTGTGGGTCATTAACTTATAATAGTTATAATTGCCTTTTATTTAGAGAAATATTATTCATGAAATTTTTTGAATTAGCAATTAATTGAAAAGATTGGGTCTTATGTAAAAAATCACATATCCATATCAATATGTTTCAACGAAAGATAGTTTACTTCGCATGCTCACTTATACAATATTGTTATAGGATTATGTGTACATAAATTCTTTATGCCATGCACTCATTCAATGCAATGGTCTATCTACATCTCTTGCTCAAAATTGTAACGTTTAATGCATTTAATGGGTCCAAACAAAATGCTTAACTTCTTTAGCTTAGCCCATAGAATGCGCCCATACTATTTTTTCTAGTATGAATATCGTATTTCAAGAGCACTATATGAATAATTTCATGAAAAATGAAATATGCAGTATAAATGACTCATTTCTTTTACATCTTTTGCCCAACATGGCACCCATTGATTGAGGCTAATTATTTATATCAAATTCATCTAAATTACATCTCTAAAGGAGCTAGTTATCATGCTTTGTATTTGTTGCATCTCCAATAGATTCAATTGTTATATATTGTTCTTGTAATACACATGCCTTCTCTTAGCCCTTGGAACAATTCCAAATTATCTTAGTCAAGTATGAAAATTTTATTTCAAGAATCTATATTTTGAGACTTTTGTGAGAGACAAAAGCCTTAACGAATCATCCTTGCTTTGCCTCTTTACATAACAAGCATCCAGTTGCATTAAAACTAAATTATTATCATCCTTTTTTTAAAGTTGAATCCCTTGTGGAGTTTGCTCATTGCATTTATTTCCCATATGTTGGGATTTCTTGAGGAGGAAGGAAGCTTTCTTGAGCTTCTTGGATGACAGGGAGGGAGGGAAGAATGGTATAGAGCAAAACATTGAACAAAAACTTTATTAGCTTGGCTTTTAAAGAGGGCAATATGATATTATAGATTTTATGTCTATATATAGACACAAATGGAAACACTAAAGCTACAAAAGAACCTAAAGAAAGTACATCTATATAAAGCTAACAGAAAATACAAAAACATAGTTAAGTTAGATCACAAAAAACTCTAACAATCTCCACCTTGATCCAACTTCTTCTTATTGGCCTTTATAGAACCTCTGAATCAATCCATTTATCCCCTGAATCTGCTGCCACTGTCAAGTTAGTATCCTTTTGAGTTTAGCTCTTTACCATTTCTCTCTATTCGAATAATTTCTCTTGAAATGTCCCTCTTTGTGGCAAAGATAGAACTCCTTGCTCATTTTCTCTTTTCTAACTTCAGATCTACCCCTAACCAACAAAATATCGCCATTTTTTCCCTCCTTAATCTCTGATTTCTGTTGAATCTTCTTTGACATCAATACTGACTTTACCTCGGTCATCGTCAAAGTCTACTTTCTATACAATATTGTATAAATAATGTGTTCATGAGCTTTGGCAGCGAGCTAAGCAAGTTGATGCCCTGATCTTTTTCATCAATCAGCACATCAACATTCTTCAGATCAAGAATTATCTTGTTGAATTCATCCATGTGCTTTCGAAGATCCTTTGATTCTTCCATTTGAAGGGCATACAGTTGCTTCTTTAATATTAGACGATTTGCAAGATATTTTTTTTCAAGAACAATGATTCTAGTTTCTCCCATACCTCAATTGTTGTTTCTTCCTTGGCAACATCTCGTAACACCTCATCACCAAGGGAGAGTAAGATTGTGCTGTGAGCATTCACCCGATCAATTAATGCAGTAAATCCATCTTTGGATATTGCCTCCGATAGCCCTTAATGAACTAACAATACCTTTATCTTGATCTGCCACAGGCTGAAATTATTTTGTTTAGTGAATATGTCAATCTCGAATCTTTGTATTGACATGATTTAGAAATAGAACTTGATTTGCACTCCAACGGCACCTGCCCACAAGATCTGCTATGCTGCCTACGAAACTTAATTTTGCGTAGCACTAGTTGGCTTGACTGTCGCGCTCCAGCCCGCAATCTGTTTAAATGGCATGCTTCAGCCCACCTTCTGTCTGCGAACTTTGTTCCACTTGGCTGCACGTGAATGATCCTAGCGCCCATAACCTCGCCTCAACTATGAACGTGAGCCAACTTTCCGCTCCACCTCATGCTAACTAGGCCGCATGAGAACACTGACAAGAACCCTGCACTGTGTACACTCTGGCTTTTCATCATGGGTGAATAGCCTACACATCGGACCCCTCCTCCGGCTTTTCATCTCATGGCCGAACCAGACTAGCTAGCTTCCCTTGCCGCACCGCATTCCATGCAGTCAATTGCGTGCCCCGTGCAAGTGACTTCACCTCTTCATGTTCCGTGTAACCTTGCTTTTAGAGCATTCGATGCCCTGCCTCTGCACAGAGCTCAAGCGCTCAGGCTCTGTCTTTGACTACACCCACGATCTGCAAGCTTCGGCCCACTCCAAAATCCTGCACCCGTACCAACCTTCAGTTCGACCATCGCCTGCATTTCACGCAACCAACCTCGCATGCCCGCACGCCTTGCACAATTTTGCTCCTCATGCTACACGCACATCTGTCTGCATATTTTCACCTCCCTCTGAGAACTCGATCCACACATGAACGGGAGACTCAAAATGTCTGCAACTCAAAGCCATGCCTCTTGATCCTTCACGTGGATGTCACCTCCTAGCTCACCTCCCACATGCTTATGAGCCTCCCTCCTCCTTCTTTGAACCTTTCTCCACCTCCACCTAGCTCTGATTCTAGATTTTTGGGATTTCTTGAGGAGGAAGGAAGCTTTCTTGAGCTTCTTGGATGAGAGGGAGGGAGGGAAGAATGGTAGAGAGCAAAACATTGAACAAAAACTTTATTGGCTTGGCTTTTAGATTGGGTGATCTGATATTACAGATTTTATGTTCATATATAGACACAAATGGCAACACCAAAGCTACAAAAGAACATAAAGAAAGTACATCTATATAAAGCTAACAAAATACAAAAATATAGTTAAGTTGGATCATAAAAAACTCCAACACAACCCTTTCTCAATAAAGCAATGTAAAGAGTAACTCATTGAGATGGTCTCAATGATGGTAGCTCTTACCCTCATTAGTGTAATATCCTTATATTGAAATCTAGGCATCAAAATTTGGATGAATATGATCTTATTTCATAAATCATTACAAGAATCTTTTATAAATTAAAATCTTATAGATCTTGCTCTAATTGTTGAAAATTTTCGTTAGAGTTACCAAAAATTCCTAGGAATAAAAAGAGATCACTATGAGGGGAAAGGAATATACCTCATCTCAGAGAATATGCCCTCCTTATGAGTTTAATATAAGATAGATGATATATATACATATATATATATATATATAATATGTCTTTTATTATGCCTAAGAAGATAGTCTATTTCTTATCACGTGAGAAGGTAAATACCCTTCCCTTGTGGTGATCTCTTTTAAGGAATATCATGAACATCAAAATACTAATAATTAAAAGATCAAGAATAATCTTGAAAGCTATAATGCAATATATAAAGCATGTTGAAGATTATTATTATTATTATTTGGATAGGAGAGGAGGGAATCTTCCAACATTTTAGTCTCTAGTCCTCCTCCAATTCTCAAAGCTTCAAACTCTTTTTCTTGCAAATCCTATAATGATATATGTATTCTACATATGTTTTTGCTAACCTCTTTTTTGTATGAGGTCATCAGGGCCTGTCTAAATTTTTGCTTGGTGATCCTAGGGTTGATAGTTGTCCACTTGTCAATCATAGAGACCCCAATCAGATTTCAATCTAGTCTTCAATCCAATTCCCACCCTAGACTTTTATCCTTCCTGCAATCATAGTCTAATCTGATTATCAAACTAACCTTAGTCTTATCTAATTCACCAGTCATTTATCTAACTATGATTGATTTGGATACTCCAAAACTCAACTAATCAAACCTAACATTTAGCTCAAACTCAGACTTTCAATTCAAAATTTAAGGCCAAAAGCCTAAGTCCTAAAACCCTTTTTGGGTGAATTTTCTATCACTTGGAAATCCAGTTAAATGACCTCTAATTCATGATCTATTAGTTACATATTGATCAGACATGTCCTGGAGTCAACCCATCAAATTTGAACTCAATCTGAGGTCTCTGGCCCTAAAAATTGAATTGATTTTCAAAGGCTACAAAAATTTCAAATATTTATGGCCTATGCCACTAGACCTACCACCTTTATGGAAATTGACTTTGGAACTCTCTCCAAAGCCTCTAACCACATCCATGAACTTTGTCATGACTTGTTGATCAATAACTTACATGTTGTTGGACTTAATTTGACCCAGGGTTGACCAGGGGTCAAAATGACCAAGATATCCTTTAAAGAGGGTTTTGGTCTTTTCCCCAAAATTCAATATAGCCTTCCCATATCAACCTTAAAAACCTATCCCAATGGATATTAAATATTATTAGGAATACATTGGACCTAAACCCACACTTTGGTTTGACCAAGTTAATCATGGTTGACCAAAGTGGCCCTTAAGGGTTTAAATAACCATTTCAAACCAAATGATCTCCCCTTGGCTTGGGACCTCTCCTATTGAGTTCATATGATCAATTTGAACTCAATTGACCCAACCCTTAACCCTAGTCAACTTGGTTGACCAAGTCAACCAAGTTTGACCAAATCTTCCATACACTTCCACCCTCTCAAACCCTTTGATCGAGACTTCACCAAACCCATTCAAATCTATGGGGTGACCCATTGGGTCTTTAAGAGACCCCTCTTAAAGACCCAAGCCTTGGGCTCACTTAGGTTAACCATTTTGCATGACTCAAGTGTCCAAAGAGGGGTTCATCTTGAGCCAAATTCCAACCCTAGCCTAATTGGATCAAACCAATGGTGGTATTGGGTTCCCCTTGACCCAATACACCTTCCCTAGTTGACCCAGTCCTTGGGTCAATTTGGGTTAGGAATTAGGCTAACCTAAAGTGGTCAAAACCACTATGGGTTGGGCCATTTCCCAACCTAGGCCTCACCAAATCAAATCAACACTTACATTGGGTGCCTTTGACCCCATACATCTTCCCTATCAACCCCTTGACCTGGCTTGACCAGGGTTCAACCTAAATGAACCCAAACCTCCCTACAACTTGGTCAACCTAAGCCATGTTAGGGAATTTATCCACCCCATGGCCAATTCAATTTATGGTTGAGTTCACCATGACATAACCTACCTCCCTTATCAAGCTCAAGCCTTGGCTCAACCTAGGTTGAGCTCAAATTGACCCAAATTGTATAAGTTTGTGTTAACCCGAGCCTCTCTATCAATCTAAGCTCCCTCATGGCCAATTGACCCTCCAGTCGAGCTTACTAGTTCCACATAATCCTGACCCATCCAGTTGCCGACGACAGCCGGAACAAATGGCAAACTAGCTCTGATGGTCCCCCCCTTCACGGGCTCTGGCCGAAGCTTCCCCAAGGCTTGAGTTTGACTCCTTTGGGCTCACATGACTCCCCGAGGATGTCCCATCCCACTTGGTGGTCATTAAATGGTTAGCTTGATCAATTCCGTTTGTCCATGGTCGTGGGGATCACTTGAATAGGGCATACTCACCCAGAGCCCCCCATTTGATTCCAACATTTCAAAAATACTCCCTAGAGCTCCCTGAGCATTTCCCTCTTGATCTCCAGCTTCCCAACCCTCCCCGACCAGCAGTTTGAGCGAGCTCCGAAAAAATTCATTCACCCTTCGCTTAAAATCGTATCTCCAGCCATCCTCCGATCTCGGTGTCTGAAGGAGAAGTCTTCGCCTCCATCCCCTCAAGCTTCCAAATAGAAAAAACTATTCGTTGGGGTTTTCTACACAGTGACAATCCATTCCTGAGCTCCTAGTTTGGGGGTAGTGATCAAGTGTGAAGCAAATCGTCAAACCGCCAAATTTTGACCGTTGTATTGACGGTTTGCATCGTTTAGATCCTTACTGTGAAGTTTGGTTGAGTTTCACCAGTGGGATCTTCCGAGTCAAGCCTGAGAAGGTTCACGACTGCGGACATGAGTGGGAAGTTGAAGATATAATCCAAACCGTTGATTGGGATCAATGGTTCGGATTAGATCCCGCAGTTCCGAAGCCTTTCTGATCATGGTCATCGATTCGTGATCCAACGGCTGCAATCAATTTAGCGTTTGCACAATCAGTAAGTAATTATTTCCCTTCCAATTGGACCGCACCGTATGGAAAAGCGTAATCTAACTGTGTAAATCCGGATTTAATTAATTTAAAAATCACATGAAACTTCAAAAAATCATATCTCCCTCCACACTTGACCAATTTAGGTGTTCTTAGGCTCATTGGAAAGATCTCAGGGAGATCTGCAAAAGTCCTATGATCCCAAGCCCTAATTATGCCTATATTAATGTCAATTGTAATTTGAATGTTTATGTTATTAATGCATTTGTGTTCTCAATTGGTCTCACCATGGCTTGGGGCTTTGGGATAATGATGGGTATGTCTCTAACATGTCTAAATGTCTTCTTCTCTGTTTGATGTGTTTAAGGGCATTTTTAACTCAATCTAAACTTAGGGGTTATAGTTTAATCCCTAAGTTAAAATTGGCTTCATGATCTCTCCATGAGAATTAGGGATTGGGTGTTTGTGTTAATTATACTTAGTCTAAGGAGTTTAGAGCCACTGATTGCATCCCCTCCCTTGCCCTAGGTAGTAACTTAAGAATTTTCTAAGGTAATCTAGTGGTTACCTTAGATGGTTAACCACCTTAGAAAACTCCATTTGGGTCAAAATTTTGGAGGATTAGACTTTGATATTAGGTGATCTCATGGTCCAAAATTAACTGGATTTGGTGACCATTTGTTCCACCAACTGGGAACCCCAAAATCCCTTCTTAGATTTGGCTGAGAACTTTAATTAATTCACTATTAATTTATATTAAGTCCTAAAAAATCAAGTAAACCCTCTAATTTCTCATAATTAAACCCTTAATCCATGAGAAATAAAAGCCCCATCAAATCAATTTTAATTTAACCTTAATTTAATTTTTAGGGAAAATTGATAATTAATTAAATAAATTAATTAAAAATATTTAAAAATTCTAAAAAATCTCTAAATATTTGGGAACATCCCCTTAGGTCATTTTTAACTTTTGAGGGTGATTCTAAGAGGTTTGGGACTAATATGAATCAAAATCTAAAAATCCCTTTACTTAGGCAATTTTTTAAAAAACCCCAAAAATACCCAAACTTTGAAAAATCACAAAGAATTCTAGAAAAATCCAATTTAATCAAACTAAAAGCCATTCAAATCTAATTAAAATCTAGTATTTTCTAAAATTATCAAACCTCTAAAATTAAGTCAAAGTCAAAATGTTAAGTCCCTGGTCAACCGTAGTTCAAAACTAAGTGAAAACTTTGAGAAATCATAACTTAATATAAAAAATTTCAAATTGAGCAAACCCAAAGCTTAATTACTCATCTTAAGGTCTAGTATCTAGGAAAAAAACTTAAATTTAGAAATTACTTTAATTTTAAAAGTCAACTTTTGACCCTTTTGTTAATGCATTTAAATAATTCCAATAATTCAAAAAAAATAATAATAATAGGTTAAAATTTTAGAAAATTATAACTTGATTAATAAAATCAGTCAACCAATATTTTAATACATAATCAGTACCATAAGATAAAGTTTTTAGGATGGACTACATTGAGCTGCGGGGCTAAGTGTCCTAAGGAGGCCCGATTCCTCGAGCCCACTATGACAACGTTACAAACGGAATCAATGGAGTGTAAAACCTTAAAATTAAGTGACTCTTAATTATTTTATCAACTTAAAATCCTTAATTCATATACATCAACCTGGTTTATAGGCTGGACTACCTTAAGCTCTAGGGCTAAGTGTTCTAAGGAAGCCTGATTCCTCGAGCCCACTATGTCAACGCCACGAATCGGTTAGTGAAAAATCTAAATTAATTAATCTTTAAAATTAGCAACTAATCAAATTAATTAAAATTCATTAATCTCTTAATATCTAATTAATTAAATTTATTTAATCAATCAACCTTAAAAATGCATTTTAAGATAAATCTTAATATATTAATATTTAAACTCTAACAAAATTTTCCCTTTTGACCTTAACAAACTTGAACATTAGACAACTTTAATAAATCACCCATTTTAGGTAGGGGTGTCAATTATTGACACGACTCGACAACCTGACCCGAACCTGACCTAAAAAATCTTGGTTAGGGTTGACCCATTTAACAAATGGGTCAGGTTCAGGTTTTAATTTTTGACCTGTTTAAAAAATAGGTCAGGTCCGGGTCAACCCGGTAACCCAAAGTTGACCTGGGATTGACCAGACTACCAAGTGCCAACTCACGTGTTGTGTTATATAGTCTGGTAGTCGCAACCTTGGTGTCTTGCGGCCCTTGCCCTAGCCCTCGCATGAGTCACGTCGAACAGTCAAATAGAGGAGCACTAGGCAATCGCTTGCCTAGCGTAGTTGCAGCCGCACCGATCGCCCCACCCAGCCACCCTCGCGTGGTTGCATCCATGTCTCTCACTCCTAGTCGTGCACTCGTGCTTGCCCAAGTCGTCGGTCTCACCATCTTGCATCGAAATCACGAAGCTGCATCGTGCTTGAAGCCTTGCAGGTATACCCTCACACATTGCAAGCTCGTGCAGCTCTCACGGCCTCACCTTGCGTGAATCGTGCCCAAATACCAATCTCTGGATCTCATTTACTGGTCGGGTCGGGTCAACCCGGTAACCCGCGTGGGTCGGTTCCAGGTTGGGAAACCTGACCCATTTACAAAAATGGGTCAGGTTCGGGTTGACCGGTTTATGGCTGGGTCAAGTCGAGTTCTACCCGAACCCGACCCGTTGACTTGTTGACCCGAGTTAACACCCCTAATTCTAGGACACATCCTAACCACACAGCCTTCTCACACACTCTAGATAGTTTGCTAGGATAACCAACTCTAATCTAGGTTAGGCCGGAGTTTACTTTTTACTATTATGTGCCAGGTTTTTTTAAGTTTTTATTGTATGCTGTGATTAAAAATTGATTGATGTGAATATTTTTTTACTTTAACTATAATATATGAATTGATGTGATGGACGATAGATTACCCTTAGGCTAGGATCAATCTAGTTGCTTATTGAGTTTTTTATAGGTGGCTACACTCATGTAGGACAGTAAAAGGAGGCTAAATTAATAATTATTATAACTGCTACTAGTGCTTTAGCTGCTTAGCCCCCAAATAAATAAGAGCGTTGCCAAGTGTGATTTACTTTCTATTACACACATATACAAACTGTTTGAGATTAACTTGATTTTAAATGCTTAGGATAATCCTGCAGGAGAGTCTAAATTTTTTATTTTATCATTTATGTAATTTGTTTAAAGTTAAGAGTTATGAACATTAGACATTGGGATACATAGATGCAAATTTGGATTTCAAAGAGGATAGGACACCCTTTAGGGGGATTGTCCTTTTCCATTGGAAGTTAAATTTTGGATAATTTTAATACCCAAAGTGAAAAGAACAACCTCCCCTTTGGGGGAAGGGTTTTCTTTTTCATTTGGGTATCCGGATACGATGAATCCGAGGAGCCCAAAGAAAGGGAGGACAAAGAGCTGAAGATAGAGAGTATCCCACTCAAAGTAACTTGCATTTGTCTTAGGATTAGAATCCGGGTTTGTTATTAGTTGTGTCTGTCCACTTTTAATTTCTGTAAATTCTAGGTTGTAATGAACAGACAATTTGCCTATGAATATTTATTTAATTAATTTGATTTGATTAATATGTTTAATTTAATTTGATTTCGATTAGATTTTGCCTATTTTTCTTAATTTTTTGGTAGTTTGCATGTTGAGTTTAATTTTAGCCTGGATTCGATCGGAGGCTCGTGAAGGCACATATAAAACTTTTCTACTTAAAATTAAAATTAAAAATTTTAAACCAACGTAGAAACTAATAATTTAAGAAGTAAGCTTAGGACCATCAGGAGTCAGCATAAGCATATTTTATCTTCTCTTCCTTGTTAGGCACCTCCCCTTAGAAATAAATTAAAAGAGTTTAAAATTTTAATTTCATTTCCTTTCAATCATTTTCACCCTACATAAGTCAAAGGATCAATTAGGATCAACTCTAGACGCCAGCCCTAATTATCAAAACTTTAATTATAACGTCCTACCACTCTTTCATGAAAATGACCAGTCTCATAGATTTTAAATTCAACAAGATAGTTAGCTGGCTTTCCAATCCAGGCCGGGGTAAGTCCAGGCTTTGCAATGTATTAGTTAGGTTCGGGTTATTATGGTTCGGTGTCCAATTTAGATTTAGGATCATAAGACCACAACCTTCAGTAATGTAGTCCTAAATTTCTAATAAATTACTCAGATTAAACGTTTTCTTAGTCTAAAACTTAAAGCCTAATACTTAGCTTAGGTCGAGGCACTTCTAAATTTATTTCAGAATCCCAAAGTGTCTCCTACCCCTCTTCTATTGACTCTAAAAATAAGTGCTCCAATTCGATCCAATCCTTGTTGAAACTTCAAATTCACCTCTTTTGGTATCACTCTTAGAAAATCTCAAAACAGAATTTCTATTATTATTTTAATCGAGAGTATTCATAGGAGACCCTGATCTCCTACGATATAATTAAGTATGAGAGCTTGCACTCGTAAGAGATTTAGAACCCACACCTACTTTTTTAAAAATCAATTTTCAAAATTCAATTAATTTTCTTTGGGAAAATTAAAATCAACGACGATCATTATCGTCATGTTTGAATAATTGATAATGAATGATATTTTCTTCCTTTGGGGAGATATATCATTCGTTGATAAACTTCGAATATGAAATTAATGATAATTCATCTAGATTATCATAGCTAGATATTTGATTGAACTTTATTTTGACCCTTCGAGGCCATATGAAGTTCTTTCCTAAATTTGGCTACAATATTCAAGATGGGATTTGTAATTCTAAATCTGGACCCCATTTTGAAATCTTATTTCCACCTCTCGAGGGATGTTCGATTTCTGAATTAAAATTCAATGTTAAGTCTAAAATTTTTCAAAGGAGATTAAACTTTCTAAAAACCCCCTTTTTTAAAATTCCTACACAAATAATTATTATTGGGGAAAATAAATTATAACACATTCTGGTAGCAAGGCATTCAAGTAGCAAAGCATGAACTTGCTTTTGGAGAGTGAGATTTATTTCCTTAATCCTGTATACATATGCTACTGATATTTGTATACTAGATCTTCTTGAATGTCAAAAAAATTATGATGATACTATCATTAAACATTATGAAGTGCAACAAATAATGTTGAATACTTAAATTTTTATTAATGTTTTATTTCATGACTTAGGAAGAAGGTAGTGCATTTAAAGAACTTTGAAAGTGCAACTATATATCTAGTTTCTTAGGTGAAAGGTTTTAGTCCAAGGGAGTTATTACTATGGGTGTATTCTAATGAAATAATGAATGCTCTAAATTTATAGTTATTTATCAGGAACACAACTCCTTTCAAGATATCAAGAAAACCTAATTATATCACAGAAAACATCCTTGCAATATGATCACCACAAGGGTGTGTGTGTGTGTGTGTGGGGGGGGGGGGGGGGGGGGTTGGGGGCAGGGGGGTTCGCCCTAGTCGCCTCCCCCTCTTTGCAATGCTCACCACGAGGGGGTTTTGCCCATTTCTAACTGAATTTTGTGGTCATCCGACCGCAGGGAAGTTTTCCTTCCTTCATTTTTGCTACTTTCATACCTGCTCTCTTAGATTCATTTTTTTCATTTCTATGTTGGCCGACTTAGTTTATTTTTTATTTCTTTGGTGGTTCTTTCTCTTGGTTTCCTATTATGATTTCTACTAGTTTGGGCCTTTCTTCTGCTCGTATAGTGGAAAATCCTAGTAGGCTGTTTGATCTAGGTTTTTTAGATTGTAAAAGTAAATTGATATCTTTCAAAAATGTTATTTTTGGCTCCTCCTCTGGTGTATATTTCCCTCATCTTAAAGTCTCTACCCATTGTGGTTTAACTATCCTCTAGATTTTTGAAGAGTTACTGGAGGCTTTAGCAGCTCCCTTTGCATTTGCTTTGATTGGAAAATTTACTATTCATAGACCAAATATAGATACTATTCAAAATTTTTTCTTTAATCTCAAGCTTAGTGGTAATTTTTTTAGTAACATTACCTGATCTCAAGCATGTTCTGATCAAACTGAATAACAACTCCGACTATAGTAGAATTATTGCCCACAGATCTTATAATACTAACGCTTGTTATATGAAGCTTATTAAGTGGTCTCCTTTTTTTTTTAATTTACTGTGGAATCCCCTACAATCTTGATTTGGATTTCATTTCCAAATTTGAGGACACATTTTTTTCTCCAAGAATTTTACATAGTTTGGGTTTTATATTTAATCATCCTCTAAAACTTGATAGTGCTACAAACAATGGTTCGAGGCCTTTAGTAACTAGGGTTCTTGTTGAACTTGATATTTCTAAGCAATGTCCTAATTGTGTGTGGATTGGTCCTAAAAATTTTTGATATGTCCAAAAAATTTTGGGTTTTATATTTAACCTAAAGAGGATTTTCCCCCTTTTTGTGAACATTACGAAACTCTTGGTCATAGTAAAAAAGAATGCTATATTCTTCATCCACATTTGAGGAAAGCATCAGTTGAAAAAAAACTACCTAGGGGAATGATACTAATGAAAATGCTAATATAGCCCCTAATTTAGATATGAACGTGGTTGCTAATGTGCCTCTCTCGAAAGCTGATAATCCCCCTCCTTCTGGGGAAGTGAATGTGTGTATTAATGACCTTCATCAGAGGTCGACAAACATAATAACTTGTATCCTCTTAAAAATCCTCTTTAGGTTAATCCTATTATTAACTCCACTACTATTTTGGGAGATGTGATCTCTTCTATTAATGGTGATGATATTGCTAATTCTGATCTTGTTATTGAAAATTGTATTCAAATAGCTCCTTTAGTTGGTCCATATATTTCTTTTGGTGATTAGGATGTGTCCAATTCAATACCCATAATTTTCATTCCTATTTCTTTTATCTCTACTGGTGAGCCCTAGCCGCCTCCCCCATCACTCTTTACCTATCAACATAGTAATAACTCCTTATAACTATCAATTATTGTATCATTGTATCAGTAGAGGACAACACCTAACCATAATATTTAAAGAAAGTCCATCGGCCCACCATCTTGTATAGGTCAATTAATCTCCAATCAAAGGGTCAACCAATCTTTACTTATCTTTTACACACATAACATTATTATCATAGTATTATAATAGTAATAGTGACCAATTGTTACTTAATCATATATCTACATTTATTTCCAATGTATTACAGTAAATAAAGTATAATGAGGGCTTAATTCAGAAAGTGTCAAAATGTACAACGATAAGAAACAGAAAATCCTACTGAGTAGAAATTTATATTTTCAGAAATTAACCAAATTAATAAAGATTATATATAACAATATTATGAAGTTTTAATTGAATTAAATCATAATTTTTTTCAAAATCACCTGATAAAAAATCTCATATAAATATTTAGAACGTTCATAATCTCAATTTCTATAACATATAAAAAGTTATATGGCACCGCCCCTTGACCCTGCGACCTGACCGGGCAGGTCGAACCCCGCCAGGGGGAGCTGCCCTCTTGGATCCCCAATATATCTGCGAAGCGTACGGTAATCATGGATATGAACAAATAGGGGTCGCTATTGACCCATTTTCTTATAGTGAAGGGTCGACCCAAATTCGAGGCAACACCAACAATTACTTATAAGTTTATCCTCCCCTGAAAATTAAGGCTGGTTCCGCCCCTGGTGGGCGGTGGTGGAGACGGTGGCCACTATGGGTGGTCAAGGAAGCACTTGAGCGGTGTAAAGTGTTCTCGATCAAATTGGGCAATAATGCTTTATCTAAAAATGAATTAAAATGGAATACATTGCATTTATTTTAGTTTACCTGGAATTTACTTTTCATCCAATCAAACATCAAAATATGAAAAAGTAATGCATTTACTTTACTTCACATTCGCTTTTCTTCCAACCAAACACCCCGTGAAGGAAAATCAAATCTTCTAAGAGAAAAGATAGAAAAATATGACATAAATAATGATTCAAAAAAATATTTTTGTAGTAGGCCAATGATTAGAAGAAAAGGGTTTTTATTTGAGATCCTATCTTCAAGCCAGCGTTCTATATAACCAAATCTTTTGTATGGGCTTAATAATTATATATTTCAAATAATTATAAATCTGAGTTTATAAAAACTTTATTTCATTTGATAAATTTCCAACAATATTTGCACATCATAATTTTCCATCACAAACTATATACTTTGCAAATATAATTATTTATGCCAACTTCCCTTTGAGATTCAATATTAAAATAATTTAAATAAATATTCATCTTAGTCTATCTGCTCATGAACTGTGCAGTTGACGTAGCTCGGCCCCAGGCTCCATTTTTTCTTGTTTGAGCTGGACCATGCTGTGACACGTACAGCACACATTTTCCTCTACCTGCAATGATGACAAGTAGGAGAGGACAAATACATACGAACTATTGATTTATATTTTTATATGAAAATTTGAGTGCTGTAGTTGAATAAATATTTTGGTATTGGCAATAGACTTGCCCAGATAAAGAATTGTTAATGAATATATAAAGGTGGTGACTATGACTTTCTTTCTTAACGTGCATGCATTGAATGTATGTTGGAATGTCAAAGCTTTGCAAGAAAATGTCTAAATTTGGTTGGATGATTTTTTTAATTAATTTCATGATTATTTTGTTAGTTTCAATGCGGCATATTACTGTTCCTATATTAAATTTTATGAACACAAACATTACTATTAATTAAAATTGGATAACAAATAATTTAGTGATGAAGAAGATGAGTACAAGCTCAAAGATAAGAAAGCAAAACATTATAGAAGTCCAAAAGCCTATAGAAATGTATTGAAGGTAGCTTAAGGATCTTTGAGTTCATACATTCAAATGTGGAAAAAAAATAAAGTATGATTTTCGACATTTTATTTATGATCATATGAACTACGATGATTTTAGGATTGGATTTATAGTCAAATTGTTCAGGAAATTATTTTCATGTTTCTAGGAATTTTATATTTATTTAAATTTTGAGGTATAATAATTGCTCGATTTAATTGAATATTTGAGTGATTCCACAGCTAATCAGTAATTTTTGTCATTGATATCTTAATGAAGATAAAATCCATTGAATTCTTTTTTTTTTTTAATAATTGGAATAGTTAGGGTGAGTCAATGAGGATTAATTCTAGTTTTTATGAATTTTTGTTGCATGCCAAAACTATTAATTATTGATGATATCACAAAACTGCCCAAATCCCATCTTTTCGGGCATTTAACTAATCAAGCTAACCTAAGTTGAGCTTATCACCACCTTCTTTCTCTTCACAATTTAAACTACAAATGCAAGTATCTGTGCTGCTCAAACCGACTGACTAACCAACTGGTCCCTTGGTATCTACTCACTTGGAATGATATCCCTAACCTTAGATCACAAGGATAGTTGTCCGCTGGATTTTGTCTGAGTTTTCTCTATATACTTTCTAGGTTTTCTATGACCTCAACAGGCTTCTAATTTACAATCCTTTGCATTGCAATCAAAGAGAGACAAATATTTTGACTTAAAATAATTGCTTATCAATGCCATATATTGGTGGCTTTAGATTTTGATCTACAAGCCTGCCGAAAATTCATATGATGTAAATACATCTTTGATACATGAACCATTTATTAGTTTGGATTGTTCTCGAGCAGAAAAAAATTAACCCAAAAATGTTCTAGCCTTGATCATTTTCAACAACCAATCAACCCCAGGCAAAATCTTCCAATAGAGAGAAGGGTTCGACTGCCTAAATCACCCACAAAGTCTAGGCAATTCATTCTCTTCCCATCCATTAAGGCAAGGAATCATCCCCACTACCATGTAATATTATCAACTCCAACACCTTTTGGCATTTTCACCACCATTATAGGATATGCTTACCATAATCTAGTTATTTTTGATAATATTAATTTCTTCAAATTTGAGGAGGAATAACTCCTATAATCTTTGACTAAAACTAGAAAAATTTGTATTTATTAAGTTATGCTCTATTATGTCATCCTTTTTGGATGCTTTCTAGAGCTCACTCTACAGATGAAAACTTTTGGGTGCTTGAATGTCTTTATCGAGGCTACATGCAGTCCCTGCTCCTAGTGGTTCTTCCCTTCAAACAACCTCCATTGTCCTTCCTTTGCCTCATATTATACCACTTTCACATGGATCCACCCCCCATACTATGGCCTCTCTTGAGGCACCTCTGATGGTATCTTAATGTTTTGTTCTCTCTCATCCTCATTACTCTTAATCCATGATGGTGCATCCCATAACTTCAACACATCTCCCAATCTTCCTCATTGGGGTTCACTTATAATCTTCCTTTATGGTCTCCTCAAATTTGGACTCCTTTCTTCCTTTAAAATATTATGATGCCACTATGGGTTACAACTTACCAATCAATTCACCTCCACTTATTATTTTTAGTAAGCTAGCTTTTCTTATTTTTTATTCCAAGACAATGTTCAATTATTATGGTTATTTACACATGAGGGAATGCTTCTATTATTTTCATAAGATATTGAAATGAAATAATTAGCTATCCCCTTTCATCTATCTTTAGTAAAGATTTTAGGGTGTGAGACCTCCTTTGTAGGCTATTAGAAATCATTTGACTATTTTTCTAATTTATATTATTAGGTTCTAAGAAACATGAGTATAAAAAAATAATAGTAGTTAAAAGGATTACAACATTCTATTATCATTGTTATCTATTTGGTTGTAAAAAATATATATATGTAAATATGAAAAAAAAATTGATTTATGAAAATATCATTGCTAATTACATCCCATTTTCAACACAATTAGTTTGTCTCCATCAAATGGTTCCAATAAATAATGTGGCTTCAATCCCCTTTTGCCTACATCAGCTGAACAATCTCCTTTAAAAGAGTCTAAATCTATAAATTAACAAGTTCAAAATGATCTGCTTCTTAATTTTTATAATGATAACCAATTAAATATTACAACTAATAAAGTGCTCAACAACCCTAACCCCTTGAAATTAGGTTTGTGTGATGGTAACTTCCCCCTCGAAGTTATTTTGCCCTCTATTTCAAAACAACCATCTAGCTCTCATAATGACCCAACTACTAAGTATATGCTGCTCCAAACCTCCCTACCCACCACATCCATCCAAACAACATTTTATTCTCATTATTACATAATTGGACATGATACATATATATATATATATATATTGGACATGATACATATATATATATATATATGTAAACAAATAAAAAATTAGATTAATGAAAATGTCATTACTAAATCACATTCCATCTTCTACATTGTGGTTTCAATCCCCTCTTGGTTTGTATCACCCAGACAATCTTCTCCAATAGAACTTCAATATATAAATTAATCAATTCAAAATAATCTTCATCTCATTTTTTATCAGGATAAGATTAACCGACTAATATTCCAACTAATAAGTTGCTCAACAATCCAAACCCTATGAAATTAGATTTGTGTTAAGGTAACTTCTACCTAAAAGTTATTCTGCCCTCTCCTTCAACACCACCATTTATCTCTCACAACATCCCCATTTCTAAGCTAATGCCACCCCCAACCACCTCCCTCAACCCCACAACAACATTATATTCTCATTGTTAATCAAAGTGCCACTTGTGAATGACATCCCATCTTTAACAAAATAAGATCTCCATTAAATGGTTTCAACAAACAGTATGGATTTAATCTATTTTTTGTCTATATCTCTCACACCCCAACCCAATCAGGATAGATCCCATTGTGTTGAACTGTGACAGGAAATTCTTAAGATCTAGTTTTAGAATATTCATAGTCTCTTCTAATTTCATTTCAAATAAAACTATAGACAACAGAGCTACTAAAATATCCAACTATTGAAAATAAACTCATCTATAAAATTTCTTTCATTTCATCAAAATAAATATCTACACTACAGTATATGACTACAAAACTGAAAATTTAACTAGCTATAACTATACAAAAAATCAAAATAGCAAAATACCTATCGACTTAGATCTGATCCTGAACTGCTAACCAACAGCATCTTTCCCTTTCCCAGACCCTAAAAACCACAAGCAACCAATAATTAATAAGCTACAACATCATAGCATATCACACAAGCCAATCAAAATTTTCAAATTCAATTTTATTAATATTTTTTGAATATTTAAAAATAGGTTAATAAATCATTGATTGTACTGGGAAAGGAAATCAAAGCATAATAATTATCCAATTACAATAGTGTTGAATAGATAAATCATAAAGTAATTTATATCACATAGAAATTCATATTACAAACTAATTCATATCACATATCCCAGTCCTAGACAAAATCTCGAAGGATTCTGGCCCCTTATGTCTCTCTTTTGTGCTTATAGAATCAGAACATGCCCGTAGGCACTAGAACATTACTTTATAGCCACCAGAACATGGCTACATAGCCACCAGAACATGCCTTACATGCATCAGAATAATCCTTGACATAGAAGGAATCTTATAGGATTCCAACCTCTTATAACTCGTAGTTGATGTTTTTTAATCATATAAGTATACATTTCATCACATAAGCATATATTTCATCACATTGTAATAATTAAATTCATCACATAAGCATATATTTCATCACATTATAACAATTAAAATAAAATTTAACACATGTCAAAATTTCATAATATTATTTAACAGTAGGCAACTGAAGTACTTACTGAGCAAATTTTTTTAATATCAAAATATAACCAAATTATAAAAGAATGTGTAAAATATTATTTTAAAATATTTATTGAACTACAGTGTTATTTAGAGTTCAATGGAAGAACATGACAAAGGAGAAGCTACTTGAGAAAAAGAGTTTGAGATGAGACAGTTGTACCCAGGTTTGTTCTGAAAAGTCGAGGATGACATTTTTCTGAGGAGGAGAGAGTTTTGACACCAATAGTTTCAACATTCAGTTCTGCTAGTTCAAACCAGATTGAAAAAATGTAAGATTTTGAACTTTTGATTTTTTACTATTTGCATATCTTTGGGAGTGTTTTAGTGCATGAAATTGATTGAGTGCGATTTAGAATATGTCCCAAGTGTTGCATGTGAATTTCAACAAAATCTGAGAATGACACTTTTGGAGTGTAGCGATGCTGGGTGTTCGAGCACAGCGGCGCTGCACTTAGCCAAGGTGCTAGAAAGTGACATTATGGTGTCAGCTCTCGAGTTGTTGCAGATGTTTGAGCGCCGTAGTGCTCCAATTTGAGCGTCACAATACTAAGCCATTATGAACTTATTAAATATTAAAAATTTCCATTTAATCCAATCATTTGCATTCGAGCAGCTAACGTGTAGGAGAGAGAAAGAAAGAGATTAGAGAGAGAAAATTAACATTTTGAGCCGCTTCACACCTTTTTTAGCCGTCGGAACTATTGGGAAAGTTGTTCAATTTGAGGTAGGTCACATTATGTCTATCTCAGCTTTTAAAAATATGAAATTTTATTAAATTAATATGTTAAAATTATATTTTCATTAGCGAAAAAATGCTTATAACTTTACAACGGTAAATCTTTCACTATGTAACTTTTTATATATTATAGAAAACATGATTATGAATATTTTGAGTATTTTTTAAAAATTTTATACTGGGGATGTTGGAAGTTATGTGATTTTTATTGAACAAAAAATTATCTGGGCACTGTAATAATATGAATATGTTTACTTATGCGCTGTTTGACATCAAAAGCTAGAATTCTCTCTGGTTCTTCTCTATAACTCATATTCGGACGTACCTCAATATCTTCAAGATATATTCTATTTCTAGAATCAGATTTTAATTTTCTTAAAAGTGACACGTGGAATACATTATGAATTTCTGACATATGATCTGACAACTGTAACCTATAGGCGGATTTTCCAATCATTTCAACTACTTCAAATGGTCTAACATATCTTGGACTCAACTTTTCTTCCTTGCTAAATCTATTAATGCCCTTTATTGACCTGATCTTTATGTATACAAAATCTTCTACCTGAAATTCCACAGCCTGATGCTTAGAATCAAAATATTGTTGCTTTCTATCATGTACAACCTTCAATCTATCTCTGATCAAATATATCTTCTATGTACCATCATCAACCATGGCTGGCCCAATCAAATGTCTCTCTCCCATCTATGTCCAAGACAGCGGTGTACGACACTTCCTACCATACAAAGTTTCATATGGAGTCATACCTATGCTTAATTAAAAACTATTATTGTAAGAAAACACAATTAGAGGAACGTGATATTTAACTACCACCAAAATCCAGAACACAGAGTCTCAAAAGGTCTTCCAGTACCTGTATAGTCCTTTCTAACTGCCCATCTATTTGAGAATGAAAAGCCATACATAAATATAGTTTCATTCCCAGTCCTTGATGAATACCTCTCTACAATTTGGAGGTAAACCTACCATCTAGGTCAGAAACTATAACCTTCGGTATACCATATAATTTAATAATCATGCACATATACCTCTGCTAATCTATCTACTGAATCAGTTTGTCAGATTAGAATGAAATGTATGGATTTTATTAGTCAATAATGACCCAAATAGCATCATAACCCTATCTCGACCTAAAAAAACCCATAGAAAAATCCATAGTAACATCTGAAAGAGCGAATAGGTTGTTAGACCTATTAATTATGTCCCTAGGCTAACCAAGAGGGGGGGGGGGGGGGGGTGAATTGGTACATTTAAAATTCTCTTAAAATTTTGGAAATATTTTTTAACACAATACAAAGCAAATCGTACTGTACGAATAGAGTAATTTTTGATGCTTTTCAACCACAGAAAAATAAAATACAGTGCAGTAAGAAAATGCAGTAAGTAAAATTAAAAAATATAAGAGAACACCATAATTTATAGTGGTTCAGTCAAACACGACCTACATCCACTCCCTAGAGACTCCTTCTCTAGGTATTGCATTATATCAAAGTGACTCTCCTTTAGCCCCCACAGCAAGATGGAGAAGCCTTTACAAACTCTCTTCCACCAAATCCCGGTGTAGCAGAGAACCGACATCCTTTTTCACCCTCATGGTGAAGGCAGAGAACCAACTCGTCCTTTCACACCCTCCTAGTGTCGGCAGAGAAGCAAATGTCCTTTTTCACCCTCCAAGTGTGGCAGAGAATCAGAAACCTCTCGAAGCAAGAGCCTCCAACGAGATTAGGAAGATGCTTGAAGTATAAACACTGAGATCCTCACTATTGGATAACCATGTGAATCACCTCATAATTTTTTCTTCAAGAATCTCTCAACATTTTCTCTCAAACACTCTCCCAATCACTCTCCCTTTCACTCTCAAGAAAATTTTTTGCAGAAGGATCTCTTTTCAAGTTAGTTTTAAGACCCTTAAGTACTTGGGATAAGAATAACCATCCAAAAATTGAATTTTTTAAGTTTCACACATGCCGATCATCCCGTACGATCGCATATCGTACTGTACGAATAGTTCAAATCACTGAATAATTTATCTCATACGATCCCATATAAACCTAACTCAGAGCCATTCGTACCTTAAAACTTTCTGTACGAACTCTATTTTGTACTATACGAATAGTTTAAAAAAATGAACGATTCATCCTGTACGATCTAGTACGAACCTAATTCAGAGCCGTTCGTACGTCAAAATCTTATGTATGAATTCTATTTCGTACTGTACAAATAGTTCAAAAAATGAATGATTCGTCCCATACGATCCAGTATGAACCTAATTCAGAGCCGTTTGTACCTCAAAATCTCTTGTATGAATTCTATTTTATACTGTACGAACTGAACTTAAAAAAAAATTTTCAGGCAGATAGGTTCGTTGTGGAGGACATATAATACTGATTGTCCCGTACGATACAATATCGTACTATACGATCAGTTTTAAAAATTAAGTTTTTCACTCCCCCATTGTGTGTGTGTGTACATAGTTATCCAACTTACAATTACACTCTCTTAGACTCAAGAAAATAAAAATACAGACTTCACTTACAGTAAATATTAACAAATGAACTTGAAGTCTTCAGAAATATGGAGTATGAATTTCCTGAAAAATATATTAGTAAATATAAAAAAAAGAAACTCCAATATTTGTTAGGAGAAGAATAAAACAAATAATAGGCTTTTGTTATCATCAAAAATAACTTGTATTAGAATTCACTTGAACGAACAGATTTGCAAAAATCATAACAATCTCCCCCTTTTTGATAATGACAAAATATTTATTGTTTGATTTAACAATTAAATTCATGTTTCTCCTAAGCTTCCATTAAATGTACGCTCCCCCTAGATAAATGATCTCCTAAGCTCCCCCTAAAGAAATGACCTATCCTAAATAAGAGATAAGAGGAGATTAGATGATCTAATACGAAATAAGCAAAGGGAAGAGGAGGATAAGAACAAACAAGACACGCAAAATAAATAAATAAAAAACACATACAAGTAAAAACACATATATATAACATGAATAATATGAATACAAATACATGTACATACACATGCAAAATAAATAAATAAATAAAATACCACACATAATATGACATCATAACATAAAAAAATACCACACATAACATGACATCATAACATAAAAAAATACCACACATAACATGACATCATAACATGCAACTAGACTTACATGCAACAATACAGAACATGTAACAAGCAAGTCAAACAATACAAAACTCCCCCTTTTGACAATAATAAAAAGGGAAGACACTCAAAGGAGTTAAGCATTTGAATAATGTTAAAGGAAGATTAACTATAATATTAAAATCAAATGCAAAAAGTAAAGGCTCAAAAAGGTCTAGATTGCAGACTATAATACGGAAAAGAAAAGTTGATCTATGGCAGTAATGTAATAGACAAATTAAGTAACCACAACTATTACATAAATGATAAAATAAAATTACCAGATCTCTACGTCAAAAGTGGCAATCATTGATTAGTGAACTTGGAGAAAATATTAAAGAAAAGAATAATTGACGACATTGCACATCTTTTCAAATGAAGGGACACTTAGTCAATGTTTGGGCTAATTTTGTGCCTCTTTATAGTTTTGGCGATATTGCGCATCTTTTATTATATGGCACACTTTATGCATCTTTTCAAGCTTTGCTCTTTTGATTTTTATTTTATAAAATTCTTTCCAACAACACTATCAACTGGTCACAATTACAATAATGAACACTTTGATATAGATTTTAAGAGTAATATTAAGACATCAAATATACAATAATTTAGGCTAAGTAACACATGTCTAAAATAAGATAAAGTAATATCTTCTAATCTACACCAAATTATAATGAAATCTAAATATTTTGAGAAATTAAATTATGCATTGAAAATTTTTATTGTAATATAAACTCAATTAATATTTTAGAAATTTAATCAACTATGGTCGATTATTAAAGATTAATAAATTTTCAGTCATAATCACTATCACAGAATAATATACACAAAAACTAAACTTCTTCATTTCACGATACGAATTTAAATAAATAACATAGCAAGCTTTTACATTTAACCATAATTTCATAAGACTAAGCTTGCCAATCTCCATACAACAATCAAAGAAAACTAACAAGAACAACAAGCACAACCAATAACAACTCATAAAACATCAAATTAACAACCAAGTTAAGCAACAAGAAGAACAACTCTAAAAGTCTGAAGGACCTTCATCTGGAGGAGGTGGAGGAGCACCAAACATAATAAAATAGCTATTGAGTGTCGCAATATTGGTGTTCACAGAATCAAATTGACCTCTAATCCACACCCTATCCTCATTATATTGATCGTCATGCTTCTTCAAATGCGCCTCCACATTATCAAATCTTCAATCAAGCCTATCAAACCACTGGACCATATCTTGATAGAAGTCTTAATTGGGTCTAGGTGCAGGTGCAGGAGCTGGTATAGGTTCGGGTTCATCCTCAGAACTATCTATATTTCCATCTTTCCCAATAGTGCTCGAAAAGAAGCATCAGTGAAATAAAGTGGCAGCTCAGATGGTCCGTTAGGGTGTCTTATATTGTACTTCTTTTCAAGGATGTAATAAATCACATGACCAAGGGTAATGTTCTTCTTTCTCTTCACACTAGCATGGCCAATATTAATAAGGTAAAATATATAGTTCAAAATTAATTGGGCTTCATCAATAGGTTGGTCAGACATAATCAAGTAAGTGACAGAAGAGAGAAGAGGGGTCATGTTTACTCTATCTCCAGCCTTAGGAATGATGGAGGACCTAAGAACATATTGGATTATTCGAACATTTTGGTTCAAGGTGTCAACTCGAGGAATGTGAGTAGGTTGGCTTATACTTCTAATGACTTGATTGACTTCGGACCAATCATAGTCCGATCGAGAAGTTAGAGTATGTGCCCGTATTCCCATAGTTTTTAGATGAAAATATTCTCCAAGGTCCTCTTTGGTTATTTCAACTCTTTGTTTTAGGATGTAGGAAGAGATTCTAGTATGATCCTGACTAAAAGTCATGTTGGCCAAAAATACATGAAAAAGATCTTTATTGAATGCAAAGATCAGAGTAAGAAGGAAAGAGAACTGGATAGAATCAAAAAGAGGCATTACTGCAAAATGAAGATTTTCTTGCAATAGAATGTAGGATGGGGTGACATACCTATAATATGCCTCTTTGTTTGGTGCACTTAGGAAGTTATCATCCTAGTCCCTTCTAGATAATGACCCTTTAGATTGACGCACTCTCTTCCCACTTACTGATATCTCTTTTAATGCTCTGAAAGGTTTAAAAATGAAAGTGAAATGAAAGAAAATGATCCTCATTTATATAGAAAAGCAATCAATAGTACTGTACAAAAATAGTTTGTATGAGACGAAATGAAATTCGTCCGGGACGAATCAAATTTCATACGGGATGAATATAAATGGTCAAAAATAAAATGGATTTTCATAAACTGCTCATCCCGAGACGTCCTTTCATACAGGCTTTTTGACTACCTGATCGTATAGACGATGACGTATTTGTCCGGGATGATTAAGATATTAAAGGATCGTTTAGGCGACGGTTAGGTTCATCCTTATCCAAATTGACACATGGATCATACATACGAAGATGTGTTCGTCCGGGACGATCAATACTAGTAACTGACACTAACTGTGGACCTACCCCATTCGTACAAATGAATCTTCTACAATCTTATAGTATGATAACCTCATCATACAGTACGAACAGATAAAGGAAATAAAGTTTCGTCACTCCAAACCTACAGGTTTTCAACACTAAAATAAAGACCAACACAAGAAATTTTTTTTAATTTTTTAAAGAAGACATATAAGATAACCACAAAACATAATAAACTAGAAACAAACAAACTCACAAATACAAACAAAATAAAATTTATAGAATTTTCAATTAAATATTAAGATCAATCACACCTAGCATTGTCCTTAACATGCTAAAAGTGTCAAACACTAAGGGTTTTGTGAAAATATCTGCAAGTTGATCTTTAGTAGCGACATTGTGTAGTTCAATTTCCTTTTTCACTATATGATCTTTTATAAAATGATGCCTTATATCAATATACTTTATTCTAGAATGTTGAATAAGATTCTTTGAAATACAAATGGCACTAGTGTTATCACAAAAGATTAGAATGGTACCAATAGAAAATCCTAAGTCAACCATTTATTGTTTCAACCAAAGCACATGTGCAACACAACTCCATAAGGCAATATATTCTGCTTTAGCTGTAGAAAGTGCTACTGAATTTTATTTCCTACTGGACCAAGATACTAAAGAATTCCCAATGAATTGATAAGTTCCAGAAGTACTCTTCCGATTAACCCTACAGCCTGTAAAATCAGAATCTGAGTATCTAATGATTTCAAAAGAAGAACTATGCTTAGGATACCAAATCCCTAAATTTTGAGTTCCCATAAGATATCTTAATATTCTTTTCACTGCTGTCAAATGTGATTCCTTTAAATCAAATTGAAATCTAGCACATAAGCAAACACTAAACATAATGTTTGGTCGGCTAGTTGTCAAATAAAGTAATGATATAATTATTCCTCTAAACTTCTTTTGATCAACAAATTTTTTCTTAGGATCCTTATCTAATAGTACTGAGGAACTCATGGGTGTAGTTACAGGTTTAGCATTATCCATTTCATACTTTTTAAGAATAACCTTAACATACTTAGATTGACAAAGAAATATTCCTTCCTCATTTTGCTTTATGTTAAAACCAAAAAAATATCTCAAGTCACCCATTAAACTCATCTCAAATTCACTACACATTATTTTTAAAAATTTATCACATAGATTTTTATCAGTTGATCCAAAAATGATGTCATCCACATATATTTGTACAATGAGTATTTCATTCCCAATTTTTTTCAAAAATAGAGTGGAGTCCACACTTCCTTTAATAAATGATCCTTTTAATAGGAAAGTGCTTAACCTCTCATACCAAGTTCGAGGTGCCTATTTCAGTCCATATAATACCTTTTTCAATTTAAAAATATGATTAGGAAATTTAAAATTTTCAAACCCTGGAGGTTGCTCAATATAAACATCCTCTTCTATCACCCCATTCAAAATTACACTCTTAACATCCATTTAATGTAATTTAAAATCTTTAAAACAGGCAAAGGCTAATAACACCCTAATTGCTTTAAGTCTAGCTACAGGGGCAAATATCTCCTCAAAATTAATCCCTTATATTTGATTATACCCCTTAGCAACCAATCTAGCCTTATTTCTTATAACAACTCCTGAATCATTCATTTTATTTTTGAACACCCACTTAGTCCCAACTACACTTTAATCTTTTGGCCTTTCAATCAGTTCTCACACATCATTTCTTTTAAATTGATTTAATTCTTCTTGCATGGCTAAAATCCAAAATTCATCCAAGAGTGCTTGATCTATATTAGTGGGTTCAATCATTGAAATAAAAACTGAATGATTTACTTCTTTCCTCAAACCATGCTTAGTCCTAACTCCTTTACTTGGTTCTCCTAAAATCAACTCTTTAGGATGACTTCTAATAAATTTCTATTCTTTAGGCAATTAGTTTTCTTCTTCCTTTTCAACCCTTTCTTCAACCTTTTGATTTTTAAGTTTTTGGGTTACATCCTCAACCTCATCTTCATCCAATTTAGACCATTCACTATTATAAGATTAATCAAAAATAATATTAGTGGTATCCTCAAATACCAATGTTCTTTTATTAAAAACTCTATAGGATTTTCCAACACTTGAATAACCTAGAAAGATTCCTTTGTCAGATTTGGGATCAAATTTTCCTAAGAGAGTTTTATCATTATTATAAATGAACACTTTACATCCAAAAATATATAGATGTGAGAGGTTGGGATTTCTACCTTTAATTAGCTCATAAGATGTCTTATTTAATTTAGATCTAATGTACACCCTATTCAACACATAGCATGCTGTGCTAACTGCTTCTTCTCAAAAATATTTTGGAAATGAATATTCTACCAACATGGCCCTAGCAGTTTCAATTAATATCCTGTTTTTTCTTTTTATAACTCTATTCTGTTGAGGTGTCTTAGAAGCTGAGAAGTTGTGTTCAATCCTATTAGATTTGTAAAAATCATCAAACAATTCATTTTCAAATTCTCCCTTATGATCACTTTGGATAGTTACAATTTCAAAACCTAGTTTTCTCTGAATCTAAGTGGCAAAATCTCTAAACTCTTTAAATGATTCACTCTTATAATTTAAAAATCTAATCTAGGTGAACCTAGAATAATCACCCATAATTACATATCCAAATCTTTTTTCTCCTAAACTTAAGGTACTAACTGGTCCAAATAGATCCATGTGAAGAATTTCTAAGGGCTTGCTAGTCCTAATTTCCTTGATTGAACTGAAAGAGGATATGACTTGTTTTTTTAATTGACATGCATCACACAAATGGTCTTTAGTTAAGTTCAATTTGGGTACACCTCTAACTAGCTCTTTTTGGATGATTTTCCTAAGATTTCTCATATTAGTATAACAAAGCCTTCTATGCTATAACCATGATTCATTAGATACAGTTTTCAAACAAAGAGCAGTAGAAGGTTTTACAGAAATCAAATCTAGTATGTAAACATTATTCACTCTATCACCATGTAACACAACAGTTCTATTTTGACTAATAACACAACTAGTAGGCAAGAATTTTATATGATAACCTTTGTCACACAATTGATTTATGCTCAACAGATTGTGTTTTAAGCCTTCAACTAATAGAACATTTTTAATCACAAAATTTCTAGAATTTCTAACTCTCTTGATAGTATTGTCTCCAAGTGTAACCTTGCCTCCATTCCTGACTTTCAGTGTTATAAATTGATTTACATCTCCAGTCATATGCTTAGAATATTCACTGTCTAGGTACCAAATACTCTCACGAGGTCTTATGTGAGAACGATCCTGCAAAAATATCAAACGTTAGACTTAGGAACCCAAACAAGTTTGGGTTCACCTCTAAATAATTTTAAAACAGATGCATGTGTGATATGCTTTGATTTATGCATCTTAGGTCTCCACACTAGGTGTGTTCTATGATGAATAGTATAGGTGTGAGAAATATGTCCTATCATACCACAAGAAAAATACTTTATTCGAGGAAAAGGATTCACCAATCTATTCATCCTGAAAGATTTCTTCTTAGACTTTGAACCAGTGGTCTTGTAGTAGGATTTGTGAAAATCTTCAAGTTTGAGTGGTTTTCTATTTTCTTTAAGTGCTTTTAATTGAACTTTAAGATAAGCATTAGCACTTTTTAGAATCAAATTATCAATCTTCAAATTATGCTCTCTAGTATCTGATTCTTCTATATAAGTTTTAAAATTATTTTCAAGTTCTGTATGTGATAATTTTAAAAGTTCATGCTGTTTGTTTAAATCATCATATTCATCCAATAGAGTCATGTGGTTGCTATCAATTAAAGTATGATCTTTCCTAAGAATTTTGTACTCTTTTTACAGCTCTTGATAATTTAAATTTAACTTAGCATGCAACTTTTTCAGTTTCATATATGCAGAACGAATGCGTTCAGAAACTTCAAATAGTTCAGCATAACTTAAGTCACATACCTCTTCTTGATTTGATTGATCAAGATTGTCAGCCATTAAGCACAAGTTTGTGACTTCCTCTTTAGGTGCTATTTTTGATGAATCTGAAGCTGAGTCCGCCCAAAAAGCTCGTTGAAGTTTCTTTTTACCCTTTCTTTCCTTTGGTTTCTCCTCGGCCTTCTCCTTGCTAGGATTTCCCTTGAGATTGGGGCAATCTGTCTTTATGCGTCCTAGCTTTCTGTATTCATAGCAAATAACTTCATTAGAAGCCTTAACATTCTTCTGGAACCTACCTTTGTTCCACTGTTGGCGTCTTCTTTACTTTCTTTTTAGGAAACTTTTAAATTGCCTTGCCATCAAGGCAATGTCCTCTTCATCCTCAGGTAGTGACTGATCACTTTCAGAATCATCCACCTTCAAAGTTATGTTCTTCTCCTTTCGCTTCTCACCTGCATCAATCTATCTTTGAGTCATAGATTGCTCGTAAGCAATTAGTGATCCAAGAAGTTTGTCAATATAATAGACATTTAAATCTTTAGATTCTATTATTGCAATTATCTTTACATCATATGCCATAGGTAAACAATGAAGTATCTTATTTACATTTTTAGCATTCATTAATTCCCTACCTAAGGTATGCAATGAAGTGACTATATATATAAAATATGTGTACATATCTGAGATTGATTCATTCAGTTTCATGCGAAAGAATTCATAATCGTGTAAAAGAATGTTCAACCTAGTTTGCTTCACTTCATTTGTACCTTCATATATAATGCAAAGTCTATCCCATATTTCTTTTCCAAATTTACAAGTAGAAACACGCATATAGTCTTCAGATTGAAGAGCACAGAAAAAGCTATTCAAGCATTTTGTATTTAGTTGTGCTAATTCCCTTTCTTCTAAAGTCCAATCAGCAAATGGTGTTTCAACTCTTATGCCATCTACAAGTCTAGTAGGTGCAGTGTAACCATCCTGAATAAACATCCACATGCGATAGTCAAGGGATTGCAGAAAAGTAGACATACGAGTTTTCCAGAAATCAAATGAAATATTATCAAACAAAGGTGGTCTAGTGATCGAGTAACCTTCTAACATGTTTCGGTTTCCAAAATTAACCATGATCGAATTTCAAAAAGTAATCTAAAAAGTGATTTTTGAAATAGGCTCTGATACCACTTGAAAGAGCGAATAGGTTGTTAGACCTATTAATTACGTCCCTAGGCTAACCAAGAGGGGGGGGGGTGAATTGGTACATTTAAAATTCTCTTGAAATTTTGGAAATATTTTTTAACACAATACAAAGCAAATCGTACTGTACAAACAGAGTAATTTTTGATGCTTTTTAACCACAAAAAAAATAAAATACAGTGCAGTAAGAAAATGCAGTAAGTAAAATAAAAACAGAAAAGAGAACACCAAAATTTATAGTTGTTCGGTCAAACACGACCTACATCCACTCCATAGAGACTCCTTCTCTAGGTATTATACTATATCAAAGTGACTCTCTTTTAGCCCCCACAGCAAGGCGGAGAAGCCTTTACAAACTCTCTTCCACCAAATTTCAGTGCGGCAGAGAACCGACGTTCTTTTTCACCCTCCTGGTGAAGGCAAAGAACCAACTCGTCCTTTCACACCCTCTTGGTGTCGGCAGAGAACCAAATATCCTTTTTCACCCTTACAGTGATGGCAAAGAATCGGAAACCTCTCGAACAATTTACTTGTAAGAGCCTCTAAGGAGATTAGGAAGATGCTTGAAGTACAAACACTGAGATCCTCACTATTGGATAACCTTGTGAATCCCCTCTTAATATTTTTTCATGAATCCCTCAACACTTTCTCTTAAACACTCTCCCAATCACTCTCTCTTTCACTCTTAAGAAAAATTTTCGTAGAAGGATCTCTTTCAAGTCAGTTTTAAGACCCTTAAGTCTTTGGGACAAGAAAAACCGTCCAAAAATTTAATTTTTCAAGTTTCATGCGTGCTGATTGTCCTGTATGATCGTACATCGTACTGTACGAATAGTTCAAATTAATGAATAATTCATCTCGTACGATCCCATACAAACCTAACTCAGACCCGTTCGTACCTCAAAACTTTCTGTACGAACTCTATTTCGTACTATATGAATTGTTCAAAAAATGAACGATTCGTCCTGTACGATCCAATATGAACCTAATTCAGAGCCGTTCGTATGTCAAAATCTCATGTACGAATTCTATTTCATACTAAATGAATAGTTCAAAAAATGAATGATTCGTCCCATATGATCCAGTACGAACCTAATTCAGAGCCATTCGTACCTCAAAATCTCCTGTATGAATTTTATTTAGTACTGTACGAATTGAACTTAAAATTTTTTTTTCATGCAGACAGGTTCGTTGTGGAGGATATATAATACAGATCATCCTATATGATACAATATCGTACTGTATGATTAGTTTTAAAAATTAAGTTTTTCACTCCCCCATTGTATGTATGTGCACAGTTATCCAACTTACAATCACACTCTCTCTGACTCAAGAAAATAAAAATACAGACTTCACATATAGTAAATATTAACAAATAAACTTGAAGTCTTCAGAAATCTGGAGTGTGAATTTCCTAAAAAATATGTTAAGACACACGAAAGAAAGAAACTCCAATATTTGTTAGGAGAAGAATAAAACAAATAATAGGCTTTTGTTATCATCAAAAATAACTTATATCAGAATTCACTTGAATGAACAGATTTGCATAAATCATAACAACATCTTCCCATTTTTACTCCAGAATGGGCAACAACTATAAGAGACCTCTTAGTCGGTGATGCTCAGCCTTCACTAACTGTTAGGCTTTACATTTTGATACAAAATATGTCACATCCATCTTCAATCTAGGCCACAAAAATATACCTTTCAGATCACTATACATCTTGCTACTTCTTGGAGGAATAGTGTAGCCTGAATACTGAGCCTCATACAAAATCTCTCGCTTCAAGTCTCCAAAAGTAGGAATCCACAATCAATTCTTGTAGAAAATAATACCAGAATTAGACGCATGCAGTTCAAATTTCTTACCAGATCTAATTTGATCAATCAACTTCGAATACTCTTTATCTGACTTCTGAGCTTCCTGAATCCTTTCTTATAATGAAGGTTGAATAATCATCAAAGCCAATGTATCAGAATCTCCCTCAATAGAAAAAATCACCTCCAACTTTAATCTCTTCATATCACGTATCAAAGACTCTTCAAAAGTAAGTTGAAGAAATGAAACTCTAGAAGATTTTTTTCTTAAAGCATCTACCATTAAATTAGCCTTACCAGACTGATACTAAAGAGTCAAATCATAGTTTTTGATTAACTCAAGTCATCTCTTTTGTACCAGATTTAGATCCTTCTGAGTGAATATGTACTTCATATTAATGATCAGTGAAAATCTCATATTTGACACCTACAAGTAATGTTGCCAAATGTTCAAAGCGAATATCACAGCAGCTAACTCCAAATCATGTGTCAGATAGTTCCTCTCACATGGCTTCAACTATCTGGAAGCATAAGCTATAACTCTGTGTTACTGCATCAAAATTTATTTTAAACCTCTCAGTGAAGCGTCACTAAATATTTGAAATCCCTTTATATCAGATGAAAGAGCTAAAACTAGAGCAGAAGTCAAACAATCCTTCAATCTCTAAAAATTAGCCTTGCACTTTGGTGTCCAAACAAAAGGTACTGACTTCTGAATCAGTCTTATCAGCGGTACAGAAATTTGAGAAAATCCCTTCACAAATTTCATGTAATATCCAGCCATACCTAAGAATCTGTGCACCTCAAACACAATCACATGCCTCGACCAATCAGTAACTACTTGAATCTTCTAGGGATCTACAGAGATACCATCACTACTCATCTCATACCCCAAAAAAAGAGACCCTCCTCAACCAAAACTCACACTTGGAGAATTTGACATATAATTGATGTTGTCTCAAAATTTCTAACACAATTCTCAAATATCTGGCATGATCTTCCTCAGAAGGAGAATAAACCAGAATGTCATCTATAAAAATAATAACAAATTAATCCAAAAAATCTGAACACTCTATTCATCAAATCCATAAACACGACTGATGCATTCGTCACCCCAAATGGCAAGACTAAGAATTCATAGTGTCTGTACTAAGTACTAAATGCTGTCTTCATCACATCATCTTCTCTCACCTTCACCTGATAGTATCTAGATCGCATATCAATTTTTGAGAATACAAAAGATTAAGCATGTTGATCAAATAGATCATCAATCTGTGGTCTAGGATACTTATTCTTGATAGTAACTTTATTCAACTCCCTATAGTCAATACACATATATATTGTACCATCCTTTTTCTTCATTAATAGGATAGATGCTCCCCATGAAGACACACTAGGATGAACAAATCCCCTATCAACCAACTCCTGAAGCTAAACCTTTCACTCCTGAAGCTAAACCTTTCACTCCTGAAGCTCCTTAGGTGCCATTCTATACGGAGCTTTAGAAATAGGGGCCGTACCAAAAAAATATATCAATACAGAACTCTATGTCTCTATCCGGTGGTAAACTAACTAACTCCTCAGGGAATACATTCGAAAAATCTTATACAACTAGGATATCAGAAAGAAGGCCAGACTCTATACTCCTATCCTAAAATGATTATAAAAATATCATGTAACCCTTCTTCCATAATCTATCTACTTTCATAGCAGAGATCAAATAGAATAATACCTCTCTAACTTCCTGAAACACATACTTTTTACTGCCTAAAAATAATATAACCTGCTTCTTTAAACAATCAATCTAAGCCTCGTACTGACTCAACCAATCTATACCCACAATAACATCATATGAAGAAATGGGTAATAAAATTCAACTGTATGTCCACTTCCTATCAGCCATCTCAATATCACATAAATAAAATCTACTAGCTAGCATACTATCTTTAGTCGGTAGGATGACATAAAGAGAAATAGGCAGTACTATTGAGAGCAAGTGTGGTAACTCAAAGAAATGCTTATAAAGAAAAGAATGATTAGCTCCAGAATAAAAAAAATGACATAGCTGATCAAAAATATAAGTTGTACCTATCACCACATCTGAAGTATCACAAGCCTCCTACTTAGTCAAACTATATACACATGGCTGACCTGGAGCTAGAGCAACAGTACTACCAGACTATCTCTAACCACTGCTAGACGGTCTACCTGCTATTGAACTAGAAGCATTGCCTCTACCAGCAGAACTCTCAGCAAATGTATGTAGAACTATCCTCGGTCTCCCTACCTTTCTAACATAACTCTTAAATCTAAGCTCAGATTATCGATCAAATCCTATCAGTGGACACTCAGCCATCTTGTGTCCAACCTGTTCGCATCTGAAACACTATCCAGTCATCCTGTAACACTGATTGAAGTGAAGTATACCATAAATCTGGCACACAGGTTCCCCACTGACAAAACTCCCAAAACTAGCAACACTGCCCCTGCTCGGAGTTACCATAGATGTAGACTATCCACCTTTCTAGACTCTTCAGGTACAAAAAATAATAAAATTCCTATCAACTCAGATCTGAACCTAAACTACTAATCAACAACCTCATTCCCTTTCCCAGATACTGAAAACCACAAGCAACCAATAGTGGCATATAACAGCTCAGTAGATCACACAAGCCAATCTAAAATTTTAAATTCTCTTTTATTAATATTTTTGAATATTTAAAAATAAGTGAATAAATCATTGATTGTATTGGAAAAGGAATCAAAGCATAACAATTATCTATTTACAACAATGCTGAACAGATAAATCATAAAGCAATTTATATCACATAGCAATTCATATCACATATCAATTCATATCACATATCCTAGTCTCACATAGAATCTTAAAAGATTTTGGCTCCTTATGTCTCTCTTTTATGCTTATAGCACTAGAACATGCCCGTAGGCACTAGAACAAGATTTTATAGCCACCAAAATATGGCTTTATAGACACCATAACATGGCTTCATAGCCACCAAAACATGCTTTATAGGCACCAGAATAATCCCTGAAACAGACAAAATCTTATAGAATTATATCTCCTTATAACTCCTAGTTGATATTTTTCAATCATATAAGCATACATTTCATCACACTGTAACAGTTATATTCATCACATAAGCATATATTTCATCATATTGTAACAGTTAAAATAAAATCTAACACATGCCAAAATTTTACAGTATTGTATAGCGGTAGGCAACTGAACTTCTTACTGAGCAAATTTTTATAATATCAAAATATAACCAAATTACAAAAGAATGTGTAAAACACTATTTTAAGACATTTATTGAACTATAGCGTTATTTTTCAGTGTTCAGATTACTTGATAGATACTAAATCATAAGTTGTGTAACTCAAATTCATAATCTTAACTTCGTTAATCAATTGGTTACAATTAAAAATCTTCATCTTATCAAGTTTTAGATTACTTGATTTAAATCAGACGTGAGGACCACCAGATAAAGTCCATGGACGAGCAACTAAATACTTGGTTGTAGACTTTGTACTCCCTGCTCTATTCCCAAGACGTAGGAGCTGTCATTAGTTCCGAGTTCCAATCAATTGTTATAAAATAGGCAAACAAGTTCTATGTGTAAATGATAAATAACTTGAAGAATTGAACCAATTATATTAGTTAAAAATAACTCTACATTTAATTCAAATTATGGTGTCTAAATTACAACTATTTGTATTGTAACGGAAGATAGCCTCATATTATAAATTAGGAAAAAAAAAGCACATCAAGATGTCAAAATTAGATTTTTGGGTCGGGTTCGAGTTCAATTCAAAATTAACTTACTTTTGAACCTATATGACACATTTAATAAAAGGGTTAAAATTTTGGACCCGAATCCAACCCACTGGCAACCCATTTAACCTAACCCTGCAACTTATTTTGTATAAAAAAATGATTTTAATATGGCATCTTTAAATGCTGAAATGCACGTGACCTAAAGTATAAAGTATATAGTTAGATTTCAAGTTGATTGGTTGATTTTGGGTTGATGTGTTGACTCAAACCCAACATGATATAATTGATAGGTCAAAATGGATCAGAACACAACCCCCATAATAAGCGGGTTGACCTAAATCTGAAATTTTCGGGTAGATCAAATTGGGTCAGATTTTTTGTTCACGTCATGTATTTACTAGGGGTGTCAAAACAGGTTTGCTGGTGGGCCTCAGGTGAAACCTAAAATTGACTTGCTCTTAACATGTCCAACCTGAATCTTACTCGTTTGTTCAAATGGGTTAAAAATCTAGACTCGAACATTTCCCTACCCCAATCCAACTCGACATGATCTGAACAGCTAACTTGGTTGGGTGCGACAGGTGAGCGTGAGGGCGCCGAGCAGGCAGGTGAACACGAGGACGAGGGCGAGGGCAAGGGCGAGGGCAGGGGCAGGGGCAGGGGCAAGGGTGAGCAATGACCGGGAGAGAAGAAGTGCGAGTGCATGACGACCGAGATGCGGGCAACGGGTTCGGGTCAAATAGGTTGCATTTGAGTTTGCGGGTTAACTAGAACCCGACCCATTATTTCAATCAGATCGAAAACTTAAATCCAAGCCGTTAGTTAAATGGGTCGACCCGAATCCGAAATTTTTAATTCTAGCTCGGGTCAAATTTTCAGATCGTGTTATATGTTAGCACCCCTAATGCATTGTAGTTTTTGTATATAGTATCTAATTTTTAGAATTATTAAAAAGAAAATAATAATATATTTAATTCTATCATAAATTGCGCAGGTTTTTATTTTTATTTTTTATTATTTTTATTGTACCAACGTGCAGGCTATTTCTGGTCGTGGAAACCTGCATTGTCACCCTACTCGTGGACTGCCAACTTCTTTCTCCATTGCTGGCGGTTTGCCTGAGCAGCACTAACTCACGTGACAACTGATTGCTACTATCTCCAATTTGTTCTATTGTCAATGGTCATTTCACCATGACTGCGAACCCTGAATGAAATATATAAATATATATATTCTCATTATATTTTATATGTGTTTATCCCTATGAATGGAAGGCCATTCCTGGTCACACCAACCCTTCAGTCGTGGCTCATTGGAAAATTCCAAGCTTATTTTATAGGAATTTTCATAATATTACATTTATTTGCAAAAGGTCCTTGCACTTTAGCTATATTACACTTGCAGACATTAAAAATTACATGTTTATTTATACTAATGTAATGCTCACACTTGGAATAAGAGAGATGCACATAAAGGATGTGTGGGCAATTTTGACATTTTGAAAAATAATGTGGTGGAGTTTGCTTAGAAATTTTGTTAGGTGAAAAATGAAACTACTCACAAATATACTAATTTTTATTAAAAAATATTTTTTGAAAAGTTTTTAGAAATTAATAAATGATCTTGAAAGATGTAATTATTGTGATAAAGTCATATGTAATTTTAATTTAGAAATTTTATGATAGGCATTCCTCCATGAGTAAGGGATACAATAAAATTTTTAAATTTGTTTTTGAAGGTATAATGACAATGTGAAAATGCTAACACTCAGAAAATCTGAATTTTGAAAATGCTGAAAGTTTGTGGGCTAATTTTTTTTATAGTAAATGGAGTTTATTGAAAATAGTTTATTTATGAAATTTAATAATTTTTGGAGCATTACACAATTTTGGTAAATTTCTAAGTTTGGATTAAAAAATAGTGAATTTGATTGAGTTTTGTGTAATTATTAAAATTTGGCTTTGTTCTTTGGATTGTGGAGCTTCTTGAGACTTGAGAGGTTGCATATGGTATTTGATGAAGGTCAAGAATTGTAAGAGTGTTGTAAGACAATAAGGATTCCCTTTTCCTAGTAGGGTGTGTGCATATCAATTCCCTTCTAACTTAGTTAATGTAGAAAAATTAGCCCTCTATATGATTTTGAGTTATATTAAAATTTATTCTAAATCAAGTTACATCACTCTACACATAAGTTTTGGTGATAAACAGAGTGCGTAGCCAGTCGTTCAGTGCATATGTTAAATTCAATGAAAATTTAATGACTTCACTAATAATAAACAAACATTCAAGAAAGTATATGTTACTAAGTGAGTGTCTTTGTGAAGTTGCATCATCTAAAATTGATTTAATCTTTTTAAAATTTAAACATGAGTTAAATCAATGTTTCAAACTAGTTTGTGCAAGGAATCCATCATGAACTCCTCTTCTCCTTCACACAAAACTGGATCCTAGTGATGCCATCATGAACTCGCCTTCTTCTTCACATAGTGCCATTTCTTGTTGATGTCTTTCCCCTTCCACTTTCAAGTGCCATTTGATCCATCACGCCCATCACAAACTCCTCTATTTTGCATTGGATCATGTCGATGCTCATCTCCTTCTTATGTTGTTGGATCCCATCAAGTCCTTCTCCTACTCTGCCCACCAGATGCTCTTAGGTTCAAAATTTTGGTTCAAATTAAAGTTTGAATGAAGTTAGTTTATGTAGGGTGACACTATCTCCTTTCCACAATTAAGGTTCATTGTGGGAGGAATCTTCTCCAACAAAACAACACTAACAAGAACCACCACTTGAGAAACTCCTCAAGTGTGATAGGGAGGCTAATCATCCCTTATACTCACACAGGTCGATTATTAAATTCATACAATGATCCTGTACCTAGTGGGAGCTTTTCTTTGACTAGGCCCATACTAAGAAAGGTAGAGTTGAACAAAATATCCACCGAGCTTCCATTGTTAACTAAAATTCTTTTGACATCATAACACAGGTCGCCAATCCCTGTACTAATCACAAGTAGATCTTGATGAGGGATCTTGACCCTTCCAAATCGGAGTCATAAAAAATAATAGAGTGGTCAGCATTAAACTTCTTTTGTGCCGACTCCTTATTCATTGCAAGTAAGACTTGGTTAGATACTAATGGGCCCCCATCAATGATTTTGATTTTACCAACCATTTGTTGATTGTTCTAATATTAGTTTTGTGTCAGTTGTCCCCCAGTAGAAGGAGTATCCTTATAATCGGGTGGGTTCTACATGAACTGACTAAGGTTGCCTTGTTAGATCAATATCTCAGTTTTCTCTTTGAGCTGTTTGCATGCTTCAGTCGTGTGTCCACGACTACGGTGAAAGTGGTAGTATAGCTTTTGATTTCCTGAATTTGACTTTAATGGATTTTGTCACTTAACCTTTTCTTCTTCTTGGATGGCCATTATGACAGTTTCTCGAGATGAGTTGAGTGGCATATACTTCTCTTATCAAGGCTCATGTCATGACTGTGAAGGTCAAGGAGGCAGGTTATTATATGTCCCAGGTGTATTTTTATATTTCAGTTGTTTACTCAAATTGCTTTTATGATTGTTGATGATGCTCCATCTACTAAGATTTGTTCCTCCACATGATAAATTCGATCAACGTATGAATATACCATGTCTCGCATGAGTTCACTGTAAAAGGGGCTATAACGAAGCTCTCTGAGGAAAACTCCTCTTAACAACTTAGGATCCACCCCAAAAATTTTTTGAGCCTCGATGAAAACCTCTAGAGTATTCTTTGAGTGACTCCTTCATTCTACCAAATCCCAGAGAGGTGAGAAGAGTCTTTGATAAATCATTGATTAGCGATAAATTATTCAATAAATAATTTAGCCAACTTAACGAATATGGGAATAGTTTTAGTCGAAAGCAAGTAGAACCATGTGCGAGCTTGCCCTTTGAGGGTAGCAGGAAATATTTGGCAAAGGAGTGCATACAAGGCTCATTGAATATGCATGATAGTTTTATAGTAATCGATATGCTCATTGGGGTGAGACGACCCTTCATAAGAGTCTATGCTCGCCAATTTGTAACACCAAATCTTTTTTACGTGGAAAACTCAAAGAAGGAAAAACCATGGGGCCTCACCCTGGTGAAAAGATTCCATTAAATTTGAGTGATCTATAAAGGTTGATTCATCCCTTGACATAGAGGCGATGGAATTAAAATAGTTTGGAGAGTTGGACAAAGGTTTAGTGATGCTCATGCAAAAGTTGGATGGCATCTGGGCGACAGTACGACAGATGGGCAGTGATTTGAAGATGGTCGGGAGGGAGTCTGACGGTCAGGCAGTGATATGACGATGGTCAGGAGGAAGTCCAATGACCATCGGTAACTAGATAGTGGTCTGATGATGGTCAAGTGGAAGTCCAGTGGGGGTCGACGGCCGAGTGGTAGTCTGACGGTGGTTTGTGGCTGGGCAATGGTCCTATGATGGTAAGGAGAAAGTCTGAATGTGATCAGTGGCCAGAAAGTGGTTTGACGACGGTCGGGTGGAAGTCCAGTGGTGGTCAGTGACCGAGCGGTGGTCCAACGATGGTTTAGTGGAAGCCTAACGGTGGTCGATGGCCGGGTGAAAGTCCAGCCACGATCGGTGGCCAGGCAGTGGTCCGATGATGGTCGACGGAGGTTCATCGACGGTGGTGCTGGAGCTCTTGAAGTCTTAGAGCTCTCTCCAATCTCTAACCAAAGGTCCCCCCTCATGTAGAGAGTGGGGGTCTATTTATAGATTTTCATGAGTGACACACCTTGTAAATATGGAGAAGATCCAGGGTAGGTTTGGAGGGTTTCATCGGATGGCCCATATTGATTCTCCCAATTATAGAGCATTTTTGAAATCAAAATTAATTGAACTTAGGCTCTTTGGAATCGTGTCATTGAGCCGCTCGATTTGAGTATAAGCATGTCATATTTGGATATCATTTGGTCATCCAATTAATGCTTTAAACCTTCCAAAAAAATGCTTCAAACTCTTGAATTGGACCCATTTGGGTTCGAATCAGACCGATTTTGGTGTCGTTGCGTTTTTCTCTTTGAGAAATTCAATTTGAATATAAATTGCAGAAATTGGAGTTCAGATGGTCCCAAATTTAATTTCAGATGTTTTCAACTTGGATATGCCTCGAGGGTCCTGCCTGATCTAACAAATTTTTGTTGGTGATGTATCAATATTATTGGTAGTTATGCATAGTTTCTTGGATGAATGATGTTATTATGGTTGAGAAACAAGCCATGTCACCTTCGAAATTTGTGTCAACACAAAATGCCTCTTCATTGAGCATTTTTTGATCATTCAATCTATCAACAAATGAACAATCAAGACTCATCGCCTTTAAGGTGGTGCTATACCATCATCCATGTCCTTGGTAATAACGGATGGAGATGATTGAATTTATGCCATTAGAGGCTCTAGACCTTTACATTATTCCATTAGAGGTTCTAAATTATGTGTTGATGTTCAATAAATGACCAAATTTATATCACAAGATTAGTTCAAGTTACATGTACTTAGTTGGGGTTGATTGAAACCTACCACAAATTTTGACATGATTGAAACCTACCACAAAGATTGTCCTCCAATCAAAACTCATTGTGTAAACTAAATCAAGTAAAAATCATGATATTTTTTATCAAATGACTAAAATTAATCATTAGGTAGAACTTTTTTTAATATAAATTAGAAAAATGATATTTTAAAAATAATTATATATAGTAGTGCTAACAATCATTCTGTTTGGATAATTCTTGAATGGATTATGCAACCAAGTAAGAATCTCTTTTGATGTAGTAAATACAATAAATAGATTAACAACTTTCACCAACCTTTTAAGAAGACAAAAAATAGAAATAGAAGAAGGGCTACCCTTTCAATATTATTTGCCTATGGCACACGTAAATAACGCATGCATGAACTGTCTCCATGATATGAAATCACTACTCAAAAGTCATTTCCCAATTACATAGAGTGGTCCAAGGCCTCAAATAATCCTAGATCATATCAACCGATTACATTTTTTTCCATAAAATATTGCGATGCACGTGAGAAGTATTTAGAAAATATAGGAATTTAGAATTTAAAAAATATATATAAATCACTACAACATATTGAGTAATTTTTCAATAATTACATAACTTAGGATATTTTTTTAGAGGAAATAAATCTTAGATATTACCATTTTTTTAATTCTAAAATAACAGTAATCAAATGCATATAACTAATGATCATATTCAAATTATATGTGATTAGATTCATAAACTCGATACCAAATGAATGAATAGGATAACTCAAAATTTTGTATTGAATATTAATTCTATTTGCCCTAAGTCTTCGTTTGGGACGACTTTCTTACTGCTTCTTATAACAGCTTTTTAATACAAAAATTAAAATTTTTATATTAGAAAGCAGCAAGCAGTAAGAAAGTCGTCCCGAACGAAGCCTAATCATTAATTTTTCAGTAGTTAACATTCGGTTCATTGATTCGATTATTACTACTTAAATGTGATTATTAAATTAATATATCTAATGATTAAAATGTTGAATATAATTATTAATTTTATGGATCTAACCATACAATTAATGATCATCTTCAAAATTTGAATACTTGAATACAATATCACATTCAAAAAAATAATAATTAAAACCATGAAGACAAATATTTCTAACTACTAAGAGCAAATATTAATTTGTAAAAGAGAATCACATGCTTTCCAACTCAAGAAGATAGAAGTGTGGAGTAGGTAGTTTGATTTGGGTATGAAGTGGGCCAGTTGAAAGTATTTAGGGTTTTGTCTTATTGGCATGATAATCAGGCTAGGAATTTGAGCTCAAATATAGGCATAACAAAAAATATATATAACTTTTTATTATTTTAGTTGAGTTAGATTAAATGGAGATAAATACTGTAGCTCAAATTTGACCTGAAAGTATTATTAGGTGGAGCCAACATTAGCATCAAGTCAAAAATATTGTCAAAGTACACTCATGTATTGTTGGATAAGGGTGGGTCACCAAGCTCTTGGCCTAGCTATAATAGGCTATGAGGAAATCCTAGATAAAAAAATTCTTTTAATATATTGAACTGATTTGTATAAAAAAAAATATTGCAAGTGTTGAAGTGGCAAGAAAATCGGGACCTCTAGTAGAAAGTTGAGCTATATGTGGTACTTTTTTAAAAGGTGTAACTAGATGTTAACATTTTTATAAAATAGAGAATAAGAGCTAGTTTTTAGCTATAAATTTTTATCTTATAGACATGGGTTTTTTTGATGAATTATGCCTATTGCTAATATTGTTAGAAGTTTTTCTCGTTCTTTTTTTAAAACTATCTTTGACTGATACTTGCAGAAGCAATAGTTATAATTTTGTGATTTTTTTATTAAAATCATAAAAAATTAATTTGTGTAAGAACATATTACAAGTCCATTAAGGATCCATTGTATAAAAAACAAAGCAATTAAATGAATCTATTATTTTTTAGGAAAAAAATCAAAGCATATGTAGATAAATCAAAGCGGTGAATACCACCAACAATCTAAAGTGGTATTTGTTGCCTGTTAGAACATTCACAGAGATAGAGAGATAGAGTGATTAACATCTTAACTTTATATGAAGCTCCAGAACGCATACACAAATAAGAGAGGAGTTGTAGAAGACATTGATTTTTTACATGAAAAACTTGGAATAGGAATAACTAAAGGCTATGGACTAGCTTAAATGATTCCAATAGTAATTGTAATAAATTACACATGTTGCCTTTCCTCGAGGAAGGCATTGATTCAATGTAGTAAACTTACAATGCATAAAACATATTATGTGGTTAAAGTTAGAAGAGTATTATGGTATAGGACCTATTCTTATGAAATTGTTTGTTTGTTTGTTTGTTTGCATACTACTTTAAGAAGGGGAGTCTAGAGACCAAGAAATTCAATATAAAATTAGTGCTAACTTCAGAAGTCAGAGTTAGTGTCGATGGCATGTATCGATCTTATAAACAATGACATGCATTGACATTATTCACAATGATAGGTGATGAAGTAATTGCGCATTGGTGTAATGAAGCGATAACTGTCAGAAGACTATAGGATAGAGGACTGTAGTCAAGCGGTGATGGTCAAAGAACTGACAGCGGTTGATGATAGTTAGGAAACTATAATTTGGTGAAAGTATTTGGAGGAATATAGTCGGGAAACTATCATCAAAGGATTCTAGTCAGGAGATAGAAGACCAAGGACCATAGTTAGGTAACACTAGTCAAAGGATTGCATTCTGGGGATAGTGGTTAGAAGGTTATAGTCATGTGACAGTGGTCGAAGGGAAATTGTTTAGATGCTGTGATCAAAGGATTGTATACATATAATTATGTTTTAAGGCCAGAGGATCATAGTTCGGAGATGGTGGTGGGAGGATCGTAGTTGGGTGGTGGAGATCAAGGAACCCTAGTTGAGGGAGATTTATTGTGAAAGTTCGTGAGGGTGGTTAAACTCTATAGAACTAGCACGAGGCTAACTAGGAGGGGGGGGGGGTGAAATGGTATTTTAAAAAATTCTTTAAGCAAATAGAAAAATATTTTTGAATATTTTAAACACAAAATATTTAAGTGGAAGCAGATAACAAAAAATAAAGATTTCAACATAGATCAGATCACAGAAACAAGTGAAAATAAATGCGAAAAGAAAAGTAGAAAGAATACAGTAGATTTATAGTGGTTCAGTCAAATCTGACCTACGTCCACTCCCCAGAACCTCCCCTTCCAGGTATTACACTAATCAGTTAGTGTCTCTCCTTTTACCCCCACAACAAGGTGGATAAGCCCTTACAAAATCTTTCCACTGACCCGGTGAGGCAGAGAACCTTGAATCCTTTTTCACCCTCCTGGTGAAGGTAGAGAACCCAGAATCCTTTTACTCCCTCTTGAAGTAGGCAGAGAACCTGTTAATCCTTTTACTACCACATGGAGTAGGCAAACAACCTAGATCTGATGCTGATGATCGTCTCCCTAGAGCCACTAAGGAACCAAGGACAAAGAAGGAAGAAGATGATCAAATCCTTACTTGGAGAAACCTTTATGAATCCCCTCACAAACTCTCCCTCACAAGATCCTCTCTCTCTCTCTCCCCCAAACTCGCCTTCTCCTTCTCTAAGCTCTCTCAGGTTAGAACAGTAGCAAAAAACTAAAATCATCAGCAATTAAGAGAGCTTAAATAGGTGGCCTAAAAAAGTGCCCTAATTTTTAACTTGCCGATAATATCGTCTAGGAAGATATGTATATCATCATGTATGATCATTATAAATCAGCCCATCCAGTCAGGATGATTTGAGTTGCCTAGGTAATTAGAGCAACAAATTTGTACTAATCGTCTTGGATGATCTTGCGATCATCCTGTATGATTAGTTCAAAATAATATTTATTGTTCGACACTTTGTTCGGGTTGTCTAGGATGATTAAAAGAAAAATTACTGATCATCCTGTACGATCTTGCGATCATCCTATACGATTAGTTTAAAAGCATGATTTATCGTCTGGCAGATTATTTGGGATGTTCAAGATAATTAAAAGAAAAATTACTGATCGTCCCAAAAGATCTTGTGATTGTCCTGTATGATTAGTTCAAAAGCATGGTTTATAGTCTAGCAGATCGTTCGGGACGTCCAAGATGATTAGAAGAAAAATGCACTTATCGTCCCATACGATCTTATATGATATGATCATTCAATCTAACCATATTTAGATCCCTAATCACAGGATTATTTTAGGCATGATTTCTACACATAATCCAGGATGATCAAAATTATCCTGTATGACTAGAATAAAGTTTTAATTATCAAATATTGCCTAAATCATATCTAGCAACTAGATTTTTTGATTGATGCATATCGTCCTATACGAAGATAGTATCATCCAGGATAATTGGCTTAATTAAGCTTATTTGACACATAAGCCATAATTAGGGTTTCTATTTTAAACTGATCATCCAGGATGATTTAGGATCATCCAGGATGATTTAGGATCATCCTATATGATATGATCAAAAATAGAAGAACTCTCAAACTCACCAACACTACAGGAAAAACAGCTATTACCGGCGGATAAAATTCGCCGGTAAAGTGAAAAATGAGCCGGAAAAAATAGGTTTTCGACGGATTTTCGATGGAAAACTCTCCGACGGTAAAATGCGCGTTGGAAAAATATTTTCGTCGTATTTTTTTCACCGGAAGTATTTCCGGCTGACATTTCGGCGGATATGTTTGACAACTCGACGCCTTTTCTGTCACCGTGTTCCCGCGAATAAGTTGCCGGAATTATCGAAGAAAAATATCCGCCAGAATTACCGGCGAATATTCCACCGCAAAAAAAGTGATGCCAATTTTACCGTCGGATATCACCGTCGAACTATCCGTCGAATGTTCCGTCGCATATTCCGCCGGAAATATCGTCGTATCATATTTTTGACACATGAACCGGCGGATAATCCGCCGGAAACCTGTAGCAAAAAAAAAATCTTCCTCACTTTGAAAAGTAATTTCCACATTTATATATGTATACAAAAAATTATAACACATTATATATTCTACAACATCAACAGTTACATATAAACCAGAAGAGCATCATCCAGATAAGGAATAATTAAACATGTATACAATAAACATATATAAGAAGAGTGTCATCAATAAATATTTAAACATGTTCAAACAGCAAATAAATAAATATATCCAAAAATATATAAATACAGATGTCCACATCAATAAAATAGATAAATAATGTCTACTCTAATTCAATTTCATCCTCAGGTGATGCTGTACTCCTACCACTACTCATCTGCTCCATCATCTTTTTTATTTCTTCTAACATTTGAGCTTGCTGCTGCTGTATCTGCATCTGCTGCTGCTGCATTTGCATCTACCGCTGCTACATTTGCATCTGCTAATCAGCTTGGACTTTCCGTACCTGTTCTAGCTCGGCTATAAGGGCAGCTATCTGTTGGGTATATAAAGACTCCTGGGTACTAGATGAAAAATTGTCGCCACTAGATGTCTGCCCTTCATATGCATAGGCCTGTAAGCCTAACCCGTATACTCTGCCATACTGCATTCCTCATACTGCTTGCGACCAAGTGCGGTAGTCAGAATAGTCTATTGATCCAGCAGAAGAACCTTCACCTGCTGCAGCTTGACTCTCTCGAAGCCATGTATACTCCTCCTATGAAAGTTAATAAAAAGTTATGCAATTTATACATAATATCACCAAAATTAAACTTATATACTTACATAGGCGCTCCTAGCATGCTCGTCAACCTATTACTGGTCCTCGTACCGCTTGTGGGTATGACTATGCAATTCAATAGGAGTCGATTCTCTACCCAGCTCCTATTTTTGTAATAGACATATATTAGTATTCTAATTACAATAAATTATTAAAAGATTTTTAAATTTCTTAACAAACATCTTCTGTGCTCAGTATGAGGAACAGAACCTCCTGTATGAAGGGAACTACCCAAGCCCCTAACATCACAAGCTCTGTTTTGTCTATTTTGATCTCTTCTTCTAGTATAATCTGGGCTACCCCAAGCACTGCTCAACTCTGCCCATACACCCTCACCAATCTAAAGTGGTCGCTGGCCTGACTTTCTAATGTCAGTAAACATGTCTCGCATACGAGTCGAGCCACGCTTCTCAAAATTCTTTCTGATTTTATCATTATGTTGTGGCAGTTAACAAAAATCTTTCTGCATTTAAATACATACAATAAAGAATAAATAATTTTTTTAACTTATATATATTAGATATAATAAAAAAATTTATATAATAACATACCTCAAACTCTCTAAGCCACATGTCTCATACTTCTTTCGGGACTTTCTTCCAAGAAATATAAGGAGCATCATATCTGCTACGTATTATGTCCCGTATTTTATGCGTAGGCTCTTTTGACGGATTAAACCTGAAAGCAATATGTTAGTTGTCAAAAAACTAATTCAATTTTATTTACATGACTGAAATAAAATTAGTACTTATGTGTCACCGTCAGGTTCAATCAATATGCGACCCTCTATCGCCTGCTCTATTGCAGTTGGGTAGGAAGGTCCGCCTGTAGCAGGCTGAGGTGGTGCTGTAGCGGGCTGAGGTGGTGGTGGGACATATGGCGGATATGGATATGGAGGATTGGCACCATGATAAGGTGGGGGTGGGTAAGAGGGGTAGAAAGGAGTAGTCTGTGTAAGGTTCGGTGAAGGCAAGTGTGGGTCTGGTGAGTAGAACTGTGGGCTACTGGCTGCAAGAGTAGGTATAGGCGGGCTAGACTGACTCTGAGTAGCAGGCTGAGATGAAGAGGTGCCCTCAGTACGTGCAAGCCTGCTAACAGCAACCTTCTTGCTGCTGCGCCTACTAAATATATTTTTCATCAATCCTCTCTGATGGTCATCACCTGAAGCCATCTGCATAAATATTTAAAAAATATTAGTAACAGAAATTATGACAAAAAATAAATATAAAATAGCATAAGAATTAAATAAATGTAAGTATAAAAACTTTTAAATATAAAATAACGTAACAAATAACTAAATATAAGTATAAAAATTTCATTTTTAGTCAAAATTTATTTACCTTATGTTGATTCACTTTTATATGATGAAACTTATATACCACTGTCAGACTCGTCATGAATGTCATCTATGTTTAAATCCACTTCCTCTAACTACAACTCACTCTCAGTAGTTGTAATTTGATCATCCACATCGTTAGCAACATATTGTATGTTTGACATAAACTCTTCTTGATGTGCTGGTGGTAGTGAAGTAGTCTTTTCAATAACTCCCCAGGATTTGGTCTTCATAACTACGAGCCAATCTTGTTGCCTCGTACTCTACTCGGGTAGTTAGCAAAATAGACATGGCTTGCCTGACTAGCAATGATGAATGGGTCAAACTTTGAATATTTCCTACCCCATTTAACTTCTGTTATATCATACAATGGATGTATTCTTGTACCTTTATTCTTTACTGGATCAAACCACTCACAATTGAATATATACACATTATTCCCAATACCAGGATATTCTAATTATAATATTTCTTCTAATACCCCGTAATACTCAGACTCATCACCTATATGGGTATTCCCTCTAACACATACGTCATAATTATCTATTTTTCTATCTTCATACCAATATTTGGTTTGGAATTTATAACCATTAACTAAGAAATTTTGATAATACTTTACCGCTCTATTTGGTCCCCAAGCTAGATCAAGTAGTCCATGATATTGCAAATTACTACCTTCAGCGTGGACCTAGTTAGTAGATAAAGTATGTCATTAGCATGCTTAATAACTAAATAAAGATATATTAATTGAAATGAATAGTCAAAATATGTACCGTATTTTTAAACCAAATAGGAAAATTTGTTTCCATTATCTTTTGGACTTCTACTTATTCTGTTGTATTCAATCCATCAATGAAGCTCCTGTAAATATTAAGATTTAGATTGAATGAAAGTATGAGTAACAAATTTATGAGCAAGCTTATTCATACTTACTGGAGATATGGCTCAACTTCATCACAGTTAAGTAAGACATATAAAGTGGCAACTCACATCTCTTTATCAATCAAATAGCGCATGGTACTAGCGCCTAAGGGTTCACCACTACCGTTGAATACAGATAAATTTAAGGATTGACCCACTTTTTCAGGTGCAGTGCTCTGACTTGATTGTGACGTTATTTCAAAGTAATACGAGCAAAATTGGATTATCTCATACATTAAACATGCTTCGAATATTGAGCCTTCAGGATGCGCTTTGTTCTTAGCAGTCTTCTTAAGTTTATTTAAGTATCTCTCAAAAGGATACATCCATCGATACTGAACTGGTCTACCGACTCTAGCTTCATATGGCAAATATACGGGCAGATACTCCATAAAGTCAAAAAAAGCTGGAGGAAATATCTTCTTAAGTTTACATAGAATAAAAGGGATATGCTACTCCATAAGAATCAGGTGCTCTGTATTTAATTTTGAAGAGCATAAATTTTTGAAGAAGATACTAAGCTCGATTAAGGACTTCAAAATTTGATCCGGTAGATAACTAAATGTAGTTGGCAATAGACATTGCATGAAGATATGATAGTCATGACTCTTCATATCAAACAATCTCCCAGTTTTAATGTCAACACATCTGCTTAGATTTGAAGAATATCCATCAGGTACCCATAAACTCTTCACCCATTCATAAACAGCACGCCTCTGCTCTAAAGTCAAAGTGAATAGAGCTTTTGGTTTAAAATATTTTTCACTTCCACCATCCCTCAATTCTAATGCTTTTCTCCTACAAATCTCCTTTAAGTCCATCCTTGCTTTTATATTATCTTTGGATTTATCTTTGATATCCATGACTGTATTGAATATATTATCAAAGACATTTCTCTATATACATCACGTCTAAGTTATGTCTGATCAAGTTTATCCTCCAATATGATAATGACCAAAAAATACTTTTCTTAGTCCAATTATGGTTGACACCATATCCTGGTAATTTATAATCAGCTAATATTGTGGGGCTAGATCTGACTCTTTCAAATATTTCTTCACTAGTTAATCTAGGAGGAGGCAGCGACATAACCATTTTATTCTTGACAAAACTATCCTGATTTCACCTGAAAGGATGATCTATAGGTAAGAACATATAATGACAGTCGAACCAAGTGTTCTTCCCTCCGTGCTTTAAAGTGAATGATTTTGTATGTTCCATGTAAAGTGGACAAGCTAATTTTCCAGAAGTATTCCAACCTGAGAGCATACCGTACACGAGAAAATCACCAATTATTCAAAGTAATGCTGCCCTCATAATAAAGTTCTGTTTGGTGGAGATGTCATATGTACTTATTCCCTCTTCCCATAATAGATTTAAATCATCAATTAACGGTTATAAGAATACATAGATCTTTGCTTTTGGATTATATTACCCTAGAATGATAAGCGTCAGAAATATATAAAGAGTAGCCATGCACAACTCTGGTGGAAGATTGTATAGTGTGAGTATGACGGGCCAACATGAGTAAGATGAAGCAGACTAACTAAATAGAGTGAAACCATCTGCGCATAAACCTAATCTTATATTTCTTGATTCTGAGGCGAATGTGGGATATGTACGATCAAAATATTTCCAGGCATCTGCTTCTGATGTATGTGTAATAAACCCTTCCTATGAGATATGTTCTTTATGCCATCTCATATGTTCAGTAGATCTCATTGATGCATATAATCATTGCAGTCTAGGAATTATGGGTAAGTAAAACAACCTACTGGCTGCTACTTCCTTCAGCTTTCTTTTCGTGATAGATTTTGGTTTAAATCTCGGTGCGTTGTAATGATGGCATGTAATATCTGATTGAAAATCTTTGTAGAATAAATGCATCCATTAACATAATAATCTATCTTTTTGTATGTCAAACCAAGCTTGGAAACCAACTTCTTAGTCTGATATAAATCTGTAAGAATTATGTTATCTGTTGGATTGGTTTCTTTGAGCAGTTCAATAAATTGATTAAAATAATCACAGGGGACATTATATTCTGCCTTGATACTTAACATCTTAAGAGCAACGAATAACTCTGAGTGAGTGGTGCAATATTTCTATATTAATTGTTGGGAAGCATACAACAAATCATAAAAATTTTGTGCTTCTTTATTAGGTGACTCTTTTGTATATTGTTCAAATTATGCTCCACTTGTATCATGAATTAAGTCCTCAAGATTAGGTATGATATACTCTTCCTCATCTCTAGTAGCACTTGTCGATGGGCAGCATCGAGAATCGAAATGTGGTTCATACTCACCATGAGAAGTCCAATACCAATATTCTGGCATGAAACCTCGACGATATAGATCAACAGTTACGTCATCTGGGCTAAGGTGCACTTGATTTTTATGTTTATAACATGGGTAATGAAACTTTCCATCTGAGTTGAAGCTGGGTAGTTGAGAAGCTTTCTGAATAAAAATATTCACCCCCCTAATGAACTCATCAGTTATGTCTTTCATCCTTGCGCCAATCGATTATACATCCAACTTCTTTGAGTTTTGATATCCATAATATATAGCCTACATATAATATTGACAATAAGGATATAACTTAAAATTATTTGCCAAAATAGTTACATACTACAATTGATAAAAAGATATGATGGACAAATACTTTTAAATGACTTGTGTCAGACACTGTTAGATGCAAACATATAGCTCCGACATGTCCCCCCGTGCACTAGCAAGATAGTCCTATCTAGGTTTAATGGAGAAATATAGAGAGAATAAGGATGATCTACATTTGATATTTATTGATTTAGAGAAAGCATATGATAAAGTTCTAAGAACAACAAGCGAGCTCAAGGGTTTGACCAAAATATGTATGCATGAGCTATTGGCATCATTTCGTATCCTATCTCTAAGGGTACAACCACTCATCCACCTAAGCATCCTCATTTCTGAACGCTTAACTTAGAATTATGCTTCTCTTTTATTGGCCAACATTCGGCACCATAAAGCATTGCAAGTCTCACCACCATCTTATAAAATTTTCCCTTAAGTTTGAGGAGAGATTATTGTGTCCGGACACCGAACGTGTCCAAAGACCAATAAAAAAGTGCCACATCATTAGGCGCGCCGTACCGAGCTCGGTACCGAGCGTGGTACCACTCGGTACCGACAGCAGTACCGCTCGGTACAGATCGGTACCACTGTCCGGAAAATAATTTTTTAAGTTTGAGGGGTACTTTTCTATCACACAATAAGCCTGATGCATTCCTCCACTTCAACCATCCTACTTGGATATCTAAAACATGTACTCTTATTAATGACTTGATCACCCAAAGTGACAATCCCCTCACTAGGTCTATTATTACTAAAATTACACTCCATATATTCCGTTTTAGATCTACTCAAGCGAAAACCTTTAGACTCTAAGGTTGACCTCCACAATTTTAGTTTACCTTCAACTCCCTCTATAGTCCTATCAACAAGAATAATATCATGAGCAAAAAGCATACACCAATGTACATCCTTTTGCAAATGTCTAGTGAGAACATCCATGACTAAAGCAAAAAATAAACTATGCGAAAGGAAGAAAGTTACCTAAACAGCAAGCGAGCTCCTGGCCGTTTGGCGTCAACAGAGCGAAGTCGAACAGCGTCAAGGAGAGAAGTCGAACAGCGTCGAAAGAGAGAAGTTCATCAAATGAGCGCGAACTAGCCGGAGCAAAGAATGCGAAAGGGAGAAAGTTACCTACACATAGCGACTCGAGGGCAGCGGCGAGGTCGAACAGGGACATCGTCGAAGGAGCTCGAGGGCAGGGACGTCGTCGAAGGAGCTCGAGGGCAGGGACGTCATCGAAGGAGCTCGAGGGCAGGCGCATCGTTGAATGAGCTTGAGGGCAAAGACGTCATCGAAGTAGCGAACAACCTAAGCGAAATGTCTTGAAGTCGAGGGCAGGGGCCGATATATTGAAATTCCCAGCATATTTTCTAACGAAAAATCCGCCGACCCACTTACTAGTAGCTTATCCGCCGGTAATACTTCGTCAGGTTTTAATTAACCCGGTGGTAAATCAGCCGGAATATCCGCCGGATATTACCGACATAATATGCGTCGGTATATTGAAAACACCGGCGCAATTTCGACGGTTCAGCCGCCGAAAAGTTACCGACGCTATTTCCGCTATAAAGGCCGCCGTAAAGTTACCGGTGAAAAAATCTGCTGGTAATGCCATCGTTGATTCCGGCGTAATTATATCTGCCAAAAATTTCGCCGGTATTTCATTATTTTCCTGTAGTGCAAATTTCTTCCCCTAAGTGTGTGTATGTAAGGTTGCTTAGCTTCAGGATCTATCATAATACATTTGACAAAAGAAAGGGTAAAAATTGTATTGGAATTAAACTTATAAACTGACTCAGTCCTAATCTAGCTAATCTTGAGTTGGCTTGCAAGTGAGCTTTGTAGACCTGAAAAAGTTAGTAGGTAGGGCATCCAAAAATAAATATATAGTGATAGCAATATAAAGGAAATAATATTTATTATCATCAAAATCACAGTACCTGTATCTAGATATGCAATAATCTCCCCCTTTTTGATGATAGAAAATATTATTTATTAGAAATTTCAAATCAATTTTTTTTATTTTAATTAAATAAAAACATTCAAAAAATAGAAATAGAAATAGAGCAAGATAAATTTCACTAAAATAAGATAAATAATACACTACTCCTCCTTTTGATATTATAAAAAAGAGGCAAAATATAAAACAGAACAAAGTACATAAAAGAACATCAGTATAAGCACTACACAAAAACATTGAGCAAACTAAAAGTAAGAAGGACCCTGATCAGCTGGAGGTGGTGGTGGTGGTGGCTTAAAGAGACTGTAAATGAAAGCAAACTGCTCCCCAAACCAGGCCATATCCTCGTTGTGCTGCTGCTACTATTGGGCTATATAGGCATTAAAACGAGCAACATCCTCTATCTGCTGCTGCTCCTGCGCAACTACGTAGGAGTCAAACTTGGCCTCCCACTGGCCAAACTGCTCCACCAGCTAATCTATCTGGGACTACTGGTGAATAGAAATAAGAGCAGGAATAGGTTCTTCTTCTCCCATATCTTCCCCATGCTCTAGATGAAGGAGAGTACTGTGGAGGACGATGAAGGAGTTATTGGAATAAAAGGTAGGTTGGTAGTTAGGTGGGTTAGGATATTGAAGGTTATACTTGATTTCAAGGACATAAGCAATGATGTGTCCTAAAGCTAGATTTGATTTTCTCCTATGATTGGGATCCCTAATGCTAGTGAGATGTTCAATATATCTAATTAGGAGATCGACGACATTAAAATCTTTACGAGCCATTATATAGTAAATGGTGAGCGAAAGGATGGGAATGATGTGAATGTGATCCCCAGCTTTAGAAATAATAGAAGTTCTAAGAATATACTGGATGGTTCGGACATCCTTTACTAAAGAACTAGATGTAGAATCATGAAAAGGAGCATTAGTATTCCTAAGAAGGGTATTAACATGACTCCAATTAAAGTCTGGATCGGTAAGCACGATGTGAATCTTTTCTCCAGTGGTGGAAAGGTAAAGGAGTTCATGTAGGTCTTGATATGTGATTTCAACGGGTCATCTATTCACATAGGATTGAAGTGAAGTATAGGTGAAGTTAATTCTAAGATTGGCAAAAAAAACTCAAAAAAAGAAGTTCAAAATTGAAGGGAAAAGCGAGGGTCAGAATGAAAGTAAGACTTGTATGGGCAAAGAGATCAAGTACCCTATAGGTCAGAACATTTGGATTTACCACTTTGGAAGGAGTAATCCCTGTAGAATGGTAACGAGTATAAGCAGCTTGATCCACTGCTTAAGTAAAATAGGGGTCAATAGTTCCCTTGGAGGAACTTCCTGTCTGTATTTTGGAACATTTGCCAACAGCCATATTGAAGATTTGAGAGTTTGAGTGAAGCAGAGGAGGAATTGAAGGATTTTGGAATAAAGAAACCAATTGAAATTATCTGTTTATATAGGATCGGCCACATCATCCAGGACGATCATGATATTATCCAGGATGATCTAGAGCAATAATTTGTCCAGAACGATTGGTCAAAAAGGTGGTCGTATTGTCTTGGATGATTAGGCATCATCCAGAATGATTAGACACAGACGATCGTCCCGAGGAGTTAGTTTATACGATCATGGACTAGCTTGATCGTCTAGGACGAACATGTAGATCGTCCACTAAAGAGATAAGATTAGGGATTATTTAAGGACAGGAGATATCATCAACTAAAGAGTCACACCCAAGCAAATCTTTGAAATAACAAACAGCAGAATCCCTAATAGCTTCTTGATTATCACACCAATCCCAGAGGTTAATTTGATCTTACTGATAAAGTTACTATTCCTATTTTTATTAACCAGAGCATGAAAATATTTAGTGCTCCTTTTCCCACCCCATAAATGCTTGGAAGTAGCTTTTTGTTTCTAGAAAGTTTCCTCATAGTTTTGCAAACTAATAAGGTGATTTTTAGCATTGCAAATCTGATCCCAAGAAACCATAGATGGCTAATGGAAGAAAGAATTTCAAGACTAATAACATCTTTCTCAGCTTTTGAGATGTTTTCAACACATTCCCAAAATATTTTGTTCCACCATTTCAAAACTTGTTTCAACATCTCAATCTTAATGGAAAAAAGTAATCATAGCATTCTCACCGTCATAGAAAGGAATAGGAGCATCCTAATTACTCTTCACAATATTATTAAAATCTGGAGCAATGAGCCACATATTCTGAAACTGAAAGGGATAAAAATATTAGAATTTAAATAATGAATCTTTGTATGTAAAGGGACATGGTCAGAAGCCTTTCTATTTAAATGCTCCACAAAAGTAATGGGGAAAGTAGAGAGCCAATCATTATTAAATAATATTATGTCCAACCATCCCCAAATAATATTATTAGACAAGGTGAAGGTAGAACTAGTAAAACTAATATCATATAATCCATAATGCATAATCATTTTGTTAAAATCATCCATAGTAGAAATATTGGGTGGGGCACCTCTCAATATTTTAGCAGCATTTGAAATAATGTTAAAATCTACACCCACCAACCAAGGGCCAACATGGAGGTTATTAAAATCACACAAATTTTGCCAAAAATCCTTTCTATGACTTTTAAAATAGCTAGTATAAACAAAAGAACTTAAAACTGTAACATTAAAAAGAGATAAATTAAAGTGCAGAACCTGATTGAAATCACCAATAATATTAAGCTTGACGTTATTTTTCTACAAAATCCAAATCTTACCATTAACAATAGCATAAGAAGAATCAAAACCTAATTGTTTTTGATAAATACTAATCTTAGTTGCAACCAAAGGTTCTGAAAGAACTAAAATAGAAATATTATGCATTCTATAGAGATTTCTAATCCGCAAGCGAATGTCAAGTTTCCCCACATGTTTAATGTTGCAAATAATGGTGCTAATTATTATTAAGGTGAGTAGAAGAAGTAATGGATCTTGAAATTCTAACATCAGAACTATTAATCAAATGGTTTTATTTTTTAATCTTCTTTTTTTATTTTAAGAAAGATAAAACCATCATCCTTTGAGTCCTGAGCATCCGAAGAAACAACCTTCTTATGAGGATTGGTGTTATTCAAATCATCATCATTTGTTTAAATTTCACCTTCCTCCCAATTATATTCAGATTGATTAGGAGACATAAATCTATCAACTTCTAAAGGGATACCTCCAGAGTTAAAATGTTCATTACCTTCACCAACCATAACGCCATTATCAGATAGAGGAGAAATAGGGATATAAATAATCAAAGATAAATTAGCGACATCCTGGGTGTGACTAGAATGCTCATCCTTACCCATCAGGTTTATGCTAGTGTCATTTAAAACAACAGGAGTACCATTGTAAGAAACAGGTAAAACATTATCATAAAGCCTATTTCCTTCCTTAACAGTTGGAACAAATTTGAAATTAACAATAGTATCAGAAATAACAACATTATGCATAGGACTGATAATTTGTTCTATTGCAGGAATAATCAAGTTTTCATCTCCCATTGTAAGGGGTGAAGGATCAAAACATTCAAAAATAGTATTAGGGAGGGAAACAGGGTTTTTAGCTTATCAAATTGAACCTTTTTCAAACGGGGGTGAAGGATGAAACATTTAGATTTAAGATGGCCCAAAGTTTTACAATGCTTGCACAAATAAGGGAAATTCTCGAATTCAACTTTTTGAACGTATCCATATTTCTCTAGGTCGATCCAAATAGAGTTCGAGTACTACTTCGTAATGTCCAGTTCCACCAAAACTTGAGCTACATTTGGCCTAGAGCCATTAGCAGTGGCACTATCAATTTGTAAGGGTCTTCCAAATAGAGAACCAAGGCCATGTAAAATTCTTGGCGAGAAAAGATGAGGTAGCAAATCAGGGAAAGAAATCCACATAGACATAATAAGTGATTCCTCAGTGTTGTCAGTCATAAGAGACAACTTAATGAGCTTCATGTAAAAGTTATAAATGTAATAAAATTTGTGACTGAAAACTCTGCTGTAATCCAAATCATTCAAAATTTTAATAAGAACATGCCTAGGATCCATCAAGGTAACAAAAAAATTACCTGAAAGCTTAAGCTTAAAAAAGAAATCACGAATAAGATCAAGTTTAGGGTGACGCAGGCTAAATGTACCAACTAGTGAAAATTGAAAGGGAGCAGCTAATGCTTTGATTTCTTCTCTGAGATCCATAAAGCTTTAAGCCCACAATAGGTAATAGCCTTGAGATCTGGAAATGAGATTTTAGAAGACAAACCCAAAAGAGCCTAATGAAAAGATTGAGTATTTTATTTCCCTTCCGAGAAATCAGGGTCTAAGAGTTTGGTGACCATTAAACCACCATAAAAAAAAAACCACGGTCGAAAATAAAAGGGAAAAGAAAGAGAAAACCAAGATGGCCACACCGAATCATGGCAAAAATTAAAAATAGTATATTTTTACCAAAAGAGAAAGGTATATAACAACTATGGCATCAATGAGATATTGGAGAGGAGATCGTTGTGGCACTGACAATAGAGAGGAGAGGCCATGGGTGATGCACCAAAGAGAGATAGGAGAGGTGGTACTAACAAGAGATTGGTTGGCAACAATGATGTGTAAGAGAAAGAGAGAGAGAGAGAGAGAGAGAGAGAGAGAGAGAGAGAGAGAGAGAGAGAGAGAGAGAGAGAGAGAGAGAGAGAGAGATGATCAGAGGGGAAATATGAAAATAAAATGGGAAGAAAGATATTTTGATTTATAGCCTAATTCCTATCATATTGATTGATCATTGATAAAAAAATTCATCCAAAAATTATTGATGGAATATCTATCAGTAATTCTTTGATAATAATTTTGACGACTTTTATGTCAATAAATTCATCAATATTCTTTATGAAAATTATATATTGAAAATTTTCACTTTTCATGTAGAACGAGGACTACCATAATGGGCAAAAGCATGACTCTTTAGGGTCTATATCAATATTGGAGACATGAACAAGAGGCATATAGCCACAAGAGAGAATAGATTGGAGGCCCGTCTACACAGACTAGGGCATGGGTGAGAGACACCATTGAATTTGGACTTACTGACAAAACTACTATTCAAGATATGTTAAATATATATAGATACTCACCTTAAAATTTTATATTACAAGTTAGTCAAAAGCTAGATGCATATGGGTTAATATTGTTTTGATCTCTAAAATACTATCTAAAAGCTCTAACTGTATGTATTCATCCATTCTTGTTCGAACTTAACAACTTTTTCTTCTCATCAATTTTCAACTAGAACATCAACATGTTAACAACCAAATATTTTTTTAAAACAAATCATTGATAAGGGAAAGTATGTTCAAGAGGGAGAGCTCCATAAGAGACCTACTACCATAGTGAATTTATAGTTGCATTTTCTATTTATTTGATTGCACAATATAACTATTTCTTCTATATTGAAATGGAGAATATACTCAATGTAGTTTGAATGTATGACTTTTGGTTCTCAGTTATATACTTATTTGATGGAAATTAAATAAAGTTTGTCAGGGCATTCTCATGAAAATTCATATCAGAATGACCTTACTAAGTGTGACATACATGCTAGATTCTTCTAAAAATGAAATCCTATATATTTATTAACTTCGTAAGCTCAAAAGTACCATTTGTACATGAAATTCATTCAGTCAATGAAGCGAACCTAATCTAATGTTTTAAAGTAGGCCAGACATACATAAAATTATTTTATTTAATCGAGCCAATTAGTCATATATGTCCTAATTAGCCCAAAGGCACTATCAGATTGGGTCTAATTAGGCCAACTTCAGATTCAAGTCCATACATATGCCTAAACTCTAATTTAATTAGATCTATAGACCCATGCAGCATCTACCAACTCATATCTAGGACTAATTAAGAATATATTTAGGATAATATTTTCCTAATTTTATTTGAATTATGCCCCAACTATTTCTTCCTATTTTTGAGGCATTTCAGTAGGCCAAAATGAGCTATTGGTAGCTAACTCCTTTATAGCGCATTCCGTGATGAGTAAGTTATGATCTACCTTTTTGTAAACATATTAGTTCTTTTTTTTCCCGTTAGGCTCAGTAAAATCATGTGGGAATCGATTCAATAGGAAGCAAGAAAAACACCTAATTAAATAACTTGTTCATCTAGGAGAAATGAATTTGCTGTGGGGGGGCACAACATTGTCAGACTGTTTAAGGGATTGAGAATAGTTGAAGAATTAATATTTTAAATGAGATGAGATGAAAATATTTTTTCTAAATTTAGTGGGTCAAAAATTTTTCTAAATTGCAAAACATAAAAATTATATATATTTTTTTACATTCTACCTAATTATATATATATGAAATGAGTATATACACAAAAAGTTGGAGTAGCTCCAATGTCAAATGAGATTAGAGAGTCGCCTTAGACGGTTTGGTCACATGAAACATCGGCCTTCCGATGGCCTAGTTAGGAGAGTAGATATATTAGATTTGGTCTATGTTAAGAAAGTTAGAGGTAGGCTTAAAAAGACTTGACTAAAGAATATTATAAATGACCTTTATTTATTAGATTTGAACGAGGCTGAGTATAAATATAAGATGGACAAAAAAATAGTAAATATATATGATGGGCATTAGATCAAATATAAGTAGTAAATTTATATGAATATAAAGAAATTTAGCACAAATATACATGCTAATATTGATACTTAAAACATATAAATTAAAAATTAAAAATTAAAAAAGTATATCATTTTAGTCAAAATCTTTTGTCGTAAATAATTTATGTGCTTTTTTTCAAAAGAATAGAAACATATCCGGTAATACAAGAGATGATTCAAATCACCCATTAATTTTCTTTTTAAGAAAATATCAACCATGAACTCAAAGGCAAAAATGAAGATAAGAAGCACTATATGATATTACTTAACTATGCAAATATTGTCTCAAATTAACAACCTAAAAATTCTTATAAAGCCGGTACATAAATGAAATTTAAACCCATTGCTGGTCTGCTTTTGAAATATTAATCTGACAGATCCTTCAGTGTGAATCTTAATGAGTACTTCTTTTTTTTTTGGAGGACATTAAGGCAAACTTACATACACATCACATTTGTACATTCGAGCTCAAGATCTCTTAATTAGTAGCCAAAGCTCATCGAAGTGTTATTGTCCCAACCTCCCTACATTTGCAGCTACTTTTCTCCACTGTAGGCATATAGCTCTATTTGAAAGCCTACATGCATATTAATTCAACATGCCGAAATAGCAGCACTCTCGAGCAATATTAATTAAGGTGGAATGGAACCAATTAAATGGCATTTAATACTAATCTTCTATATATGAGTCCTGCAAAAGGCCTTCATCTTAAAGCTGACCTTTTTCTCTTCATTTCAGTTCGTAGTAGCTATCTTTTACTACCACGGCAAACGATGAAATGAAAGCTTTTGCTTGCACTCACGAGATTACAGCTTTCAAAGTTTGTTTGATACTTTTTCATGGGATCTGAAAAGAAAGAAAGACACTGATTTCCTAATTTTAGATGAGTGTGATGAGGCATTCATTAAATAAATTTATATTTTAAATATTATTTTTTTATTCTTATTTTTGGTATTTTGTATTTCAGAAATTTTGGAATTAAAAAGATAGGCAGTTAATCATACTAAGAAAGTATATTAAGATTTTGACTGATAAAAGCAGATATTTAAGTGTTATTTCTTCTTATGTTTTCATAAAATTATTATAAGATTTGATTAAAATAGATCAGTAAATATTTTTTTTTTATAAATTAATAATATGAAATTGAATTTGAGAACCATATAATTATGGAAGAGATAACAAATATACAAAGTTATGAGAAGGTGATCACTCTCCTCTTAAATGGACTGTTCATCCATAAATTTATTATTATTCTATAGAAAATTTAAGCTATAAAATGATTTTTTAAATAGTGCGATTAAGAACTATATTATTACTTAAATTTTCATATAATGTGTAATAGAAAATCACTCACATCTTTTTCTTTAGAAATTAAATTGTCAAAGCGGGATGAAAATATAGCTAAAATTAGTAGTTTTTACAATAAATTTAAGGTGAAAATTATAAAAATTATAATATTATTAATTTTAATAAATAGTTAGCTATAACAAAATTTATTTATGTTATTTTCTAATAGATGGGAAAATATTCAGTAAGAATTATATTTCATAAAAAGGAAGAATCAAACAAGCATAATAACACTTTATACCGAATAGTTTTAATGCAAGTAAGAATAATGATCTATCATATGAAGTGCTTGAAAAGCATCACCAAAATGAAAAGGATAGAGGCGGCAAAATGACTCAACACGCTCCCAACTTAAAGGAGCTTCCATTTATGCTTCCTTGTTAAATTGAAAACTTAGCAGAGATAGATGAGATGTTCAGTGATGGGACATGACCAAACCCTAGTTTTCTAGGGCTCCATCATTGATAATGAGCACCGAAAGATATGTATCGAGAACCCCCATACCCGTGCATATATACATGTATATTTGACTACAAGTTAACTGTGGCAGGCAAGCAAAACCAAAATTTTCTACTGATATTAAACAAAAGTTCAAATTAGCCAGCTTTTCCTTTTTCCTCTCGTCTGCTTGTAAAGGTTAATTTCCTATAGAGAGAGTAGCTGGTCAGCTGGTGCAATTTACAATAGAAATACTATGCGTTACGTAAAAAGTCTACCTAAGAACACTACAAGTGACAGGTTTCTTGCCTACCTGTAGCTACAAAATATAGACAGTAAAGCGTTTTCAAAATAGACATTACAGAGAGATGGCATGCTCTACGTACGAACTAGCTAGCAAGATTACATGAAGCTGGAGATGCAAATGTTAATATATGAATGGAGATAATAAATAAAACAGTGGCATAATGATGATATTTGTACATCGCATAATGAATATTCATTTACTTGTACAGGAAATTATCAGAATTAGTACAGAATATATATAGTTTCAATAGTAATAATAACCGCTTCATAGGTTATTTAGAATGTGCACAAATGATAAGGAACTTACTCCAATGTACATATCTCTAAGCTAGTTACAATAGTATCATGCTTTTTTTTCTTTCAAATTATAATAAAAATTGATATTTTTTCCATTTTTTCGAAAAAAAATGTGATTATTGTTTATGAATCTAAAATTTGTAATAATTTTATTAAAAATAGGCTAATACACATAGTTATATTGAATGAAAGATACTTTAAATCAACTAGATAGTCATCATGCTTCTAAGAAAATTAGAATAAAAATTGTGAATTATTTTTCATAATTTTAGGGGAAAAATGACTTTATAATTAATATTTAATCATTCTAGCTACTTAAAAATATAATAATAATGTAGAATCCTAAAATTGAATATATATATATATATATATAAAGAATTTTAAGTAAATTTTACTTAAATTCTTGCACATATTTTCATACATAAGGCCTCGAACTTTTGATCTTATAGTGATAGTCAAAAATTTCAACCACTAGACTAAAATGAGTAGCATAATATTTATATTTTTATATCCCTTCTTAAATTGAAAAAAATGGAATATTTATAAATTTAAGATATATATTACATGTTAACTTCAATTAATTAAAAAATTAAATAGTTCTTAAATACAAATACGTACATTTAAGAGTGTTTCACTAACACACTGAAACTTATCTTCAACGTCGAATTGCCTTGCACTTTTTCTTTCCTTTTCCCACTAACCTCCAAGCCACCAAATGCCAAGGAGAAAAAGCCTCACGCCTTTCTCCCCCCATCTATTTTGTTGTCTGCATTTGGCGATCTCACATGATGGCACCATCCGCAATTGCCTCCACTTGAGCTCAAAAAGAAATTTAAAAGACAAAGAAACACTTGATGGGATGTTCGAGGTCAGACTAGCTGATCATGCTTCCCTTCAAACTTATATAAAATTTCTCGAGGAAGATCTTTGTGGACCATATATCTATATGGATCGAACATCATGGATATTCAGCTGCACATACTTTCTAATTTGATCTATCACTAACCTTCAGCTACTGTAACCATATAATTGTGGGTCACTTGTTCTATCTTTTCCAATCATGATTTCGTGGATACTTGTTTTCAACTTGGGAAATAATTGTATCAGTATGTTATTTTTAGTGGCTCGGTCTCAGTGCTTCTCACCATGAAAATATGAATAGATAGAGCTAATCTTTCTAAGGCACTCTAATGATTTTGATGGTGGCGATGGGTTTACTTTGAGGATTTAAACAGTGTTGATTAATGGTGTAAAGGACTGGAACATCAAAAATTAGACGCTTTGTCAATTTGGGTCGAATCTAATCACATAAAGTTTGATCATGCGAAAAAAAAAAACTCATATAAACAACAAAATCAAATGTATGATAAAGATCAAATACATTAACAAATTTTTATCTGCAATTTCAGTTGCATGTAAAAGATGTTTGTTTGTGATTTTTATAATATAATATTGTTAAGCTAAGTGCTTAAAGATCTTATTGAATATGATTCGTTTTTGTAGCCCTTCGAATTTGGGTTGCACTGCTTCGAATCATTTTGCTGTCAAAGTTCATTCTATGGACTAGTTTTGGGTTGTTGGTGCTTGTTTTTGTCCTGATTGCCTGCCTGATACTTTCCTTATCAGATGAATTAGATATGGGTTTCTGACTAGAACTGTCACTAAGGGGCTGCTGTCTTCTGCTACATTTATAATGAGAGTATTCCAGGTATTTGGTGTGCTAGTTTATCCTAGTTATGTCAATTATAATATTTTATTCTTATTCAACTCTCTTTTTTACTGCCATACTATTTGTTGCATTACCTTCTTGTGTTGGAGTTTTTTTTCCTTGAGCAGATTTGCAGGTTTGAGGATTACGGTGGCATGGTTGACTTTTTTTGCAGAAAGATTACGTTGATTGATTACTTTTGGATCTTTCTTTATTGGGCGATGACTCCTTGCCGCCCTAGATTGTATCTAGGCAATTTTGTATTTTGGAGTAGTAGGAGACTTTCGGCTCGTAGGTTTTCTTTCTTTTTTTTCGTAGCTCGTTCAAGCATTAGTGAGCTGAAGGTCCCCTTAAAGACCTTGTAATTTTGGATTTATATTAACGCGTAGGTCCCTCCGTGGATTTCCAAAAAAAAATCTTATTGAATATGATTCATTAATTACTGATTAAGCAGAACTTGAGCCAATTAATTATGCACCAAACTAAACAAGAAATTTATATGATCATCCAACTTTTTAGAAGCTGATCATAATAGTGTTGCTATTTTTTTTAAATTATTATTATTATTATTATTATTATTATTTGAAACACACAGAAGACTTACATATTAATATCTAAAAAAAGGATTATATGTCCTTAAAGGTATCCAAAACTCGCTAAATGCTTAAAGAGCTACAACAAAACAAAAATTAAAACCTAAGAGTAAGAGATCCCAAACGAGTTACAAGAAGAAAAAGATAAAGGAACACAGGGAGCCAATCCTCAAAAAATTACAGCCAAAGCTTGAGTGATCCATAAATCTCCAAAAGCAAGAAGAAAAGACTACAAAATAGAAATTTACTCAAAATAACACCAAAATAATCACACAAAGTTACCTGAAGGGTTACCAAGATAGGTACACCACCCCATGAGCCAAAATGCTACATTCTCCAGCCAACAAAGACTTGCAAAAAACTAGAAGAGAGTTTAAGCAAGCATTTTACAATAATGCGAAGACCCAAATATAACTAGTATCCCAAAACCAAAAGAAAAGGCCAGCAACCACACCCTAATAAAGCACCATAGCCACAAAGCCAGGGCACAAAATGACAGCACAACCAAAATAGGAGAACTACAACGCCAAAAGAATGCTAAATACAAATGACAATCGCACTAGCCCAATCGACCAAGACAACTAACAACCAAAATAGACTTCGAACAAAAAAATCTAGATCAAGATTTCCAGGCCCAACCAACCAAGGCAAACTAGACAGATAAATGCTAGGGCCAAACCATGAATAGATAAAGACACCAATTGAGAGCACCAACCACTCTCAAAGAGACAAGCAACAAAATAACCAACCAAGCTTTCCAACAACATCATAAGGGACTAGAAGAACACCTGACAAAGGAACGAACGGTCACCACAAAGGCATAACCAGCAGACAAGAATAAGACAGCAAAACAAATAATAAAAACAACACCAGGGGAACACGGAGAGAGTTACCTTCTAATATAAGGAGTACTAGTAGCATCGAGCAAAATTTTACCTCTCAAAAAAGTAGGAACATTTTCCATATTGAAAATAGAGGCGCCAAAGATCATAGAACCCTCCTTAGCTAACCAAACGACACATGCATTACCTTCCCTAATGATATAAGAGTAATTATATCTAAGCTTTCTAAGTAAAACCAATATTTTTTGAAGCATATAAAAAAAATTTAGCATTAACACACTTTTTATCATACATTAAAGAAAATAAAGTTTTAGAATCAGTCTCGATGCAAATGTGACCAATATTATTCTCAGAACAAGTCATCAAGCCTTTCCGAAGAGCAAATAACTCAGCACCAATTCCCATACAGCTAGAAGAATTACTGAAAAAAGCACTCACAAGCTTACCATCATACCCATGAATTAAACCACTCAAACCACAACCAACATTGGAATTATTAACATGAACGTTAAGTTTAAAAGTGTCAGAGGGAGGCTTAAGCCACTTGATGATCTTGGGAGAGGCAACAACATTATTCCTACCACTCTCAATTTTGAAAAAGGCAAGCCACTCTTTCCTCCCTATGAACTTCTTGGGAGACAACCTTTTAGCCCAAAACAGATGCTGAATTTTCAACATTAAATTGCATAAAATCCATTGAGAATTCATTCTCTCCCTATTATAGTTGTTATTATTCCTTTCATTCCAAAGGAACAAACAAACCAACATAGGATAACATTAAAGATATGAACTTTCCCTTTATTATGGAACCAACAAGCCAAAAAAGAATTAACATTAGAAATTTTAAAATCAATCTTAATTTGGAGGCCAATCTCCAACTCATGCCAAACTCTAGAAGTAATGGGACCATTCAAAAAAATGTGATCAATGGTTTCTATATGAAAACAATATTGGAATTTAGAAACTAAGCAAAACCCTTTCTCTTGCAACCTCCTATCCACAGGAATATAACCTTTTAGTAACAGGGATCACACAACTCATCTGCTATCTTAGGGTTTTTGCCCTAACCTCTTCCCTCGGCAGCTCTGTTCGTCGTTGTTCTCAATGTTGGTTGTGCTCTCAGGGAAGTTTTTCTCCCCTTCTCTCCTTCTCTCTACTTTTTTGTATGGTTTGTGGTTGTTCCTCTAATTCTTTCACTTAGGTCACTTCTATGGTTTCAATGGCGATCAATTGGTTGAATGATCCAAGATTTTTAAATGGGTCGAAGAAATCTTGATCTTTTTTAGATGCCCTATCTGGGGCTTCTCCCTTGGTGGCTTTCCTTGAACTTAAAACCACTACCCATCATTATTTACCATCCCTATTGATTTCAGAGGAGGAGATCCTTGCCCTTGTAGCCCCATTCAAATTTTGTTTGATCAAAAAATTTCCTGGTTGTAGGCTTGCCCTCGATTTAATCCAAAAAATTTTCTTAAACCTCATGCTCATTAGTGATTTTTTAGTTACTCACTTGAATCCAAAGCATGTGTTGATAAAAATTGGTTAATGATTTAGATTATAGTAGAGTTTTTTTTCACTGTTCTTACTTTGTTAATAATTGCTACATGAAACTATCAAAGTAGTCGCCATGTTTTGATATTGATGTGGAATCCCCCATCATCCCAATCTGGGTTTCATTACTTAAAGTCTAACCCATCTTTTTTCTCCTCATATCCTTCACGGATTAGGATCTTTATTTGGTTTCCCATAAAATCAATAATGCTACTTCAATTGGCTCGTGACCCTTTATTGTTCATGTTCTGATTGAGCTTGATATCACCAAACGCTACCCCGATCGAGTGTGGCTTGGTCTTGAAAATCTAGGTATATTCAACAAGTTCACATAGAGGAGTTCCCTCCCTTTTGTGTTCATTGCAAGTCCCTATGGCATTCAAAAGTGGATTGGCATATTATTCACCCCCATTTAGATGAAGTTCATGTTGCATACCTAGACCTGTGATTGTTGTTGATAACTTAACCATTAATCTTGTCTCCAATGGGTGTTTTGATGTTGCTGTTTAGGAAAAAGTGGAAAATCTGAATACTTTGGGTATGAATCCTACTTTGACCCTTGATGGTGCTATTGTTGTCTCTTCTCTAGCTTCTAATACTTCGATTATTGAGGGTATTATTAATGATATAGTTGATAAGTCTATGTTAGTTCCTATTTCTAATAGTGTTGATAATCAATTAGCTATTTCTCCTAATTTTGATTTTGTGGTGCACCAGATTGGTAAATTTGTGAATGTGCATTCTATTGATGTTAGCGGGGAGCTTTAGGGGAATCAAATGCATATTTCTCAAGCCCCTATAAATGCTTCTCTTACTCTTCTTGATAGTTTGGATGTCTCTAATAAGGTACATTTAATTAATTTATCTATTACTCCTATTTCTAAAGGTGCGATTATAGATTTGGGTGTTGGGAAGCCTCAGCTGGATTTGCATTTTGTTGGCCTAGTTAACCAGTTTGATTGGATTAGTCTGGTGACAGCTGGGGCGCTGGGGGGTCTAATCATGGACTCTCTAATTTTTTGCTGGAGGATAATTATCTAAATGTTGTGGAGGTGGATAAGGAGGGCTTTCTCTTAGGCACTAGTAAGTAAAGGAAGAGAAATAAAAATAAAAGTTGGTGCACAATTTCAAGTCTTTTATTGGCAGAGCTATAAGAGCTAATTCTCATTCTAATTTGTCTTTTGCTTAGCTCTATTGTTTGGGTCATTAGGGTTGTGTTCTGCTGCTTCTGGGATTGTCTTTGATTATTGGTATGCTTTATTTTTATTTCTTTCTATTTGTTTCTTCTGGTGTTTTTGGCTTTATGCTTGGGGTAGAGGGTCTAGTGGCACATGTTTTTGGTGGTTGGGGTATTTGGGCTTGGCTTTTTGGTAAGCTAGGCTGATTGGAGGGTTTTTCTCCTATTGTTGCTTGTGGTATTCATCCTGCTAGTGGTTTCACACTGGCTTTCATAGTGATGTGCTCTTTGTTTGCAGATTTACTTATATGTTTTTCTTTTGAGGTTTGTGTTTTTCTTGCAGATCCCTAGATTTTGGTTTATATGCTAGTCCTACGATTCTGTAACAGCTTTCTCTTGGACTTTGTTGAAGATCTAGCAAGGGCATTTTTGAGGCTTGGCTTCCTGCCTCCCTTTTAATTTCCTTTTACTTATTGTAACTAGATGGATCATTAGCTCATTAGGGTTTCTTTTCATTATGATTGTACTTTTTTGCTGTAGCAAACATTTGATCCTTTAAGGACTTGTAAACTTTTTTTAAATCAACGCGTAGGCCCCTCTGTGAATTTTAACAAAAAAAGGAATAAAACCTTTTAGAATTCTCCAAGTTAGCAAACACTATAGGAAAGTTAGTAGTTTACAGCTGATTTATGAGAAACTTTACATTGGATTATTTTTTATCGAAAATGGCGATAGATTTGTGACGAAATGTTTTTAAGCTTTTTTGCGGCAAATTTGCTGTGAAATTTCTGTCTCGTAAATTTATAATATAAATAAAAAAAGTTGTTTATGTTGTTTCGTCTCTGAGTCCAGAAGGGAAATAGTATTTGACGACTGGAGCAGGGTTTAAATTTTAGGTAGGCTGATCACGTGAGAGATGGAGTGGGTAGTCTGGCCAGACACATGTAACTAGTCAGGCATGGGTAGCCGGTTAGGCGAGGGTATAGGGAGTCTGATCAGGCTCGAGTAGCGGGCAGTTTGGCCAGGTACTAACAGTGGACAGCCCATCCAAATTGGGCAGAATTGGTGGTTTTTTTTATTTTTTGATTGAAATTCCGTAACAAATCCATCCCAAATCCACTGAAAATATTGTGAAAAACTATTTTTCACTGCAAGTAATGTTATAATGCAACTTTTTGCATCAAATTATATTCTGCCACAAATCCGTTGCAAATCATATTTTGCAATGAATTTTTCTTATTTTGTGGCATATTTGTTCGCCGCAAAAAGGTAACTTTCATGTAGTGAAAGAAGCTTGGAATATAGTTTAAGGAGATGGTTTTTGCTATGAATGGTGACTCTGTGGCAGGGCCTGATGGTTTTACTGCCTTTTTCTTTCAAAAAACTTGGAATATTATTGATCAGGACATCTTTTCTGCTATGTTGGATTTCTTTGATGGTAACCCTATACCTAAGTTTTTTACATCTACTTCCATTGTGCTTATTCCTAAGAATAATAGTGCTAACACTTGGAATGATTTTAGACCGATTAGTCTTTGTACTTTCTTTAATAAGCTGATTTCTAAAATCCTTTCGAATCATCTTGCTTCTATTCTTCCTTCTATTATTTCTCCTAATCAAATGGGTTTTGTAAAAGATAGGACTATTATGGATAACATTTTGTTGGCCCATAATTGTGTCAAGACTTGGATGTTAAGGTGAGAGGTGGTAATGTTATTTTAAAGCTTGATATGGCTAAGGCCTATGATAATTTAAATTGGAATTTTTTATATTTTATCTTAGAATTGTTTGGTTTTGATTCTACCTTTATTAAGCACATTAAGAATTGTATTGAGAATGTTTTTATGTCTATCATTATTAATGGGTTTTCTAATGGTTTTTTCAAAATTTCTCATGGCCTGAGACAAGGAGATCCTATTTCTCCTGCCCTTTTCATTATAGCTGTTGAATTCCTTTCTAGGGATTTATCCAATCTTTTTTAATATTAATACTGGTCTTTATTTTAAAACCTTGGGTGGTGCACCTATATCCCATTTGTGTTTTGTTGATGATTTTATTGTGTTCTATAACGCTGCTCATAACCAAATTCAGAAACTAATGGATTTTATGTCTAGGTTTGAGATGGTGAGTGGTATTTCCTTTAATAAAAATAAAAGCTGCTTTATTACTTCTAAGAGAATTTCTAATAATTGTATTTTATCCATTAAAAATATCACTGGGTTTACTCAGGCATTTTTGCCCATCAAATATCTTGGTGTCCCTCTTTTTAAGGGGAGGAGACAATCCTTTTTGTTTGACAATCTCATTGATTCGGTTCACAACAAACTTTTATTGTGAGATTCGAATTTTTTGAGTTTTGGAGGTAGAATCACACTCATTAAAAGTGTTCTTGCTACTTTACCTGTTTACAGTTTTCAAACTATCTTTCCCACGCAAGCTGTGTGTGATAGACTCTATAAGCTGATTAATAAATTTTTTTGGAAAGGCACTTCTTCTAGCTCTAAAATTACTTGGGCTTCTTAGGATAAGTGTTGTGGTGTTCTAGCTGAAGGTGGTCTTGGGTGCAAGTCCTTTTATGATCTCTCTAAAGCTTTTACTTTTAAACTTTGGCATAAACTTCGCACTAATGATAATTTTTGAGCTAACTTTATGATGTCTAAGTACTGTGTTGACAAATATCCAACTAATTGTGTTGCTAAACAAGGCGATTCTAAAGTGTGGAAAAGGCTCTGTAAAGTTAAATGGGAGATGGAACCCTATATATCTTGAGGTCTTGGTGTTGGGAATATCCTCTTCTGGCAAGATAGGTGGCTTGGTAAGCATTCTATTGACTCTATTTTAAATACTTCTTCTATTGCTTCGGTTCAGGTTAAGTATTTCTTTAAAGATAATTTGTGGGATGTTGATAAGCTTTCTAATGTTATTCCCCAAAGTATTACCAACCGTATTTTGAACGTGCCCATTAACACTGAGTCTAAGGATGTTATCATATGTGATTTTTCTAAGGATGGTGGCTTCCACTTAAAGGATACTTGGCAATCCTTTCGTGTTAAAAATAATTTTGATATTACTTTAGCTTGTATTTGGCATAAAAGCATTCCCTCTACTATTTCTGTTTTTGTTTGGAGAGTCCTTCATAGATACTTACCCACTGAGGATAACCTAATCAAAAAAAGGTTTTCAGTTGGCTTCTAAATGCCAATGTTGTTGTCATCTGGAAAGTATGCACCATGTCCTCATCTCTGGCCCGATGGCTATTCGTACTTGGGTTTATTTTGATGACTTATTTCAGGTTAATTTCTTTAATGGTAAACTGTCTTTAAAGTCTTTACTTAATGTTTGGCTTATTAAGTCTAAAGGTCATATTCGTAATGTCATCCCTTGTCTGATTCTTTGGTTCATCTGGTTAGAAAGAAATAATTCACTTTTTAATAATGTCAAAATGAATCATAATAATGTGATTCATAAGTTCAAAGATAAGGTCTCTTCTCTGATTGCTGTTAGATTACTTTCTTATAAGAATTTCAAGAATTACCACTCTATTGGTTATGCTCTTGGCCTCTCTGTTGTGGGGAGGCTGTCTACCATTCTTGTTTATTGGACCAAGCCTCCTAAGGATTTTGTTAAACTGAATGTGGATGGGATCTGTTGTGGTAATTTTGGAGGTTGTGGTGGCACTATCAGAGATAGTAATGGTAATCTCATTATTATTTTTGTGGGGCTGATTTATCATGGTAATGTTTCTTTAGTTGTTAATAGTGCCATCCTTTATGGAATTCATCTTTGTTTGTCCCTCAAGACTCTTAATTTAGTTATTGAGGCTAATTCTGGCTTTGATTTCAGCACTTTATTGGTAGGTAGGGATGCATTGTATAGTTCTGAGCTATTTTATCAAATTCATAATATTAATAAGATGCTAAGTTATTTTAATCATTTGTTTTAGAATATTTATAAAGAAGGTAATGAATGTGCTACTTGGCTGGCTCACTGGGGGTGTCAACTTGATTTATTCACTGATTTGGTTGGTTCTTCTATGCCAACTCCTTTGCATGGTTTATTGAAACTGAATGGTATTGGAGTCCCTTATGTGCTTACCTAATTTATTATGTTTTCTTCTGGGTGCATCTATGGCCTTTATCTCTGCTTTTTGGTGCAGTTGCCTCTCACTCTATTTGGTTTTCTGGTGGAGTCTCTTCCTGTTTTAGTGTATATTAATTTTTTGTTGCTTTTCTTGGCTCCTATGTTGGTGACTGTGTATTACTGTGTTATTCTTGATTTATTGGTGGCAATTTCCTTCTTGTGTTTTGGTCCTCTCGGGTTTTGCTTTGTTGATATTTCCTTCTTGTTAGATTTGCAGCTTCTGGCTCTCCTCTTTGGGGTTGCCTGTGGGAGTCCCTTTTTGTTCGACTTCTGGGTCTGGTACCTATTTATCTGCACCTTAAGTTTTACTCTGAACTTCTATTTGGGGAGGGTTGTGGATGCTATTCTCTTACCTTTCGCTGGTTGGTTGGTGTTGTCTCACTTTGGTCTTTATCCTGGAGTGTGCCTGATTATTGGGATTGAGCGGCATCAAGGTAATCCTTCTGATGAATTTTGTTCTCACTCTTTACTTAGTTATTTGGGGCTGATTTTCTGTTGTAGTCTCTGTGTGGTGTGGTTGGTTATGTATGATTACTGCTGTATTTCGAGTTGGAATGTCTGTTATATTGATTGTTGGTTTGACTGTTTGGTCTCTGCTGGTAAGGATTTCATCTTCCATCTGGGTTTTTTTTGTATTGTTAATTGTCTGTGGTTTTGGAAGCTCAAGGTTTTCTATGCCCTTGATTGTTTAGCTCAGTATCTTTTGACCCATTTCTTGGATAATCACCACCCTGTTGCTCAGTTGATTGTTTGCCTATTTTGGTATGTTGTGATTTCCTTTTTGCAGGTCGTGTTCCCTTTTTTGCAGGGCCCTTATATGACTGGCTATCGTTCCACTGCTTTTTTGGACTGGAAGGTCGTTTTGAAGTTTTCTAATTTAGCGTGGGCTAGTAATGAGCCGATTTTGGGTGAGAAGCAAGTTTGGACTACTCCTTTTTGGCTTGCTTGTCCTTTTTGGGTGCTCGCTCTTGTGCACCGTAGAATGTTCCTAGGTTATTATGTATTTTTCTTTAGCAGGGACCTCGAGCTCGTAGGTTTTTCTTTTTAAATTCTTTTTGTAGCTCGTTCGAGTATTAGTGAGCTTGAGGGCCCTTTAAGGACCTTGTAACTGATTTTCTATATTAACACGTAGGCCCCCACCAAGGGGTTTTCCCCAAAAAAAATGTAGTGAAAGAAGCATTTAAAGGAACAGAAGAATTCCAAAATTTACCAAAAATAGGATTGATATCATTTTTTACTCTAAAATAATGCCAAGCATCTTTAAAATTGGAATCACCATCAGCAGATAATTTGAATAAAATTTGATCATTATAGTTAAGATTAATCAGAACATCACCTATGATATCTACCAAATTTTGAGTAAAATATCAAGTAGACGATTAGTAAACCAGCAACAGTTTCTGATGAACCAAGACACTTTTAATGAGGAGGTAGAATGAGTATTGAAGTGTGAATCCAAAGATCCAACACTAGATCAATCATCCTACCAAAAGTTAGAAGAGCCATTACAAATTTTCCATTGATGGTTGATTTAGTAGACCGTTTAATATTATAAAGTCTCTTCCACCCAGAAGATTGGCTTTGCTTGAAAAAACACAAAATGTAAATTGTTACAATATTTATGATTCATATAATTAGCCTAGAGAGTCATTTTTCCTAAAATTTCACCATAATTTAAAAGAAAAATATTTCACCAAATCAAATTAAGATTTACAACCCAATCCCCCATCAAGAAAGGGACCAGTAAAAGCATTCCATCTGGACTAATGCATTTTTTTAGAATTAAGGGTAGAGCCCCAAAAAAATCTATTAAAAATCTTATCCAACCTATCATAAACCTCACGAGTTGGATTAATGGTTTGAAGTAGGTAAATAGGCATACAACACAAAACATTTTTGATCAAAAGAAGCCTGTACCCCATAGAAAGCAATTTAAATTCCCAAGTCGACAATTTATTGTTAATGATAGAAAATATTTTATCAAAAAGGAAAGACTTTTTATGGCCTTTATCTAAAGGAGTGCCAAGATAGTAGATAGGAAGCACCTGGTTAGAGAATTCAGTAATAGACTTAACATTTTTACAATGCGATAAGGACATTCCTTTACCACCAACGAAAGTGCATTTGCTATTATTAAACTTGAGATCACTTTCCCTTTTAAAAATAGAAAGAAGCTTCATAATATTCTTAACACATCTAATCGTTCCATTGATAAAAAAGGTAATGTCGTCAGCAAAAAATGGTAATGACGTAAGCAAAACAAAGATGAGAAATATTAAGGCCACTAAAGTTGTTGAAAGAAAAGCTTTTGAAATTAGCAAATAAAAAAGAGGCAAACCTCTGGATAAGTACTCGGTAGTTATAATATAAAGTGAAGGGGAAGGAGGATCCCCTTGCCTCGCACCTTGGGCACCTTTAAAATAACCATTAACCTTACCATTAATAATAATAGAAAACCAACTATTCTGAACTATACTTTGAACAAAATTAATACAATCATCACCAAAACTAAATAATCACATAATATTAAATAAATATGACCAATTAATGTTATCGTAAGCATTGGAAATATCCAGCTTAAAGATTAAATTATGCCCATGAACTTTTTTATTAATCTCATGAATCATTTCCTGGATAAGTAAAATATTATTAGAAATGCTTTTACCCATAACAAACCCAATTTGATTAGGAGAAATTATTTTAGGAAGTAAACTAGACAACCTAGAAACCAAGATTTTAGCTATCAATTTGTTAAAAGTGGTACACAAACTAATAGGCCTTTAGGAATTCCAGGATTCAGGGTTATATTTTTTAGGAATTAACACAATGAAGCAAAAGTAAAGAATTTAGGAATAGAAAAACCTTTAAAGAAGGCAAGTATAGCTTTACAAAGATTAGCCTTATTGATTTTCCAACACTTTTGAAAAAAAGGCGATTGTAAAACCATCCGACCTGGCAACTAAGTTATTATTCATGCCCATTAAAGAAGTATGAACCTCATATATGCTCTTCAGGCAAATGAGAAATGGAGATATTATCCTCAAAGGAAATCGGAGAAGGAATTAAATGAGGATGAGAGATAGGGCTCATCTCCTTAGAAGAACCAAGAGAGTTTTTAAAAAAGGAAATGTCTGATTCAGTAATCAAAATAGGATCTTCACACCACTCCCCAAACTCTAACTTGATTATACTAATGAGAGAATTGGATTTCTTAGCATTGGACATAACATGAAATTATTTGGTGCTTCTATCACCATCCATTATGTATTTAGACACCACTTTTTGCTTCCAAAATTCTTCCTTCATATACTGAAGGTTAACAAGATTTCCCTTAGCCATGCACACATGATCTAAATTCACCCCACAAATAGAAGCAGCAAGGTTATTCTCAAGAGAGATAACCTTCTTTCTACTTTACTAATGTTGTGAAAGATATTACCAAAGTTATATTTACTCCACATCTTAAAATTTGCTTGACCCTCTTAAGCTTAAGAGCAAGTAAAATCATATCATTATCCCCATTATAGTGATAAATAGGAGCCATCCAATTATCTTTAACAAATAAAAAAAAATCATAAACAAGAAGCCACATATTATGAAATCGAAAAGGAATAAAGCTAGTATAATGAATAAGCTTAGCATTTAAAAGTAAAAGAGTGTGGTCAGAAGAGGTTCTACTATGATGAATAATATTAGACATTAGAAAGCAAGAAATCCAATCATTATTACATAAGAATCTATCTAGTCTTTCCCAATTGTTGGACCAGGTAAAATTAGAATGTAGAAAACCAATATCAGAAAATCACACTCCATAATAATATAATTAAAATCATCCATAGTATTAAAATTAGGAGGAGCACCACCCACTTTTTTAGCAGAATTAGAGATGATGTTGAAATCACCTCCAACAAACTGAGGACCTTTGTAGAAACTCTCAAGATCACTTAAATTTTGCCACAAAGGGATTCTACTGAGCTTCATGCATATAGCATAAACAATAGAGACGATAACATAAATATTAAAAATATCAAAGTTGTAATGAAGAACTTGGTCAAAGTCACCAAGAATTTTTAAATTAATCTCACTCTTCCAAAAAAATCTAAATCTTACTTGAGATATTAGCATAGGAACAATCAAAACCCAATTGTCTTTGACATATTAAAAGGTTTAAAGCCCCAACCATGGGCTCCAAAAGAGCTAAACAAGAGATATTATGAATCCTGCATAAATTTTGAATACAAAACTGAGTATTAAGCTTACCAAACCCCCTAACATTCTAGATTATAGAACTATACATATTAAATATTATTTAAGACAGTATTGGTTCTTATTAATCTAACATCAGAGGATAAAGAAAGATTTTTCTTTTTCAGATTGTTCTTTTTTTCCTTCTAGATGGTTCCCACAAGCCTTCATTTTTGAAAACATTAACTAAGCTGAGATCTTCCAATTTATCCCTGTTAGTGTAAGAATAGTCCTCATTAGGAAAGATAATTTAATTCACCTTTCTCCCAATTAGAAACAAAATTGGTTGAAGGAGAGCAACCATCCGAATCCACATTCACATCCTCATTAATCACATGTTTGCCTCTGTCTCCCCCTTCTACTATTTAACGATTCACCAGGCTAATGGTCGGCTAGCGATATATTAATATTAGGAACTATTTTGGACACATCCAAGAAAATAGAAGCATCTTCATTATTTCCTTCCTCAACATTAAAAGTAGAGAAATCATCATCAATTTGATTCATAATATTAACAAATTGCTTTATATTAGTTTATGGATGATCTCAATAGTAGACTTGTTTTGAATAGGATTATTAGAAATGTTACGCACTTTGACTTCATTCATAGGAAAATTAGAAGGAACATGAATAACTTCATAAGTTTTAGGTTTAATCTGGGTTGACTTCCTCAAATGAGGATAAAGATGGAAACATTCAAAATTGCAATGCCCCAAAGTTTTACTGTGATCACAAAAGGGAAGAAAGTCATCCAAAACAACTTTCTGGACATAAACGAATTATTTCAACGCAAGCTAAATACTCTTGGGGTATTGCTTAGTGATGTCTAGTTCAACTAGCACTCTTGCAATCGATGGCCAGGATCTGATCGCGGTCACATTATTAACTTGAAGAAGCTGGTCAAATAGACTACCCAAACCATATAGGATTCTAGGAGAGAAGAAATGAAGTCTGAGCTCATTGAAAGAAATCCAAATTGGGATAATCGGTGATTCTACATAGATATCAAAAAGTAGAGACCACTTAATCAATTTCATGAAACAATTTCAGACATAATACTATCTATGCCAAAACACTCGATTATAATCTAGATCATTTCCCAATTTTATAAGAACATGGTGCAGATCGAGCACAGTAAAAGAAAAGTTGCCGCTAAGCTTGAGATTAAAGAAAAACTAACGGTTCTAATCCAACTTTGATCTGCGTAAAGTAAATTTGCCAATAAGAGCAAATTAAAGGGAGAAGCTAGGGCTTCGACTTCCTCTTCTAAAATCCAAAGGGCCGCAATACCACAATGAGTGGTGGCCTTGAGATCAAGGAAGGAAGAGGAAGAAGACACATAAATAACGTCTTTAAATGAACGAGTTTTTTTAGCTGCATTTAGAAAACTTGGATCAGCAAGAGAAATACGATTCACAGCCATGCTAACAGGGGGGACCCCCGAAGCCGAAGTAACCATTGAAAGCAACAGGAACACTTGGAAACCGATAAAAAACTAACCGACTAAAAGCCAAAAAATTGGAAAAAAAAACACCATAAAGAGAATAGAGACTTCCTTGATAAACCTGATGGAGGAACCCTAGGCTAGAGAGCAGCAAAGGTGAGCAAGGATGGACGAGCGAAAATATCTATTGATTTGCAACAAAGTTACGATTGAATAATAGTGTTATTAATGAACATATAAGTGTATAATATGTTCTTCATTTAGGATAAATCTTATTTTTGCCCATCTTGCATCCTTAAGCCTTTGAAAAATACTTAAATGTCTTATCCATATAGCTAGGAATGGAAGTGGGATGCAAATGCTTTTATCATTCAATTTTGACTTCACAATGATAGAGTTCAATATAAACAATGAATTAAATTGATGTTCATTAAATGCATATAAACTAATTTTTTATCCACAATGTCAATTGCATGTACAAAAACTATTTGCGATTTTTATAATATTAAAACATTTTTAATGACGGTATTATAATATGGAGCTTTTAGTTAATTGAATATAATCTAACTGGTTCTTTAGTTAAAAAAAAAAATTTCTTATTCAAGTTGGCTCATTTACTTGCTGATTAAGCGGAATTTGAGCCAATTTGGTATGAAGCCAAACAAGAACTTTCTAGGATCATCCAGCTGATCTTTTGACACTCATGATTGTGTTAAAAATGAACATATATACTTATAATATGCTCTTTCATTTATGATAACTCTTGCCTATCTTAAGCCCTTCAACCTTTGAAAATACTTCAATGTCTTGCTCAGATAACTGGGAATGGAAATGGAAAGCTAAAGATAAATCAGCCTATTTTGATATCAATCACTTCATTCTTCTTCTACGTCTTCTTCTTTTTCTCTTAATTTTACTTTTAAAGAGTAATTAATAGAAAGGATCTCGATCGGCTATCCTATATATGCATTACTTTCACAATGAAAATTAACAGGTTTAACAGTTAATCTTTGGGAAATTTCTTTAGGTGTTTTCCCCACAATATTCTCAAAATTTATAATGATATTGGTCACTAAAAGAATCTGTATTGCGATGATGGAAAATCCAGGTAGTGGGTTTTCCAGTGGGGCTGGTTGGTTGGAGAAGAATGGACTTGGGTTGAATGATGAAGGGTGAGTGCCTGCAGATCATAGCAGAGATTAAACACCTCAAAAATATTTTTTTCATGACTTGGGTTCAAGAGTTATTATTATTATTATTATTATTATTATTCTTATTTTTATTCTTATTTTTATTCTTATTCTTATTTCATTTTAATAATTTTATAATAAAATAATAATAATAAATTTTGAAGTCCAACTTTTATCGTGAAGGAGAGGAAGAGAGATGGAACTGAGGAAGATGAAATGGCAGCTTGTAGAGAATTAAAGGGGAGGAGAGCCCACAATATGGAGGAAGTCCAACTTATTGTCTTATAGCTATGCTCTTTGTTGCATACCATTTTTTGTTGGAGAGTTTATCTTGTGCAGGTTAATTGATTCGATGAATATGGCTGCAAGCTCTTTTTTTTTTTTGCAGAAAGATTATACTGATTGAGTTAAAATTTGATCTTTCTTTTTTGGGTGCTGATTCCTGGCCGTCCTGGAATGTTACTAAATATTTTTATATTTTTGTGTGGTGGGGACATTCGGCTCGTAGGTTTTTCTTTTATTTGCTTTGTAGCTCTTCGGAGCATTAAAGAACTGAAGGTCCCCCGTAAGGACCTTGTATTTTGGTTTTATATTAAAGCGTAGACCCCGCCGTGGGTTTTCTTAAAAAAAAAAAAAAAGAATAGGATAGTGAAGGCTGGTTGGAAGACTGGTTAAGAACAGTTGGTGTGGGATTTTATTTTATTTTTTTTCTCAACAGCAAATAGTTTTTTTTTTTAATTTATATATGATAAACTTACGGCTTGTATAAAAAATTCCCCACATAAGGTACTAACCAGTGATGGTGCAAATAAGAGATAAGTCAAAATTCATCTTTGATAACTCCAAAGCACATATTAATTTAATGAAAAAAAAAAGTTAAAAGAAAAAGCTTTAGTGAATGATCATCAGCAGTCTAAAGTGACATAATATATCAGCAGAAACAAACGAAAACAACCTAGTAGAAGCAAGAAATAATGGCATGCAGGAGAAAAGGCAAACCAATAGACCGGGCTTCCAATAAGGTTACATCGGGGTACCGGTGGAAAATAGATTTGCAGACCGATTGAGCAAAAACTAAGCAATCCATGACATCTGATTTGAATGCAATTTTAACAAAAATAACACAAACTTAGAATAAAATATAACTTAATCTCCACATAAAAGTAATATTTATCTCAATCTGTAGTTGAATAAATTGTGATATATGAATTTTGTGAATCTAGGAGTCCTGATATAGATTTTCTTCCAGAAAAATCTCAAAATAGTCCTCAGATTATTTATGCACGGCCAATTTAGTCCCAGAGTATTAGGTTGCCCCAATTTAATCCCTCTACTATATAAAATTGATCCAAAAGTGACTAGATGAGTATCAGGCAACTGCTCCTGAGGTTCTTCTCTATCACCTAGGTCAACTGCCTCTATTTCATGGGTAATTTCTACCTCTTCTTCATCATCTATCCTAGGCTCAAAAAATTTGTCCGACTCATCAAAAATAATGAGTGTATTCCTCTACAACTAGGATTCTCTTATTAAAAACTCTATAAGTTTTACCCATTGAGAAATAACCTAAGAAAACATCTTCATCTATCTTAGAATCAAATTTACTTAAATGAGATTTTTATTCACAAGAACAAAACTTTTACAACCAAACACATGTAGATGGGATAAATTGGGTGTACTATTCTTAAGTAACTCATAGGGTGTTTTGTTTAAAAGTTCGGGGAGGTGGTAAGACCTCGTTAAACTATCCCTAGATGCACCAAGAGGGAGGTGAATAGGTACTTAAAAAAAATACTTAAATAATTTTTTATGTAATATAGCAACTTTTAAAAATAAATTCTAGATGAGTTACTAACACAAGTGGAAGCAATTTAAAACTTGATTTTCTTTTTCAAAGTTTTGAAGAATAAATAAATTAGGAGGAATATGTAATTTTTTGCTAACACAAATTAAATCTAACTGCAGCTTGCAATGAAAAATTAAACTCGTGCATAAAATTTAAAGCGCAAAAAATAAAAGAGCAGAAAAGAAAAATCAGAAAGAGTACATCAAAAATTTTATAGTGGTTCGGTCAACCTTGACCTGCGTCCACTCCCCAGAGTCCTCCTCTTCGGGTATTACACTAGCACTATAGTGACTCTCCTTTTTCTCCTATAACAAGATCGAGAAGCCCTTACAAATCACTTCCACCAAACGCGGCACGACGGAGAACCAAAAGTTATGTCACCCTCCTGGTGATGGCAACAAAACTTCAATCTTTTTTCACCCTCTTGTGAAGGCAAAGAACTCACAAAATATTTCTTACCCTCCTAGTAATTGCAGAGAACCTACGAAATCTTTCTCACCCTTCTAGTGATGGTAGAGAATATTCAATCCTTTTTCACTCTCTTATTAAAGACAAAGAACCCAAGACTCTGACTTTGAAGCTTCTCTCCCAAGAGCAACTCCAAGAACTCACCAAGGCCACTGGAGGAAGCAAGGTGCAAGTTTGCCTGGAGCAACCGTGTGAACACCCCACACATTCCTTCTCCCTTATGTACAACCTCACATTTTCCCATTCTAAGCCCAAAGCTCTCTCAAGAATTCTCCCTTAGAGTTCTTTCAACAGCCAAAAGTCTTACTAGAGACTTTATTGAGTTGCTTAAGTACAAGGCTTTAAAAAACTCTAGATTTTTAATTATGATGTCGCTATTCGTACAGTACGATTAGTTCAAAATAGGGGTTCATCTTGTACGATGGAACAATTATTCTGATGAACTGTTCAAATTATGTGTACTTTTCATAAAGTATGATTGTGCGTTCGTACAGCACGACTAGTTCAATTTCCTTTTATTCATTTAGGACGATCACTAAGATGATTGAAAAATTGTCTCTATGGACCATCCGATATGATTAACATCGTACAGTACATTCAATTTAAATATTAAATATTCGTACAGTATGATCAACATCATACTATACGATTAGTTTAAAATTAAGATTTTCATCTAGTACCGAGATGATCAAATTTTGTCTCTCTCAATTGTACAGTATGATTTACATCATATAGTACGATTAGCTATATTTATTCAACCTTGATTTAATGGACTAATCATGAAGAATAATTTAAGTAAGATTTTAAATATCATACAGCACGATTAGGATTGTATCTTACGATTAGTTCAAAATTCAATTTTTAAATACCTACTTAAATTATCTGGTGGCTAGGGTTTCCTGATGGAAATAAATCGTACAGTATAATTTACATCATACAATATGATTAGTTTATTAGCACTAATTACATAATAAGCAATTGACCTTTTTTTATATAACTGATTGTATAATACGATAGTAATTATATGGTACGATTAGTTCAAAAAATCTTAGCTTACTTTTCTCACTCCCCTGTGTGTATGTGCACGGTTGTCAATTTAGCATACACCCTTATATAACCAGACTCAAAAAATATAAAATAAAGAAAAATAAAAAATACATACACTTTTGAAGCCATCCTATTTTACCCAAACTTGAGCCTTGATCAATCTTGAGCAGTGTATGATGTACCTGAATGTTAGTACACATAAAAAAATAATATCTAATATATATGCTAGAAGAAATAAAATTTCAATCGATAATATTTGTTACCATCAAAATTATAAGTTAAAAATCCTAGATTGCAATAATCTCCCCCTTTTTGATAATGACAACATTTTTTTATTAAAAAAATAAGTTAATATTTATATCTTAATCTCCCTCTCACTAGGTGATAGATTTAAAAATATTGGTAAGATTATTTTTAATTTTATTTAAATTTTTTTCAAAATTTTCTTTTTGTTTTTAGTTTTAAACAAAATGCAAAAGAAAGAAAAATTCATTGCAAACAAAAGATACATAAGATGAACTATTTAATAAAGATGAATAAATACATAAATAATCAACTACTACTCTCCCTTTTGACATCACTAAAAAGGAGGACTAAGAAGAGATATAAAGAAGCTACAGAATAAGAAAAAAAATAACAAAATACAAAGCACAACACACAAATCCTAAAAGTAGGAAGACCCCTGATCAAGTGGTGGTGGTGCACTACAGAAAAATCGCCCATTACTGGTGGCTTTCGGGTGGAATATTTTTTGGTAGATTTCTGACAAATTACGATGAAATATTTTTAACTGACTTTCAGGCAGATTTTTTGGTGGATTTCCTACGGATGTTTTTCCAGCAGACTTTCCAGTAGAATTTTTGGCTGATTTAAAATTTAAAAAAAAATCATATTTTCATAATTAATAATTTTGTATCTTATTTTAATTAATTATAAATTTAATAATTTATTTTAATTAATTATTAATTTAATAAATTATTATAATTAATTATTAATGTGATAACTTATTTTACTTATTAATTAAAATAATAAATTTTAATTAATTGCTAACTTTAATATTTTATTTTAATGTATTTTTAAATAATATAAAAAATTATTAAATTAATAATTAATTTATCATAAATTTAATAACTTATTTTAATTAATTATTAATTTAATAAATTTTTTTAATTATTTTTTAATTTTAATATTTTATTTTAATTTATTTTAAATTTTAATTTTTATTTTGTGTTATTTAAATATAAAAGAGTAAGTTATATGATAGGTTTTCCACAGCAAAGTGGTTGAGTGTTTGAAAAAAAGCCAGGTTCCCTCTTCGAATCCCCCAGGGGTCACAGGAGGGGTCGGGCTATGCGGGCGGGAGGGCGGGGGTGCTCTGCAGGGTGGGGGCAGGCTATGCGGGCCCACGAGTGTGGGCTTGCAATGTGAGGGCGGGTGCACTGGTTGGCCAGCGCAGGCAGGGGAGGGCAACAAGGGCGGGCCGATTGGCAGACTTGTAGGGCAGTCTGGGCAGCAGGGGACAATTGGAGGGAAGGCCGGGTAGCTATTCATTTTTTTTTAATATTTTTTAGTTATTCCGGTAGAGTCTTTTTGCTGGACAGCCGCCAGAAAATTTTCTGGCAAAAAATTTTCACCAGAAAAATTTTCTAGCTATTATTTTCAACGAAAAAGTTTTTCGACGCTTGATTTACCGTCAAAAACTTTTTCACCAAAAATCTGCCATAAACTTCAAAATTTTTTGTCAAAAAATCCGTCGATAATTTGTCATTTTCCTGTAGTGGTTGTGGTGGCTAAAAATATTTGTGAATGGATGAAAATTATTCCCCAAATCATGCCATATTCGACTTGTGTTATTTTGTTGTTATTGAATATGAGTATCCATGCGAGACTCTAATCGATCAAATTAATGTATTAGCTCCTCTAAGGGTAAGGATAGTATGCTGGGATAGGTGGTGGCACTAGTGTTGGTGTAGGTGCAGCTACAGGACCAGCTCCCCCTTCCTCATCAAAATTAAGTTCTTCTTACTCTTGCCCCTGGTGATAACGAAAAAGAATATGAAAAGAACCGTCAGTGTAGAAAATAGGAAAATGATTGATAGTAGCATGGTAGGTAAGTTCATATTTTTATCCAGGATATATGCAATGACATGACCAAGAGCAATATTTTGCTTCCTTCTAGTGGAAGGAAGGTGAATGGGAGTAAGGTTTTGAATATAATCAATGATTATTTGGGCTTCATTAAATTAGGTTTCAGACATAATGAAGTAGGCGACCAAGGAAAGAAGTGGAGTAATATTTATGCAATCTCCAGCTTCAGGAATGATTGAGTTTTAAAGGACATGCTGGATAATACGCTTATTTTGATTTAAGGAGTGGACTAGGGGTTGATGTTGATTTAGGAAAACATTTCTGATGATTAAATTAATCGCACTCCAATCAAAGTCTCCTTTAGAAGCCATTGATTGGGATCGAGGTCCTTCTGTGGATAAGTGGTGATATCTGCCTAAGTCTTCCTTAGTGATTTATATGGGTCTCCTACAGACATATGATCACATGATAGGAGTAGCAGCACTAACCCTTAGGTTTGCAAAGAATTCATAGAGACGTTTAGAATTGAAGGGAAAGGCAAGAGTAAGCAAAAATTGGAGAGGGATCGATGCGAAGAGGTTCATCACCTCATAGTTTAGGGCTTGTTGATTCAGCATTCTGGATGGAGTGATGCAAGCTTCCTTGTACCTATAATATACAGCTTCATCTCTACAAATTGGAAGCGATCGTCGATAAGGCGACGAGAGGATAAGCCTACTTGGGTCAGTTGACCATGCTTACTGCCTCCGGTCATCTGAGAAAGTGAAGTATGAGTCAAAAAGGAAGAAAGGATTTGAAGGATTGGATGGGTTAAACTTTAGAAATCCTTTCAATTTATAGAATTTTTCTGCCGATCGTACAATACAATTTGAGATCGTATAGTACAATCAGACAAATTTAAATCATCTGGACTATTCGTTAGAAAAGAAGTCAAATTATATAGTACAATCAGTATTGTACTAGACGACCTTAAGAAAATATGTTCGTCCCGAGGAGTCATCTGTACAACTTTTGACTAAATTAATCGTATAGTATGAATAGTTATTTGTACAGTATGATAGATTAATTATTATCGTACCGACCTATTTGAATTTTTCCAATGGCTTTTAACATGTGTATCATATAGTATGAAGAGGTGTTCGTATGGTACGATCATCAATAATTAAACAGATCAAGACTAATAATTTAATTGAGAGTAGATATTTATTTAAGGATGTGTAGATCATACAGTACGAAGGAAATCGTACAGTATGATGTGAATAAGTTTTAATTTTTATTTTTTTAAAATTTAAAATGAAGGGTGTGTGATGCTCAGGGAAAATCCACCAAATGCAAAAATAATAAAAAAAAATAATATAATATAAAATATAAAATAACAAATAAATAGTCACAAAAATTTAAAAAGTGACACATTTAAAACTTATAAAATGAATGGTTGATTTCAAAGGATAGAGAAATTTAGATTCATCCTAAATCAAGCATGAATGTCTATAACACCTAGTCTAGTCCTCAATGTGCTAAAGGTGTCATAGGCAAGGGGTTTGATAAAGATGGCTGCTAATTGATCTTTAGTAGTTATATGATGTAGTTATATATCTCTCTTGGATACATGATCTCTAATGAAATGATGCCTAATATCTATATGCTTAGTGCGGGAATGTTGGATTGGATTTTTGAAAATACAAATGGCACTAGTGTTGTCACACATAATAAGAATGATGTCTATATGTAGTCCAAGATCTAAGATTTTTTTTATTTTAGCCAAAAGACTTAAGCAACATAGCTTCCTACGATAATATATTTCGCCTCAACGAAGGATAGCGCCATTAAATTCTACTTTCTACTAAACCAGGAAACTAATAATTGGCCTAGAAATGGATAGGTTCCTGAGCTGCTTTCTATCTATCATATATCCTGCAAAGTCAGAGTCTGAATATCCTATGATTTCAAGGGATGAGATATTTCTAGGGTACCAAATACCTAGGTTTTTGATGCCTAATAGCTTTCTAAGGATTTTCTTAATAGCAGTTATATGAGATTCATTGGGATCAGCCTAAAATCTAACATAAAGATATACACTAAAAATGATATCAGGTCTATTGGTAGTCAAATAAAGAAGTAATCTAATTATCCCACTATATTCTTTCGATCAACTAATTTTCCATTGGGAACCTTATCTAATTCAATAGTAGAGCTCATGAGAGTATTAACTACCTTAGCATTATCCATCTCATATTTCTTAAGGATATATTTGATATATTTTGATTGGTTAAGAAAAGCTTCATTATTCCTTTACTTCACACTAAATCCAAGAAAATATGTAAGCTCTCCCATCATGCTTATCTCAAACTCCTTACTCATTATTTTTAAAAATTCATCACAAAGATTATTATTTGTGGATCTAAATAGCATATCATCAATATATATCTGAATAATGAATAGATCTTCTCTTACTTCTTAAGGAATAGGGTAGTGTCTACACTACCCTTAATAAAGGTTTTATCTAGGAAGAATGTGCTCAGCCTCTCATACTAAGCTCTAGGTGTTTGCTTCAATCTATATAATATCTTCTTTAATTTGAATACATGATTAAGAAATTGAGAATTCTTAAAACCTGAGGGTTGCTCAACATATACATCTTCTTTAATCACCCCATTTAGGAATGTACTCTTAACATCCATCTGATATAACTTAAACCCTCTAAAGCAAGCAAATGTTAATAGCACTCTAATGACTTCTAGTCTAGCTACATGGGTAAAGGTCTCCTCAAAATTAATTCCTTCAATATGATTGTACCCTTTAGTTACTAATCTAGCTTTATTCCTAATCACTATGCCTACATGAGTCATTTTATTCTTGAAAACTCATTTAATTCCTATAACACTCTGGTCCTTAGGTCTTCTAATCAGTTACTATACATTATTCCTAATAAATTGATTTAATTTTTCTTATATTTCTAGGATATAAAATTCATCGACTAGGACTTGATCTATGTTGGTGGGTTCTACCATGAAGATTAATACATAATGACTAATCTCCTTTCTAAGTCCATGATTAGTTCTAACACATTCAAATGGATCTCCTAGGATAAGTTCTCTAGGATGAGTAGATGAGCATCTCCATTCTCTATGCAAAGGCTCCTGAGGTTCTACTATAACTCCTAGGTCAATAGAATCTACCCCTTGGGTGACCTCTACTACCACTACTTCTTCTAACTTAGGCTCAGAAGTTTTATCTGATTCATTAAACATGATATGGGTAGACTCTTCTACTACTAAGGTCCTCAGGTCCTCTTATTAAAAATCCTATAGGCCTATAGATGAATATCCTAAGAAGACTCCTTCATCATATTTGGGATTAAACTTTCCTAGAGGTGATTTTCAATTAATCAGGATAAAACATCTACAACCAAAGACATGCAAGTGAGACATGTTGGGTGTCCTACCCTTAAGGAGCTCATAGGGTGTCTTATTTAACTTGGATCTAACATTAACCCTATTCAACACATAACAAGCAGTATTTACTACTTTTACCTAAAAATATCTAGGGAGAGAATATTCAGCTAACATGACCCTTGCAGCTTCTACTAAAGTCCTATTCTTCCTTTCAACTATTCCATTATGTTGAAGGATCCTAAGGGTAGAAAAGTTATGCTCTATTCCTACCTCATGACAAAAGGCTTTAAACTTATCATTTTTAAACTCTCCATCATAATTATTATGAATAGTCGATATCTTACATCCTAATTTTCTCCGTATCCAGGTGGATAATGTTCTAAATTCTTCAAATGATTCTTTCTTTTGTGCTAGGAATCTAACCTAGGTGAATCTAGAGTAACCATTAATAATCACAAGTCCATATATTTTTCCTTTTAGGCTAACTGCACTAACAGATCTAAACACATCCATATGAAGAATTTATAGTAGCCTAGAGGTGATGATGTCCTTGATTGAATAAAATGAAGACTTAATTTGCTTTCCTAGTTTGCAGGAATCACATAGGTGGTCCTTAGTGAAATCTAACTTGGGTATGCCTCTAAGTCTTTCTAGGTAATCTTCCTGAGAGTCTTCATGCTGGCATGATATAGTCTCTTATGCCATATCAAGGATTCATCAATAGTGATTTTTAAATATAAAGAATTAGATTATTTAATATAATTTGAATTAAGCATATAAATATTGTTAACTCTTTTTCCTTCTAAGATCAATTTACCATTCAAACTAATCTTGCATTTTATGGATAAAAATTTAATGTCAAATCCTTTGTCACACAACTGACTAATGCTAAGTAAATTATGCTTTAAACCATATACAAGTAAAACATTCTCAATGATAAAAACTTTTTGAGTTTCTTATTATACTTGATCCCACCACTTTCCTGGTGGTGTTATCTCCCAGTGTGACCTTGCCTCCTAACCTAGCCTTCAGCGTGATGAATAACTTTAAATCTCCAGTCATATGTCTTGAGCATCCTCTGTCCAGGCACCACATGCTCTCACTGGGCCTTTTCTGAGAGCACTCCTATAAAGTTAATTAAATATTAAATTTGGGAACCTAAGTGAGTTTGGGTTCTACATATAGCCTTAATGAATGACTTGCATGCATATTATACTGTGGTGCAAGAGATTTGTGCCTCTACACAAGATGTGTCCTACGGTGTATTGTGCAAGAGTGGGCTATGTGACCTAACATGCCACAAGAATGACACCTAATCCTAGGGAATGGATTTACTAGTATATGCTGAGGGTTGTGCCTCTTCCTAGGGGTATATAATGCATGCAATGATGGGGTTATACCATTGAGTCAATGTAGGTGGTAATTTATTATATTGAAGTGCATGAATTTTTACTTTTAGGAATTGATTTTCACTATTAAGACTTGCAACTTTCACTTTTAGTGCATACTCATTATTATCTAATTCAGTTATAAATGTTTCTAATTATTTGTATGAATCTTTAATCTCAAGATGCTTTGATTTCAAGGATTTATATACATTGGTTATACCAATATGTTTCTTGTTTAATGTATCGAACTCATCAAGTAAAGATATGTGATTACTATCTAAAGTAGAATGTTTAACTATCAGACAATCATGCTCTTTTTATAAGATAGAAAAGTCAGTGTTTAAGCTAGCATACCTCTTTTTGAGCTTTCTATATGAATCATAATTTTTTTAGATATGATAAATAGTTCATCATAATATAGCTGACATACCTCATATAGATCTGACTGATCAAGATTATCATTAGCCATGAGACATAGATTAGTTACCTCCTCCTATACTTCCTACTTAGATGGTTCTGAGGTGGAATCAGTCCAAAATGCTTCATGTGTCTGTTGCTTCCTCTTTTTAAACTTTACCTTCTCTTCACCCTTCTACTTGATCGGGTGAGTTTTTAGGTTGGGGCATTTAGTTTGCAGCTGGCCTAGTTTCCTGCATTCAAAGAAAATTATGTTAGATGATGCTTTAAAATTTTTAATGTTCTTACATTTGCTCCATTGCTGATGACGCTTCTACTTTCTTTTCAGAAAATTTTTGAACTAACGGGTCATCAGTACAATGTCGCCATCCTCTTCTGTTACAGAGCTATCACTATCCAAGTTATTAGCTTTCAAGGCCATAGTCTTTTCCTTTTTCCTATCACTTGCATCAAATAATCTTTGACTTGCACCTTGCTCATATGCAATGAGAAAGCCAAGCAAGTTATCAATCGAATTCACATTCAAAATATTAGATTCAAAAATTACAGTGATCTTAGCATCATAAAAATTAGGTAGGCAACGTAAAATCTTCTTAACCTTTTTAAAATTAGAAAGTTCTATACCTAATGCATGCAGGGATGTCACTATCTGAGTGAATCTATTGTATATTTCAGATATAGTCTCACCAGATTTTAGGTGAAATAGTTCATAATCATGCAGTAAAATATTTAACCTAGACTATTTAACTTCAATAATTCTCTTATATGTGATGCATAGTCTATCCCATATTTTCTTCCTCATAGTACATATAGACACTCTCATATAATCTTCATATTTCAAAACAAAGAAAAAATAATTCAAATATTTTGCATTCAATTGAGTGAGCTCTCTATCCTCATGAATGCATTCAGTAAATAGGGCATCAATTTTGACTCCATTAACTATTTGGGAAGGAAATGAATAACTAGTTTGAATTATAAGCTAAATTCTAAAATCAATATATTACAGAAATGTAGACACTCAAAAATTTCAATGATCAAAAGGAATATTTTTAAACAAAGATGAATGGGTTATAGAATAACCCTTTGTAGTATTTTATTAACAAAATATGCCATAAGATCTTTACTTGGGGATTTTAAAATCGTGAGTTCTAAGACACGTTCTGATATCAATTAAAAGTTTGGGGAGGTTGTAAAACCATATTGAACTATCCCTAAGCGCAATAAGAGGGGGGTGAATTAGTACTTTAAAAATATTAAAATAATTTTTTTTATTTTATGCAATAAAACAACTTTTAAAAATAAATTCTATATGAGTAACTAATACAAGAGGAAGTAATTTAAAACTTAATTTTCTTTTTCAAAGTTTTGAAGCACAAATTAATCAAGAGGAATATGTAATTTTTTGCTAATATAAATTAAATGTAACTATAGCTTGCAATAAACTCATGCAAGAAATTTAAAATGCAAAAAATAAAATAGTAGAAAAGAAAAATTAAAAAGAGCTCACTAAAAATTCTATAGTGATTTGGTCAACCTTGACATACGTCCACTCTTCGGAGTCCTCCTCTTTGGGTATTACACTAACACTATAATGACTCTCCATTTTCCCCCATAACAAGGAAGAGAAGCTCTTACAAATCACTTCTACCAAACTCGGTGCGGTAGAGAACCAAAAGCTATGTCACATTCCAAGTGACGGAAGCAAACCTTCAATCTTTTTTCACCCTCTTGGTGAAGGCAGAGAACCCACAAAATCTTTCTCACCCTCTAGGTGATGGCAGAAAACCTAAAAAATCTTTCTCATCCTCCTAGTGATGGTAGAGAACCTTCAATCCTTTTTCACCCTCTTGGTGAAGGCAAAGAACCCAAGACTCTGACTTTGAAGCTTCTCTCCCAAGAGCAACTCTAAGAACTCACCAAGGCCATTGGAGGAAGCAAGGTGCAAGCTTTCCTGGAGCAATCCGGTGAACACCACTCACACTCCTCCCTCACGCATAACCCCACCTTCTCCCTCACTAAGCCTAAAGCACTCTCAAGAATTCTCCCTCATAGTTCTTTCAATAGCCAAAAGTCTTACTAGAGACTTCATTGAGTTGCTTAAGTATAAGGCTTAAAAAATCCTAAATTTTCAATTAGGTCATCTTTCTTTATACAATACAATTAGTTCAAAATAGGGGCATGTCTTGTATGATGGAATAGTCGTTCAACCAAATTATTCAAATTTTATATACTTATCATACTTTACGATCCTAAGTTTGTATGGTATGATTAGTTCAATTTCATTCTATTCGTACAGAAGATTATTGGGATGATTGGAAATCATTTCTATCAATTATTTGGTACGATTAACATTATACAGTACATTCAATTCAAATATCAAGGGTTCATACAGAACGATCAACAGCGTACTATATAATTAGTTCAAAAATCAAGGTTTCTATCCAGTACGACATCCAGGATGACCAGATTTCTCTCTATCATTCATATGGTTGATGTACATCATACAATATGTTTAGCTTTATTTATTAAGCCTTGATTTAATGGACTAATCATAAGAAATAATTTAAGTTAGATTTCAACTATCATATAATATGATTAGGATCGTACAGTGTATTTTGTTTAAATTTTAATTTTTGAAATACTTACTTAAATTATCTAGTGGCTATGGTTTCCTGATGGAAATAAATAGTACAGTACTATCTACATTGTACAGTATGATTAATTCATTAGCATTAATTATATAATTAACTATTAACCCTCTTTTTCCATATAACAAATCATACAGTATGATCGTAATTGTGCAGTACAATTAGTTCAAAAAATCTAAGCTCACTTTTCTTACTCCCCTGTGTGTATGTGTATGGTCGCTAATTTAGCATACACCCTTATATGGCCAGACTCAAGAAATATAAAAGAAAAGAAAATGAAAAATATAGACTCTTTTGAAAGACATCGTATTCTACCTAAACTTGAGCCTTGATCAATCTTGAGTAGTGTATGATGTACCTGAAATATTAGTACACATAGAAAAATAATATCCAATATATATGCTAGAAAAAATAAAATTTTAATCAATAATATTTATTATCATCAAAATCATAATCTAGGGATCCTGGATTGTAATATTTTTCAGCTGGGATTTAATATTTACCCTATTCAAAATATAACAAACAGTATTCACTACTTCTACCCAAAAAATAATTAGGAAGGTTATACTCCACTAACATTGCCCTTGCAAATTCTACTAATATCCTATTTTTTTTCTTACAGCTATTTCATTCTGCTGAGGGGTCTAAGGGGCAAAAAAGTTATGTTTAATCCCAAATGCCTTATAAAATAATTCAAATATCTCATTCTCAAATTCTCCACTATGATCACTATAGATTATAGAGATCTCATAACCTAACTTCCTTTGAATCTAAGTGTAGAACATTCTAAATTCATCAAATGATTTATTTTTATGAGATAAGAATTTAACCCATATAAATCTTTAATAGTCATCTACAATCACGTATCCAAAGCTCTTACCACCTAGGCCTCTGTACTAATAAGTCCAAATAAATTCATGTGCAAAATTTCTTGTGGTCTACTCATACTAATATCTCTGAATAATTGAATGATGACCTACTTTACTTCCCTAACTAACAAGCATCACACAAATGATCCTTAGTAAAGTCGAGCTTGGGGATACCTCTTACTAGGTCCTGCTGGGTAATTTTTCTAAGGGTTTTCATACTTACACAGCATAGTAGCCTATTTCATAGCCATAATTCATCAAAAATAATTTTTAGACAACATAAGTTTTTAGAAACATCAATATAAGATAAATCAAGCATATAAATATTATTGATTCTCTTACCTTCTAAAATAAATTTTCTATTTTAGCTAATTGAGCACTTATTAGATAAAAATTTAACATCAAATCCCTTATCACATAATTGGCTAATACTAAAAAGATTATGTTTTAAGCCATCTACTAAAAGAACATTCTCAATTATAAATCCATTGGGCTTGCCAATTATACCTGAGCCCACCACTTTCCTAGTAGTGTTGTCACCTATTGTTACCTTTCCTTTGCTCTTGGCCTTGAGCATTATGAACTGCTTCATATCTCTAATCATATACCTTGAGCAACTATTGTCCAGGTATAACATTCTCTCACTTGGACTTCTTGTAAGAGCATCCCTATAAAGTCAATCAGTGTTAGATTTGGAAACCCAAGTGAGCTTGTATTTCACCTTATGCTTCAATGAATATATGTCATGCATGATATGATGTGATGAGACCTTGGGCCTTAAAACTTGATGTGTTATAAGGTGAATTATATAAGTGTGGGCTTTGTGTCCTATCATGCCATAGGAATATCACCTATCACCTTAGAATGGGTTCACTAACCTATATGGGTGGATGTGCCTCTTCCTAGGTATATGAGATGCATGATGTGTCCTAGAAGGTGGCTTTGTATGCATAGGCCTGTGACTGTTTTTGTTGAAGTGCACTTATTTTCTTCAATAAATAATCAGATGTAGTTTTCTCAACAGCTAGTTCAAGTAGTACTTTATGCTTTTTGGTATTTAGTTCTAATGCAAGTGTCTCTAATTCTTTGAATACCTCTTCTAACTCAATATATTCTTTTTTAAAAGATAACAAAAAGGAATATATATATATATATATATATATATATATATATATATATATATATATATATATATATATATATATATATATATATATATATTCTTTTTTTAAAGAATAATGCAACTATGTTAGATTAATATGTTTTTTGTTTAGATTGTTAAACTCATCTAGCAGGGATGTTTGTTCATTATCTAACAAAATATGTTCAGCCTTGAGATTATCATGCTCCCTAGCTAACATTGCATATGTTTTTTTTTTAAGTTAGAAAATTCAATTTTTAGGCATGTATGCAATTTTTTCAACTTCCTATAGAAATCATGCATTTGTTCAGATATTGTAAATAGATCATCTTAAAAATGTTTACATACCTCTTCTTGATCAGAGTTAACTAACTAGTCATTTTCCATTAGACATAATATAGTTACCTCCTCCCCTGGTTCTTGTTTAGATGAGTCCAAGGCTGAGTCTGCCGAGAAGGCTTTCCGTGACCTCTGCTAGCCCCTCTAGTATTGTGCTTCTCCTCAACCTTCTCCTTAGTAAGATGGTTCATAAGGTTGGGACAGTCGGACCTCAGATGTTCAGGCTTCCTGCATTCAAAACACACCACATTAGGTAAAACTTTATGAGGTTTATCTATTTTATCTTTTCCCTTCTCAAAGTGATGCTTCTATTTTTGCTTCAAGAAATTTTTGAACTATGTCATCATCAGGGCAATGTCATCATTTTCATCTGTTCATGAGCTATTACTATCATAGTCACTGGCCTTTAGTGCCACGGTCTTCTCTTTTCATTTTTCACCGACATCCAAAAGTTTTTAGCTCATATTTTGCTTGTAGGCAATTAGAGAGCCAAGTAGATTGTCAATATAGTAATAATTTAAATCCTTAGATTCCAAGATAGCAGTGACTTTAACATCAAAACTATCAAGAAAATAGCATAAAATCTTATTCACTTTATAAGAGTTAGATAATTCCCTTACTAAATCATGCAAAGATATCACTATCTTAGTAAATATTGTGTACATGTAAGAAATAGTCTCATTCGATTTCATGTGAAATTGTTTGTACTCATGTAATAGTAAGTTTAGACATGATAGTTTTACATTGTTTGTTCCTTCATAAGTAACACAAAGCCTATCTCATATCTCCTTTCCAGTAGTACAAGTAAAAACCCCCATATAATCCTCAAATTTGAAAGCACAAAAAAAATAATTTAGGAATTTTGCATTTAGTTATGCATAATCCCTTTCTTCCATACTCCATTCATTAAAGGAAATTTCAATTTTAACACCATTCATAATTTTGGAAGATACAGAATATCCTATTTATATTATATGTCACTAGCAATAGTTAATCGATTATAAAAACATGGATATACAAATTTTCTAGAAATTAAAGAGAATGTTATCAAACAACGGGGGACGGGTTATTGAATAACCCTATGCAATACTTATGTTCGCAAAGTGTGTTATGGATCTTCTCTCAAGAATTTTTAAATCACTAATTTAGAGACCTACTCTGATACCAATTGAAAGTTCAAATAAGATTGTTAAACCTAGTTGAACTGCAATAGAACACCAAGAGGGAGGTGAATTGATGTTTTAAAAAATTTCTCTTCACAAAATTTCTTTTTGAAATTTAAAGCCAAATTTACAAGTTAAAATAAAAATAGATTTTTTTTAATATGAAAGTAATTATAGTAAAATAGAAATTTGTCTTTTAGGATTTTGTAGAAAAAGCAAATATAGATTTTTGTTCTTTTTCTTTTTAATTTTTTTTTTTTTTTCAACTACGAAATAGCCTCAATCAATTACAATCTAACATCACAATAATCACAACACAAACTATATTATATGAAAATAAATATGCAAGAAAATATATGGAAGAAAATAAAAACTATAAAAAAATAAAATGCTAAAAAAAATAAGAATAAACACGCCAGAGATTTATAGTGATTTGGTCAAAACTTGACCTAAGTCCACTCCCTTGAGTCCTCCTCTCCAAGCATTACACTAAACTTTTAGTGACTCTCATTTTGCCCCCATAACAAGGGGGAGAAGTATTTACATAATCACTTTCACCCTTCCACGATGTGGCAGAGAAGCCAAATCCCTTTCACCAACCTAGTGCGACGGAGAAGCAAAATCCTTTTCACCAACCCGGTGCAGCGGAGTAACCGAATCCCTTTCATCAACCCGGTGCGGAAGAGCAGCTGAATCTTTTGACGCTAAGAACTTCTTCCCAAAATTTCTCTCAAGCAAAGTAAAGACTCTTAAAGGAAGAAGGTAAATGTTCACGGAGCAACCGTGTGTAAAACCCCTCTCACACACTCCCTTGATCTCACAAAGCTCTTCTCTCAAAACCTTACCTCTCTCTCAAGAACAAAGCTCTCCTTTCAAACCCTAACCTTCAGAAGAGCTACCTCAAAAAAATTTGCCAAAGACTCTCTTAAATGAATTTAGAGATACATTTATACAAGGATTCAAAAAAAATTTTAAATTTTGAATTTGAGTTACTCTATTCGTATAGTATAATCTGTGTATCATATAATAAGATTAGTTTAAAATCCTTGTTAGTCCTGTACGATGAATGAACCCCAGTATGATCATTTTAAGAATCTTAAATTAATCGTACCATACAAATCATTTATCATACAGTACAATTAAAACATTAACTTAAGTTCATCTAGGATGATCTCATTGATGATAAAAAATTATCTATGTCGATCGTCTAGTACAATTATGATCGTACTATATGATTAGTTCAATCCAATAAAGGTTCATCCAGGATGATCTCTATGACGTTAAAAAATCGTCTATGTCATTCGTCAAATATGATTAACATCATACCGTATGATCAGATTCATTAATTACACTTTGATTTGATTACCTAATTGTAGGGATTAATTTAGGCAGGATTTTAAATATCGTATAGGACGATTAGTTTAAAATTTTAAATTTTAAAATACTACATAAATTTTATTGGCGGCTAGGGGCTCAGACTTAAACCTATCATCCTAAATGATTGAGTTTGTACATTATGATTATTTCAACTTCTTTAATCTCTCAATTACTTGTTTTAATTTATTTTCTAATCAACTGATTGTACTGTACGATCTAGCTGGTACGGTACAAACTACAGAAAATTTGAACATCTAAGTTTCACTCCCCCTTATGTGTGTGCATGATTGCTAAGCTAGCATACACTTTTTACAAGACAATTGACTCAAAAAAAAAAAAGTAGAAATATAGACTCTTGCAAACATCAAACATATTCTATCCAATCCTGAGTCTTGATCTTTTGTTGATGCATGGTGTGCAATATACCTGAAATGTTAGAGCACACAAGAGAAATATGCAATAATAATACTAGGAGAAATAAAGTAAAAATTCAATAATATTTCTTATCATCAAAATCATAAGCTCATGATCCCAAATTGCAACAAAAGGATGGGCAAAATGAAAGTACATGGAAAGTACCCTCGCATTACACAATTTTACTCCAAATAGTTTTCATTTTTTTGATATTTGTGAATGGGTAATGGAGTTTGACTAATTTTACCTTATCTTCTCTCTTTTTTTTTTTTTTTTTGCTTGGCCTATGGTGTAATTATCATTTTAATTAACTATAATCAAAATGTGACACTTAAAAGAAAAAAACAAAACAACTCAAGCAACTAAAGACCACCATTGCAGATTAATTCCAAGTCTGTTGACATCGATCAAGACCAGCTTGATGTCTACGATATTAAGAAATAATATGAGGCAAGAAAATTTTCACTTGAGGTCTACGTCATATCTTTGATCACAAAATAATTTTCTTTTCACAGATCCCAAAATTTTCTTTTTATAAATATTTGATTTAAATAACTCTCAATAATTTTGGGTTATTGTCATAATACATTGATCTATTTGGCATTGCAATCCTCTATTATATTGTGCTGTGCTAAAAAGTATTATTAGGTAAAATTATTATTAAAGTGCAATAAGAATTTTGGTTATTAGATAAAGACAGAAGAACATTGATATAGTTAATAGAACGCCCAAGATAAATATATTAAAAAATTTTGTTAATTCTGACATAATTTTTTAATCTTATTTAGATTATAATTAAATAAAAGTAGTAATCAGTTAATTACTAAGATAGAAAGAAAAAAAGCTATATAAAAAAAACTTTCTAGAAAGCAATCTAAAGGTTGTTTCATGAAAAGTACTTTGGAACTTTTCATAACTAGACTTTTTATTACAGCTATTAAACAATATACCTTAGAACTGCTTCTACTATTCAAATAAGCAAAAGAAAGCACCAAAAGTCTATACAAATGAAACCATAGGCTATATTTGATAATACTGTCTTACATATATGTAGTGATGTGTTGGGAAGCATATATATGTGCTACCCTAATTTCCACTTCGTGAGGACCTCCCTTTTTCACCTGGTTTACATTATCTTTTCCAATGGTGCTCGTTCTCCTTTGTGCGAGCTCTTGGATTTCTCGCTAGCGTTGGCTTCTTCAACCTTTATTTAAGATCTCAAGAGCTTCTACTTTCCATCTTAATTAGAGCTTCTGATTTTCGTATAGAACATTTAAAATTTAGATGTTAGTTACTCTAATTATAATTAGAAACTAATACTATTTTGATGCTAGGATGCATTTGAAAATTATTGTGGGGAAAGTAAAATAAACTGTTGGGATAGCTTTCGGCTGCAATAACTTTCGATAAACTTTGCCTACAATGCCAACATTGAGAGTTTAATCATCAAAAAACCTCTGATATAGCATGAAATTAAGCAACACAAATTTGAACCTTCTCAGTAAGAGATTTTTTTTTTTTTTTTTGTGTTAAAACCAACAAAAGGAGCCTACGCGTTAATATAAAAAAAAAAGGTTATAGGTCCTTAGAGGATCAAATGTTCTCTAAAAAATACAGTATTCGAACTAAAACCTAGTGAGCCAATGATCCTAACTATTACAATAAGCAAACAAAATTAAAATAGGGAAGCAGGGAGCTAAAATCCAAAAAAAGCTATGCAAGAACATCAAAGAAGGCTCGTGGGTTGAAAGACAGCAAACCAACACCACAGCCTGCCGAAGAACACCTTCGACAGAGGGGCCTAAACCAGACCAATCTGACAGAAAGCACCAAAACACCCACCATACAAACAACCTGCAGATAATCTAGGATAGGAGTGAGAAAACAAAATAGAAAAATAAAAGACCAAGGGAATGAAAACCCTGACAAACCACAGCAGCAACCAAAACCAACCACGAATAACCAAGGCCAGGACGAGGAACACAAACCAGAGCCCACAATAGTGCGAGCCAACCAAGACCAACCAACCACAGAAATGCCCCCGGCCCAAGATAACAAAATACAAGGCCAGTAGGAAAAAACCACCCGCCATAGAAAATCCCACAAAACAACAGACACAAAACAGAGAACAACCAACAGCAAATAAAAAGCGCAACTCAAAACTTTTTTGCATTCTTTTTCCTATTTTTTTCTCAACACCAGAGAAGCCAGCTTTATCAACATTCATCACATTCAAATCAAAATCATCTAAAGACACATTAGAACAGCCACCATAAATGTCCCCCTCACACAACTTTTTACCCGAGAATTCCTCAATCCATTCACAGTGATCAACAGGGTCAATAGAGTGCAAATCCTTATGCAATCCACCATCCAAGTTAATACACGCAACCTCCAGCATGGGAGAAACATGTAAATCAATAATAGGGACGCTATCAAAAAAACATCAAACCCATCAAAAGGCAAATCAGAATCAACAATATGATTATAATTAGAAGCCACGATATTACCCACAGCATCACAATCGTCATTCAACAAAATCTTAGTAGCCGGTGAAGAAATTAAATGCTTACTAGATTTATCAGAATTAAGATTAATGTTATATATTTGATCACCATCATAATCCAAATGTTTGGAAGAATTAGCACCAAAGGGAGAAACCAGAGGAGAATCAGCAATATTAATAACACAAACAACATCAGAAGGAGGTATAATAGAAAAAAATCATAACATCTTTCCTAAATGCACATTATCAAGAGAAAAATTATGATCATTATTAAGCACCTTATTAGAATCCCCAGCACGAGCAGGGCCAATATCTGTTTTCTGACCAGGTTAGGAAGAATAGATTTCTTCAAATGGGGGTGTAAAATGAGTCATTCAGCTTCTTATGACCCAACACCTTACAATGGGAACAAAAGCTAGGAAAATCTTCAAAAACCACCTTCTGAATATATCCATATTTCTCTGGTCCAAGCCAAACTGATTCAAGATACTTCTTGGTATCATCTAGCTCAACAAGAATGCAAGCAACTGATGGTATGGAACCCACAACAATCGCATTATCGGTTTGGATTGGATGGCCAAACAAAGAATCAAGACTATGGAGAATGCGAGGGGAGAAGAAATGGGGATGAAGACTATGGAGAATGCGAGGGGAGAAGAAATGGGGATGAAGATCTGGGAAGGAAATCCAAATGGGAACAATCAAAGATTCATCCAAAACATAAAAAAATGAGACCATTTAACTAACTTCATAAAATAATTGCTAACATAATACAATCTCTATGCAAAAACCCTTCCATAGTCAAGAACATTAGATAACTTAATTATCTCATGACATTGATCCAGTAAGGTAACTGAAAAATCACCAGTAAGCTTCAGGTTGAAGAAAATTTTCTGAATAGAATCAAGCACAGGTCTGCACAAACAAAACTTACCAACCAAGGCTAAATCATATGGTTTTGCAAGGTGTATCACTTCTTCTTCTGAGATCCACAAAGCCATCAAACCCAGAAGAGTAGTTGCTTTGAGATCCAGAAGCTCTCGAGGAATCAAAACCATAGACAACATCTTTGAAAGATTTTGAAGGATTCTTATAATCAAGGAAACCATGGTCACAACACTTAAAAGCATTCGTCATCGCATAAAGCAAACTGAAGCAAAACCAAAAAAGAAAATAAAAGCCATGAGAGAAGAGACAAGGAAGGTAGAGAGAACTCCCCTCGGCAGCAGAGACGTGTGAAGGAGAAGAAATTGAGCACAGCCCACAGAAGACGATGCTTAGAGCAAAAGCCCTAGACGAGCGAAGGAGGGTAAGACCGAAAGAGCTTTGAATCTTATGAAATTCTTAAGATTTAGGTTTCACTTGGGACATCTTTTTTACTACTTTTTAAAGAAGTTTTTAGTAAAAAAAATTTGAACAATTTCTATATTGAAAGTAACTTTAGAAAACATTAAGAAAGTTGTCCCAAAAGAAGCCTTAACAAAATTCATATACTTCGGTGGATCTTCCATCTCGAATGGAGGTTAACCATGTTCGCTTGGAATAATCTAGCTTTTTAAGTGGTAAAACATCCTCTCTCTCTCTCTTTTGTTGATGCCCTTTCGGGCGCCTCCACTGTGGTTGCATTTCCTGATCACAAAGCCAGAACCTATCGGGGGTTGCCATCTCTATGGATTTTGGATGAAGAGGTTCTTGCTCTTACTACCCCTTTTAAATTCGCTTTGGTCAATAATTTTCCCAATCATAGGCCTTCTCTCAATGCGATTCAAAAAATTTTCTTCAACATTGAATTAAGCGGTGAGTTTTCGGTCACTCTCCTGGATGCAAGCATGTTTAGATCAAACTTAATAATGATATGGATTACGGTAGATTTTTTTCCTATAGATCTTACTTTGTTTTCAATTGTTATATGAAGTTGACCAAATGGTCTCCATTTTTTTACATTATGATGGAATCCCCCATTATCCCCATTTGGATTTCTTTTCCCAACCTTAGGCCCCATTTGTTCTCTCCCAATATACTATATATCTGGGCTTCTTATTTTGTCACCCACTAAAAATTGATAACACTACTGCTAATGGGTATTGTCCCTCAGTCGCTCAGGTGTTTGTCGAGTTAGACATAACTAAGCGATATCCAACTTCTATCTGGTCGGGGCCAAAAAAATTTGGTTATATTTAACATGTAGAGATGGAGGAATTTTCTTATTTTTGTGATCACTGCAAGTCATTGGAGCACATGAAAAATGAGTGTATCATCCTTAATCCTCATTTTCTTAACTATTCACAAAATATTAAAAATAATTTGCCCACTGTTATTGCTGTGAATACTGTGCTTATTGAGGAAAATAATAATGGTAATAATAATATTGACTCTCATGATATTTTGCCCTCTCAAGATAATGCTAATGATATTATGATTATTGAGGGTAAGATTAATTCTATGGCTGGAATCGAAAAGATAGTTCGTGTTACCATAAGTTATGAGAATCAATTAGCTTTATCCCCTAATAGGAATCCTGTGGAACACCAGGTTGGTAATAATTTAGAGAACGTGACCTCTGTGGATATTGGTGAGGGGCTTCTTGCCTCTGTGGATGCTCCTACTATTTTTACTAATTATTTAGATGTCTCGGATGAGGTACCTATAATTACTACAGAAAATCACTTATTATCGGCGACCCATATTCGCCAAAAATCAAAATATTCAACCAAAAAATGTGCATTTCCAATTGATTTTGGGCAAAAATGTAGTCGATGGTAGAACGAGTGTTAGAAACTTTATTCTGGCCAAATTTTTTTGTCGAAGATATTTTTGGTGGATTTATTGATAGAATTCTGGAGGAATTATGCGGTAATATTTATTGTTTACAAGGCATTTTTGCTGATGGTTTAATCGTCGAAAGTTCTGATAGATAACGAGTCGAAAAAGTCCATCGGACATTGATCGGAGAAAATTTCCGACGAGTTGTCCGCTAAAAGTTTCGATGGAATTTTTCCACTGGAAGTATGATACATTTTTGTTGTATCTCCATTTCTGACAGATACTCTACCGAAAATCCATCGAAAACCTTTAGCAAAAATAAAAAAAATAGCACGCCCTCTTATATTTTTTACAATATAACAAACCTACATAAAAATATACATATATCATATTCATTCATATATTGAACATAAAGATATGCTACATGCATGTAATAATAGATTTGATCGCAAAATTTTATTGAACATTCACCGAACAGTCTAAAATTAAACATAAAGTTCATTCTATGCACAATTAAAAATGGATAATAAAATATACAAGTATATAAATAAAATGCCTAACATATGAATGAAATGTTCAGTGATAACAAAAAATATATAATCAGAATCAGTCTCCTCCTCTGTTGATACTGCCTGCTTTCTAATAAACTGCTTCCTTAATTTCTGTAGCTCATTTGATATTTGACTTTGCTACATCTGCATCTGTATGTCAGCTTGTGTTTTTCTGACTTGATCTAGCTCGGCTGTAAGGGCAGATACTTGTTAGCAATATAATAACTCTTGGCTACTTATTAAGAAGCTGGAGCCACTAGATGGCCGCCCCTCATATGCATAAGCTTGTGAGCCGAAATCATAAACCTGACCTTTCTACATTCCACCTATCGCTTGTGACCAAGCCAACTCATACTTACTCGAGATATGGCTTGACTTCATCACAATTAAGTAAGGCATATAATATGGCAGTTCTCATCTTCTTATCAGTTAAATAGCGCACTGTGCTAGTGCCTGCAGGTTCACCACTTCTATTAAATGTAGACATATTTAAGGATTTATATAAATCTATATGACCCAGATTTTGAGGTGTAGTACTCCTAGTTGATTGTGATCTTATGTCAAAATAATACGAGCAAAATTGGGTTATCTCGTACATTAGATATGCTTCATACATTGAGCCTTCTGAATGTGTTTCATTCTTAGTAGTCTTCTTAAGTTTATTTGAATACCTCAAAGGGTACATCCATCGATACTGAACAGGTCCACCTACTATAACCTCATATGATAAATGTATAGGTAGATGCTCTATAGAGTCAAAAAATACTAGAAAAAATATCTTCTCAAGTTTACATATATAAAATAAAAAAAAATGCTGCTCCATATGAATCAAATGCTCTGCATTCAGTTTTGAAGAGCATAAATCATTGAATAAGATACTTAGCTCGATCAAGGGCTTTAAAATTTTCTCTGGCAAAAAACTAAAGGTCGTTAGTAGTAAACATTACATGAAGATATGATAGTTATTACTTTTTTAATCCAAATAATCTCTTAGATCTTACATCAACACATCTACTAGGATTGGAAGAATATCCATCAGGTACTTGTAGAGTCTGCGCCCATTCACAAACTGCTCGTCTCTTCTCCAAAGTTAAGGTAAATAGAGCTTTTGGTTTAAGAAGTTTTCCATTTTCACCATTCTTCAATTCTAAAACTTTCCTCTTACAAATCTTCTTTAAGTCCATCCTTGCTTTTATATTATCTTTTGATTTATCTTTGATGTCCATGATTGTATTGAATATATTATTAAAAATATTTTTCTCTATATGCATCAAATCCAATTTTTGTCTGATCAGGTTTATTCTCCAATATGACAAGGATTAAAAAAAAAAAATTATCCAATTGTGGTTGACACCATACCCTGATAATTTATAATCAGCTAATATTGGAGAATCAACTATCATGAGCATAAACCTTACTGCTTCAAATATTTCTTCACTGGTTAATCTCAGAGGAGACTGCAACATCACCATTTTATTTTTAATAAATACATCCTTATTTTGCCTTAAAGGATGATCTATAGGTAAGAACATGTGATGACAGTCAAACCAAATATTCTTCTCTCCATGCTTTAAACTGAATGACTTTATAAATTCCATAAATATGGATAAGCTAACTTGCTGGAAGTGTTCTAACCTGAAATCATACTGTACACAGGAAAGTCATCAATTGTCTAAAGTAATACTACCCTCATTATGATGTTTTGTTTGATGGAGATATCATATGTACTTACTCCTTCTCATAATAAATTTAAATCATCAATTAAATGATACAAGAATACATCAATCTTTGCTTTTAAATTATGGGGCCCTGGAATGATTAACATCAAAAATATATAAAGAGTAGTCAGACATAACTTTAGAGGAAGATTGTAAGGGGTGAGTATCACGGGCCAGCATGAGTAAGGTGAAACAAACTGTCTAAATAGAGTAAAATTATCTACGCATAAACCTAATCTTGAATTTTTTAATTTTGTGGTGAAGGTAGAATGTGTATGAACAAAGTGTTTTCAGGCCTCTATTTTTAATAGATGTGTAATAACACATTCTTATGAGATGTGTTTATTATGCCATCTCATATATTCAGCAAATTTTATGGATGCATATAACTATTATAGTCTAGGAATTATAGGTAAGTAAAATATCTTACTGATTGGTACATCTTTCAACTTTCTTTCCATCCCAAAATTTAATTTAAATCTTAGTGCTTTATAATGATAACATGTAATCTCTGATAAATCATCTTTATAATATATCATGCATCCATTGATACAAAAATTATTTTTTATATATGTCAAACTAAGTTTGAAAACCAATTTCTTAGTTTAATATAAATTTATAGAAATTATGTTATATATCGGGTTAGTTTTCTTAAGCAGCCCAACGAATTAATAAAAATATTCACGAGGGATATTATACTCTGTCTTGATGCTTAACATCTTCACAGCAACAGATAACTCTGAGTGAGTGGTGCACCCCTTCTATATTGGTTGTTGGGTAGTATGCAATAAATTATAAAAATTATGTACCCTCTTACTTGGTGACTCTTCTATATATTATTCAAATTATACCACAGTTGCATCATAAACTAAGTCCTAAAAAGGTCGGATATTTTCTTCCTTAGCTATATTAGAACTTATAAACGACTGCATCAAGAATCAAAATGTGGCTCGTACTCATTATGAGAAGTCCAATACTAATATTCTAGTATGAACCCTCTACGATATAGATCAATAATTACATCATCTAGTCTTAGGTGCACTTGATTTTTATATTTAGAACATGAGCATCAAAACTTTCCATCTGAGATGAAGCTAAGAAACTGACAGGCTGTCTAGACAAAAAAATTCACCCCATTAATGAACTCATCTGCTAATATCTTTCATCATTACATCAATTAGTTATATATTCAGCTTCTTTGATTTCTAATATTCAAAATATAAAGAATTTAGCCTACATATAATATGAAGATATTAGATATTAGAGTAACATCTGTTGATGGAAAATAGATTGAATTCAAATTAAATTGTAAAGCAGATTATGTTATTTCACACATGTCCCTTATCAATGAAAATTTTGGCAGCCTCCCGGTGTCTCCCTAGTTTAGGTGAAATTTAAGGAGTCTTAGCCTGCCCGCAACTTCAAGAAATATGTGCACGGTCGGTGTCGCGTGACACCATGGTCATAGTCTTCAATCCTATCACGCCAAAAAGGCATGCATAAGTCTTCAAGGGGTACATCGTAGTTTGTGCCAGAGATATTTCTTGTGAATTTACGATGAAATTCTGATGAAATTGTACATTAATATTTATCATTTATGAAGCACTCATTTTCTGGCAGTTTCGAAGCACTCTTCTCATGTCACAAACATCCAACTATTTTTATACCTCTAGCTTTCTTAACATAAGCCAAATCTAATACCTCTACTTTCTTAACTAGGTCATCGAGAGGCCGTCGTTTTATGTGACCAAACCATCTAAGGTGACTCTCTCACTCTCTCTAATCTTATCTTTCATAGGTGTTTCTCCAACCTTTTCATATATATGCTCATTTCGTATCTTGTCTCTAAGAGTAAAGCAACTCATGAGCATTCTCATCTCTACAAACACTTAACTTAATGTTATGCCTCTTTTAATGACCAACATTTTACACCATAAAGTATTGCAAGTCTCGCCACATCTTATAGAATTTTCCCCTAAGTTTGAGGGGAGTTTTCTATCACACAATAATCCCAATGCATTCTGTTAGCCTAAAAGCTCTTTCATGATATCCACAAAAAGGTTTATAGTCATAATCATTTTAAAAATGGATATCACTAAAGCTTATGATAATATCAATTTGAAGTTCATCTTAACATTCTTATCTTGTTTGGTTTTGATAGGAAAGTTATTACTCATTTAAAGAATATTATTAAGAATGTTTGATTTTTCGTTATTATAAATGGCTCTTCTAATAGTTTTTTTAAAGCCGGTAAAGGCATTAGACAAGGAGATCCTTTATCTCATGCCTTATATATTATTGCTGCTGAATATTTATCCAAAGGCTTGTCACATTACTTTAATTATTTTAAAGTCTTACATATAGAATTTCTAGTGGTTTTAATATTTTTCATCTTTCTTTTACATATGACATCATTTTATTTTGTAATGGGTCTTTAAGAAGTGTCAAAAAGATTAAAACTATTCTATGTTTATTCGAAAAAGAGAATGGGCTAAATTTTAACATGTCTAATTGTACTTTTATTGCATGCAAAGGCATGTCTAAGGCGCAATGTCAGTAAGATCACTTGTTTTAGTTATAAGCTATCTCTTCCTATTTATTATTTTGGAACCCCTATTCACAAAGGCCATGAATAATCTTTGCTTTTTGATAAGATGTTTACTTCCATCTCTAATAAACTTTCTGCATGGGAATTCAAATTTCTTTTCATGGGTGCTAGACTTTTTTTTTGGTTAAAATCCACATAGGGGCCTATGCTTTAATAATAAAAAAACTTACATGTCCTTAAATGATCAAATGCCCTCTACAGCCAAAAAAGTACAATCAATTCAAAATAAGATCTAATTAGCTAATAATCCTATTTATTACAATAAACAAAAGGACAAAAAAATTAGGGAGGCAATAAGCCAACCCTCAAAAAAAGCCAAGCTAGCTATTCAATGAAATGCATAATAGGAAGCCTCCAACAATCTAGCCAAGCTTACAGGAATCAATAGCGAACCAACTTAAGGAGACAAAATTGTAACCAGGATCAGCTAGACAACAAAAAAAATAGCAATACAAGGATACCTGAATGGGGATCAAGATGAAACAACACCCCAAAAGTCCACAAAGAACACCACCAATCAACAAACTACATACAAACAATTAGAAGGATAATAAGAAAATAGAACAGGAAAGAAAAAATAGGAGACAACCCCACCCATCCAAGATGACAAACTGACAGGCCCACCAAGATAGCTAAAGAACCAAAACACAACGCAACCAACAAGAAAACCCAAAACAAACCAACCAAACCACTATTGAGGCAAGCCCTGAAGTACAACAGGGCAAAAATAAAAGAAACCTAATACCAGATCGACCAAGGTGATTAAAAGGAAAAAATAAAGACCAACCAAGAGAATTAAGTAATAGAATTAGTTCCAACCAAGCCACTGCTTCTAGAACTAGACCTTCGATTGCCCAAATTCTTATGGAACTGGACATTATTATAAAACATCTTAAAGAAGTGTGGATTGGATCCGAAGCTGCTGGTTACCTCCAAAAGGTGGAGTTTGAAACATTCCTGATTTTTGCCCTCTTTGTAGAGTTCATGGTCATGCTTTTAATGATTGTTTTATGGCTCATCCCAATCTCAAGAAAGGAAATAAGGGAGGAAAAACTGGTGAAATTTTGAATGGGAACAACCATACTAAGCTTCAGCCTGTTATTAATTTAGAGGAGAACAATGATACTATGGTGGTTCAGGACAACTTGGAAACTTCACACTTGAATAATCCTATTAGGGATCAAACTAAAAATTTAGAAATGCTTATCACTGTAGAACCTCAAGATAAAGACCGTACGGATGAATTGGAGTTACAAAATACGGGAGCTGGATCCGAGCCTGATGTTAGCATTCCTTTGGAGGTCGTGATCCAAATTGAAGATATGGAACATGATTCTATCATTGAAGAAGAAGGTATGGAGGGTGAGCGGATACATAAACAATACAAGTTCAAAGAGGACCTAAATAAGGAGGTTGGAGAGGAAGAACTAATAGATGAAGGTGAAATTACCACTACCAAGTTTGCTTCTCCAAAGGGGAATTTTGAGGGTGTTAATGATGTTTCCTTGTTGTCCCATCCCTCTACACTAAACGTCAACAATATTGAGAATGGTTTTACTAAAGTTGGTAGGAAGAAAAATAAAAATATGAAAATCTCTGATGGTCAAGCATCTAGAGCTACTCGAGCTTCTATTCCTTCCACTTCCAATGGTTAAAGCCATCATTTGGAATATTAGAGGTGTGGTAATCTCCCGTCTTTGGATAGGGCAAAAAATTTGTGTAGGATTCATAACATTAACATTTTGATTTTACTTGAACCTTTAATTTTTTCTTTGAAGCTGGATTCTACTCGTATTAAGTTGGGCTTTGATTGTTCGTTTAGTAATTGCTCTAATAAGATTTGGATCTTTTGAAAACATTGGGTTAATTTAAATATTTTGCATGATTATCCTCAAGTTGTTCATACTAGTATTAAGTTTCTTCAATTTCCTACTACGCTTCTTTCGTTTATGCTTCTTGTTCTATGAATACTAGGAGAATTTTATGGTCTCAAATCTCTGATTTTTCTAAAAATATTTTGGCTTCTTGGATGATTGGTAGTGATTTTAACACTATTACTAATATTTCTGAAAGGGTGGGTGGCAATCCTCCCAATTTTCAAGCTATGGAAGACTTTAATGAAATGATATTAAATTCTAACTTGCATGATATTGGTTTTAATGGCCATGCGTTTACTTGGAATCAAGCTACGATGTGGCAACGTTTGGATCATATTCTTTTTAATAATAGTTAGATTTCTAATTTTCCTTCTACTTACATTGAGCATTTATCTAGAACATTATCTGATCATTCTCCCTTGCTTTTAAATATTTCTATGCAGCAGAATAGCATTCCATCTCCTTTTAGCTTTTAAAATATGTGGCTTCTTCATGAATCTTTTCTTAATATTATTGAAAGTAATTGGCAGGCGCCTTTATTTTCTTCTGATAGTATTGTTGGTATGAAGAGATTTTGGCTTAACCTCAAAAGGCTTAAGCAGAAATTGAAGTGGTGGAATAAATTTGTGTTCAAGAACTTATTTTCTAATATTACTCATGCTGAAAATCAAGTTGTCTTAGCTGAAAATAATTATATGCTTGATCCTTCTTTGGAGAATCTTTCTTTACTGAATGAGAAAAAAGATGGTTTATATAAACTTCAAATGCAAGAAGTTTTTTGGAGAAAAAAAGCTGCTTCTAAATTTCTTGTGGAGGGAGATAGGAATATTAAATTTTTTCACAATATCGCCAATCATAAGAAGGTTGCTAGTTTTATTCATAAAATTATTAACCCTGATGGTTCTCACATTGATTTCCCTGATTTAATTTATGATTCGGGTATTCATTACTTTAAGAATGTGTTTAACAAGGATTGTAATCTGGTGTTGAATGTGGATTTTTCTTTCATTCCTTCTATTATCTCTAAGGAGGATAACACTATGCTTACTAAAATTTCTTCTATTGAAGAAATTTGGATGATTATCAAAGATATGAATACTGATTCAGTTGCAAGTCTCGATGGTTTTAAGAGTAAATTTTTTCAAAAGACTTGGCATATCATTAAAGATGATTTGGTCAGCGCTATTTTTGATTTCTTTAAGGGAAATCCTTACCCTAAATTTTTTACTTCCACCTCTATTGTGCTTATCCTAAAAGTAATAACACTAACTTTTGGAGTGATTTTAGGCCCATTAATCTTTGCTCTTTTTTAAACAAACTCAATGCCAAGTTGATCATGAGTAGATTAGCTTTAATTCTTTCTAAATTGATTTCTTTAGAACAAACTGGCTTTGTTAAAGATCGTTCTATTTTTGATAATGTTCTTTTGGCCCAAGAATTAGTTCATGATTTGGAGGCTAAAATTTCTGGTGGTAATGCTATCTTTAAAATTGATATTTCCAAAGCTTATGACAACCTTAATTGGGATTTTCTCTATACCATGCTTAATGTTTTCGGTTTCAGTAATGGTTTTATCAAAATCATCAAAAATTATATTGAAGATTGTTTCTTTTCTATTATTATTAATGGTAAGAATCAAGGTTTTTTTAAGTCCTCCCAAGGCCTCAGGTAGAGTGATCCTTTATCTCCTGATTTATTTATTTTGGCTGTGGAATTTCTTTCAAGAGGTCTTAACAATCTTTTTAGAAAACATCCTACTTTACAGTATCAGACTTTGGGTGGTTTACCTATTTCGCATCTGAGTTTTGCTAATGATTTTATTATTTTCACTAACGGATCCAAAAAAATGCTTAATATCCTTTTTAGATTTCTCAATCAATTCCAGAATGCTAGTGGCTTATTATTTAATCCTCTTAAAAGTTGCTTTATTACCGCTAAGTCTATTTCTTCTCAAAGGATCATGCCTATTCAGAATAATTTTGGTTTTTTATATAAACATTTACCCCTTAAGTATTTAGGCAGTCCTCTTTTTAAAAGGAGGAAGAGATCGCACTTATTTGGGGATATTTTTTCTACTATTCAATCTAAGCTCTCTTCTTGGGCTTTTAATTATTTTTCTTTTGGTGGAAGATTGGTGTTGATTAAGAGTGTCTTGTATTCTATTCTCCTCTATTTATTTCATACTTTATACCCCACCTTGAATATTTGCAGTAGGCTTGAGTGAATTTTCAACAAGTTTTTTTGGGGATCTAAGGAGGGTAAATTGGCCATTTATTAGACTTCTTGGGATAATTGCTCTGGTACCCAAGATGAAGGTAAGTTTGGTTTCAAGAATTTACGTGATATGGCTCTTGATTTTTCCTATAAACTTTGGTTTAATTTTAGAACTAAGAAAAGTCTTTGGGCTAAATTCATGGATGCAAAATACTGCGGTGGCAAACACCCTCTCTTATCCTTTTTTAAGAAAGGGGATTCTTTTGTTTGGAAGAGAATGTCTTTCATTAAATGAGATACTGAGAACTTTATTCAATGGGGTTTAGGGATGGGGGACATTTTCTTTTAGCAAGATAATTGGTTGGGGCTATCTTCTATTGATAATTTGCTTAATACTCATACTACCAGTTCTTGCAAAGTTTCTCAATTTTTTCATGAAGGTAAGTGGAATGTGGAGTACCTCACTGAAATGGTGCCTGATTTTGTCATTAATCTTATTCTTAAGATTCCTCTCCAACTTGACCAGAAGGATTATATTCTGCTCAATAATTCAAATGATTGTGGTTTTAAGTTCAAAAATGTTTGGCATTCCATTAGGAAGTCTTTTACTGTTATTTGGTATAAAGGTATTCCTCTTTCCTACTCTATTCTTATTTGGAGAATTTTGCACAATTACATTCCTGTTGATAGTAATTTAATCAAGAGGGGTTTAAATATTATTTCTAAGTGCCAATGCTATTTTCACTTAGAGAATTTAAATCATGTGTTTGCTAATGGTCCCATTGCTATGAAAGTGTGGTTGTTCTTTGATAAGTTGTTTAAAAATCAATTTTATAAAGAGTATTATAATATCAAGAGCATTATGCATGATTGGTTTGTCTCTTCTAAAGGTAACATTCGTAATATTCTTCCTGTTATTATTTGTTGGTATCTCTGGAAGAGTAGAAATGACTCGAAACATGAAAACATTTGAATGAATACTTTGAGTATTATTATTAAGATTAAGGATAAAGTTAAACAACTTTTTTTGGCCAATCTGCTTAATGGGAGTAATTTTAATGGTTATCTTTATATAGCTAAGTTCTTTGATATCAAGTTATCTTCTAATTCTCTTTATCACAAAGATACTATTGTTAAATGGTTGAAACCTCCTGTTGGGTTTCATAAACTCAATACTGATGGGTCTTTTAAAACATTGAATGCTGGTTGTGGTGGGCTTATCCGTGATTATAAGGGTGATATTATCGTTGCTTTTGCTAGTCCCTCTCCTTTTAAAAATGCTATCATGGCTGAGCTTCATACTTTAAAGTATGGCGTTCAACTGTGCATTTCGTTAGGGATTATTAGTGTTTGGATCGAAGTTGATGCCAATCTTGTGATCGAGTATATCAAGGGTACTTCCAATGTCAGCCCCTCTTATTTTTACATTATCAGGGAAATTTAATAGTGCCTCTCTCTTATCACCTATAATATCTCTCACATTCATAGAGAAGGTAACTCTGCTGCTGATTGGTTGGCTAATACAGGCTGCAATTTATTGGATTTTGTGGACTATGTGTGCAATTCGATCACTGGCAAGCTTCTCGGGTTGGTGAGGCTTGACCGTATAGGGCTTCCCTATATTAGGACCCACTAATTGTTCTAGCTCGTTGGTGCTGGTTTCTTATTATGGCATGGTTTTTTATTAAGGTTTTTATTTCTTTGGCACCTCTCTTCTTGAGGTACACGAATCTTTTCATTTATGGATGTGCTAGTGGTCTTTTGGGTGTCTTTTTTAACTTGTTTCAACTCATTCTTCTTTATGAGGATGTTCTATCTTTGTTTCTTTATTGAGGTTTTCAACTTTTCTACAATTTGGTGTCTGCGTTGCTTTGCTTTCATTCCCTATAACAATTTATTGGAGGGATGGATGTTTTCTTGCCTTATACCTATCTCCAACGGGTATTTAGTATTCTGGATTATTTTTAAGCAGCAGGATTTTCTCTCTGGTTATGATTTTAGCTATTGGTTGAGCTGGAACATTAGCTTTGTGCTTTATGCTACGTACTTTCTTAGTGATAGGAGTTTTTGTGTAGTTCTTTGTCTTTGTGTCGGCATGGGAGGCTAAATTTCTTGAAATTTTCATTATGCTATTCGGTTTGTCCCCATTACTGTTGTGATTTGTTTTGTGCTAGTTCCCTGGAATTGGAAGCATCTTCATGTTCATATTTTCCATCGGCTTGTCTATGATACTACCTACTTTTCTGAAACTGATCGGATGGGTTGGTATTTGCAGTATTTCAGTGGGTGCAAGTTTTATGTGAAGGCTAACTATAAGCAGTGTTGGAACAGTATCCTCATCAATATTCAAGAGGCTTATTATATTTATTATATCTTTGGCAGAGAATTATATGATCTTTTAATTTTTTATCCTATTAATACTGCCTCTTTTTTGGTTCTTTTTCTGGTTATTACTATTGTCCTTGCAAGCCTCTTTTCCAGGTTTTTGGAGATTCTCTCTCATTTTGTGCAGGGTCAATTGTTGGTCGAGAAGATTGAGCTGATTGAGTTTACTATTCTCTTCTCTTTTTGGGCTATAAATGTTGGTTTTTGTAGAATGTTTTTAAGGGTTCTTGTAATTTTTATTAGCAAGGACATTCGGCTCTTAGTTTATTTTTGGTTTTTATTTGTAGCTCTTCTGAGCAGTAGTGAGCTGAAGGTCCTTTTAAGGACCTTGTAACCCCCCTTTTTGAGATTAACATGTAGGCCCACATATGAGTTCCCCCCCCCCCCAAAAAAAAGTAATAGAATTAGATCAAGTAGTTTTTCCAACAGAATAATTAAAGTTTTGTACCAAATTTTATTCTTTTTTTCAGACTTTTCTTCCATTAAAAATGCTATACTTATTCTTATTAAAAGTGTGCTTTGTTCTTTGCTTATTTATTTAATTCAGACTGTGAACCCTACTACATAAAATTATTAATAGAATTTTTTTAGGTTCGTCTTCGAATTCTAAGAAAATTTATTGGTCTAATTGGGCCTCTTGTACTGGTCCTTTGAATGAAGGTGATCTGGGTTGCAAATCTATTTCTAATATGGTCAAATGTTTCTCTTATAAACTATGGTGGAAGTTCAAAAATAATGAATCCATGTGGGCCAAGTTTATAAATTTGAAATAGTGTGATAACAAGCATCCTTCTTTAAGTTATTTAAAAATGGCCAATCTGTGATTTGGAGTAGTATGTAAAATTAAATGGTTGGCTGAAGTTACCCTCCAAGGGGGATTACGTAATGGTTCTTCCTATTTTTGGCTAAATGATTGGATTATAAAAGGGTCTATTGACTCTCTTTTCAATACTCATTCTACCTTCTCATTGAAGGTTTCAACCTTTATTTCTAACGGCCAATGGAATGTTAACCTGCTTTTGAACCATCTTTCTTATGATATTGTTGAGTCTTTTACTGATATTCCTTTTTATCCTGCTCTTAATGATATTCTTATTTTTAAACTCTCTCAGAATGGTGGATTCAATCTCAAAAAAGCTTGTAATAATTTTAGAAGTAAAAAAGATATTAACACCATTTTATATAAAATTTGGAACCAATCTACTCCTCTATCTGCTTCTATGCTAACTTGGAGAAATTTAAAAGGGTTCATTCCTGTTAATACCAGGTTGCAAAAGAAAGGCATTCAATTGGTGTCCAGATGCCAATGTTGTTTTCAAATTGAGACTTTACACCATATTTTTTTGGATATTCCTTTGGCCATCAATGTTTGGTCTGATTTGGAGAATGGTTTAGGCATTCATGTGCTTCAGAATAATGACAACTTCTTCCTTTTTTGGCTAGATGGTTTTTCAACGAAGCTAAAGGGCATCTCTATATTGTCATTCCTTTGATCATTTTCTGGTTTATTTGGAAGGAAAGAAATAATAGTAAGCATGAGAGCATCAAAATGAGTCATGAGAGAATTATTATTTCTCTTAAAGCTAAAATTCACCACCTCCTTATGGCTAAGGTGTTGAAGCTCCATCATCTTGGTAACAATAGCATATTATTCTATTACTTTAACATCAATAGCCAATATTCTCCTTCAACCAGGTGTTCTATTATTCTCAAATGGATTAAGCCTTTTCCTCATGAGTTTAAATTTAATATTTATGGGGCTATTAACAAGGATGGAGTGGGCTATGGTGGTCTTATCAGGGATCACCTTGGTCATTTTATTTTTAATTTTGCTTCAAATATTTCCAAGGGCAATGCTATCGATCTTTGCTGAAATGTATGCTTTATATAAAGGGTTACTCCTTTGTATTGAGAATAGCATTACTAACGTTTGGATTAAGACCGATTCCAATTTACTATTGTTTTTAGTGAATGCCTGCAAATGCTATAATGCTAATTTATTTTATCTTTTTAGCAAAATTATGGTATTAATGAATAAGATGAAGTTTAAAATTTTGCATATTTGGCCTGAAGGCAGCTGCTGTGCTGATTGGCTTACGAAGATAGGGTCTAAGACTGCTAATTTGCTCTACTTTGACAATAACTCTACCCCTGATTTAGTTAGAGGTGTGATCAGAATGGATAGGATGGACATCCTTATCTTAGGTTTTGATGTCCTTTCTTGTTTTGGCTTTTGTTGTTTCCTTGGTTGCCTTGAGGTTTCTCCAGGTGGTGGAGGTGGTTCTCTTCATTCGTTTTTGACCTGTTGGAATTGGGTGTTTTCGTTGATTGTCTTTTCATCTTGTTAGTGGGCCTGATTTGTTCTTCTTGCTGCTGGTCTCTTTGCACTGTGGTTTTTTGGAGCTTTGGATTGTTTTAATTTTCTTTGTTGTTTATGTTGGTAGGTTGGTTGTTGGGTTGGGTTTTGTCTTGTGACAAGCTTGTTGGCTTGGTTGCATTGGGTTTTTGAGGGCTCTATTGTTTCTCCTGAATTGTATCTTTGGCTTTGTTGTCTTCTGGAGTCTCTAAGGTTGTCGTGTTTTTTCTCAGGTTTGGGTTTTTTTTTTATCAAGGCTAGTCGGTAGGTGTTGTCTCTGTTGTTAGTTTTTGGCTCATCAATTATTTCTACTCTGTCTTTTTTTGCATGTTGTGGGTTGTTTGTAGGTTGATTTAGTTGCATGTTGCCATCTATTATTATTTGTTTTGGTTGATTGTGATTCCTTTTTTCATTCTGTTAATTCATCTTATTGGATGTAGGTGTTCCTTACTTTTGTCCCGGCAGTCTCTTTTGGTCTTCTTGTTGAATGAAATATTGTTGATGGTTTCTGCTGTGTTTGTTGTCTATTTTGGCCGTTGGATCTGTATTGGCTCTTTCTCTATTTTTTGGGTAATGGCTACTTGCCTCCCGTAGAATTTTTCTAAGTTTTTGCTCTTTGTAATTAGTTGAGATTTTTGGCTCCAAAGGTTTTATTTTCTTTTTAATTGTAGCTCTTTTGAGCAGTAGCGAGCTTCAGATCTCTTTTAAGGACTTATAATTTTTACTTATATTAACACGTAGGCCTGGTGGTAGATTTTATTTTAAAAAAAACTAAAGCAAATGAGGAAAATTTTTTTTAGAAAGTCCAATAATGATCCCAAGGCCAGATGAAAAAGGTTGAAGATTTTTTAAAACCAATAATTTGTGCCCTTGTAGAAAAAAAAATCTACCTCCAACATTGCATTCGTGCACCGTTGCATTCGTGCACTGTTGATGTAAGGTCTTTGAAATATTATCATGCCTACATGAATACAAAAGAAAATTACATTGAAATACATATTTGAAATAAACATATTCTTACATTTATGTATGCTCATTGTTGACATATCAAAATACATAAACTTCACGTGCACTATCTATAAAAATACAGTTTCATTAACATTATTAGTTACAAATTAACTTCTTAACAAAAGAAAATAATCCTCTATATGCTATATAATTGCAATCTGTTAGTATGTATATAACTTTATCGACGTTCTCAACATAAGAAACCTCTCCATATGTAGAACTGAATACGTTGTGATTTCGCAGATTAGTGATGATGCTGATTCAATAAATCCCTGTCATAATTCATCAAAAGTTCTTCCACTACAGACTCGATCTGCATGAACCGATAAAAAGCTTGTTGTGGCGCAACCATTTTTAGAACCTGATATATGCTTAGATACTATAACAATAATGCAAAGTCTGAACTCTACCACTCTCAAGCCAACATTACTTTCAATATGACTTTTCATATAAAGTTTTTATTAAGGTTCCGTTTGGGACAACTTTCTTACTATTTTTTAAAGTAACATTATAATAAAGTACTAGAAAACTACTTTAAGAAACAAACAGTAAGAATTCGTCCCAAACGAACCTAAGAGTATAAGACTACGATCATATACATAAAACTCTTCTTCAGCTCACTCTGCCCTGTTCTAATCAAATAAGAACTCTTTGTCATCATGATCAAATTTGCTCAGAGTAATGTCTTCTGTTCAGCTTTTCAATAAGAACTGTAGAGCGATTAATACTGAAAGCCTGAAACACATAAGCTTTGAGGCCAAATCCTTCCCTTCAAAACTCCTACCGACTCTTCAACCTGTAGCATTTCAGCAGCACGCTGCAGGAACACTACTGATCGCTACTACTATTCAAATCTCACAGCAGCAAACTCACAAGCAAAGTAATAATAGTGTTAAAGTGGGAATTATTATTATTATTATAATATAAATTAAAAAAAACCAAAGAAAGGATTATATAATAGGAGGAGGATTATAGGAAATGATGGCTAACAGCAGAACCTCAAAGTTCGAAGAAACAAATAAAACGCCGAGTAATGCTCTCCAAATTTCAATGAGTCGTGGGACCCACATCCCGCTCATCCCAGTCAGCTCTCCAATCTCGCACGCGCGATCAGGACGGTCGCCATCGTGGGGCCCACCTTCCCTCCACCCATGCAAAGCGTGGAACTCGATGGGTCCCATCCATTGTCGGGAATAATCCCGCGAAACGTACCCCACGCCCTGAATCAAAACTCCGCCGCTCCAATCCTTTATCCCTCCTAATCTCACCCAAAAAATACACCCGCAGCGCCACCCGCCACCGCGCCTCATTATTGTTCTACGTACAATCCCTTCAGCTCACAGACCTTTTCAGGGGCATAAGTGCAAAAAACAAAAAAAATATTTGTGATTATTTTACCGTCTCTCATTGGAAGCAGCAATCATGCTTCCCTCATAAAATATATATATATATAAAAAAAAACGTTCTAAGTTTCTGAAACAAGCCTCGCTCACAAACTACGATGCATCGACCCCTCCATTATTCTTCTATTCCTAGCCTTGAATGATTCCTTAATTTAAATTTTCTATTTATTTTTTTACATTTTCAACCTTCTTCCCGAGGTGATCATGGCGTCTCCATTGACGAGCTGCCTCCGTATTTGCTCGAATTAATTAGCCAATTAGTTGTAATGGTGATGAAGCTCGCTTTCGATGTGAAACTTTACTATTTCTTAATGCTTATAATATACTAAACAGTTTGGTGTGGTGGGATTTAATTAAGTAAAGGTGCTATGGAGTTGAAATGAAGGAAGACATGATGAGGCCTTGAAAAGAGGTTTCACCTTTTCCTCTATTAAGTGTCAACTGATGCAGGCCATTAAAAAAATAGTCGAATAATGGTGAGTTTGGCCATCATGGGGAATATTTAGATGAACGTGACATGCAGAGGAGCATTCATGCATTCTACCTTCTGCTTGTAAAGCCTATTAGTTTAAGTGATGATTAGACATAAAAAAAATGAGTATTTTCAATAGGAGTTTGAAGTTGAGAAAGGGTTGATAGGGTGGTTTCCTTTTAAATCAAGAGCTTTATGTTCAAGAATGTCCTAATCACTAACATAAATTATTGAGGGAGCACTCAATTCTGTCTACAAGAGATTTGACTCTCGATGAATAATGAGCGTTTATGTTTAGGATCTGTTTGGTACGATTACAATATTTTATATAATTTGATTGTAAAATTGTTGGGAAGAAATAACTTTATTATTATAGTTATAGAAAATAATTTTTCATCAAATGTATTTTTGCAAAACAGTAAGAAAGCATCAAAAAAGCTATTAGAAAGCTGTCCCAAACAGATTTTTAATCTGAAGGATTGAATTTTATGATATATTTTATATGACCTTTTGATTTGAGAGATGTGTTATTTTCCATGATCTTGGCTTTGGTCACTTTGTTTGGGTGATATTTATTTAGGTATTCTTCTCTGACACGTTGTGTAGGTCAGGCATTTTAATACAATTTAGCTTAAAGCTCTCATATTTCCAGCAAAAAAAAAAGCTATAATATTTACATTAATTAATTAATTTTTTATTTGCCATAAATCTCCGATTAAAGCTGGACACTTGTCCATAGGTCTCTTACATCAAAAAAAATATAATTTATATATATATATATATATATATATATATGACTGATTTTGTAACATGTAATTAGGGTTGATGACAAGTATATCTACAAACACTTGAAGAGCAATAATATATAGCGGTTTGTTAATATGTTTTTACCACACTTGCAATGATCTTGTCATCACAAAATGGCCGTAATCTAGGTTATATGCCACATTTGCAATGTTTTTACCACATTTGCATCCGAAGTCACACCTCCTTGCCGTTCTCACCTCCTTGTCATTCTTTTGTCACATCCGAAGTCACACCTCCTTCACCTCCGACGGAAGCCTGCTTGTTTCAAAGGTATCCATCTTTCTTCCTTTTGCGAGCTTCTTTGTGCAAATCCCGTAAATCCACCTCTTTGGTGTATGTTTTTTGCAGATGATATCCTTCTTGTTGATAAGACTAGAGATAGAGTTGAAGGTAAACTTATATTATGGAGGTCAACCTTAGAGTCTAAAAGTTTTCATTTGAGTAGATTTAAAATTGAATATATATAGTGTAAATTTAATAGTAATAGATCTATTGGAGGGATTGTGGTTTTGGGTAATCAAGCCATTAATAAGAATACATGTTTTAAATATATTGGATCTATTATTCAATGTGGTGGTGAAATAGATGGGGATATTATTAGCGGAATATAATTCAAGTTGGAAGGTTGAAGTGGAGGAATGCATCAGGCTTGTTGTGTGATAGAAAAGTACTCCCTCAAACTTAATTAAGAGAAAACTCTATAAGATGATGGTGAGACCTGCAATGCTTTATGGTGCAGAATGTTGGCCATGAAAAGAGAAGCATAATATTAAGTGTTGTAGAGATGAGGATGCTCAGGTGGATAAGGGGTTTTACTCTTAGAGACAAAATATGAAATGAGCATTACATGTGTAGTGAGCTCCCAAAATTCTACGTTTCGCTCCCCGGCCTCTCCGTGCCAGTCTCTTTTTTTTTTTATTTGTGTGTGACGACAGAGAGTTTTAACGAGCTTAGGTTCTAAGTGAATTTTCAGAAGGCAGATTAGGTTTTAGATAAAACACTACCCAGAGATTTTGCCCTCATTTTGTGAGGACTTTTTTATTGGAGTTCTGGTTTCCTATAGGCGCAAGACTCTATAGTTAATTACCCCTACCGATAATGAGAGAGAACTTTCGATTAAGGCTAGTCATTAAAGGTGTTATATTGGTTGTAAATTCAGCGTATAATAGCAACAGTTTTAAGGTTTGAATTTAATTTTATGATTTGAAATTTATCACCATGAACTTAAAACTGGCGATGGGGGGAATGAAGACGAGCCCGATCAAGATCCTATGGTTCCGTCATCCCGGACTGTCATGTTCATTGGTGTACTTAGTCAGAGGAGGTAGTAGATGTTGACCTCGCTTTTCCCCTTGAGCTTGTTCGATCGGGCTAGTAGAGTCTCGTCGAGCCTAATTTAATTCAATTCGACGGCGAAATGAGTCAGATTGCGTTGATTTAAATTCGATTTCATTAAATCGACTTGGTAGAAATACAATCAAACTCGAATCGAGTCGAATTAGACCCAGCGAGGTTTAATTAGCCTTAATCGATATGCTCGAGCCTCGTCGAGTTCGATTTGATTAGAATTTGCATTGATTCTGGTTTGATTTCATTAATTAAATTTCATCAAGCCTGATTTTGACTCAATAGATCTAATTTAATTTCAATTAAAACTTATTTAAATTTTCTAAATAATTTGAATTGTTCCCAAATCAGAAAATCAGGTTCGACGGCCTCGATTTCGTCAAAGATTTGATGTTACCGTTCTCATATCCTTAATTGCGGGATTTATTTCCTGATTTTGGAATTCGACTTTAAAGGAATTTAACTCGTATCTCTCCCGGGCACGAGAGGAGACGGCTGGGATTTGCTGGAGCCCTCTCTTCTCCGTGACGGGCATTCGCACATCAAGGCGGAACTCCTCTATTTTCGCAAGACCCCCCCTTGCTCCCGTTCGACTCCATCTCCGCCGACCTCCAGCCCGTCCGACTCCTCCCCAGTTCGCAAAAGACCCCTGGACTCCCTAGTTCGCACATCCAGGCAGAACTCCCTGCTCCCGTTCGCGAATCCCTCTCCGACATTTCCGTCCGACTCCACCCCAGGATTGAACTCGACGATTGCTGGACACCTTCTCTAGCTGATAGTTCTCTTCGTTTGCAGGTATATCTATCCCTCTTCTTCTCCTTCTTCTTCTTCTCCTAATCCTTTCTTCTTCCTTTTCTCTTCTTCTCTTCCTTCCTCTATTTTCTTCCCTTTTTTAGCATATATTCTGAACTGTGAACAACCTTTTGTGCCTTTGAGCTTCAGTTAAATGCTAGTATATGAATACGTTGTGAGTCATCTTTTAATCCCTTTTGGTCTTGAGTTAAATAATAACATGTGGATGATTTGGCTTTGAATGGTTCGGTTGTTTCTTAGCCTTAAGATTATTATGGATTAGCATTGTTTGGGAATGAGAAATTGATGTGAAAGTTATACTTGAAGCATGTCATGTGATTTAGAATCCTAGGTGTAAACCATAGAGAGCATAAGAAGCCATTTTGATCTCCTATCAAAGCATGCACACATGGTGTTTGTGGTAATGCCTACTAAGGGATAGTCTCACATAAATAGATGAAATCACTTTGATGTAACTGAATTCAATTAGGCAGCACCCAGAAATGGAAAAGAGTTTCATTACCCTAACAAAACCCATTGATATGAACCATGAATATCACTATCCTTTTATCTATGTTGAGCAATGCAATTGCGGCTACAATTTAAACTATTACAAACTTTAGTTTATGAAAGTGTTATTGACCCATGGTAGCATATCACTAAATCTGAGGCAATCCCTCTTTACTCAAATGCATTCACCCAAATATTCAAATCTTTTGGTTGTCGCCATTTGTCCAAATTAGTGCCTAAACTTGATTCACCTATTCAATTTTTCTTGGGCTCAACCATCTCGTTTCTCTATATACATGTTGTGGGAGTTGTATACTTCTCATGAGATTGTTACATATCTTGTCCAGTCTCGTTAATGCATATTTGCATACTCTCATGTTGGTGATCTGAAAAGAAAGCCATTGGTGTTTTCGGAATTGTATTGGCTTTACAAGTTAAGTTGAAGAATTTTCTATGTTTTGTTGTATTTGATATTTATGCATGAGAAAAGTTTGATGAATTTTCTATACATTTGTGATATGAGTAGTCTTGTGTTGCGACTTGGGGAAAGAGAGATGGTGAACATTCATAAGTTTTTGATAAAACACCTTTAGAGAAGTATGGGAGAGCATTTATTTGTTTTAGATCTGAATTGGGTATAGACCCAAATATGAGATCATCTTATGTTAGTAAAATTGTCCTCTTGAGCTCTGGAGAAAATAAAATGGCATTGAAATTATCTTTTCTACTTCTGATTTTACTTAGATGGTATCGCTAGGTTGGAGCATGAGCATATCTAGATTTCTCTCTATTTGTTGGAGCTTCATGTGAAAGGCATTTGGGTAGTTATGCTGGAATATCTCTTGAACTTTTGGAGAGCAATTAGCATCAAAGTTTATTTCTTGTGGTGGTACTTTGGGTAAAAAAATAATAATAATAAAAATATTGGGTCTTAACACCAATCGTGTTTGGTAGTGTTATTGAATGGCATGAAGAGGTGTAGTTATTTCAACTCTAATTCTTAAAGATGTATGGTTTCATGATAGTGGTTGTGTGGAGAATGGAAAATGCTGTGGTTTGTGTTCAGCAACTTCATTTGTAACTTTCAAGAGCATCTTTTCTCACATCTCTTCGGTCACTTGATGATTGCAAGTTTGGGAAGGAACGTCTTGCATTAGCTGGTGTTATGTGGTTACATTAAAAAAAAAAGGGTGGGCATGGTGTTAGACTTGTATGAAGTATATATATATACTGGAAAGCAAGTGTATATGAGCTTTTGATGGAGCATGATAGATAAGGATTTATATACATACAAATGGTACCTTGCTTTATTTCATATGTATTTTCTTCTTATGACATGGAAATGTGAAAGGGGTATGTTTTGAAGGGAGATTTGTTGTTGTGAGTGTTAAGGGTAAAAATGTGGGGTCTTTGAGTGGTGTTGGAAAACATTCTTGGTGCTTTATGTTTTATAGTCTTCTTTCTTAAGATGATTTGAGGGCTTTTTGTAGAATTTTGTCATGAACGCATGTAACCCTTTGTGGAGAAGATCTGTGGTTTATTTTATATTGAGAAAGTCAGTGTCTTATTTTGTGTTGAGAAATTCTATAACATATTTTGTGAATGTTTTACAACGGAAAGCTCTGTGAAACCTTCTTGTTAGAAGATCTTCATAGAGTTTACCTACCCCACGTTAAAGAAGCTCGCTATTTGTTTTGCATCGAAAGAAGCTATTGTGGATTTTTGTATTGGGGAAGTTTTATGGATTGTTTTGTTTAAAGGTTTTGTAAGTTGTTTTGTTTTGAGATTCTTTGGATTGTTTTGGAGATTGAGGGCTTTATGAGGGGTTTTATGTTTGAGGAGCTTGATGTCAGGTGACTCTTTCAGTTCTCTTTTTATGGATGGATTTTCTTTCTCTTATTTGTTTTTGGTTTCAAAGACGAGTTCCAAAAGAAATGTGAGTTGAAAATTTTATTTGGGTTTTGGTTTTAATACCAATTTTTCTTCTTTGCTATTTTGAGTTCATATGGGGTGATTTGGGTCATTGTGTCAAATATTTCGATTGCTTTCTTAAAACATGGGAACATTAAATAGCATCCAAATTTTCTTTTCTCTTATTTGCATTTGGCTTAAATGCTAAATTGGAATGAGGGATGGGGTAAAGGCATGCCTGACTTTAACGGGGCATGCCTATCAATGAGATGCTAACATTCCATAAAAATAATAAATAAATACCATTTTTGTAACAATGTGGGGAGTCCTTAAAATTTGGACAGTCCTGGAGAGCAAACAGCCGAGCTAGCATCCAGACGAAAGAAAAGGTATGTCTTTTTTTTATTTAGTTACATTTTATTCTGATTATTTGCATATTGAACATGATTCTACTCTCATCCAATACTTGTTCTTTTCTTTGTTCTTTTCGAGATACTCTTGGGAAGGCAAAAGCAAGGAGTAACTGGGGCACTAGACGAATGAGCTTGGACAATCGGATCTGAGCATCAGTCGCCCCCGTTCATTCTGGTGGGGGTGCTACGGGCAATACCACCGGGTCATAGCCCCCGGTGTTGTGAGTTTTTCTCAAAACTTAGATAGCCTCTAGGGAGCCTATATGTGTGTACGTTCTCCTACCCTTTAGGACCTTATAGAAACTTCAATTATTAGATTATTTTCTTGCCTCATTTTATTATAGATCCTTGAACCCAGTTATACATGTGCGAATGTCTAAGGGGTTAGAAACATCTCTTTATCTCCTATAACACTAGTGACACCTAAGGATAAAAATTAAGGACTGAGTCTTAGAGAACTTAGACTTAGGATGCATGCTCCCTTAGGATAGAAATACTAAACATAGAAAAACTAGTGACACGCCACCCTAGGGCTAGTCTGCCTCAATTCATTAATAAAATAGTAAAATCAATTATAATCTAAATCATAAATGCATTAAAACACTTAATCTTTAATCAAACTACAATCAACATACGAAATCACTAGGAGGTAAAACTTGAACACGAATTTTAATTAAATCTCACTAATTTATTTATCATCCTTTAATTAAATATTAACTAAATAAAATTTATCAAAACAAACTCAAATTCTAGGAGTTATAAAATTGGGAAACAAACCTAACTCAAACCTAAAAGACTCATAATACTCAAACTTTGAAAATTCGTAACTAATTACAGAAAAAATACAAATAAAGTAAATTAAAAAGCACTCAACTCTAATTAAAGTCCACTATTCATTAAAAATATTAACTTTCCAAAAATCAACCTAATTTGAAAAGTCAACTCTCCGGTCAACCGTAGTTCAATACCTAGGGCCCGAAACTCCTAAAATCATAACTTTGCCTAGAAAACTCCAAATTCAGTAGAATAACAGTCTAATTACTCATGATAAGGTCTAGTATTTAATAAAAATACTAATTCCCCTAGACCCAACCTGTTTCTAATAATGACCTTTTTTTAGCCCTCTAAACCTAGCGGATAGGTAGACCGTGGACCTTCTAAAACTCGCTAATATAACTTAAACTTTAAAGATCACTATCATAACTATTAAAATAGATCCACAAACTAAACTAACTAAAAATTGACCCTAATTTATTAATATTTGAATTGTAACCAAATCCTTCTTTTCAAACCTTCAACAAATGTTAACTCAAAGTAACTTGAACTAACTATCCAATATAGGACCTATCCAATGCCACACAAACTTTCTATCCACATGTAGAATTGAGTGTTAGGGCACCACTTCTAGATCTAGGTTAGGCCGGTGTTTTCTTTCTTAGTTGTTTTCTGTGTTGTGATCGCTCTTGCATGTGGCACGTGTGCTATTTGTGTTGATTTGATGTGAGTGTTTATTTTATTACTGCACTGTATTTTATCTGCGATATTGTTGTTTGTGCGTTAGATCTACCCCTAGGCTAGGGACGTTTTATACTGACTCAGTCTTATGCAGGTGGCCATGCTCACGTAGCACTAAAATAAACGGGGGCTAATATGATAAATCATGAACTATAAATGCTTGCTATAGGTGCTCCGAAATGCTTAGCCCCCAAATGAATAAGAGCGTGGCCAAGTGTGTTTATTTTTCTGCACTGATATAACTGCTTGTGATGTGATATATTAAACTGCTTGAGATTTTCATTAGGATAACCTTGCAGGTTCAGTTTGAGTCTAGATTTTTTTTATTTTTCATGATGTAATTTGTAATTCATATCGAGTTGTGAAAGTCTTTAAAGGCATGACATTTCAAATGTTAGGTACCCAAAGGGAGAAAGAAAGGCCCTCTCTTAGGGAGTTTCTTTCTCATTTGGGTACCCTTCTAGAGAATGATCCCAAGGAGGATGATCCGAAGGAGGAAGATTTGAAGGAACACGACCCACGTGAAGGCTTGAAAGTGAAGACTTGAAGATGAAATGCCTTGCATTTAAGACTTGCGTCATTCAGTAGGATTAGAATCCAGGATGTTGTCGGTGGGGCCTGGCCACTATTACTTTTCTGCAGACCCTGGGTTGTACTTATACGGCACTTGCCGTGGACTGTGGACTCTTTCTTACTCTGTTCTGTGGATTTATATTGATGTGTTTATTTTGCATGCGCAGTAGAAATTGTCTGCTTTTCTTAGGTTTCTTTCTTGCATGTGCTTGGCCTGATTTTGCTAGGCTCTTTAGGAATAAAATTTTTCTACTCGTAATTAATACTTAAAATTTTAAGAAATAAATAACATAGAAATGTAACGATCTAGGGAATAGCCGGAATCGTCCGGGGTCGCATGCATATCAATGCATTCTCTCCCTCCTTGCTATAAGACACTTCCCCGCCTGCGGGTAGAGTCCAGATAATCCGACCTATGAGGATGAGGTGCTGGATCTGGGGAAGTCTAGTCTTTTCTAAAAAACTATTTTATAAGCCTTTTTAAAATTCTATGCATATTTGATTTGAGATCGTTAACCAGCATGCATTGCATTAGAAACTAATTAAATTAAAATTTTAATTGCATTAGTCTTAGGAGCATACACCCTACATAAGTCCATGGCCAATTAGGAAACTCTCTAGACGTCGGCCCTACTTCCGATAACCAAACTACCTACCCATCTTTCATAAAGACTTGGATAGCATGGATTTTATACGATTAGGTGGTTAGCTGGCTTTCCTTTTAAGGCAGGATATAAGCCCAGAATGCATTAGCTAGGACACGGGTGTTAGTGTTGTGTAGAACACTAAGCCCACTAGATCTAGGGTTCAAGGCTACTACTATCGGTGTCTCGTAGTATGCCTCATCGGTGGGTAAGTCCCCTTTCTTTCAGGGGCTATAAATCCTGCCTATCTGCGTCACCTAGATGACGCCACTTCCATCTTTCTCTCTCATATGCTTCGAGTGCATGATTTACTTATTTTCTCCAGTTTCTTTTCACTACCTTAGTCCCTCCGGATGCTGATCTGAGCCGTGTATGTTGACTAAGCCTAGTTGAGCCCTTCTTTTCCTTCGAGTAGGATTTCCTAGTCTTCGCCCTATGTACCAATCCCAATTTGGGAAGAATAATATAGAATCCTTAATCGAGAGTTTTCTCAGGCCCCGACTTGAGATGTAATTAACCACGGGGGCTTGCGCCCGTGGGAAATCGAATCCCACTTTCAAATAAACCTCACTCGAGCTGATGTATCGGGTGGGGGAAACCCGTTGTGACGATCAGATCATATATATTATTACCCATCGGGGTGTACTGGTGAGAGCCGCTATCCTCAATGGTTAATCATGTGTGTGATCGAATCTGCCCTTCCATTGGCCAGATACTGTCTCCCCTCGTGGGGCGATGGTTTATGTTGTCCTTTCGGAGGTCCACAGGTTTCTGGCGACCACGGTGGGACAGGTTTCTCTCTCCATCTTTGGATTCTATATTATTCTTCCTTGTGTGTGCTCCGGGATTGGTATTCCTTAGATTAGGTCCGTCCCACTCTTATTTAGGATCCTTCCTTAGTTAGGATCGTTCCTTTTCTTAGTTAGGATTTCTCCCTAGCTAGGATTCTTTCTTTCAGTTCTTCTTAGTTAGGGTTTCCCCCTAGCTAAATTTCTTTCCTTCTGACCTTCTAGGTCATTCCGTTCCCTATCTATCATTCCTCTTCTCATTATTTCTACTAATCATTTCAAATCTCTTTTGTTCTTCTTGGCAGCAGAAAGTGTTATGGCTTTCTTCGTACCTTCCGTTACTTTCAGCTTTGGTACTGACGCCCATGTGACACTTCCTGAGTCCCTGCTGGCCAGTCCTCCTGCTGAAGGAATCACTTTTGGTTCCTTCACCGACTCGGCCTTTGCCACTCTTGGCTGGCCAAACCCAGCTGAGGCTGCTGCCTTTTCTCCTCCTCAGAGGAGAGGTCGTGCAGCCATGCGCCCCTTTGGACGTCCAGTTGCTCGACGGACAGCCCAGGCACATGCTCGTCCTACTCCTGTTCTACCTGTTGCTTAGACTGCCCCGGCTCCTCAACGCCGGCAGGCAGTAGTTACCTCTGTTGTTGCTCCGGCAGAGGCAGCTCGTGTTCGGGTTCCCCCTCCTTCTTCCTCTAGGAAGAGGGGTGCCCAGACTGAGGCTCCTTCGCCTTCCTCCCGTCGGGTTTCAGCTTTTGCTCGACTGTCTCACCCAGAGACCCTCGAGCAGACCCCGACACTTCCTGTAGTCCCTATTCCCCCTGTCACTCAGGCAGTGGGTTTAGATGTTGCTTCGTCTTCCACCTCCGGCCTTAGGAGAAGGGCCAGGAGGAATAGGAATCGTAGACTTCGGTTAGCTGCATCTGAGGCTGATAGACAGCGGATGGCAGATTCGTTGGCTCACCAGGAGCCTGTTCAGAGGAGAGTGGTCCCCGAGCAGCAGGCACCATAACCAGTTTCAGTTATACCCATTCTGGAGGTTATAGTCGCTTCTGAGATAGCAACAGTTCAGGGAGGACGCTTCTCTCCGCTGACGCATAGTGGTGATGAGGAGGACGTCGCTCGCATTGCGGTGGCCCCTCCTGTCACTACTACTTTACCACCCGCCAGGGTCCCTAGGGATGATGTTGCTCGAACCCTCTCTCAGAGGATTCGAAGCATTATCCGCTTAGCGCGGGGTCAAGGCCCTGTCAGTCGGGAGAGGTTACTCCACCAAATTTCTCAGGCATCCATTCACTTGCAGAGGCAGAGGTACCAGTGGCGGAGAGGACAGCCGCCACGGCAGCCAGCTAGTTCAGTTCCTTCAGTTAGACCGCAGACAGTTGCTCCTGCTGTTGGACGATGCCCACGTCGTCATGGACGAAGATAGCAGCTGGAGCTTACTAGACCTCAGTTTAGTTCAGTTATGGTAGCCACTCAGCGGTCAGTTGTTCCCATTGGGTCCCGTCGTAGCAGACGGGTATGGAAACGACGACAGACAGACTCTCCTGTCGAGGCAGTGCAGCCAGTTCAGATAGTTGGGCAATTAGAGACAGTTGTTTCTTCCGGATCAGAGGCAGTTCCGATGGTCTGTGATGCAATGACAGATGTTGATGTTATAGTCCCTCCCGATGGTTCACCAACCCGGGGAGAGGTAGTTTCAGCTCCTAGCCCCCGTAGGATTTCTTCCCCTATGGGTCCATATATGGAAGCGCTTCGTCAGACCTTCTCCGAGGAGGACATACTTGAAGAGTCAGATGAAGATATGCCAGTATACCGAGTGTGTGTGATTACTAGACGAGGTCTCTCGGATGAGCAGAGAGAGGCAGGTGATGATGATGATGATGATCAGGGAGAGCCCGAGATGGGTGGATCTCCCAGGTCAGTTGATACAGAAGCTACAATTTTAAACCTTCAGACTCAGATGGCAGAGATGGCTAGAACCATGGCAGTGATGACCGCTCAGTTGACAGCCTTGGGGATCATGCCCCAAGTTGCGGGCATAGGCACTCCTACTACGTCTAGGGATGAACCAGTGATACCACCTATAGTAGCACCAGACCCTATAGGAATAGACAGGGTCCAGAGAGCAGTTCCAGTGTCACCTATGGCAGTTACTTTCACTACCCCAGTTCAGAGTCAGTCAGCCCAGTTGTCAGCAGGACAGATTCAGGATTTGATTGCCCAGAAGGTCGAGCAGGCCATTTCCTCCAAGAAGTCTGGAGAGGTAGTTAGCAGGGGGAGACCTTACCCAGTTGAGTACGAGCAGGAGCCTTACCCCCCTGGTTTTGTCCCTCCTAGGTTTAGAGTTTTTGATGGATTTGGAAACCCAAGGCAGCATGTAGCTCAGTACCGGGCTATATGTTGCAACATAGGAGGGAACGATGCTTTGATGTTGAGATTATTTGTCAGCAGTTTAGTTGGAGTGGCGTTTTCCTGGTACGCCGACCTCCCCAACGACTCAGTTCGCACATTTGCAGAGTTAGAGCAGCTTTTTGTTCAAAGATTTGTTATTGCAGAGCACCGGGTTACAGTTGGAGAGTTAGTTGTGGCCAGGCAGTGGCCCCGTGAGACTCTACCAAATTATATAGTCAGATGGAGGAATCTTAGTTTGCAGTGTGAGCCCCAGTTACAAGAGCAGCATGCAGTAGAAATCCTGTTGAAGAACATAGATGGCCCTATAGCTCCTTACTTGAAGGGTTTTAACATTAGAACCTTTCAAAAGTTGTTGACAAAGGTGGTCAGTTTGTAGGACAGCATACCCGATGCAGTCCCTCCTAAGGTTGAGAGTCAACCCTCGCGTAGACCTCAACGACAGGAGTCTGCATGGGCACCTCCGCCTAGGAGAGGGGAGGTACACAATACCTATAGACCATCAGATAAGGACAAAAAGCTCTTAGTCAGTTCAGTACCACAGCAGTCGTCGTACACACCTGGGCAGTCAGCAGTACAGGCTAGATCCTCCCATAGGACTTCAGAGGGGCAGTTGTCCTTACAGGAGAGGCTCGATAAGGAATATCCCTTTAAGAGGGAAAGTGTGCAAAAGATATTTAAATCCCTTGTTAAAAATAATATCATAATATTTCCATTTAATAAGAAGAAAAATGAAGAAGGACTGATAGAACACCCGTTATATTGCCCCTTTCACCGGCATACTGGGCATGTCCTTGAAGATTGTTTTGTATTTAAGGATAGGGTGGAGAGCCTTATGGCTAGTGGGAAGATTCACTTACAAGATAATGATTTAGTGCAGCCTCAAGGCAAAGTGGCTCAGGATGTGCAAATGAATGCAAGCCCTAGTCAGTGTGATGATTGATAGTAGTTAGCAGAACACCCCTTAGTTCTGGGGGGAGTGGTAGCTCGCACTCTCTCGCAAGACAAGGGATATGATTAGCCATGCAGTCCAGAGTTCAAAGACAGTTGAGAGGAGGCCTTGATAGACCAAGTTGACAGCTGCGAATTGAGCTCTTTTACCTGTTTCTTTTCCTTTATTCGTTGTAGTGCCTATTGAGCACACTTCCTTTTTTTTCATAAAAAAAAAAGAAAATAAAAGAGAAAAAAAAAATAAAAAAAAATAATAAAACAAAAAAAATATAAAAATAAAAAAAGAGAGAAGCTCTCGGTTGAGCAAAACCAGTTGCCCTCGTCACAGGTGGAACCCGGCAATACTCTCTGAGAGCTCAAATTTCCCAAGCTTTTCTTTTCCCCTCCTTCGAAGCGTCTCAATGGTAACTTCAAGGATGACCCTACGCTTGCATTGTTATGATTCTTTATGATTACACTAATCTTCATTAGTGATGTGATACATCTCGTTCTGGATGTTAACATCACTTCTTCGTAGGCTTAGATTTTTATAAAGAAAGATCAGCCTCCTCTTCTACTCTCAATCAATAACTCACTTTCCCATTTATATCTTGCTCTCAGCTGCTAGAGCGGTCTTATGGATGTAGCGATATTGCTTTCATCTCTCACAGGGTCCCACCAGTCAGTGTGGGTGTTACCATTGTGAACTGTTGATGATTATTATTCTTATCTATAGTTGTTATCCTCGGTGGCGAGTGTGTCCCCTCGCTACCTTGAATTGTTTCCCTAGTTGTGATGTAGTACATCTTGTCGTAGATGTTAGCATCACTTTCTCAGGAGCTTTGATTTTTCTAGCAGAAGATCAGCTCTTTAGTTTCTTTACCGACATAATTCCTCATTTATGCCCTACTCTTAAATAACAGAGTAGTTCTATGGATGAGTTGAGGTCACTCTCACTTTCTACAGGGTCCCACTAGTTTGTGTGGGTGCTACCGCTGTGATCTTCTGATGATTATTAATCATACTCTTAGTTATTATCCTGGGTGGCAAGTGTGTTTCCCTGCCACCTCAGTTCTTCTCCCCATTTGTGATATAGTACATCGTGCCTTAGATGTTACTGTCACCTCTTTTCGAGCTTTGATTTTCTAGCAGAAGATCAGCTCTCTGGTCTCCTGTGCTATATACTTCCCTATCAGGACCTGACTCTTGGCTGCCAGAGAGGTCCCATGGAGCAGTTAATGTTATTTTCACTTCTTACAAGGTCCCCATCAGCTGGTATGGGTCCACCACTGTAGTTCCTTGATGATTACTTCTTCTTGATATCATTTTATATTTTGTAGCGGGTGTCCCCCCCTGCTGCTCTAATTATTGCCCACCTGGGATGGGATATCCCCTCTTGCACTCTACTGAGGGTGTACCCCTTCCTGATATCCTATGAGATATTATTCTGATGTTTTCCTCCTTTTCATGTGATATTAGTGTTACGTAAGAAATTTCTCCGGCATTCGGATACTCGTGGCCACGACGATTTGTCCTCTACCATGTGGTAACCAAAGCGCTAGCTCGGGGTTCCTTAAACAACTTCTCTTTTGGAGTTCTTCTACTTACCTTTCCTTTCTCCCTCACATCCCTACACAGATCTGTGTTAGGTTGGTGTTGAGGTGACTCTTTTCTCTCCACATCACTGCAGACATATGCGTCGGGTGATTGTGTAGAGTGTTCTTTCTTTATCCTACTGCAGGCATATGCGCCGGGTAGGGACTCTGCTGCAGGTATATACACCGGGCAGAGGTGACTTTTTCCTCTTCACATCACTGCAGGCAGATGCGCCAAGTGATTGTGTAGAGTGTTCTTTCTTTATCCTACTACAGGCATATGCGCTGGGTAGGGACTCTGCTGCAGGCACATACACCGGGCAGAGGTGACTCTTTCCTCTTCACATCACTGCAGGCATATGCGCCGGGTGATTGTGTAGAGTGTTCTTTCTTTATCCTACTGCAGGCATATGCGCCGGGTAGGGACTCTGCTGCAGGCACATACACCGGGCAGAGGTGACTCTTTTCTCTTCACATCACTGCAGGCATATGCGCCGGGTGATTGTGTAGAGTGTTCTTTCTTTATCCTACTGCAGGCATATGCGCCGGGTAGGGACCCTGCTGCAGGCACATACACCGGGCAGAGGTGACTTTCTCTCTTCTTATCACTGCAGGCATATGCGCCGGGTGATTGTTGAGTTTTTCTTTATCCTACTGCAGGCATATGCGCCGGGTAGGAACCCTGCTGCAGGCACATACACCGAGCGGGGGTGGAGTTTTCCCTGATTGTCTTACTGCAGGCATATGCGCCGGGTAGACATCAGTCTTTACTCTTTACTTGGTTGAGAGAGCCTCGACAGAGTCCCTGGGAGGGCATTCCTCGCCACTCTTTTTCCCTGATTGTCTTACTGCAGGCATATGCGCCGGGTAGACATCAGTCTTTACTCTTTACTTGGTTGAGAGAGCCCCGACAGAGTCCCTGGGAGGGCATTCCTCACCACTCTTTTTCCCTGATTGTCTTACTGCAGGCATATGCACCGGGTAGACATCAGTCTTTACTCTTTACTTGGTTGAGAGAGCCCCGACAGAGTCCCTCGGAGGGCATTCCTCACCACTCTTTTTCCCTGATTGTCTTACTGCAGGCATATGCACCGGGTAGACATCAGTCTTTACTTTTTACTTGGTTGAGAGAGCCCTGACAGAGTCCCTGGGAGGGCATTCCTCACCACTCCTTTCCCCTGATTGTCCTACTGCAGGCATATGCGCCGGGTAGACATCAGTCTTTATTTTTTACTTGGTTGAGAGAGCCCCGACAGAGTCCCTGGGAGGGCATTCCTCACCACTCTTTTCCCCTGATTGTCCTACTGCAGGCACATGCGCCAGGTAGACATCAGTCTTTACTTTTTACTTGGTTGAGAGAGCCCCGACAGAGTCCCTGGGAGGGCATTCCTCACCACTTCTTTTTTCCTGATTGTCTTACTGCAGGCATATGCGCCGGGTAGACATCAGACTTTACTCTTTACTTGGTTGAGAGAGCCCCGACAGAGTCCCTCGGAGGGCATTCCTCACCACTCTTTTTCCCTGATTGTCTTACTGCAGGCATATGCGCCGGGTAGACATCAGTCTTTACTTTTTACTTGGTTGAGAGAGCCCCGACAGAGTCCCTGGGAGGGCATTCCTCACCACTCTTTCCCCTGATTGTCCTATTGCAGGCATATGCGCCGGGTAGACATCAGTCTTTACTTTTTACTTGGTTGAGAGAGCCCCGACAGAGTCCCTGGGAGGGCATTCCTCACCACTCTTTTCCCCTGATTGTCCTATTGCAGGCATATGCGCCGGATAGACATCAGACTTTACTCTTTACTTGGTTGAGAGAGCCCCGACAGAGTCCCTGGGAGGGCATTCCTCACCACTCTTTTTCCCTGATTGTCCTACTGCAGGCATATGCGCCGGGTAGACATCAGTCTTTACTTTTTACTCGGTTGAGAGAGCCCGACAGAGTCCCTGGGAGGCATTCCTCACCACTCCTTTTTCCCTGATTGTCTTACTGCAGGCATATGCGCCGGGTAGACATCGGACTTTACTTTTTACTTGATTGAGAGAGCCCGACAGAGTCCCTGGGAGGCATTCCTCACCACTCCTTTTTCCCTGATTGTCTTACTGCAGGCATATGCGCCGGGTAGACATCAGTCTTTACTTTTTACTTGGTTGAGAGAGCCCGACAGAGTCCCTGGGAGGCATTCCTCACCACTTCTTTTTCCCTGATTGTCTTACTACAGGCATATGCGCCGGGTAGACATCGGACTTTACTTTTTACTTGGTTGAGAGAGCCCGACAGAGTCCCTGGGAGGCATTCCTCACCACTCCTTTTTCCCTAATTGTCTTACTGCAGGCATATGCGCCAGGTAGACATTAGTCTTCAGACTTTACTTGGTTGAGAGAGCCCCGACAGAGTCCCTGGGAGGGCATTCCTCACAACTCTTTTCCCCTGATTGTCCTACTGCAGGCAAATGCGCCGGGTAGACATCAGACTTTACTCTTTACTTGGTTGAGAGGGCCCGACAGAGTCCCTGGGAGGCATTCCTCACCACTTCTTTTTCCCTGATTGTCTTACTGCAGGCATATGCGCCGAGTAGACATCAGACTTTACTTGGTTGAGAGAGCCCCGACAGAGTCCCTGGGAGGCATATCTCACCACCCCTTTGTACCTTCTGTTCTGCTATTTCGATATGGTTAGGCAGGCAGTTGGTCTACTTTACCTTTCACTCTTTGTTTCACGGTTTCGATATGATCATGTGAACATCGAATTGTTCACATTCACTATTTTGATATAATCAAGTGGATGTGAGACTCCTTTACCTTTTACTTTCTTCTCTATTCTGGCCTTACTATAGGGTAAGGCATATAGATGATCTACCCCTTTTCTCTGGTGATCCTCCTTGCTTTCTCTTGATCGTTATCTTTTACTATTTTGATTTGATTGAGTGATTGTTGGATCTCTTTTCTCCTCACATCATCTTAGACATGTTCTTGATGAGTTTTCTTTAATTCTTCATGATTTTATCTTAATTCTGTTCATGCGAGCATGAGTTCCTTTTCACCTTCCCCTATTCTGCCATTCCAATCTGGTTAAGTAGGCAGTTGATTTTCTTTCCTTGGCTCTCCCTCACTATCCCGAGCTGGTTTAACGAGCGTTGGGCCTCTTTCATTCACTATTTCGAGTCGATCAGGTGAATGTCGGATTTCTCTTTTTCTTCTGTCCCACCATGCCTGCATGATTGTATGAGTGTTGTATGACTGAGTGATTGAGCGTATGATCATTATATGATTGTTTCATCTCGATGTCATCATTGCATTTTGGATTTCTTATTGCATGACTAAATGATTGTTGCATTATCGTGTGATCATTACATAGTTATATGACTGTTGTATGACTATTGCATGATCATTTGCTCATTGTTATATGATTTGATATGATTAAAATGTTATCATTTGTTTATCGCATGATTGAATGGTGACTAGATCATTATTATATGAGTAATCAATTGTAGCATGGGTATGTGATATTTGTTGGATTCTATAACATTATGATTTGGTGATTATTCATAATGATTGTTTGATTGTATAATTATGTGAGTGATACATGATTGCCTGGGCATGGTGTGATTTTGTGATCATAACATGGTGGGATACCTGCCGCATGATTGTTGTATGATTGTATCTCCCTCAAATCTCATTAGTGGATTGTGGGGTTGCGTCTTCCTAGAACTAGGGAGGTCAACGCCAACACGTACGGTTCACTAGCCGTTCGCCGCACCTGTTGGGGGTCCGTTTGTTGACCTCGCTTTTCCCCTTGAGCTTGTTCGATCGGGCTAGTAGAGTCTCGTCGAGCCTAATTTAATTCAATTCGACGGCGAAATGAGTCAGATTGCATTGATTTAAATTCGATTTCATTAAATCGACTTGGTAGAAATACAATCAAACTCGAATCGAGTCGAATTAGACCCGGTGAGGTTTAATTAGCCTTAATCGATATGCTCGAGCCTCGTCGAGTTCGATTTGATTAGAATTTGCATTGATTCTGGTTTGATTTCATTAATTAAATTTCATCAAGCCTGATTTTGACTCAATAGATCTAATTTAATTTCAATTAAAACTTATTTAAATTTTCTAAATAATTTGAATTGTTCCCAAATCAGAAAATCAGGTTCGACGGCCTCGATTTCGTCAAAGATTTGATGTTACCGTTTTCATATCCTTAATTGCGGGATTTATTTCCTGATTTTGGAATTCGACTTTAAAGGAATTTAACTCGTATCTCTCCCGGGCACGAGAGGAGACGGCTAGGATTTGCTGGAGCCCTCTCTTCTCCGTGACGGGCATTCGCACATCAAGGCGGAACTCCTCTATTTTCGCAAGACCCCCCCTTGCTCCCGTTCGACTCCATCTCCGCCGACCTCCAGCCCGCCGACTCCTCCCCAGTTCGCAAAAGACCCCTGGACTCCCTAGTTCGCACATCCAGGCAGAACTCCCTGCTCCCGTTCGCGAATCCCTCTCCGACATTCCCGTCCGACTCCACCCCATGATTGAACTCGACGATTGCTGGACACCTTCTCTAGCTGATAGTTCTCTTCGTTTGCAGGTATATCTATCCCTCTTCTTCTCCTTCTTCTTCTTCTCCTAATCCTTTCTTCTTCCTTTTCTCTTCTTCTCTTCCTTCCTCTATTTTCTTCCCTTTTTTAGCATATATTCTGAACTGTGAACAACCTTTTGTGCCTTTGAGCTTCAGTTAAATGCTAGTATATGAATACATTGTGAGTCATCTTTTAATCCCTTTTGTTCTTGAGTTAAATAATAACATGTGGATGATTTGGCTTTGAATGGTTCGGTTGTTTCTTAGCCTTAAGATTATTATGGATTAGCATTGTTTGGGAATGAGAAATTGATGTGAAAGTTATACTTGAAGCATGTCATGTGATTTAGAATCCTAGGTGTAAACCATAGAGAGCATAAGAAGCCATTTTGATCTCCTATCAAAGCATGCACACATGGTGTTTGTGGTAATGCCTACTAAGGGATAGTCTCACATAAATAGATGAAATCACTTTGATGTAACTGAATTCAATTAGGCAGCACCCAGAAATGGAAAAGAGTTTCATTACCCTAACAAAACCCATTGATATGAACCATGAATATCACTATCCTTTTATCTATGTTGAGCAATGCAATTGCGGCTACAATTTAAACTATTACAAACTTTAGTTTATGAAAGTGTTATTGACCCATGGTAGCATATCACTAAATCTGAGGCAATCCCTCTTTACTCAAATGCATTCACCCAAATATTCAAATCTTTTGGTTGTCGCCATTTGTCCAAATTAGTGCCTAAACTTGATTCACCTATTCAATTTTTCTTGGGCTCAACCATCTCGTTTCTCTATATACATGTTGTGGGAGTTGTATACTTCTCATGAGATTGTTACATATCTTGTCCAGTCTCGTTAATGCATATTTGCATACTCTCATGTTGGTGATCTGAAAAGAAAGCCATTGGTGTTTTCGGAATTGTATTGGCTTTACAAGTTAAGTTGAAGAATTTTCTATGTTTTGTTGTATTTGATATTTATGCATGAGAAAAGTTTGATGAATTTTCTATACATTTGTGATATGAGTAGTCTTGTGTTGCGACTTGGGGAAAGAGAGATGGTGAACATTCATAAGTTTTTGATAAAACACCTTTAGAGAAGTATGGGAGAGCATTTATTTGTTTTAGATCTGAATTGGGTATAGACCCAAATATGAGATCATCTTATGTTAGTAAAATTGTCCTCTTGAGCTCTGGAGAAAATAAAATGGCATTGAAATTATCTTTTCTACTTCTGATTTTACTTAGATGGTATCGCTAGGTTGGAGCATGAGCATATCTAGATTTCTCTCTATTTGTTGGAGCTTCATGTGAAAGGCATTTGGGTAGTTATGCTGGAATATCTCTTGAACTTTTGGAGAGCAATTAGCATCAAAGTTTATTTCTTGTGGTGGTACTTTGGGTAAAAAAATAATAATAATAAAAATATTGGGTCTTAACACCAATCAAGTTTGGTAGTGTTATTGAATGGCATGAAGAGGTGTAGTTATTTCAACTCTAATTCTTAAAGATGTATGGTTTCATGATAGTGGTTGTGTGGAGAATGGAAAATGCTGTGGTTTGTGTTCAGCAACTTCATTTGTAGCTTTCAAGAGCATCTTTTCTCACATCTCTTCGGTCACTTGATGATTGCAAGTTTGGGAAGGAACGTCTTGCATTAGCTGGTGTTATGTGGTTACATTAAAAAAAAAAGGGTGGGCATGGTGTTAGACTTGTATGAAGTATATATATATACTGGAAAGCAAGTGTATATGAGCTTTTGATGGAGCATGATAGATAAGGATTTATATACATACAAATGGTACCTTGCTTTATTTCATATGTATTTTCTTCTTATGTCATGGAAATGTGAAAGGGGTATATTTTGAAGGGAGATTTGTTGTTGTGAGTGTTAAGGGTAAAAATGTGGGGTCTTTGAGTGGTGTTGGAAAACATTCTTGGTGCTTTATGTTTTATAGTCTTCTTTCTTAAGATGATTTGAGGGCTTTTTGTAGAATTTTGTCATGAACGCATGTAGCCCTTTGTGGAGAAGATCTGTGGTTTATTTTATATTGAGAAAGTCAGTGTCTTATTTTGTGTTGAGAAATTCTATAACATATTTTGTGAATGTTTTACAACGGAAAGCTCTGTGAAACCTTCTTGTTAGAAGATCTTCATAGAGTTTACCTACCCCACGTTAAAGAAGCTCGCTATTTGTTTTGCATCGAAAGAAGCTATTGTGGATTTTTGTATTGGGGAAGTTTTATGGATTGTTTTGTTTAAAGGTTTTGTAAGTTGTTTTGTTTTGAGATTCTTTGGATTGTTTTGGAGATTGAGGGCTTTATGAGGGGTTTTATGTTTGAGGAGCTTGATGTCAGGTGACTCTTTCAGTTCTCTTTTTATGGATGGATTTTCTTTCTCTTATTTGTTTTTGGTTTCAAAGACGAGTTCCAAAAGAAATGTGAGTTGAAAATTTTATTTGGGTTTTGGTTTTAATACCAATTTTTCTTCTTTGCTATTTTGAGTTCATATGGGGTGATTTGGGTCATTGTGTCAAATATTTCGATTGCTTTCTTAAAACGTGGGAACATTAAATAGCATCCAAATTTTCTTTTCTCTTATTTGCATTTGGCTTAAATGCTAAATTGGAATGAGGGATGGGGTAAAGGCATGCCTGACTTTAACGGGGCATGCCTATCAATGAGATGCTAACATTCTATAAAAATAATAAATAAATACCATTTTTGTAACAATGTGGGGAGTCCTTAAAATTTGGACAGTCCTGGAGAGCAAACAGCCGAGCTAGCATCCAGACGAAAGAAAAGGTATGTCTTTTTTTTTATTTAGTTACATTTTATTCTGATTATTTGCATATTGAACATGATTCTGCTCTCATCCAATGCTTGTTCTTTTCTTTGTTCTTTTCGAGATACTCTTGGGAAGGCAAAAGCAAGGAGTAACTGGGGCACTAGACGAATGAGCTTGGACAATCGGATCTGAGCATCAGTCGCCCCCGTTCATTCTGGTGGGGGTGCTACGGGCGATACCACCGGGTCATAGCCCCCGGTGTTGTGAGTTTTTCTCAAAACTTAGATAGCCTCTAGGGAGCCTATATGTGTATACGTTCTCCTACCCTTTAGGACCTTATAGAAACTTCAATTATTAGATTATTTTCATGCCTCATTTTATTATAGATCCTTGAACCCAGTTATACATGTGCGAATGTCTAAGGGGTTAGAAACATCTCTTTATCTCCTATAACACTAGTGACACCTAAGGATAAAAATTAAGGACTGAGTCTTAGAGAACTTAGACTTAGGATGCATGCTCCCTTAGAATAGAAACACTAAACATAGAAAACCTAGTGACACGCCACCCTAGGGCTAGTCTGCCTCAATTCATTAATAAAACAGTAAAATCAATTATAATCTAAATCATAAATGCATTAAAACACTTAATCTTTAATCAAACTACAATCAACATACGAAATCACTAGGAGGTAAAACTTGAACACGAATTTTAATTAAATCTCACTAATTTATTTATCATCCTTTAATTAAATATTAACTAAATAAAATTTATCAAAACAAACTCAAATTCTAGGAGTTATAAAATTGGGAAATAAACCTAACTCAAACCTAAAAGACTCATAATACTCAAACTTTGAAAATTCGTAACTAATTACAGAAAAAATACAAATAAAGTAAATTAAAAAGCACTCAACTCTAATTGAAGTCCACTATTCATTAAAAATATTAACTTTCCAAAAATCAACCTAATTTGAAAAGTCAACTCTCCGGTCAACCGTAGTTCAATAAATAGGGCCCGAAACTCCTAAAATCATAACTTTGCCTAGAAAACTCCAAATTCAGTAGACTAACAGTCTAATTACTCATGGTAAGGTCTAGTATTTAATAAAAATACTAATTCCCCTAGACCCAACCTGTTTCTAATAATGACCTTTTTTTAGCCCTCTTAACCTAGCGGATAGGTAGACCGTGGACCTTCTAAAACTCGCTAATATAACTTAAACTTTAAAGATCACTATCATAACTATTAAAATAGATCCACAAACTAAACTAACTAAAAATGGACCCTAATTTATTAATATTTGAATTGTAACCAAATCCTTCTTTTCAAACCTTCAACAAATGTTAACTCAAAGTAACTTAAACTAACTATCCAATATAGGACCTATCCAATGCCACACAAACTTTCTATCCACACGTAGAATTAAGTGTTAGGGTACCACTTCTAGATCTAGGTTAGGCCGGTGTTTTCTTTCTCAGTTGTTTTCTGTGTTGTGATCGCTATTGTATGTGGCACGTGTGCTGTTTGTGTTGATTTGATGTGAGTGTTTATTTTATTACTGCACTGTATTTTATCTGCGATATTGTTGTTTGTGCGTTAGATCTACCCCTAGGCTAGGGACGTTTTATACTGACTCAGTCTTATGCAGGTGGCCATGCTCACGCAGCACTAAAATAAACGAAGGCTAATATGATAAATCATGAACTATAAATGCTTGCTATAGGTGCTCCAAAATGCTTAGCCCCCAAATGAATAAGAGTGTGGCCAAGTGTGTTTATTTTTCTGCACTGATATAACTGCTTGTGATGTGATATATTAAACTGCTTGAGATTTTCATTAGGATAACCTTGCAGGTTCAGTTTGAGTCTAGATTTTTTTTATTTTTCATGATGTAATTTGTAATTCATATCGAGTTGTGAAAGTCTTTAAAGGCATGGCATTTCAAATGTTAGGTACCCAAAGGGAGAAAGAAAGGCCCTCTCTTAGGGAGTTTCTTTCTCATTTGGGTACCCTTTTAGAGAATGATCCCAAGGAGGATGATCCGAAGGAGGAAGATTTGAAGGAACACGACCCACGTGAAGGCTTGAAAGTGAAGACTTGAAGATGAAATGCCTTGCATTTAAGACTTGCGTCATTCAGTAGGATTAGAATCCAGGATGTTGTCGGTGGGGCCTGGCCACTATTACTTTTCTGCAGACCCTGGGTTGTACTTATACGGCACTTGCCGTGGACTGTGGACTCTTTCTTACTCTGTTCTGTGGATTTATATTGATGTGTTTATTTTGCATGCGCAGTAGAAATTGCCTGCTTTTCTTAGGTTTCTTTCTTGCATGTGCTTGGCCTGATTTTGCTAGGCTCTTTAGGAATAAAATTTTTCTACTCGTAATTAATACTTAAAATTTTAAGAAATAAATAACATAGAAATGTAACGATCTAGGGAATAGCCGGAATCGTCCGGGGTCGCATGCATATCAATGCATTCTCTCCCTCCTTGCTATAAGACACTTTCCCGCCTGCGGGTAGAGTCCAGATAATCCGACCTATGAGGATGAGGTGCTGGATCTGGGGAAGTCTAGTCTTTTCTAAAAAACTATTTTATAAGCCTTTTTAAAATTCTATGCATATTTGATTTGAGATCGTTAACCAGCATGCATTGCATTAGAAACTAATTAAATTAAAATTTTAATTGCATTAGTCTTAGGAGCATACACCCTACATAAGTCCAGGGCCAATTAGGAAACTCTCTAGACGTCGGCCCTACTTCCGATAACCAAACTACCTACCCATCTTTCATAAAGACTTGGATAGCATGGATTTTATACGATTAGGTGGTTAGCTGGCTTTCCTTTTAAGGCAGAATATAAGCCCAGAATGCATTAGCTAGGACACGGGTGTTAGTGTTGTGTAGAACACTAAGCCCACTAGATCTAGGGTTCAAGGCTACTACTATCGGTGTCTCGTAGTATGCCTCATCGGTGGGTAAGTCCCCTTTCTTTCAGGGGCTATAAATCCTGCCTATCTGCGTCACCTAGATGACGCCACTTCCATCTTTCTCTCTCATATGCTTCGAGTGCATGATTTACTTATTTTCTCCAGTTTCTTTTCACTACCTTAGTCCCTCCGGATGCTGATCTGAGCCGTGTATGTTGACTAAGCCTAGTTGAGCCCTTCTTTTCCTTCGAGTAGGATTTCCTAGTCTTCGCCCTATGTACCAATCCCAATTTGGGAAGAATAATATAGAATCCTTAATCGAGAGTTTTCTCAGGCCCCGGCTTGAGATGTAATTAACCACGGGGGCTTGCGCCCGTGGGAAACCGAATCCCACTTTCAAATAAACCTCACTCGAGCTGATGTATCGGGTGGGGGAAACCCGTTATGACGATCAGATCATATATATTATTACCCATCGGGGTGTACTGGTGAGAGCCGCTATCCTTAATGGTTAATCATATGTGTGATCGAATCTGCCCTTCCATTGGCCAGATACTGTCTCCCCTCGTGGGGCGATGGTTTCTGTTGTCCTTTCGGAGGTCCACAGTAGACCCAACCTGACAGAAGGTACCTTATCAGAAACCATGGGTTGCTTCGTCCAAGAATACCTTGTAGACCTGGGTTGGTGTTTGTCTAAGGGGATAGATCTGAATCTACCTTGGGTGACAAAGGGCTTTGTGCCAATCGAATATATCCTATAATTCATTGCTCAAGGGTTTGAAGCATTTAGGGAATAGAAGGGCTTTGGTCGTGATCGTAATATAATGGTGCCATTTTATGGCAAAATCACCCGATCAGAGGGCACGTGCCACATCCCTACTTACAAGAGACTATTTGAGGATGAACCTTAATGATACACTCGATATAACATTCGCTCTTTATGAGCTAAAGTTAATTTTAAATTTATCACCCTCGATAAATGGTTACCGGTGGTAGATGTGTTTTAGTTTTAAGTTTTTTTATTGATAGATTTCATTTTTAGAATTCTTGACTTTTATTGGATTTGAGATTTGACCCATCCGGTTGAGATTTTCTGTCAATACGGCCATCATCGAGGTGATGTTAAAGTCACTTGCATTTTCATAGGAATTTGGAAGGCATTTAATGATTCAAGTCAGGTCAACTGTAGTCCTTTCGAGGAGGAGGATGAAACTTGAATATTTGACCCGTGCAGCATTCTCAAACATTGGTGTTTAGAAATTTATTACATTTATCGGAGCACATACTGGTGTCTGTACTTCAATTTAGGGAGTCATATTTAATACATAAGGGGAGATTTTAAAATATTTAAATATGATCCATTTGCACAAGTGATTTTGTTTAGAAAATGACCGAGATTTCTTTTAAGGGCATACGAATGTCTTCTGTCCGCTTGTACACATGTTGCGAATCCGGTGACATTAAATCTTTTTAGATTTCAGTTATTATATTTAGTTTATTTTGACTCCTCTAAGCATCACTTAGCATAGCTCGTAGAGGGTGTTTGCTCAATTGGTACTAGTAGATCGTGCTTGTGCTCATAGGAGAATTATCTTGCTTGCTATAAGTTCCCATATTCTCTCTTATAGGTAGACTAATTTATTTGATACAAACTCCTTGTCCTTGCTTAGAGAGTTGTTAGATAGCTGCTCAATTGGAGAGCTATTGGATAGCTGTTTGAGTTGTTTGTTAGTTTGAGGGCTTGTACATAAACTGGATTAGTGGAAATATTTTTATTCCTGCATTTTATTTTAATTTTATTTTAATTGCATTAATTAGATTAATTAAATGGGTTTTAATTCTATTTAAAGTTAGATGTTCAATTCATTAAGTTTAAATTTCATGTGTTTAGATGTATTTTAAAAATTATATGATTATTTAAGTTAAATTAATTGGTTCGATTAATTCAATTACTCATCCTCAAATTAAAGCTTAGTTTGACTAAAGTTATATTTTTAATTAAATCTTTAAAATGATTTAAAGCTTTCCGATTAAAGTTCTGATTAGAATTTGGTTTGAATTAATTAGTTATCTTGAAACTTTTAGATCCAATTATTTGTTTTTCATTTTCAATTAGGTTTAATTTTAAACTTTAAGTTAATTTTAGTTTATAGCTTAAGTCTTAAATTTAATTAAAAGATTTAGTTTTAATTTTGAATGGTTAACTGATTACAATTTTAAGTTAGCTTTAAAAAAATATTTTAATCATTCTAATTAAACTCATCTGTTAGATTTAATTTCATTTAAATTTAATCATATGAATTTTGAAGATTTAATTTGATCAGATGAATTTTATTTTAAATTCAAATTTTATTAAATTCAATTATTAGTTATTAAGTTAATTAATTATTAAATCAATTAAAAGTTTAGATTAAAGTTTTAAGTTGATTACAAATTTTAATGGAATTTAAATTGTGTTGTAAATTAATCATTTAATCATTCTTATTTATGAGTTAAATCATGATCAATTTAACCCATTTCAAATGAAATTTGTGTTTTTCAAAATTCATCTAAATCCAAAAAAAAAATTGAGTAAATTTTGGCAACCACCTAGCGTCCCCTCCCCGACGCCGGGACATAAGGAGGGCACTTACCCTTTTGACTCGACTCGGCCGAAATAAATCGACGGAGAGGAGATTGGGAGAGCGAATCGATCCCATTAGTGTCTTCGATCCCTCGGTCGAATCAGATCGACGACCGAGGGCTTCGGGGGACCGAATCAACCCCGGGACTTCCTTTAAAATCTTCAATTTGTTGTACCTATTTGAAAATTTCTTCTCCCCTTTTATTTTTATTTTATTTCATCTTATTTTATTTTTTTTATATAATATACATTATTATATTAAATATTATAACATTATAATATAAAATAATATAACATATATATTATTATATATATTATAATACTATTATAACATTATACACATTATATATATATATATATATTAAAAGAGAGAGAGAAGGAGACGGGCAGAGCTCGATCGGAGACAGGGAGGCGGAGCCGGAGTCACGTACAGAGGAGGCAAGGGCATGGGGTCGACGAGTTCAATAGTGCAGGCCGGAGCAGGCGGGGTCAGTGAGTTCGGCTGGCCGCCCGACAGGAGGCTAGAGGTTGGGGTCGGAGCAGGAAGTCGGGCTGGTTAGGGATTCAAAGAATACGGTTGGCTTACTCGAGGCGAGGTCGGACGTCAGCCATCAGAGGCGGAGTCAGAGACGGAGGCCGGTTTATACAGGAGGCGGAAGCAAGTCCACTGGCTTTGGCTGACAGAGAGACGAACGAGAGCACAAGTATGGGGCTTCGATTTCTTCTCTCTATGTTCCTTTCCTTTTTTTTGGCTCTCAGTGTGTGTGAGCACTAAATGGGTCTGATTTCTTTATTTTGTGTAGTATGAGAAGATCGTGGGGAGCAGTTTGTCCGATCGTGGGTAAGGTCGTGGGATCGTTAGGGTCGTGGAGTGGTTTTGGTCGTTATAGTCAACAACATGAAAAGGTTGGAGTAGCTCTAGTGGAAGATAAGATTAGAGAGAGTCGTATATGATTGACAATTTTCTTGTGCCTCCAACTACTCTTCAAACAACCATGAGAGTTTATATAGCTAACAGGTGGCTAACTTGACAATAAAGTTAGAACATATCCAAAAATTATAAGTGGACATGCACATGTAGATACTGGATGAGTTTCAGAGATTGTGAGAGCAGATTAGTGGAAAACAGTCTGTGTCTACATCGACCGAGTAGTAGAGTGACAATACAGATTTTGCTTAGATTATCTTAGATTTTTTATGCATTTTACTTTTTTTTATGTGTAAGAACTATGTTTATTGTAGCAGTGTTGTATTATTATAAAACTATTGGATTGTGAATGTTTAGATTGTGATTGTAGAACAGTTTGTACAATATGTTTATTTTAGCAGTATTGTTAGCAGTATTTGCTGAAATATTTCTATTATTAATTACTACTTTAAAACTACTTGGATTGTCATTATTAAAAAGCTGAATAATTGATATAAGGTGCTTATTTTATTCTACAGGTTTCAGGCTGATTTACGGTGAAAATTCTATCGTAAACAACGATATGATGAATCTCTATCATTAATTATGGTGAAAATATCCGCTAAAATTTTTGACAAAAAAGTCGGTCATAATTACGATGTAAAGTGCGGTGGATTTAGCGGTCGTAAGACGGTCGTACATTGCAACAGTATTTCAACCATAAATATATCATTATTTGTGATGAAATTTGCGATGGGTTCTAATACGAGCACATCATTTTTTTAGTTTAAATCCATTGTAAATCCAACACAAAATATTTGTGATGGATTATGTCCGACATAAATATTTTTTCGATGCAACTTTTACCGTCAAAATATGATCTGCCGCAAAGCTTATTTAGTGAAGGATTTGGCTTGTTTTGTAGCGAATTTTTCTACCAAAAATTGCTTGCTTTCCTATAGTGTCCGAAGCTCTTATCTTGACCCTTATTAAGACTTATTAGAGCTCATGAAGCCAAGACTAAGCCTACTTTGGTGTGACTAACCCACTACAATTTTATTTTTACCTCTAGTTTCATATGATTCCTTTAATCATATAGAAGTGATATAAAGCTCCCCAACCTTTGTTGAAGCCTATATTTCATAACCCATCATATTATGATCCATAGACCATCAGGTCATACCGTGTTGACTTGTGACATGCCAACCCAAGATCTAAGATTTGGGGCTTTTTGAATTTTCTTAAAATTACAAAGACCATAGAGCTTTTAAATAACTTTAATAAATAGCAAATAAACTCATCTATAAATTTCATTTTCTTTTATTCATCATCAAAATGGATATACAACATTTATGTATGATAGTACATTGCTACAAATCAAAATAGGAAAAAAATCAAATAACTAGTCATTATTGTACCAAAAATCAAGAAAATCCCTATATAAACTCAACATATCAGATCCTAAAGACATAACTACTCAAAAGGATCTTTTCCTTTCTCTTGACCCAAAATAGAACATAGGATATGAAACAGCCTAAACTCTTATTAACTACGAGATATTGTTCACTTTGTCCTAAAAGCCTCACGATTTTGTTCTGTCGGTGTAACTTCCCAATAGGTCATCCATCTCAGAATTGCTCTCAAATGAGCACACTTTACTACAGAATTTTTTAAATGAAATTCTAACAATTACACCAAAAGGCACCTCGATGTTTAAGAGTTTAGCTTTCTTTTACTTAAGGGGTTTCACAATCTCTCCCATTTAACTAACTGACATCCTCGTCAGCATATTTATCCTAGAATCATCCACCAAGTAGATAGAATTCTAGAGGTGGCCACTACAAGTTCAAGTGGTGGATCCCATCATGTAGCACTTTATCTCATATAGGGTTCAAGAGGTGGCTCCCATAGCATAGCATTTTATCTTATATGACACTTAATTCTCATCTTTCGGTTAGTGTATTATTCTGATACCATTTATAACAGCCCAAACTTTTAACTATCAAGATATTGTCTGCTTTGGCCTAAGAGCCTCATAGTTTTGTCCTATTGGTGTAACTTTTCAGTAGGTCACCCATCCCAGAATTGCTCTGGGATGAGCACGCTTAACTGTAAAGTTTCTTAAATAAAATTCTAACCATTACACCAAAAGGCACCTTAATGTTTAAGATTTTGGCTTTCTTTTACTTAAGGAATTTCACGGGATAGGTGTGAGCTAATACAACTCAATAGGTCGCACCCAATGATCAAAATTTTCAAATGTTTAATTCATTAAGCATTTGATCAAGTTTTAAAGTTATTCAGAAATTCATCATACTGAGCAAAATTAAAATCACATATAAATGGCATTTGATCAAGTTTTAAAGTTATTCAGAAATTCATCATACTGAGCAAAATTAAAATCACATATAAATGAAATAAAATATATTGTGTACTTAAAGTAAATAAATAAGTACTTCGTATGTCAGAGCATAAAGTAACGATTTCACTAAGGGGATGTTTGGTTGGTTGTAAAGTGAATGCAGTGTAAAGTAAATAATTTGAGGCTGTTTGGTTGGTTGTAAAGTGAATGCAGGAGAACTATTTTTCTGGTCAGTTGGATGTATATAGAGTAAAGTAAAATTAGTGTATTATGAATTTTCTACTTTTACAATCACAAAATTGAAATGCAACTATCCATGACCCTATAAAAACAACAACAACAAAATAAAGGAAATTAAAAAATAGTCACATATTGGATATCAGCAAACTGAGAAAATATGACACAAATCTAAGAGAAAGTGTCGGAAGCCGGAGAAGAGAAAGAGATCAAAAAAAGCATGAGAGAACAATTCCAATAAAATAGCATATTAAAATGAACAATTTGAGCTTCATTCTCTCCCCCATTGACAGCCATGTCGGCATTACGAGATTTCGCCAAAGAAGTAAGTGTAAGATGTGAGGATTTACAGGATTTGGCCAAAGATGCGAGCGAATTATGTGATTTCACCAAAGAAGCACATGGATGGGAGAAAGATACTTAACTTCATTGTGAGTGAGCTCTTTCGTGCCTTTCGATTCGAGAGGAAGGGAACATCTACAAGCGAGTTCTTCTGTGCCATTCGATCCGAGAGGAAGGGATCATCGTCAAACTGATCTCTTTCAAATGTCGTGACTTCCAATTTACGCTAAGCCTCGAAATCTAACATCCACGATAAAATAGAGAAGATGAAAAGCTTCTAAAACGTCGATGAATGATGGATGATTATGGTTCCCAGGACAATGGGGTTACCGCGGGCTTCTCTCTCACACGAGCTAATTCCTTTTCACTCAATTTGAGAGGGTTTGGTTTACACGTAAAATGAGCTGCAACGAGAATTTTCTAATACATTATGATTTCACTTTACTTTACACTCTCTCCAACCAAACATCAAAAAGTAAAAAAGTAATGCATTTCTTTTACACTTCATTTTTTTTCCTCATACCAAATAACCCTGAAGGCCTATATACCTCCTATCAGAAATAGATATTAGAATTTACACTAGTATGACTCCCTATGCTAGCATATCAAAAATTAAGCCCTTGTGACTCTCAATTCTCAGTACATATTAGATATTCAAAAATTCAGGCCCTTATGACTCCATGTGCATTTAGCACCATAACATAACTTCCTCCACACATTAGATCTCCTTAGAATCACACATTCAAGTAGATAAGCACATAATTTATTGTATTACAGTAAAAGAAATGTAAATAAATAAATTTCAGAATTTCACAGAATATTCTAATGGCAGACAATATATTCAACTACTACACAGAATTTTACTATTTCAAAATATCACCAGATTATCAGAGATTATATAGAACACTATTTTGAAGCTTTAATCATACTATAAGATTATTTTTCAGAGCCATAATTATCTTTTAATTAAATAACATAGCGTACTTTTTAAACTACCCAATAGAAATTTTTTGGAAAAATATGTAAATATCCTAAATCAATGTCTCTATAATATAAAAAAAGTTACACGGTAAAAATTTAGCAAGCGTAAAGGTATTCTTATTTTTACATTACGAAAATATAAATTTAATCCAAAAAATCTCAAAATTTTAGTATTTTGAAAACTAAGATAGGCAAAATATAACCTATCTTGATTCAATTAATTTTTAGAAATGGGCTGACAGTAGAAAATGAACTGGAGTATCCCAAACCCTAGCTTTCTCTCGCTAGAATCCTCTTTCTCTCTCTCTCTCTCTTTCTCTCTCTCTCTAGCTAACTGATTATTAGGGAAGAAATGAATTTGATATAAAATAAAAATGATGAAAATGAATATTTTATAAAATTTTGGGCTTGGCGGCTTCCCAAAGAAAAGCATGGCGCCGTAATGTCGCCACCAGCACCACAACATTGAATTAATTTAGCTAAAAGATAAAGAGTTCAAAGCCTTAGCAGCACTTATCTCGATGCTGCAACGCCCCATGAGAAAATTCCAAATTACCTAATCATACACACAAACTCCTAGGACCCGCTCCAAAACATATTCAGATATTCATATGTATATAGAATATTCCTTACTTATTTACAAGCTGGATCATAACAGGTAAAACAGTGCACTATTTTTGTAGGTGTTACATATATATAGTCATCAGCCTCAAGCAAAGCTATTAAAGCCTCATTAGAGATATTGTCAATGGAGCTTTCTAAATGGAGCTAAAATAAGCTATTGCTTACATTGTCTTTCTCTCCACTATGAGAATCTCACCGAACCTCCTCGTGAGATCAAATTAGAGCCCCAACCTAAGTAACAAACTCATCTCCTAGTCTAACATTGTGCTTAAACACAATGGTTGTACAAAGCACTTGGGCATATATTTTCACTTCCATTGTATTGAGTATACTCACTATAGAAAAAGTGTAAATTACTGGCAAAAAATTTTTGCCGGAATTTGCGGCGAATTTTTCAATAGATTTCCAACATATTTCTGGCAGATTTTTCGGCAGAATATTTTCGACGGATTTACGACGAAATTTAAAATTTTATGAAAAATGATCATAATAAATATTATAATTTTTTTAAAAAAAGAGAAATAAATAAAAAAAGATTCTTGTTAAATTAAATTAAATCAATAGTTTTAATAGTTATTGTTAAGTTAAATTAACTAATTAACTAATTTAATAAATATTATTAAATAGTTTTAAAAATAAATATTATCAAATTAAATTAACTAATTTAATAATTTATTGTCAAATTAAATTAAATTAACAAAATTAAAAAATTTTAAATTAAATTAAATAAATGATTTTAATAATTATTGTTAAGTTAAATTAACTAATTTAAAATTTATTATCAAATTAAATAAATTAAATTAAATTAACTAAATTAAATATTGTTAAATTAAATTAAATAAATAGTTTTAATAATTTTTTAAAACTAATTTCATAACAATGATATTACTAATTTAATAATTTAATTCCAACAATGCTATTATATAGTTTTTTCCTTCCCTTCCCCTCCCGAAAAATATTGTTAAATTAATAGTTTTAAAAAATAAATAATTTTCCCTTCGCAATCCATCTTTCCTCCGTGGTATGCATTAGCATAATCATTAAGAAGCTTAGTCTCACAACGTTTAGGAGTGGCTTGACTTTGCTCTATAAAAGTAATAGTATGCATGAAATGCTTGACTTGGCATGTAGTGGGTAGCGGGCGTCGGGATTCAGGTCGCCGGGAACCAGCGAGGAGGGGGTAGCAAGAAGCGTACAGTGGGACATCGGCCAACGGGATTCAGGTCGCCGGGAACCGGCGAGGAGGGGGTAACTGATTTTTTTCATCGATAATGATTTTCTGACACGCGTTTTACAGACAGAAAATTTTTCATTGAAAATCAGCTTTTTTCTTGTAGCGACTTATCTAATGGATAGAGACAAATCCATTAGTCTTGGATCTTGATCAACAATTCAGATTATTCCTGGGAGTGAAGTTGTGATTATTTCATCCATTAGTCTTGGATCTTGATCAACAATTCAGATTATTCCTGGGAGTGAAGTTGTGATTATTTCATGATATTTTCATTTCACATCCAAATCCAGTGAGACTAGTTTTAATTTTAAAAAGATATATTATCAAAGAAATGCCTATTATTTTAATAAATTGGAATTAATTTATAAATCACTAATATTAACTCCAAAATCTTGAAATTCAATTGGTGTTATTTAGAGCCTAACAAATCTTTGATTTTGATTTGATCCACGATGGATTTTATATGAACCCTAATGTTCATTTGAATCTTTCATTATAGATAAATTCAATCTTTAAATTTTATAAATTATATTTTAAGTATAAAAATGACTTTAAGGCATTTGTCAACATACACTAGTTAACCTTATGTTGTTTTGTGGTTTAACCCTATTAGGCCTAATTAACCTTTGTTTGCTTATGGCTTTAACTTAATTTTTTTCTCAATAGGCCCTAGGTAAGCTAATGAGTCTGTTAACCCTGCTATTGACCCATCTTAATTATTTTAGGTGGTCTAGTGGTATGCAATAATTTAGTTGGATTAACTTAAAGTAAATTATTAGTTTGACTAAGGTTGGCCTAATTAACTCTAAGTGATTTAGTATCCTCATTGTGACCCTAACTCTTGAATTAAATTAGTTAATCTTCTATGATTAGTGGTATATCCTAATCAATAAATAATTTATGATTTTACCTTAAATAGCATGTGCTACCCTAACTTATTTAATGGCCCTTTTATTCTAGGTCATATACGTCCCTTAGTTGACCCAAGGTATATTAGTATCCATGATCCTAACCTCCTTTAGTTGACAAAAATTGGAACAATGATCAGGCCCTTATGTTATACTAGTTCATCCTAGATAATCTGCTAGACCCTTTATACCTTTAGACTTCAATCTATGCTAGTTGACCCAAAGTTGTTTAGTAATATGTCATAGTTGACCCAAAGTTGTTTAGTTATATGCCATGGTTGATCCAAAGTTGTCTAGTAATATGTCATAATGTAGTGGCTTTATTAGCTTTGGTGAACCTTTCAGGGTCCTAAGATATGAAATTTCACCCAATGATAGCGCCTTAACATCATTCGACCCTCAAACTTTGGAATATCATAGTTCACATTAGGGCAAATTTTCTACAATCTTATGATCTTCTAAAATCTATCATCCCCCTATATAAACATAAGAGCTAGGAACTTGATATGGGTCACTCCCATTCCCTTAGTTCAAAACCTTCAATCCTCTAAACATAGGTTCTAGGATTTTGACGTGGGATACCTTCACGTCATTAACATCTTTTAATTTATCCCAAACCCTTAGATGTACATTATGAGACTTAAAGCTATGTTGCCCCTATTACCTTATTTTTTTTATAACATTAACCTCCATTAGTCATATGCCTTAGAATCATGAGGGACATGATCCAAATCTAGATGAATTATGTTCATCCCACTTAGTCTCTTTATAAACACTGTCGTTGTTAGGTCCTAAGTCCTGTATGAGAAAAGTGGATGGTTGCGTTAGGTAGTCGACAGCCAGCGTAAAACTTGTCGAATAATCATGACATGAATCCTTTAAATCATGACATGAATCTTCTTAGTCTCTTTATAACCTTTAAAGATGAAGTCCAAAATTATAAAATATATTGGCAGATGATACCATTCATTAATGATATAAATTTTTAAAAAAAAACCTTAATTGATAAATGTGTACACTCATCTCTCTCTATCTCTTACCCTCACTCTCAACTGATCTAGTAGAATTATGAAAACAAATATTAGATTAATTAGCTCGCCTTTTTCATGAGCTTAGGCCTGATACAATTCATTTTGTTTTGAAAAAAATTAGTTTACAATCCAATGCTAAAGGCAATGTTGCCAACCACAATTCAATATTATTGTTGCTAGTTTGCAAGCACTAGTGGTAACTAATACCATCTATCATCGCACATCTTCAATACACTAACTTGCATGGTGACCAAACGCCAATTGTTAAATTTAATTCAGTCCATTCACAACAACTAAGAATCAATTGTCTAAATGAGCCTAAATAGGTGTCCCCACATAGCACCCTTAAACAAAATCATAGATAGACCAAGATTTCAATGGAATTACAAGACCTAACACAATTGTCAGCCCCAAAAAAGTATGAACCAAGTAATTTTGGGCCTCATGAGTAAGATCATTCCAATTTCTAGGTAAGGTGGCGCCATCTTGATTTTGAATGTGATTGAACCTTAGAGCACTACTTCTAATTTGACCATGATTTGGACATTCCAACTTGGGACCAGCTAACCAACTTCTTCTCACATTGACTTCTTAGCTTCTTAATAATTTTATTAAATTTACATATATACAAATAAAAATATAGAGGAATAATGTTAGTTAGCATAATGCTTTTATTTTATTCAACCAAGTTAGGTTTGTTCTTATTAAACTTATACAAGAATTTTTTATTTTAATTTTTTAGACATAGACACCCTATTATATTAAGAGAAAATAGAAAAAAATGATTTATGGATAGTAAGTCTTAGAAGGCAAAGAATAAAATAAAATAAGACACAAATCAACCAAAGAAATGCAGCTCATTTTGATCTATTGGTGAGGAGCTTTGACCATCAACCAACAGGTCTTAGATTCAAAACTTACGTATATAATATTTGTATGAGTTTTCCTTAATTAACTCAGAAGCCCCAAAACAGAAAAAAATTCAACCCAAGATAAGTGCAAACCGTACAGCATGTCGAAGCAACCAGCCAGGGGTAGCATACGGACCATCCATTTCTATTTCATGTTGCGATCTTCGTGGAACTTAATGAGCAAGCCCTCATACAATTGTTGGCATTTTCAACTATAGGGAAAGGTAACTGTAATGTTGTTAACTAGGGGTGTAAATGTGAGCCGGCTCAAGCTCGATTTGACAAATTTTCTCATGAGCGAAACTCCGCGTTAGATTTATAAATATACATAATGCATCTATGTATCCATTATTTTCAGTAATAAAGATATCAAATGTCTATCATATCTTAATCCATATCCATATCCATATCTATGCATCATTGACTAAATATTATCAAATATTACCCATTTAATTGTTCTAGTGATAGGTTTATATCAATCCATTTCTTGAAGGATTTAAAAAAAAGGTTTATCTGTGATTTACTATAGCACAGAAATTGTTTGGTTTAATATTATCTAAACCCTAAACAATTATTTAGGTAACATTATCAGTTATTTGATTTGCTATTATTCAGTAATATATAATAATAGAAATAACATTCAATGTTTAAATTGAAGTTTTAGGTAGTTGATCGCATTCGAAGTCTCACTTGCACCATGGAAGTCAAAGCTCCTTTTTTTATATTGCAATTTAACAATTATTTTATAAAAATTTCTTAATTTTATATTTATATTAATAGAAATATTAACATATATGCTATAAATAACATCTCTTATGTCAATAAGACTAAAAAGAATAATACAGATAATTATTTTATAAAAATTTCTTAATTTTCATTATTTGATCAAAATACGCACAAAATTTGGATAATATGTGTGTACAATTTTCTCCAATAACATTCTTAGTAGTATTCAACTCACCTTCCCTATGTATTGAGATGAGTTAATCATTCTTCCATATCAATGAAAACTTTCTCATATTGTTCATACTAAGGCTTCATTTGGGATGACTTTCTTACTGCTTCTTAAAATAACTTTTTAGTACAAAAATTTTAATTTTTTACTAAAAAATTGTTTTAAAAAAAAGTAAGAAAGCCGTCCCAAACGAAACCTAAATCACTAAATTAATTTTAGGATAAACATAATACATAATTAATCAATCAAATTTTATATTATACTCATTATAAAACAATGCTAATTACTTCAAAATTCATCCTGAATAACTATTAAATCAAAATATCTAAATATTATTAATGAAGTTATCAAACTGCAATGACTTTTTTTGGATTAATTAGGGTTAATGATGGGTGTCAACTAATCCAATTGGTAAGATCCTTCGAAGCTATTACCAAGTAAAATGTCATACATACATTTAATAAACATTCGAACAAACAATTCTGTAAGCAATTCCAATAATTTTCACTCATTTACCTCAAAACAAACTAGACCATAATGGAGGTGGACCTGCTCAACGTCAGAGGAAAATCCTTTAAGAGATTTGCAATTTAAAACTTAGCCATGTCATTTATTGTGCCCAACGCTTATTTCCTTTCTCAACCCACATGTAGCTCCAGGCATTTGAAACTAGCTTTAAAGGCCACTAAAGATATATAAAAAAAAAAGACCTAAGTTAAGTTTCCAAAGTCATCAAAGCTGCAAAGCACTTTTTGGACCAAACGGTTAAAAGAATTTTAGCAAACAACAAAAGCTATGCCAATACAGCAGTGATTCCTTTGCTATGATCGCTTACTTCTATTAGTCTTCACAGATTACACCACTCTTCATTTAATTTCTTTGATATCATACCAGAACAAATATGTCAGAGGAGCAAGTTGTTGAAGCTTTAATGTAAGGGACATTATTCAGAGAGGAAGTTGTCCTTGTTTGCTACCAGTAAATGAAGAGCAGTGAGCAGCTGAAGGGGCTGGGATGGATGGGAGAGAAAGAAGCCATTACAGAATTCTGGAGCTGATGAGGCAGAATGAGGAACTGATGGATGAGGATCGGGTTTCTCAAAGCAATGGTCTTGAATGAGAGTCTGGATCTTATGGTTCATGGTTGCCCAAAATATGCCATGTAGGAGGCAAGCATGGATCTGTAAGGTCTTCATTTGGTTGGATGAAAACATATTAAATTGGTAATTTGGTTTTACAAATTTTTTTTAGTGATTAAGACATCATTTGGACAACTTTCTTACTGCTTTCTAAAATAATTTTTTTGATACTAAAAATTTTTGTATCAGAATTTTTTTTTAGAAAACAATAAGAAAATTATCCTAAACGAAGTCTAAATCATTTGTTTTAGATATACATATATCTATTCGAACAGAATCTTCAACTATATCAAATAAAAAAAACATTGTTCTTAAAATTTGTTGTCTAACTATTCATTTAAACAATAAATTGATTGTCATGAAAAAAAAAAAAATTATACAAAATAAAACAGATTTTGACCCAATAATGTGAAAATATATTGTGGATCTCCTTTATGGACTTCTCTCAAAACTAAGCTCTCAATAATCCTAGATGATGCTTGAGCTTTACATTCACGGGAGAATGGCTTCATTGATATAAAGAGTGGACGTGCAACTGAATCTTTGTATCCTCAAGGTATTTGTCTCTATAATCTAAATGCTGAGAGTTCATAATCTGGCACTGAGACAAGCTGTGCAATATAAGATAAATATCATCTACAATAACAATACCTTCGACATGTGGCTCATTTTATTCCAAAACTTAATCTACAAGCAAGAAGCTAACTTTTTTTGTACTTACTGAGATCACGAAGCTCAATACTGATGATGATGATGATGATGAAATTAAAGCAAATTCGCTAAAAGTTGCAACTTGCAACACATAATTCACTAAATCTATTGACCTTCATGAGAATCAATATACCTTTACAAACTTTAAGGACTTTATCATCTCCTGAAAACCTCCACCCTACTTTAGCTAATAATAATCAAAGCTACCATATTCTTCCCGAGACTTATGCATCGTTTGGGACGGCCTTCTTACTATTTCTTAAAGCAGCTTTTTAATATAAAAATTTTAATTTTTAAACTAAAATGCTGTGTTAAAAAGCAATAAAAAAGCCGTCCCCAATGAAGCCTTAATCCAGCTCTACCAATGTTTCAGTCATGATCATGCATCTTCAACTTCACCATGCCAAAACTATCTACCAACATTATTTTTCTTATAAACTTAGCCACGAACATATGGCTCAAAAGTGAAAAATTTTTATAAGGGCAAGCATATTACAAATAAGTTTAATCTGAAATCCACTAACCGTTGCATCTATATCTAATAGCTACCAGAAGAGTATAATCTAATCCAAACTTATCCAATATGCAACTAAACTCATATTTGCTAGCATTTCCTCATTATAGTTTTCAATGGCAAGTTGCTCCTTCCTCTTCAAAGCATGACAATCTTTTTTTATGTACAACTTTTCACTTGCAAAAAAAAAAGAGTTGTCTTAGAACCAATCATGAAAATTACTTCTGCTATGTTTAAAGAAAAGCCCTTCTTAAAAAGTTTCCTTAGTTGTGGAGTCTAAATTCCCTTGAATTCTCTTGGATAAGGTTTGATTTTGGTTTTTCAAATTAATGGTTACCAAATTCAAAATCCACTCACACTTAATTTTTTAAGATTGGTGGATATTAAACTCATGAGTCATGATTCATTGAAACTTTATTTGTCAAGATTGATAACTACCAAACTATAGATTCATTCACCCTATATATGTCATACCTACCACATCATATTGCTCTATAAAAAGGGGAGAAATTAATGATTATAAACATCCACAATACAAGCAAATAAATAAAAGGATCAATATGTGAAGCCTATCTGGCTCAAGAAATCACCCACTTCTGTTTCTACTACTTTGAGCCTCATGAAAGAAGTATAAAAACAAAAATTGGTCGTAACATGAACTTCAATATCGAATAACAATCACAATCTACACTATCAGTTTTTAGAAGTCATGAAAAGGCTAGTGGTAAATGTGTTGTAAGATTCCTCAACAATTTAGAAATCAAAACAACTTTATAGGTGTTACTGAACTGCCAGGAAATCCAACCTAACTTAGAGTAAGTTTTTCCACAATGTGCATAAGAAATCATATTAATTTTTAATTCTCAAGTGTGAATTGGATGATTTATCACCAGGTATTTCATAAGCAGTTTGCCTCCAACAAATACTACAACTGTTGACCAACTTATTCAAAATGAATTTCAAGCATGGTTTAGATCTTACGTGAGTAAAATCTATATTATTTCATTGATTTACATTTTATTAAATACTAGAATCCCTAAATTTTTCAACTTTTCTTAGGTACATAACCCCCGTATCAAGGTCTTCGATAAAGAGCTACAAGCACTGGCATGGGACCCAATGTGAAAAACAAACACATGGCCAATTTATATAGTTAATGCTTTTAGATTTAGATCCAAGTCATGGAGTGAAGGAAGAAAAACTAAAAATTGAAGAGTTTGTGTTAAATGAAACACTCATGAAGAAAATAAGTGTGATTATTACGGTATTCTGGATGAGGTTCTTGAGCTGCAGTACCCAGGAGAAGATGAGAATCTTGTATATTTGTTCAACTATCAATGGTACGATCCTGTACCGAATAGAGGCGCAAGGGTTCATCCTGCGTTATGATTTAGTAGAAGTAAAACATAGTAAAAGATACTGGAAGTTTGATGCGTTTTTGCTAGCAAGTCAAGCTGTTCAAGTTTATTTCAGTAAATATCTCAATGGTCGTAGAGATAAGCAAGATTGACTAGCTATCATAAAAACCAAAGCATGAGGGATTATTGACCAACAATATATCATAGCTACTACACATCAAGAGGATGAGATATCAGATTGTAAGGCTGTTGAAATTGATGTTCTTGATAGTTCGTTGCCTAATGTTGAAATGCAGTTAAAGGATGTGGATAGTTTGTCAAGCTCTTCAAGTGAGAATGAGGAAGAAAGTGAAGATACTTTAGAGAGCATTGAAAGCATTTCTGATTCAGAATAGTTCTTGCAGCTTAAGTGATCAAATTTATTGTAATGTACTTAATATTGTATCATGAATGTTTAACAAGAAAGAGTTGGTAAAATAACAGACAGACCCACCTAAGTTGTAATCTATCTTTATATGATTTCTTTTGCATTGCTCGCAATGGGAAATGCAACTTTACTGCTTTCTAATCATGAATGAGTTTACTTATGCCATCTTGTTTGAAAAAACTCTTAATGCAAAATGTCTCTTATATACATGTTTCAGAATGAATTTTATAACCCAAAGCCCTGGCATGGGGACTATATACATGAAATGGTGATATAAAATATTCATTTATACATTCTAGCAACATAAATAATATTTGGAAGTTGATTTTTTGTATGTAATTCATTTATACATTCTAGCAACATATATCAAATAAAAATTTTACTTTTTTTGGATGTAACTATATTTTTTGTATTTCTAATTATGCAAATCTTCATATCTGTTACAACTTCATTTATAAGTGTTACTTTAATTTCATGAAATGTAAACTAATTGCTTTTTTTATAACAGATGGCTTCAGGTGGCGAGCCTCCTCGTAGATCCATTACATCAATGTATGATCGTAAGAAGAAGTTGAGCACTGGACCAATTGGGTCTAGACAAGGTGATCAAGGTCAGGGCCATAGAGTTCCACTAGTGACAGTAGTGCCATCACCACCACCAGGGAGTGACCATCAATCCCCCACTGAGCAGGTTCAGGGACAGACAGATCCAGCTATGGTAGGAGTACCACCCCATGCTGGGTACTTCCCGACTCCTACGTCTATTAGTTCTCGATTTTTCTCTCCAGATCAAACACACTAAGGTCCCTTCTATCCATATTATCCCCTACCAACATCACAAACAGCTCCATCAACCTACCTCTACCCTCCTTACCATCATCCCTATTATTAACCACTTCATGTGTAGCCAGAACAGGGTGGACCATCAATACAAGCAGGGGTTGGGGCTGGAGAGCCTGGTGCAGTAGAGGATAAGTGTGTATATATAGAGCCTGAGGGCAATAAATAAGTTCAATTTATTTTATAAAGTTATTGTAATTTGATCTGTTATGTAATTGACAAAAAATTTTACCTGCGACTTCAATCACGCAAGGCAGCCTACCTATAAGATTCGTGACATCATACGAAGCAAATATGATGCTCCTTATTTATTGTGAAAGAAAATTCCAAAGAAAGTTAGGGATATGTGGTTGAGAAAATTTTAGATATATTTATTTGACATTACTTAAAATATTTTATTTCATTTGTATTAATATTATTTATTATGCCTATGTTTTATAGAAAGATTTTAGGTGGTTGCCTGAGCATGGTTCAAGGATCAGAACCAATTCTAAGAAAAGAGGCTCACTCGTCTTAGGGACATATTCACAGATATTAAAAAGTATGAGCAGCGTCTACTATTGATTGACGAAGGAGTATAGGCTGATTTGAGCAGAGCTTGGGCGAGACCTGAGTTCACCAAATTGAGAGAGCAGAATAAACAAAATAGAGTATCTGACTGTGAGGGTTTAGAAAGCTCTCTTCATACGGGTGGTTCAGTGCCTCAAACTGAGCATAAACGACGACTGGTAAAATATTATTTCTATTAATTTCATAAATATATATACATTTTTTTAACTATACTCTCTATTTACAGAAAGAGTATCTTGGTCAGAAGCCGACATCATTGGTGTTGCATACAAGGACTCACCAACATCAAGTTGATCATTAGTGAGTTGATGAGAAGACAAGAAAAACTCATATGAGTATCATTTTTTGAGTAATAATAATAAATAAATAGAAATATTATTTTATGGATTTATTCTCGTAGGATGATTTTATACGACTTCGGGAGGGTCAGCCGTCTGTTAGTGAGGGATCATCTTTAGGATCGACCCAATATTTTGAGTATCACACATGGTCAGAAGCTGTTGGAGAAAGACAGAGGGGGAGGGTTTATGGCTATGGTTCACAGGGATATGCTATTGAGGGCAGTACATCCACTTCAGCATTTTATGATGCTAATGGAGCTGAAGAAACCGTCAGCCAGAGGTTTGCTGCTCTGACAAAAAAGATAGAGGAGATGAGACAGATTCAGGATGAGATGCAGGCGAAGTTGCGATCATATCAAACTGAACATCAGAAGAAAAAGGTGGCAGATTCGTTGCTGCTCTGCGGTGTACGCACCGGTAATTTCCTACTGTTAGATCCGCTGAAAAGCCGCCGATAAAGATTGCCACCGAAAATAAACAATCGGTTTCAGTTTCCTATGCGGTTTTTGCCGGCGATAAAAAATTCGTCAGAAAATCACCGAAAAACCTAATTGCCGGGGGAAATCACTTTCTTCCTCGTTCTCACTTGAAGAGCTCGTCAAACTATCCACATCCTCTAACTGCATTTCAGCATTAGGCAACGAACTATCAAGAACATTAATTTCAACAGCCCTACAATCTGACATCTCATCCTCTTGATATGAAGTAGTTACGACGTATTGTTGGTCAACAATCCCTCATGCTTTGGTTTTTATGACAGCTAGCCAATCTTGCTTATCTCTGCGACCACTAGGATATTTGCTGAAATAAACTTGAACAGCTTGACTTGCTAACACAAATAGATGAAACTTTCCATATCTTCTACAATGTTTTACCTCTATTAAGCCATAACGCAGGAAGAACCCTTGTGCCTCTATTCAATATAGGATCGTACCATTGACAGCTGAATAAACATACAAGATTCTCATCTTCTCCTGGGTACTGTAGCTCAAGAACCTCATCCAGAATATCATAATAATCACACTCATCTTCTTCATGAATGTTTCCTCTAAATACAAAATCCACAATTTTTAGTTTTTCTTCCTTCACTCTATGACTTGAAATAAAATATAAACCCATTAACTATATAAATTGGCCATGTGTTTGCTTTTCACATTGAGCCCTATGCCGGTGCTTGTAGCCCTTTATCAAAAACTTTGTTACGGGGGTTATGTGCCTAAGAAAAGTTAAAAATTTTAAGACTTCTAATATTTAATAAAATGTAAATTAATGAAATAATATAGATTTTACTCACGTAAGATCTAAACCATGTTGGGAATTCATTTGGAACAAGTTGCTTAATAGCTGTAGTATATGTTAGAGGCAAACTACTTACGAAATACATGGTGACAAACCATCCAATTCACACTTGAGAATTAAAAATTAACATGATTTCTTATGCACATTATGGAAAAATTTACTCTAAGATAGGTTGGACTTCTTGGCAATTTAGTAACACATATAAAATTGTTGTTTTGATTTCTAAACCGTTAAGAAATCATACAACACATTTTTCACTGGCCTTTCCATGACTTCTAAAAACTGATAGTGTAGATTGTGATTGTTCTTCAATATCAAAGTCCATGTTACAACCATTTTTTGTTCTTATACTTCTCACATGGTGCTCAAAGTAGTAGGAGCAGAAGTGGGTGATTTCTTGAGCCACATATGCATCACATATCAATCCTTCTAGTCGCGCTTTATTCTTAACATATTTTTTCAACTTGTTCAAATGTCTGCTAGACGATTAAAATTATCAGTTACGATTAGAAATATTAAAGACATCATATTAAATACATGTATTATCTCTCAAAAGGATAAATCCAACGATATTGCATAGGTCCTCCTACTCTAGGCTCATATGGTGGATTGACTAAAAGATGTTCCTATAGAATCAAAGAATCCAGGGGAAAAAAAATTTTAGCTTATATAGGATGATTGGTATATTTTCCTTGCTCCTCCGTAAAGCCTCTTTGCTTAGTTTAGATAAGCATAGGTCTTTGAAGAAAAGGTTGAGCTCCGTCAACGAATTTGATATGTAATTTGACAACAGACATAGTATGATTGGAAGGAGCACCTCCATAATTATGTGACAGTCATGACTTTTTAGTCCAAATAATCTCGCAGATTTAAGGTCTACACATTAGCTCAAGTTTGATCCATAGTCATTAGGCATTCTTAAACCTTGAAACCACTAACATATTGATCTTTTTTGTTCTAACGTGAATGAAAATGGTTCTTTGGATTTCACTATTCTGCCGTCGTTGTTTGTTACTAGCTCTAATTTTTTTCACCTACAGTACTATTTAATGTTCATTCTAGCTTCACATTATCCTTACTCTTACCTTTAACATCCATGATTGTATTAAAAATATTGTCGAGAAAGTTCTTCTCAATGTGCATAACATTCAGATTATGTCTTATCAAAGTTGTACTCTAATATGATAATGTCCAGAAAATATTTTTTTAATCCAATTATATTGAACACCATATCCAGAAAATTTACACTCTAATAATGTTGGGAAATCAATAATCGATGACATGACAAAAAATCTCTGTAGTATGTTATAACCACTTAATATGGGTGGAGGAGGTGACCTCTCAACTATGTTTCTAACGAATACATCCTTGTTTCTTCTAAATAGATGATCAGAAGATAGGAACATACGATGACAATCAAACCAAGTATTTTTTTCCTCCATATTTTAGTGTAAAGATTTGGTATTCTCCATGCAATAAGGACAAGCTACCTTTCCTACTGTGCTCCAACCCGATAGCATATTGTAAGCTGGAAATTGCCTATGGTCCAAAGCAATGAACCTTTAAGGAGAAAATTCTATTTAGTTGAGATGTCATATGTGAGAACACATTCTTCCCATAAGAATTGGAGGACATCAATTAATGATTGCAAAAAATATCAATTTTTTGCTTTTGGATTATGTGATACTGATATTATAAGTGTTAAGAACATATACGGGATAGTCATGCATATCTCTGGTGGAAGGTTGTATGGTGTTAGTATGACTGGCCAACAAGAATATGGTGAAGCTGCTTGACTATATGGAGTGAAACTATCAGCACATAATCTCAATCTTATGTTACGTGGCTCAGCAACAAATGAAGCATGTGTCCGATCGAAATATTTACATGCTTCTGCATCTGATGGATGAGAAAGAACACCACTGTGAGCTAATTTCTCCTTATGTCATCCCATATGATATGCCAAACTCATTGATGCGTAGAGGCGCTGAAGACTTGAAATAATCAGTAAATAAAACAAACGAGAATATGAAACATCTTTCTTTTGACGACGTTTTTGAGAGTTGGGTTTGAACCGAGACGCATTGCAAGTACGACAACAAACTTCTGTCGTATCATCCTTGTAGTATAACATATAACCATTTATGCAACAATCAATTTTTATAGTGGTGAGACACAATTCGGATACTAATTTCTTCGTTCGATACAAATCTGTGAGGATTAAATTATCTATTGGATTTATTTTTTTAAAAAGACAAATGAAGTCATTGAAGCAATCCTGAGAAATATTATATTCAATTTTGATATTGAGCATCCTAACAGCAATCGATAATTCTGAATGAGCTGTGTAACCTTCCCAAATTGGTTTTTAAGCAGCATGTAGTAAACTAGTAATTTATAAAATTTCTTGTTTCTGGGTTTGGTGGCTCTTCAATGTTTTCCCTAAAATTTAAACTAGCTAGGGCAGAAGATCACCTATGTCTAAGGAGATGAAGATGAAGGCCGACGTCAGCTAGGGCGGAAGGTCGGCTGGAGCTGTAGTGACGAGAGGGTGTTCTCTGCGACGGAACGAAACGAAGCAAACCCATTGAAATGAGGAAGAAGGAGCGGGTCAGGGGAAGTAGGGTTCATACCAGAGGAATTTCCAGCAGCTAGAGCCGCTAGAAACAAGTCACTTAAAACCGACAGTCAAGCCACCAGTAACAACGTCGAACATATCAAATACCGGCGGCATGTCCAACGGCCAAAGGACCGACGGAAATTTCGGCGGTCAAACTGCCGGTATAACCGCCGCTTATTACCGACGATCAATCCGTCGGCATAACCGTCGGAAATTCTGGCGGTCCTTTGGCTGCCAGAAATGCCGTCGGTATTTGATGAATTTCATGTAGTGTATGAGTACTATTTTAAAGAGCTTTGGACTTAAAAGAATTAAAATACAAGGTGTTCTAGTCCAAAAAAATCTTGAGAAAGCACTTAAGGAGCATTCGAAGATGCTTAAGATGAGTGAAGAAAACAAACAAATTAATAACATAGTTATCTAATATATATAATAACTGACACTGCAGTTCTGCTTAATATAGAGACACGGATGTTAACCTTTACATAAAGAACAAAAAGAAAAGCTAAAATACCTCGTACTCCATCGAAGCTCTGATCGAATCCTCGGATCTCCGCTGATTTCCCGAAATCCCGCTGAACCCTTTACTGTCGAGGCTTCTCAAGTCATTTCCCGTGAATCCTGCATACCCGCCTCGATCAAGGCTCTTCAACATCGTTAAAATGGGAAGGCATACGAGGCTCTCATTTCTGCTCCCCGCTCGCGGACCCCTTCCGCTTCTAGCCTCTTTATGCTGATCTCCCCCTCACAACCGTGCCCTACGATTCCTCTCTCGCATACGAAGCCGGACCCAACTCTTCCCTCATCCTCCCGCTCTCTTCTTCCATTCGCAAACCCCGTCGCTTTCCCTACCTGCAGAGAACCCGACCCCCAGCTCTTCTCCAACTCACAAGCTCCACAGATCTCTGACCCTTGTTGAAGCCGGACCTCAAGCTTCCTGTGTCGTGAGCAGACCCAAACCCAGACCATACCTGACCTCCTCTCCAACTCTTTAAGCCGAGCTCTCCACTATGCCGAGCTATCCTCTACATTTCCCTATAACACTCAACATCTCCAGTCGATCTAACCTCAAGCTTCCTATACGGCAAGACCTGCCAGATCCAAGCCGACGTCCTCAAGCTGCCTTCCATCTGCTCACATCCAAGCCAAGTCCATACAAGATCCTCCCGATCTCCATCCCTAGCCGACGCCACCTGTAAACAATCCTCCTGACCCCATTTCCCCCACTCCGATCGAACCCAACCCCCGCAAGATCTCCTGTAGCTCACGACCTCCAAGCCATAGTCAAAGACCCATAGACCTCACAAAATCCCATCACTACTTTCCTTCACTACCGAAGCCGTCCAGCTTTCCCTCAATCCCGACGCCAGAATCGACTACATAACCATAGAAATTTCCGATCCAGTCGACCGAGCCCAGCCCTGTCCGACCCTACTCCTCCGACTAACGCCTCCCGACCTCTAGTTCTTTCGATCCACAGAGAGAGAGAGAGAGATCAGAGACCCCTACCTAGCCGCAAATCCAACCTCCATTGCCGACTGCTCTGCCCAATCTCCTCTAGCTTTGGGTATATTTTTTTTTATTTTATATTATTTTATTATTAGTTATTAACTGTTGTTATTATAATTATAATAATAATAATTAGTATACTTTATATATATTGATAACATATAATATTATATGACATATAATATGCATATGTTATAAAATATATATAATATGTTATATATATATATATATATAACATATTATATTTATAAATATATATATATATATATATTCATTCGAAATATATATGTATATAAGATATATATTTGTATGAATGCGAGGTTTCAAAAAAAAAAAGAGATTTCAAAAAAAAAAGAGAGAAAAAGAAAAAGGAAAGAATAAAAGAAAAGAATAAAAAAAAAAGAAAAGAAAAGGAAAAAAAAAAAAGAAAAAAGAATTTTTTGCAAATTTAGGAGAGCCCGCCTTCGACGCTCGCAACACGACGAACGGCCACCCATGCACGTTTTTCTCTAGTGTGGTGGGAGGAAATTCGTTGTGTTGCTAGCGACGAAGCGGGTAATCCCCCCTAAAATCCCGTTCTCGATGTTCGTGTCGAGCCGGCAAACCGCCCATACACGTTTTTCTCTAGCGTGGTGGGAAGGAAACCCCGGTGCGACACCTACGGCGAGGCTGGTAGGCCCTATACACGCTTTTCTTAGTGTGGTGGAGACAATTTTAAGTACCCGTACATGGCTTTGTACCTACGAGGAAATAATTGCTCTTCTTTTTTAGGTGCATTTGAAGACCCATACACGCGTTCTTAAGCGTGGTGGGGGCATGAAGAAAATACGGCCTCGGTGTCCGAGGACACCTACCGTACACGCTTTTCTCTAGCGTGGCGGGAGGCCCAGTTTCCTGTAGTTTCCCCTAAATGGGGGAGATGCCGGGAGGCTACCGAAATTCAGACTGAACCAAGGACCTGATTTGAACTTGCTTTGAAATCAAATGATCAGTAATTCAAACTCAAACTTGAATCAAATAATAAGACTTCAACTTGAATCGAATTTGAACTCAAGAAGACAATAGAGAACCTGCATTTGGACTCAAACTCAAATAAATAAGAGATTTATATTGAAGCTTCACAAGACTTGAATTTGCTCGAACCACGAAGAATTATGATAGAACTTGAACCTGTATGTTGAACTCGAGCTGTACAACATCAAGTGGAATTTGAGATTTAAACTTGCAAGCATTTGACTCAAATCCGAATGAACTCAATGTAACTACATGAGACATGGAACTTGAACTTGATTTGAGTATCAAGTGGACAGAACTTGGACTCAATCTGAATATTAAACGAATATGAACTTGAACAATTTGAACAAACAATTGAACTCGCAAGGACACAGGGGACTTGAACAAGTTGTAAAGGACATGAACTTAATTCATATCAGATGACAAAGACTTGCAAAATTAGATTTGAATGAACTACAAAAGAACACATGCAAAAGAACCTACAAACACCATTCTCCCACAAATGAGCATGCAACTCATGCAATTGGTTGATTTAGGGATAATTGCAATGATTTCAAGGATATATAATAAATGTAACATATCTGCAAATAAATACAAGGAAACCATGGAGAAGATATCATGCATGTGAAAAGGAGCATCTAATGAATGTGGCTCACCTACAAGCATGAATTAGAGAATTCACAATGTGGTGGTTTATTCGTAATGCAAGTGAGTCCGCAATATGGGTGGTCACAGGCAACATACAGCGAATATATTAGCTCATTAGAAAGGCTCCTGATGAATGCGTTGATTCACTAAGGGAATGGTACAATCAACATAGAACCTATAGCATTCGTGTCAAGTTATCCCGTCGGTATACTTGAAAGAATTTGAAAGCATTAAGGAAATGAATCAACGGTGAATGTGACCACACATCATCGTTAATGACAAAGTACAAGCAAGTATACTTGATCTTCACAATCAACTACTGTCCAGCCGTAAGCAAATACACAGGCTCCCTTCCAGTAGAAGAATTTGACATACAATGAATATAATAACCTTCTTGCAAACAGAGATCAAATTGAGAGGATAATAACGTGTTTACAATCAATCAATAACATAAAGTTCTCAAAGAATTTTGGAAATCTTCGAGCTAATCAAAATGCAAAAGGGGTGTAAATGACACTTAGCAGATGAAATAATTGCTTTACAACACTCCAGAAATCAACATCAAGGCAAATATTCAAAGATCCCTAACAAATATTTCATCTATGAATAGTGGCACTAATAATCATAATGTATTCGTGAAGAAGACCTAAGGGCCAGTGCACAATCAATACTGCTTGATTGTAAAATAGATGCATCGAATCTCTGAAATCAAAATGCAATAGGAGATGCACATAACCGGAATGTAAAGAGTACTTAATGAATGTAGTAAGATCTACATCATCAACAACAGAAAATGATGACGATGGCATGACCAGGGAGTTGCTTGCAGCTTCCCATACAAGTCCTAGGAAGAGAAAGCCAGATCAAATCTTCGAGGATGAAGTGAGGGAGTCTCAATTCAACTGGGTTCTGAACATTGAGTTGGATAAGATTATTGAAGCTTACAAGCTTTTTGATGAACAATGTTCGTACATCTTACATATCACCCACAGACAGATACAGAGGGGTTACAACAAATATGAGCTCCTACAAGCTATTGTAGAAGATGCGAAGTGCCTACGAGTGACTAGGGGAAACTCATCGTGCATACGCAAAGCAGAAGATTCGTTAGTGCACTAAGATCCACCTGCAAAAAGCAAGTAGTGCACGACAGTCTACCTGTATAGAGCAGCGAACAACTCAGTCTAGAAGCTGCTACAATGCGCCACCGGATCCGCAACATTCATGCAAGTGGACAGAAGGCGTTCACAAAAGCACATGCACTGTAATTTGTATACACATAGGTACACAAAAAGGGGGGGTACACAATCACTAAACCCGCATGGGCCCCGCGAGCGTGTTGTAGGAACACATGTGACGTCTAGGGATGCTGCGCGGGTCCATAAATTTGAACCCGGTCCTCCTAAAGCAAGTAAATTGGAGCTGACAAGGTTCAACAAATAATTATAAAATGCCCCCAAACACCCGCATGGGCCCCGGCGAGCGTGTTATTGGTACACACGTGACGTCTAGGGATGCTATGCAGGTTAATAAGTGAATTCCAGTTTGAGCCCGATCCTTCTATACGGGTAGATAGGAGTCGACACGGCTCGAACCATTAAATAAATATGTGGTCGCGAGATCGACCGGGATATTTATTTTATAGTTCATATTAGGCCTTCAAGGCCCATAATCAAGAGAATTCACTTACAAAGGCATAAAGCCTACGAAACCTGATCCTCTATCGACAGCCCGACAAAGTCGACAAGGTTCAACCCATAAATACAAATGACCCCTTTCCACCCCGATGATGATCGTGTTGAATGCAGATATCAATCGAAGGGGTCCATTTCAAATAATTCAAAATGTCACCCAAACACCCAAAAATCCAAATCTCCTAAAATCCAAAAAATTTCAAAAAAAAAATATTTAAAATCAAAAATAATCCATCAAATCACTTAATGCAAATCCATCCACCCTCCGCAACAGTTTGCCGAGGTGGACAATTCGAAAACTACTTCAGCTCACATAGAGCTAATGCCTAGTCGAAAATATCACTAGGATCCATTCTCAAACAATCTCCTGCCAGTAAGGACGTAGTACGTGTCCTCTAACCGGTAGTTTTGCCGCCAAATGGCACTGCAGGATAAACGGTTATGACCCGGGGCCCTCTGAACCGAGTGGTTTTGCCGCCAAATGGCACCACGTGATACCGGTTATGGCCAGAGCCAATACGTTCCTTATTGGCATCAAATCCTTGAGATATGAATCAATAGGATATGATCGATAGGGCACCGAGCCCTCTGTTAGCTAAGGTGGATTCAAATTTGTCCCCTTAGACAAATACTCACCCCAGGTCTACAAGGTACCCTTGGACGAAGCAACCCATGGCTGCCGACAAGGATCCTTCTGTCAGGTTGGGTCGACTACCTCCTCTGACTAAGTAAACCAGGGACCACGATGGCCCGAGACGACGGAACCATGGGATCTTGATCGGGTCCATCATCCATTCCCCCACCATCTGTTTTAAGTGTAAGATGGTGAAATTTCCAATTTTAAATATCAGCCTTCCAAACCCTCTAGTTTCTAAACCCATACTGCTACTATATGCCAGATCCACGTACCTTTACATATCCGATTGACGACTAGCCTTAATCAAAAGTTCTCTCTCGTGATCGGGAGGGGTAATTAACTATAGGGGCTTGCGCCTATAGGAAACCAGAACTCAAATCATAAAGTCCTCGCAAAATGAGGGCGAAATCTCTGGGTAGTGTCTTATCTACAAACTCATCTGCCTTCCAAAATTTACCTCGGAACTTAATCCATTAAAACTCCTCCGAAGAAAAGCAAAGCGGGTGGACGCCGGGGCAGAATTTTCGGAGCCCACAACGGAGTGGTCAATCTTATTTGCATACAAGAAACAAAGACAACGGGAATGGAAGATGCGGTCGTCTTCAAACAGGGCAATCAAAGGCAAGGCAAGCATAACTAGCAACAACAAGGCACGAGGGCTTAAACGCATGCAAGAGACAAAGCTTATGTAAGACCGTATCAAATGATGAGAGCAAATAGTTTTCTAGTATTAAAAAAATTAATTAAAAACTCATTGAAAATATTGTAGGGTTGTGTCATAAGAATGTGATAATTACAATATTTTCTATGAAATGTAACTTATATAATCATGTATGCAAGTGCAAAAAGCATGTAGATTAATTATAAACTAACATACAATATTCTTCACAAGAACCCCAAGCACTATGATGAATAATCATTATATCATTCAAACATTCATGAGGCATGGCAATTTCATTTATGATCAACATGCAATTTAGGCATATCACCATAAATACATAACATCCAAGGGTAATATAAAAAAGCCTAGAAGCTTACTAAGAGCACCGTTAATGTCTGTAGAAGAGAACCTTAAGGAAAGAGTCTACTAATGTGCAATTTGAATTCAACATGCATGAGAATCTTTTTAGGAGGTAAACTTAAAAATCTAGAAACAATGGAAAACTATTTTCATGTTGAACAATTTCCTAGGGAAGAATCTAAACATGTACTTCCTCATATGCATACAATCAAGCTCTTGCTCAAATTCAAGCTCAAGTTTGGTTTCAAATTCACATTTATATTTTGTTTAAGACTAATGCGCGTGCACTAGTAAAGGTTTAGATTTAAGTTCAAATCTTAAGATCAGTCAGCATCTGATAATTTTTTTAAACTTAACATCAACATCAAGAGGAGGTTCATAAACTACAATATCCTTAGACGTTTCCATTCTGCATTTGATGTCATGCTTGATTAATGAAAATCGTGGCTAATAGGATTTATGGAGTTAGTAGAAAATTTTGCCCAAGGGAAGCAAGTCCCAAGGCGTCAGAGTAAAAAGGTATCTGAGATATTGCTCAAACTTTGGCTCTACATAGTTATGACAACAAAAGAAAAAGGAAAAAAAATTCAAATCTTCGTAGTTACCTAGTGATTCATGATTCGTACCTTAAAATTTTCAATCACACTCATTTTCTTATCTAAGGTTTTTAAATTGATCATGCAACTGAGTAGATGCTCTACATCAACCCGCCTATTAGTGACAAGATTTTCTTAAAGCACCTTTAGTCATATTCAGCATGCCCAAACAGTTAAGATAGTAAAGATAAGGCCAATGTGATGGAATCATAATCAATATCTTTTAAGACATTTTGATTGCACCTAAAAGTTTCAACTGAATAAATCTAAAAAGCAAATATGATGAATCACTAAAAGAAGCTTTCTAAATCACTCTACCTATTCATGCAACCGGCAGCTTCTCCTCTTATAACATTCTTCTCCCCAACTTCCCGTGATTGCTTATTATTCTTGACTTCCCAGTTCTTGCCTTCCTCCATCTTTGTCATGATTCACGACTCTACAACTCCCTTTATGCCTTATGTTGTGATCGAATGCGGCACTAGTAGCTTTTTGAGCGATACAGGTATGTGACTTCTGCAGCTTTTAGAGATATTTGTGGTAGCTTTCTGTTGCAATATTTGACGATTCCTACTACTAGTCTTCTTTAGCTTCCATTATCAAAATTTGTTTGGTAATAGTATGTGATTTTGAGGGGTTGCTTGCTTATTAAATGGTAAATCCCAATATTTTTTTATTATTATAAATAGTAGTCTTGGGTCAATATAAAAACAAAGTTGCTATAGATGGCAGTGCTATTCCGTCAACTTACTAAAAGTTAATTCCTATGTCAAGTGAGAGGCTTAAGATTTTTTGGAGAGTTTTTCTCCTTATAAAAGCATGAGGTTTGATTCTTCCATTTTGAGAAATTATTTCATTCAACTTTTCATTCCCTCCCCAAATATTTCTTATTGGATTGATTATGGAATTATTTTTAGTCAAATCTAATATAATCTTATTTTCAATAAGTATGTGGATTTTAATTCATTGTGGCTTTCCTAATTTTGAATTGCTTATTCATTATTTTATTTAAAGGCTATTGAATCATCATTTGAAAATTTTACTCTATATCTTAAATTTTCATCTGAAGTAATGAATGAATAATTATTAAAGATTAAGATGTTATAACCTACGAAGTGTCTACATGTTTGGCATAGTTCTTGCATATTTAGTTTTATTCTATGATGCACCGACACTTCTCCTCAAAGAGGCGTGCAGTGTCCGACACGTATCCGACACGACACGCATCCGACACGTGTCAGACACGCCGAAAATGTATCTGAGTAAAAAAATATTAACTACAAATTGGACACGCGTGTCCGACACGCGTCTTAAATATTTTATGATTTTTTTAAAATATAATTTATTGTATTTAAAATTTTTACTTATTTAAAATATAAAAACTAAATTTCTTATTTCTTATCTACAGCACCAAATCAATCGCCCGTACTTAATACCCCATTCATCGAATATTCTCATTTTCATTTCTCTTTGGCAGTGAAGGTATTTTCATCTCCTCTCTCGATGACTGATAAAGGACATCGATGCCCGACTCTCAACATCCTAATATTAATCATTTTAAGCACAAATTCTAATTAAATGATTTATTATTTCTAAATTATTTTTAAAATTATACTTATTTAATTTTTATACACAATTTTTAAAATATAAAAACTATAATACCGTGTCCAACCCGTGTCCGTATCCTATATTTTCAATAATTGACTGATGAGGACATCGACAGAAGGTTCCGCCGCGTCTATCAGAGGAAGCATCGTAGATCGACGGCCATGATGGAGAGCATTTACTTTTGATGCATTTTATGTATTATTTATGTTGTTTATTTCAGTTTTTCCATTTCCACCCTTAGGGGTAGTTAGTTGTTATTGTAGCCCAAGGGGCATGTTAGTCATTTGTTTTCTTTTCATGTTGAGGCCTATATATAAGGCTCCACTCTATTGTATTTGGGTAATGCATATTTGAATGAAATCTTCCACTTGTTTTCTTGATCTCTTAGTGAGTTCATGATAGGAGAAGGATCTCTTTGTGAGTTCTACGACGTCAAGATCTCTTTGTGAGTTCTTTGTTTTTTTTTTTTTTCTCTTACCATTTACTACATTTCCTTCTCCCCCTCCCCCCCCCCCCCCCCTCACCACCACCGCCGACAAGCCTCCCTCATCCCAACCGGCGGCAGCTCTTCCCCTTGGTCCCCACCCGCCGGCCCCTTTACCCAACCGCCCCTTCCCCTAGCCTAGCTGAAGCCCCCACAAGCCCAACCCGTCGGCCACCAATCCCCCCCCCCCCCTAGCCAAATCTGAAGTTCAAATCCCCTTTAGCCTTTAATCACCTTCCTAAAATAGGTTTAGTCGTTTAGGAAAGTTACTTAATTGGATTTCAAATTCAAATTTGAAATTCAAACACTTTCCTAATCCTAAAACTTAAAATTGGAAACATCCTTATTTAATTAAATCTGAGATTAAAATCAGATTTGATTTAAATCCCTATTTAATTCCTTGGGGCCCACCTAATTAATGCAAAACTCTCTCTCTCCCCTCCTTACATGGCCGGCCCCTCTCTCCTTGGGATTTCTCTCTCCAATTCCCTCCCATTAACCATTAAACCTCCATTAATCCCCTCCTAAATCAGCCACCCCTATTCCCCTTTTGGATTAATTTGAATTTCAAATTAAATCCCTCCCACCTATTAGAAAAATCTGAAATTAATTTCGGTTTTTTTTTATTTCTCTTCCCTCCTCCCTCTCCCAAACCCTCACCTAACCTACCCGCCCCCATCCCCTCTCTTCCTTGCCGCCACCACCTCTTTCCTCCCAACCGGTGGATTCCCCAAAGAACTAATCCATTGAACGCTTCGATGATCATGAATGGCCGATCCTGAGATCGACCACGGATTCGCCTACAACCGCCAAGGAGAAGTTGACATTCTATTGTCTCCTTTCTTTGACCCAAAGTGGGATTACGACGAGTTGGCAAAAGCCTACGTGGATCGGATACTCTTCCAACTCGTCACAACGATCGACGTACAAAGACCCAAGACACCTTGGGTTATCACCGTCCGACCACCACACTCCGCTACTCCGACCACTTTTCCAAGAACGACGATCCTAGGTTCCTTCTTCCTTGGAGTGATCTCGATTCTAATGTGGAGATTCTTCTTCCGCTAAAGCCTAGATTAAATTGAGTGAAAGGTTTCAAAGGTAAAAGCTCTCGTTATTAAATTGTGGATTCTTATTAATCGTTGTAGCTTTACTTTAACTCTTTGTGTTGCTTAAATTGTTTGGTTAATCTTCATTGCTATTCTTTGCCTAAGCGAGTTGAAAGCTAAGTTTTCCTAGAATCATTTGAAAATTTTACTCTATATCTTAAATTTTCATCTGAAGTAATGAATGATTAATTATTAAAGATTAAGATGTTATAACCTACGAAGTGTCTACATGTTTGGCATAGTTCTTGCATATTTAGTTTTATTCTATGATGCACCGACACTTCTCCTCAAAGAGGCGTGCAGTGTCCGACACGTATCCGACACGACACGCATCCGACACGTGTCAGACACGCCGAAAATGTGTCTGAGTAAAAAAATATTAACTACAAATTGGACACGCGTGTCCGACACGCGTCTTAAATATTTTATGATTTTTTTAAAATATAATTTATTGTATTTAAAATTTTTACTTATTTAAAATATAAAAACTAAATTTCTTATTTCTTATCTACAGCACCAAATCAATCGCCCGCACTTAATACCCCATTCATCGAATATTCTCATTTTCATTTCTCTTTGGCAGTGAAGGTATTTTCATCTCCTCTCTCGATGACTGATAAAGGACATCGATGCCCGACTCTCAACATCCTAATATTAATCATTTTAAGCACAAATTCTAATTAAATGATTTATTATTTCTAAATTATTTTTAAAATTATACTTATTTAATTTTTATACACAATTTTTAAAATATAAAAACTATAATACCGTGTCCAACCCGTGTCCGTATCCTATATTTTCAATAATTGACTGATGAGGACATCGACAGAAGGTTCCGCCGCGTCTATCAGAGGAAGCATCGTAGATCGACGGCCATGATGGAGAGCATTTACTTTTGATGCATTTTATGTATTATTTATGTTGTTTATTTCAGTTTTTCCATTTCCACCCTTAGGGGTAGTTAGTTGTTATTGTAGCCCAAGGGGCATGTTAGTCATTTGTTTTCTTTTCATGTTGAGGCCTATATATAAGGCTCCACTCTATTGTATTTGGGTAATGCATATTTGAATGAAATCTTCCACTTGTTTTCTTGATCTCTTAGTGAGTTCATGATAGGAGAAGGATCTCTTTGTGAGTTCTACGACGTCAAGATCTCTTTGTGAGTTCTTTGTTTTTTTTTTTTTTTTCTCTTACCATTTACTACATTTCCTTCTCCCCCTCCCCCCCCCGCCGACAAGCCTCCCTCATCCCAACCGGCGGCAACTCTTCCCCTTGGTCCCCACCCGCCGGCCCCTTTACCCAACCGCCCATTCCCCTAGCCTAGCTGAAGCCCCCACAAGCCCAACCCGTCGGCCACCAATCCCCCCCCCCCCCAGCCAAATCTGAAGTTCAAATCCCCTTTAGCCTTTAATCACCTTCCTAAAATAGGTTTAGTCGTTTAGGAAAGTTACTTAATTGGATTTCAAATTCAAATTTGAAATTCAAACACTTTCCTAATCCTAAAACTTAAAATTGGAAACATCCTTATTTAATTAAATCTGAGATTAAAATCAGATTTGATTTAAATCCCTATTTAATTCCTTGGGGCCCACCTAATTAATGCAAAACTCTCTCTCTCCCCTCCTTACATGGCCGGCCCCTCTCTCCTTGGGATTTCTCTCTCCAATTCCCTCCCATTAACCATTAAACCTCCATTAATCCCCTCCTAAATCAGCCACCCCTATTCCCCTTTTGGATTAATTTGAATTTCAAATTAAATCCCTCCCACCTATTAGAAAAATCTGAAATTAATTTCGGTTTTTTTTTATTTCTCTTCCCTCCTCCCTCTCCCAAACCCTCACCTAACCTACCCGCCCCCATCCCCTCTCTTCCTTGCCGCCACCACCTCTTTCCTCCCAACCGGTGGATTCCCCAAAGAACTAATCCATTGAACGCTTCGATGATCATGAATGGCCGATCCTGAGATCGACCACGGATTCGCCTACAACCGCCAAGGAGAAGTTGACATTCTATTGTCTCCTTTCTTTGACCCAAAGTGGGATTACGACGAGTTGGCAAAAGCCTACGTGGATCGGATACTCTTCCAACTCGTCACAACGATCGACGTACAAAGACCCAAGACACCTTGGGTTATCACCGTCCGACCACCACACTCCGCTACTCCGACCACTTTTCCAAGAACGACGATCCTAGGTTCCTTCTTCCTTGGAGTGATCTCGATTCTAATGTGGAGATTCTTCTTCCGCTAAAGCCTAGATTAAATTGAGTGAAAGGTTTCAAAGGTAAAAGCTCTCGTTATTAAATTGTGGATTCTTATTAATCGTTGTAGCTTTACTTTTACTCTTTGTGTTGCTTAGATTGTTTGGTTAATCTTCATTGCTCTTCTTTGCCTAAGCGAGTTGAAAGCTAAGTTTTCCTAGAACTCATCTTTGTTACAAGTAATATTTGCGTTGGAAAGCTTTGTTAATTATCTGTCTTAATTTCTTAACGTAACTCCGGTTGTATCACATCATATTTGGTATCAGAGCATGGTTAGCATGCCTTGCATGTTTCAAAAGTCCTAGGAGTCTAGTTAATCATTTTTGGTATCTCGTTTGCATGCATACCATTGCCTATTTTATTAAACTCACTGTTTTACATTGCTGTCCAGAAAATTTCTGCATGTTTTCATCATATTAAACTACCCTACATCATTGTCTAAGTGCTGTCCTTGTCTCTACCACTTCCCCAATTGTTTAGGACACTTGGCCAAACTATAAAACCTGCTGTCCAGAAAATTCCTGCACCAATATTTGGTTTTTAGGAGAGTTTAGACAAGTGTCAAGCTGCTGTCCACACCCTAAACCCCACCCCCAACGCTTAGACAACTTAGGACATTGTTGTAGGTTGCTGCCCTCAACAATTCAGCGACTTATAGCAACTTTAGGAGCATATTACCCTAGTGTTTAGGTGTTGTCCACTACACCGGAACTTCCCCTAGAAAACCCTAGCTTCCACCCATGGACCCAGAGCATATTCAAGCAACTCTAGACCTCATAGTGGGCCAACTTGGAACTGTCACACAGCAAATTCGAAACACCCAGACGGACTTAGCCGACTTTAGGCGCCAAACAAGTGATCGTCTAGATAACATTGAGCGAATAGGGAACCCTGCTATTTATACCCCTTCTAGGCCACACTCACCCTACGGTGATGACAACCGGACCGATCATGGCCCTCCTCGCGATCACTACCGTCATAACCCTAGACCCAATCAGGACACCGTAGGAGTTGAACCCACTTGGAGGGATAACGACGCTCAATTGTTAAAGAACATTCGTATCGATGCTCCTACCTATGATGGTACCCTCGACCCTCAAATCTTTTTAGATTGGATCAAAGGAATGGACAATTATTTCAAATGGTACAGTATCTCTGAGGAACGAAAAGTTAGGTTCGCAGAGATGAAACTAACGGGCCGAGCTAACCACTACTGGACGAATTTGGAGAACATGCGTGAAGCTCGAGGAGAACACCCCATCACTGATTGGAGAACGATGAAGCAAGAGCTCAAGAGAAAATATCTTCCCACTTCTTACTACCCTAAGCTCTTAGATAAGTGGAATAGACTGACCCAAGGTAGTAGACCTGTGAAGGATTATATCTCTGCCTTTGATGACTACTTGATTCGTTGTAGTGGTGAGGAGACCACTACCCCAGCACAAATCCTTTCCATGTTTAGAGCCGGCTTAAGAGAGGACCTCCGACACGAACTTTTCGCTAGAGGGATTGACACATTAGAAGCAGCCTGTAGTATAGTGCTCGACCTTGAAGAGTTCAAGACCCATTCTCAATCTAGGCATCTAGACTCCCGCTCAGGCCCATATAGAACTTCATCCCATCAACCTCCATCCCGCCCAGCTGGCCCTGTGATTAACCGACCAACTGCGAGTCAACCTCAATCCCGTCCCGACCTTAGAGGAAAGACCCCCGAGCATGACACTCCCAAAGCCACCTCGGGAACCAAGTGTTATAGGTGTCAGGGTTATGGGCATATTGCCTCGCAATGCTCTAGTCCCTATAAGGTCACCATCATCGAAGAAGTATGAGAAGAAGAGGAAGAGCCTGAAACTGAATTGACCCATCATGTGGACGATGAAGAAGATTTCTTTGACGAGGACGACCCTGTTAGCCTACAAGTTGTTAGATGCGCCTTGTACCAACCTAAACCCAACGACGATTGGCGAAGAACTTCGATTTTCCATACCTTCACCAAGATTGGAGAAAAGAGCTGCAAAGTGATCATCGATAGTGGAAGTTGCATCAACGCAGTCTCTTCTGCTATGATATCCAAACTTAACCTCAAGATGACACCCCACCCAAACCCGTATAAGGTCGCTTGGATAAATTCGACTACCGTAGAAATTAAGGATCGGAGCCTTATTCCTAGAGTTTGTGGGATATCAAGAGAAGATTTGGTGCGACATGTTGACTATGGATGTAGGTCAGATTATCCTCGGTCGCCCGTGGTTATTTGACAACGACGTTCATATTTATGGGAGAACTAACACCTGTGTGTTTGAGCATAACGGAAAGAAAATCAAGTTGATACCTTCACAACCTAAACCCCATAGGACTGAAGCCAAGCCTACCCCTGCCAAGCCAAGCAAAGGACTACACCTCTTGACTGCTAAGGATGTAGAAATCGAGATTAGCCAAGGAACCACCATGTACGCCCTAGTAGCTCGTGAAACAAATGAGGAATTAAGCGAACCCATTCCTGAGAAAGTCCAACCACTCCTAGAAGCGTTTTCTGATATCTTCCCTGAAGACCTACCAGACCAATTGCCCCCTCTGAGAGACATACAACATGCGATAGACTTAGTACCTGGAGCCTCGCTACCCAATCTCCCCCACTACCGAATGAACCCAGGAGAGCATGCCCAGCTAAAAGAGAAAGTAGACGATCTGCTAAAGAAGGGATTTATAAAGGAAAGCTTAAGCCCGTGTGCGGTCCCCGCACTTCTAACACCAAAAAAAGATGGCTCATGGAGGATGTGTGTTGACAGTCGTGCCATCAATAAGATTACTGTGAAGTATCGTTTCCCCATTCCGCGTTTGGATGACATGTTGGACATGATGACCGGGGCAACCCAATTTTCTAAGATCGATCTTAAGAGCGGTTACCATCAAATAAGAATCCGCCATGGGGATGAGTGGAAAACAGCTTTCAAGACTAAATATGGGTTGTATGAGTGGATGGTTATGCCGTTCGGCCTTAGTAACGCTCCTAGCACGTTCATGAGAATTATGACTCAAGTTTTGCGACCCTTCTTAGGAAAATTCGTTGTGGTATATTTTAATGACATCCTAATCTACAGTAAATCGGTGGACTTACACTTAACTCACCTAAATCAAGTCTGTGGGTTCTGAGGAAAGAACAATTGTACGCCAACCCTAAGAAGTGTATGTTCCTTACAGACCGCGTCACTTTTCTCGGATTTATCATATCCTCTCAAGGGATTTCTACTAACCCCGAAAAGGTTCGAGCGATTAATGAATGGCCTGAACCCAAAAATATCAGGGATGTGCGGAGTTTTCATGGATTGACCACTTTCTATTGGAGGTTCATCAGAAATTTTAGCACGATAGTAGCCCCCATAACTAACTGTTTGAAGAAAGGAGAATTCCAGTGGACGGTAAATGCCAGCAAGGCCTTTGAAGAGATTAAAAGAAAGATGGTGGAATCGCCTGTTATGCGTCTTCCTGATTTTTCCAAGGTTTTCGAGGTAACCTGTGACGCATCGGGCATAGGTATTGGAGGAGTCCTTTCCCAAGAAGGACATCCCGTAGCATATTTCAGTGAGAAGCTCAATGACATACGCCAACGCTACTCTACCTATGATAAAGAATTCTACGCAATCATCCAATCCCTGAGGTACTGGAGGCACTACCTACTTCCTCAAGAGTTTGTCATCTTTTCTGATCACGAAGCCCTCCGGTACATAAATTCACAAAAGAAGCTCAATGCTCGTCATGGTAGATGGGTTGAATTCTTACAAGAGTACACTTACACAATCCGACACAAAGCCGGGGTTGAGAACAAAGTTGCCGATGCTTTAAGCCGACGAATGCTAGTGACCCTAGAAATGCAAACCGAGGTAACTGGGTTTGAACATGTTAAAGAAGACTATAAGGACTGCCCTGATTTCGGTGAGACCTACTCCCTTTTGACCTCTGGAAATGAGCGTACAATTAATGACTTCTTACTCGATGGCGGTTACCTATTTAAGGCTCAAAAGCTCTGCATTCCCCAAACTTCTCTCCGCGAGTATCTTGTGTGGGAATTACATGCAGGAGGGTTAGCTGGCCACTTTGGACAATCTAAGACTATCGTTGCTCTAGAAAATCACTTCTATTGGCCTAGCCTTAAGCGTGATGTAAGTAAACTTCTAAAGAGATGTCACACCTGCCAGCTCGCCAAACAACGCAAGCAAAATACAGGACTCTACACTCCTCTTCCTGTACCCAGTCACCCCTGGAAAGATGTAAGCATAGATTTCGTTCTCGGTTTACCCAAGACTGTTAGAAAACATGACTCCGTTTGCATGGTCGTTGACCGTTTCTCTAAAATGGCCCATTTTCTCCCTTGTTCCAAAACTTTTGACGCCTCCCGAATTGCCAAATTTTATTTTGACGAAATAGTTAGACTCCATGGCCTACCCAAAACCATTGTGTCCGATAGGGATGTTAAATTTACAAGTTACTTTTGGAAAGCTCTATGGCATAAGGTAGGAACGAAACTCCAGTTTTCGACAGCCTTTCACCCTCAAACCGATGGACAAACCGAGGTCGTCAATAGGAGCCTAGGAAACCTCTTAAGGACATTAGTAGGAGAAAGCATTAGGGACTGGGATTCTAAACTTCCTATAGCAAAGTTTGCCTACAACAACTCCGTCAACAAAACCACTCGTCTAAGTCCCGCAGAGATTGTGTATGGGTTCCAACCTAATCAGCCCATTGATTTAGTACCCATGAGTCCTAGGGGTAGAACATCTGAGTCTGCATCTGCATTTGCATCTCATCTTCAGGAGTTACACACTGAAATTAAAAAGAAAATTGAACAAAGCAACACCAATTATAAACTATTGCTGATAACAAAAGAAGGTTCAAAGAATTCAAAGTTGGAGACTTCGTGATGGTACGGGTCCGCCCGGAGCGTTTTCCCCCGGGTTCCGTAAAGAAGCTGCATGCTAGAAGCGCCAGACCGTTTAAGATAATCTCAAAGGTTAACAGTAATGCCTACGTACTGGACCTCCCTAGAGGTTTTAACATGAATCCTACATTTAATATAGAAGATCTAGTAGCCTTTGAAGGACCTGAATTTAACCCCCAAAATCCACTTCATAATCAGCCTTGTGTGACCCCACCTGGTGAGATCCCCAACCTAGCTCCACTCCCCAATTTACCTCATTCACCTATAGCGGAGAAGATCAAAGCAATACTAGATGATGAGATCATTTCCACAAAGGAAGGTGGGCGCCGAAGATACCTAGTTCATTGGAAAGGGACACCAGAGACAGAGGATACTTGGATTGACAGGGACGAGCTACAGAGCCTAGACCCATATCTCTTAGAGTTGTACGAGGGCTCCAGAGATATCTACTCGACGGGGTCGAGTTCTCTCCCACCAGGGGAGAATGATGAGGACATCGACAGAAGGTTCCACCGCGTCTATCAGAGGAAGCATCGTAGATCGACGACCATGATGGAGAGCATTTACTTTTTATGCATTTTATGTATTATTTATGTTGTTTATTTCCGTTTTTCCATTTCCACCCTTAGGGGTAGTTAGTTGTTATTGTATCCCAAGGGGCATGTTAGTCATTTGTTTTCTTTTCATGTTGAGGCCTATATATAAGGCTCCACTCTATTGTATTTGGGTAATGCATATTTGAATGAAATCTTCCACTTGTTGTCTTGATCTCTTAGTGAGTTCATGATAGGAGAAGGATCTCTTTGTGAGTTCTACGACGTCAAGATCTCTTTGTGAGTTCTTTGTTTTTTTTTTTTAATTTCTCTCACCATTTACTACATTTCCTTCTCCCCCCCCCCCCCCCCCCTCACCACCACCGCCGACAAGCCTCCCTCCTCCCAACCGGCGGCAGCTCTTCCCCTTGGTCCCCACCCGCCGGCCCTTTTACCCAACCGCCCCTTCCCCTAGCCTAGCCGAAGCCCCCACAAGACCAACCCGTCGGCCACCAATCCCCCCCCCCCCCCTCCTAGCCAAATCTGAAGTTCAAATCCCCTTTAGCCTTTAATCACCTTCCTAAAATAGGTTTAGTCCTTTAGGAAAGTTACTTAATTGGATTTCAAATTCAAATTTGAAATTCAAACACTTTCCTAATCCTAAAACTTAAAATTGGAAACATCCTTATTTAATTAAATCTGAGATTAAAATCAGATTTGATTTAAATCCCTATTTAATTCCTTGGGGCCCACCTAATTAATGCAAAACTCTCTCTCTCCCCTCCTTACATGGCCGGCCCCTCTCTCCTTGGGATTTCTCTCTCCAATTCCCTCCCATTAACCATTAAACCTCCATTAATCCCCTCCTAAATCAGCCACCCCTATTTCCTTTTTGGATTAATTTGAATTTCAAATTAAATCCCTCCCACCTATTAGAAAAATCTGAAATTAATTTCAGTTTTTTTTATTTCTCTTCCCTCCTCCCTCTCCCAAACCCTCACCTAACCTACCCGCCCCCATCCCCTCTCTTCCTTGCCGCCACCACCTCTTTCCTCCTCTCTCTTTCCTTCCAACCGGTGGATTCCCCAAAGAACTAATCCATTGAACGCTTCGATGATCATGAATGGCCGATCCTGAGATCGACCACGGATTCGCCTACAACCGCCAAGGAGAAGTTGGCATTCTATTGTCTCCTTTCTTTGACCCAAAGTGGGATTACGACGAGTCGGTAAAAGCCTACGTGGATCGGATACTCTTCCAACTCGTCACAACGATCGACGTACAAAGACCCAAGACACCTTGGGTTATCACCGGCCGACCATCACACTCCGCTACTCCGACCACTTTTCCAAGAACGACGATCCTAGGTTCCTTCTTCCTTGGAGTGATCTCGATTCTAACGTGGAGATTCTTCTTCCGCTAAAGCCTAGATTAAATTGAGTGAAAGGTTTCAAAGGTAAAAGCTCTCATTATTAAATTGTGGATTCTTATTAATCGTTGTAGCTTTACTTTTACTCTGTGTTGCTTAGATTGTTTGGTTAATCTTCATTGCTCTTCTTTGCCTAAGCGAGTTGAAAGCTAAGTTTTCCTAGAACTCATCTTTGTTACAAGTAATATTTGCGTTGGAAAGCTTTGTTAATTATCTGTCTTAATTTCTTAACGTAACTCCGGTTGTATCACATCATTGATGTGTCCCGTGTCCGTGTCATGTCGTGTCCGTGTCGCCGTGTCCGTGTCTGTGCATCATAGGTTTTATTCAATATGCATTGAATTTCTTCATAATATCTTCTAAGCTTAGGGTATAATATATAGGTTAGTTAACAAAAAAAATCAGTAATTTAAATAGAATTAATTTAACTATGTTGTTATAGAAACTAATGTTTTGAAAGGCAAGGTATTTAACTATGTTCTGAAACGAGGTGTAAACCCCATGAATAGTATATAGTTAACATTTTACAACTAAATATATAATTAAAAATGACATATATAAGAATAAAATAAAAGAAATTCCATACTTCATAATTATATGTTTCATATTCAAATTCCAGATTCTAACTAATACAAATATATAACATCAAATTAAATTACATTAGTAAAATGAAACAAGACAACTACTATGGGTTCCTTTAGTCATCATTTCCTCTCATCCCCCAAATTTTCTTTTCTAATTGATGTGTGATTAGGATAAATAATCTTTCTATTTGAGGTTTTACTTGAATAAGAAGGTTATTTTATATTTGAAAAAGATTTATTTATTTCATAATTTTAAAATAAATTTAGTTCAACTCATATCATGAGATGTATGCCTTGCCAATTGGATGCAAATTAATAATTCCAATCACAATCGCCATCATATACATTGCCCAACTCTACCCCTTCCAAAAAGTGGCTTGAAAAATTCCTTTGGCTTATATGAAATATAAACATAAAGAATAATAGTTGTCATTTATTGACTATAGAAAGAACCTGCATAATCAATTTAGAACTTCAACAAGATGATTATAATATGTTGCACCCATCTTGGAAAGAATTTTACCTGCTGGGGTTGACACTATGCATGGCCTCAAAATCCTCCATATTGTCAACAATGCCTGCAGTAAATTTCATCACCTCTACTTTTTAGATTCCTCACGGAGTCAATCACTCTAGACACAACTTTCGATGGAGGAGAGCTCAACATAATCAACATCTTCAGAGAGCCTCCATCTTCAGGCAATGGGTGTCACTCTCATAGTCCCGAATGAAGAAAACTACTGAGGATCTGTTGCTAGACATTCGCAGAAGTTCTTCAGCCATATATGTGAGTCGTGATTTTTTTAAACCTATATATCGAGATAATTTAAAGTGAAAATAGCTAGTAGAGCTAAGTTTATGAAGTCTAATTTCGATCTCACCATGCAAAACAAGAAAGATTTCCCTCCAAGACTTCCTAAAAAAGTCAACTCCCACTAATGAACGAGTACTAACTTCAGCACTAATGAAAGGAGTGTTGAGAGATTGAGGAGCACCAGTTTAGACCTCTTTAAACAAAACAAATGACTATGGTAAACCCAATGTTGGAGGGGTGAATTGGGTGTTTAGCAAAAAATTTTATATATTTCAAGCTTAAGAACCAATCATGAGGTTTGTGCTTACTAATTTTAGCTTAATTGTACATTACACTCGACACGAAAAACTCAACATTGAAATTTTGAGTTCAGAACACCCATATTAGATTCAAGTCGAGTTCAAATAAGCTAAAATGACCTGAAAAAAATCAAGTTAAATTCAAGCCAACCCAAAAATACTAACTTAATCCAATTTATTTTTCTTTTTTTTTCATCAAAAATCATATTGAATAATATTTTTTTAATTATCTTTTCTTTCAAGTTATGTTCAAATCAAGTAATTGTGTTCGTATAAACTTGGTTAATAATAACCCCACATAAGTGTTTTTCGCATTATGCTGGGTTAGGTTCAAATTTATTGAACTCGATTCGAGCTGTAATATTCAACCCATTTAATAAATGATTCAAATTCAGCTTGATTATATTCAAGCCAGATCATTTTAGAGTCAAACCCAAATCCAACCTATTAATCTGTTTTAAAACCCCTAATTGTAATCAATTAATGAGATCAAACAAGATAAGCATATGGACAAGTAATCATAACCAAATAATCAACAAATGAACAAGCAATTAGTGAACAACATCAAAAGCAAACATAATTTTTTACATGGTTCTGCCCAGTTAAACCTATACCCATTCCTAAACACCATTGCTTAGGATTCCACAGTCATTAAGTGCTAAAAAATAATGAATTTCTAATTAATAACTTGATAGGCAGAGACCAGTCCAGGAGAGATGGGTCCAAAACCCTTGGGCCAGCTTAGGCAATACAGCAGGCGGCGCATAAGCCCATCAATAGAGTGTTCTCTTTTGGAAATCTATAGAAGAGTTGGAGACAGAAGAAAGTATACATATGTATTTGAATTTAGATTCATAGGAGTAAAAATTCAAGCATGTTGTGGTGGAGCTTAGCCACCTTAATTACTTTTTAGCATACTCTAGTTTGTACTTATATTCTAAATAAATGAACAAAAAAAATTTTATTTATGCATTTGCTTCATGCATAATCATACATGGTGCTGGCTAGGTCTATTTGCATTTTATACAATCTTGATTACACTTTCTGAATTAAGTATCCCCGACTCCCTAGGATTAGAGCCATCCCATCTTGCATTCATAAGGCGATTATTGTGTTTAGGATATTAGCTGGAAGCTCACAAGCATAAGCCTAGATTATATATCTCTCAATGTGTTTTCTTTAATTACTAATCTATAATTTCTTCTAGAATAATAAATCAATCTTTAATCTTCTAAACTCAAATTTTTAATCAAATCTTTATACATTTAAAAAATCTAATTCTCACTAAAGATAAAGAGAAAGGTTTATCTCTTTTGGATTAAAACATAGGAATCCCCTCTGTGCACCAAACCAATAAGAAAATAAAATATCACCAAGAGTATTCTTAGGTCAAGGCCTAAGATGTAATTAACCATGGTGCTTGCGCCTGTGAGAAACCGACAGCCACATCAAATAAATCACATTCGAGCTAATGTATTGAATGGGGAAAATTTCCTGACTATCGAGTTATATATATTATCCATCGAGATGTATAAGCGTAAGCCACGATTCTCCATGCATAATCGTATGCATAATTCCACATGCTCTCTCATTGGCTTGTTTGTGTAGAGTGTAAAGGTCTATGACTTTTTTGTCCGATGGGATAGTGCGATCGTACCCTTTGCATTCTAATCCCGTGAGCAGCATCTTTTCGGAGACCTACATCCAGTCCTACGCAAATCTTAGAGTTGACATTAATTCCTACAACATAAGTTTGTTTCATCAAAATTAAGCTTATACACCTAGAAGGCCCGCTAGGTTAATAATCTGATAGAAAGTAGATGTTATTTCAGCAAAGATCAGCGAACAACATAAGAAAATTGGGAAGAACACCCTAGAACAATTTTTATTGCAAGAACTATGAAGGAAAATGCAAGATACAATTGGATCTTCAATTGGAGAAGAAGATCCAGCTCTTCTTAATCCCTAGCCACTGGCTAGAGCCCTCTCACCTAAGCAAACTTCAATTTTAGCAAATAAAATATAAAACTGAACTATAGGTAAACAACCTACTTAAGGCATACAATACAAAGTAAATCCGAAAGCAGGCCTCTCCCTTTTGAAATATGGACCGAGGTTCATGACAGTATAAATCTCCCTTGGTACAGCAATCTCTCCCCCTATAGGGAATAGCCATGGTGGCTACTCTCATCCCTCAGCAGATCCGCCCTAATCACCCCCTCAGCTCCACGTCCTGAATACTCTCCTCCTTAATATCTCCCCAATCCAACATCAATAATACTAAAATGGCAAACTCTTGGAGCTCCCCCATGCATTTGGACAAGGCATCAGCCATCTTGTTCTCTAGCCCTGGTCTATCATGGATCTTGAAATCATATCCCAATAGCTTCGATAGCCACCTTTAATGCTTCTTGGTCACCATCATCTGATCTAACATGTACTTCAAGCTCCTCTGATCCGTCCTGACAATGAAATGTTGGCTGAGCAAGTAAGGCTGCCACTTTTGAATGGACAACACTATGGCTATCAACTCCCACTCATAGATTGACTTTAGCCTCACTCTGGTTGTCAACACCGAGCTGATGAAGCTATGGGCCTGTGATTCTGCATAAGCATAGCCCCCAATCCATACCCTGATGTATCAGTCTCCACCACAAAAACTTGACTAAAATATGGTAGGGCCAAGATTGGCACCGTGGTCATGGCCTTCTTTAGTCTCTTAAAAGCTTGGGTTGCTGCCTCTCCCGACACAAAACTATCCTTCTTCAGCTGCTCCGCATTGTTGCAATCAAGAATCCCTAGTCTGTGATTTTGATGATGACAAATATTATTGATTGAATTATTTTTTCTCTTAGTAGATACTTTGGATATTCTTTTTATTTGTGAGCACTAACATTACCGGTAAAATATACACTGCTCAAGGCTACTAGAAACTCAAGATTGGGTAGAATAAAATGTCAAGTAAAAGAGTCTGTACTTCTTTTATTATTATTATTTATTTCTTAAGTCTGGCCACATAATAGTGCATATAAATTGGGTGATATGCACACACACACAAGGAAAGTGAGAAAATTTTAATGTTAAAATTTTTATACTAATCGTACTTTAGGACTTACAATCCTATTGTACGATCAGTTATTTTGAAAATGGTCTTTAATAGCTAATTGATCGTTTAATTTCTATAAGGTAATCGTACTGTACGATTCGTTTCAATCTGTAAACCCTAGCTGCCAAATAAATTAAATAAGATATTTGAAAATCAATTTTAAACTAATCGTACTGTATAATATTTTGAAATCTTATTTAAATTATCCCCCATAATCAGTCAATCAAATCATGGTTTAATTAATGATAGCAGATCGTACTATACGATCTTGATCGTACCAGACGATTAAGAAAGATAAAATTTGGTTATTCCAAAGATCGTACCAAACAAAACCATGATTTTTGAACTAATCGTATTGTACGCTATTTATATCGTACTGGACGACCCACTTGAAATCAACTAACCGTATTGTACGATGAGAGCGATACAGGACGATTGACAGAGATGATTTTCAATTGTCCCAAAGATTGTCTTGTACGAACGCAGAGAAATTAAACAGATCGTACTGGATGACCTCACGATCGTACTATCTGATATGTTCGAAAATTTGAATAGTTCGTCTGAGCAACTGTTTGCATCATACTGGATGGGTCTAGTTTTTTGAACTGATCGTACTATACGAACAGATATGACCAACTTGAATTTTTAGGGTTTCTTGAAGCCTAATACTTAAGCAATGTTTGAAGAATCTCTTGGTAATAGAGAGAGTAGTGTGTGACTACTAAAGGAACTCTAAGAAAGAATATTTTCTTGAGAGCTCTTGGATGAGTGAGGAAGAAGAGGGTGAGGTTGAGCGTCAGGGAGAAGTAGTGTGAGGGGATCACATGATTGCTCCAGGCTTACTTTCATCTGATTCCTCTTGTGGCCTTGTGAGTCTTTGAAGTTTCTCTTGGGAGAGAGGCTTCAAAGTCAAATCCTCTAAGTTCTCTGCCTTCTCCAGGAGGGAGAAAAATGAGCTGAGATTTTCTACCTTCTTCAGGAGGGAGAAAAAGGAGTTGAGACACTCTGCCTTCTCTAGGAGAGAGAAAAGATTGAAGGTTCGATGCCTTAACCAAGAGGGTGACATAGCTTCCGACACTCCGCCCGCAACAGGGTTTGCTGGAAGAGATTTTGTAAGGGCTTCTCTGCCTTGCTGTGCGGGCAAAAGAAGAGTTACTTGTTTTTAGTGCAATACCCGGAGTGGAGGACTCTAGGGAGTAGACGTAGATCAAGGTTGACCGAACCACTATAAAATTTCTAGTGTGTTCTTTCCTTTTCACACTTTTACTTTTTTCTATATTTTATTTCTGTGATAACTGCTTGGGAAAATCGATGATTATTGTTTCATTTCGAAAGTCAGAATATCATTATAGTTAATTTAATATATTTGATAAAATCATTTGCTTCTGCAATCAATTAGAATTTGGTATTGTCAATTACTGAAATTTTTATTTCAAAAATATTTTCATTGTTATTTTGAAGCATTTTTTTGTTAAATTACCAATTCACCCCCCCTGGGTGCCAAAAAGGCGGTGGTCATCTTGTATGAACATCCTGAATTGCTACCTTTAGCCCTCTCTCAAGGTGCTTCTGGTCCTCCACTAACTGGGCTAACTCCATAGCCTCTCCCAAATCACGATGCCTTATCACTCTAACTTCCTCCCAAATCTCTAATTTGAGCCCTTTCATAAAGTTCCCATCCAGTACAGTCTCTGAAAGCCGATCAAGTCGGCTAGCAAGGTACTCAAACTTCTCATAGTACTCCACCACTAATCCCTCTTGTGTCAAAGCGAAGAATTGCACATAGAAGTCCCCTCTCTCGCTAGTTCAGAAATCGTTCTAAACGACAATCCTTAAACTCCCTCTAGCTCTATATGAGCCGCCTCATGTCTCTCCACTGATACCATACCAATGCTTTCCCCTCCAAGCACAAGCCATCTGTCGTCAATCCCTCCTCCTCCGTCAACCCATTGATGGAAAAATACATTTTTCACTTTGTAGATCCACCCATGGGCATCCTCTCTCTCAAAAAAGGCATTTTTAGCTTCCTCACTCTCGAATATCCTCCGTTACGCATGTTTCCTCCATAATCTCTCATTCCCAAAGTGGGTGGTCCCCCCCAAGTGTCATGATCATCCCTTCTACGCTCGTACTCAAACTCTTCATCAAAATCCCCCCTCATTCTTTCAAAATCAACACCTCTTCATCATAATCAACCCCTGTTCTTTCAAATTCAACATCCCTTCATTCATACCCTATCTCCTCATGCCTCTCCCCATGCCTTCTACATATTCCTCCCTAGGAAAGGGTTCTAGATAAGGTCTTCTCTCTTCTCCCTCCAAAATCTTCACCTCTTATTCTTCCTCTCTCCTTATCGAATTAGGGTTCTCCCCACTCCCTTGGCTACCTGCCTCTTCTCTCGCTTCCGACGATGCCATTTTGGTTTGACCCTCAAGCAACTTCATCATCTCTTTCATGATGGAAAATTTCTCATCGATTTTCTCGTGGACGGCTAAAATTTGAGTTTGGAAATATAAAATTTCATATTTCAATTATCTGATCTCCCCTTTCAACACTTCAATCTTTTTTCCCATCATAGGTACCTGGATCTAGGCCCCAAACAGCCAAAAACAACGAATCTGATCTTCAAACAACAAAAATCAGCAAGTTCAGAGAGGAAAACGTAGCAGAAATCAGCAAGGAAGGCTTATATTTTAACCCAGGACACTGCTCTGATATCAATTTGATAGGAAGTTAATGTTATTTCAGTAAAGATCAATGAACGACACAAGAAAATTGGGAAGAACACCCAAGAACAATTTTTATTGCAAGAACTATGAAGGAAAATGTAAAATACAATTGGAGAGGAAGACCCGACTCTCCCTAATCCCTAGTCATCGGCTAGAGCCCTCTAACCTAAGCAAACTTCAACTTCAGCAAACAAAACATAAAAATTGAATCATAGGTAAACAACCTACTTAAGTAAGGTATATAATACATAGTAAATACCAAAATTGCCCTCTCCCTTTTGAATTTCCCTCCCAACCACCCCCTTCTCATTCAAATTCCCCAACCCCACCCCCACCCCCACCCCCACCCCCACCCCCAACAGGCGGACCTATTCCGCCTCAATCAAGCGAAAGCCTGTTCCGCCTTACGTAAATTCTGCCCGGTTCAAGAGGACCCAGCCCAACAGTGACCAGTCCAGAGGGATCGGTCCATCATAATCTCCCTTTTTTTAATGATGACAAACTTATTTAGAGAAAAAATAATAGAAATGATTTTCAAAGATTTAAGATTCAATAATCATACTCAAATCAAAGTAAATGGTGAAGCATGATCAAATCACTATAACAAACAAGTGTATGTCCACATCCTCCTTAATCCTCTCCCTTGTTTGGCATTAAAAACAGAATTATTAAGCATATAGGGAAAAACAAATCATACAATTAACAGATGAAATAACGATCTACAAAGTAGGACCAAACAAGCCTAATTTTCTCCTACGAATGTAACAAAAGACCCAATAAGTAGTTTAGTGAATATATTCACAAGCTTATGGTCTATACTAATGAACTAAAGATCAACATCACACGGTTTATGTGATCCCATATAAAATGATGTTGAATCTTAACGTGCTTGGTCCGAGAGTGCAAGATAGGATTATTAGTTAAACAAATAATATTGTTATTATCACACCAAATGGGAATGTATTATGGCTTAAGAATATACATTATACTCGGTTTTTATTGTAAACAAAGTAACATTATAGTATTTCTTACTATACTAAGACATAAGGAGCATGCCTAAGAACTAGCAAGTTGTTTACATGTTACGATCAACTGTACATTCTATAAAGCATGCATAAAAAAACTGGACAAGATCACAAGAAAGAGTATGCTTCAATGTAGCCAGATGAGATTACTTCAGATATTCTTAAAATTGAGAACAAGCATACAACAAACATGATATAAAGTTAACACGAGACAAAGTATAACAAAAAGCATATCATCCTTCTATATAACTTAGATCCTACAAATCAAGTCTTCTCATCCGTACCTAATTTAGCTGAAGGACTCACGGAGGTTCCTACTTATTTGAATCCTTTATTTCAAATCTTGTAATTAGATCATTTATGTACTTTGTTTGAGAAATAAGGATGCCAGCTTCACATTTAAGTCCAAGAAAAAGAAATCATGTTCGTCCATGACACTCATTTCAATCTCTGTGCACATAGTACTTACAAACTCATAGCATAAGGATTCATTAGTCGATGCAAATAAAATTCCATCAACATGAATTAGTGTAATAATCATATCCTAATCAATCCTTTGAATATAGGGCTCTTCAATTCTACCTTTCACAAAACTCGTACATATAAGAAAACACTACCAATTATATTATGCAATGGGTGCATACTTCAGTCTATATAATGTTTTCTTCAACTTATAAAAATACTCGAGATATTTATGATTTTCAAACCAAGGTGGATGTTCTCTAAGCATATCTTGTGTTATAAACTTAATCAAGCATGTATCTTTCACATTCATCAGATAGAGCTTAAAAATCTTAAAACAAGCAAATACAAGTAACAACATTATGGCCTTAAACCAAGCTATAGGGGCAAAAGATTTACATGTCTAGCCATATTTCTAACTATGAACTTAAATTATTCAACTTATTTCTAAACATCCATTTTGTTTTGATGATATGGGCCCAAACGTCATTTCTACCAACTTGATTTAATTCCTCCTATATAACAACGATCCAAAACTCATCCTTCAATTTCTCATCAATATCTTGGGGTTCTTCATATATCAAAGCACAATAATCAATCTCATTTCAAAGGTATAATTTCTAGATCCCTAACATAGATTTCTTATAATTAAATTATTTGAGTAGTTCTTCATATATCTACATTCTTTTGGTAATTTAGAAGTACAGCATTCACCTTTATGATCTTTCAAGCATATCTTCTGAAATCTCTCAATATCACCATCAAGTAGTACATTATTCATCAAATGATACATGAACAAATTCTTCCACAAAAAATGTTCTTTCATTGAAAGTTTCAAAAGATTTATTATAGCCTGAATATCCTAAAAATATATATCCTTCACCTGACTTATAATCAAATTTTCTAAAAGTATCCTTTACATTTTTTAAAACAAAACTATTACATCCAAAAATATGAAAATGTGCTCTAGTCAATCTCTTTCCTCTCCAAAGTTCACAAAGACCTTTAAGATTGGCCTAACATTAAGTCTATTGATCACATAATATGCAGTATTGATCACTTCTGCTCATAAAGCATGGATCTAATAATTTCCATCAAGGTTCTATAACTCTACTATTCAATTCATCTACCCCTTGTTCATCACAAAAAATTTCAAATAGATCTTTATCAAACTATCCTCCATGATCAATTCAACCTAATGAAATAAAAAATAGTCTTTCTCTCATTGAATCCATCTAGCAAATCTTAAAAAGTCACTAGAGGCTTCACTCTTACTATATTAAAAAAAATAATACCAAGTGTATCTAACCCAATTATCAATAATCACAAATCAATATTTCATATCACCTACGCTAGTAGTACCAATAGGCATCAAAAAAGTTCATATGCACTTAACCTATTAGCATATTCACTGGGTATATGTGTATGTAAGTGATGGGGGTGCATTCTAGCTTCCGCAAATGTCATGCTTCAAAATTAAATTTCAACATTCTAACTTTGTGCATAGAACAAATCTATCATTCAAGTTTCTAATTTGTGCTCTAAACATATCATATTTTGATTTAACATCATTAAAGTGCATGTTGAAGTCCTTTTTGGCGTCAAACAATTTTTCAGTGTACTTACATCTCTTGTTGACTCATCTTTGAACTTCAATGTTATTAGCCTGATGGCTACTGGTGAAGTCAGATAAACATACTTTGCATGGTTGTATGTGACGACATAACAAGTCACATATAGCCCCCCAATTCATTATTGATCTCTAAATTCAAATCTTTAAGTTGCTTCATGTTCTTTACCACATTGGAAGACACATACGACCAGATCGACGATAATTTATTGAGTATTATGTGAATTTGTGCGGCTGAAGATTTCGCATGCTAGATCTTATGTTACATAAATTTTCTTGATAAGGGTCTTGTCTCGTGAAACATACTACGCAATCACGTTCAGATCATCGAGACAACTTGATCAAACTCGTCTGTGCTCAAATAAGACATCATTTAGCATGCTTCGAAACGAGAGAATTTTAAGAGTTTTAAAAGTTTAAAATGATGAAATAGTAGTTTTGAAAATTATTAAATTTTATAAAAAATAAACAAAAATAAATAAATAAATATTAAATTATAATCTAAAATCATAAAATAATAATATCATTAAAAAAATAAGCATAGTAAAATGAAAATATAAAACATAATTATTTTGAAAGATATTAACAAAAATATATCTAAATAATATTAAGAAAATGATCCTTTAAATAATTTTATCAGAATAATAAATAAAATAAAATCATACACAAGAAAATTATTTTAGAAGTGTTATAATTTATTATCATAAAAATGTTCTAAAAAATTCAATAAAATAATAAACAAATAAAACAAAATAAAATAACTAAATTCCATTTTAGAGGAAAATTTCCCTCAAAATCCTAACCTAAAGATGACCTAAATTTAAATTTAAGTCCAACCATCCATCAAAAAGCTGTGATTAAATAAAAAGCCCAAATCTATAATTCTTAACTTGCTAGTACTGGTACAACACACGCACCCCTCTCTCACTTTTCTCCACATATCTTCTCCCGTCACCAACTCGCTCTCTCATCGACTCTTTCAATCTCTCTTTCACCCACTCTCTCTTGTCTCTCTCTTGTCTCTCTCTCTCACGAATCATCAGCCATCCTCAGCAAATCCATTGGTTCATCTTCAAGCTTTCAATAATCCCACAATTTATCGGATTCAACCCCATCCAGCTCAAATCTATTGCTACAATCCCTTGTCGGTGTCGATTTTGTAAAGTCTAGCAATAAGTTCATTTTATACACAAAAGTAATCAAATCATCTTATGGAAATAAGACAGCAGAAAAACTCACGATTTCCTAACGAGTATTTATTTCACACAAAAAAAATATGTCTCGATTTTAAAAAAGATGAGAACTACATCTAAGGGAAGGCCCATGGATAAGGTTTAAAGAATTGATTGGGCTTGGTTTGACCCAATGATTGATTTGTGTAGGATGTAAGGCCCAAAGTTTGTATACTTGATATGAACCGAACTCAAAATTTGATAAAGCAAGGCCTTACACCTATGTATGTGATAGAGAAGGCCTCAGATACTCAAGATTCATATATATTTGGCATTAACTTAGCTCAAAGTTCAGTGAAGCTAGGCTTACGTATTTGTATTTGATTGAGTATTCTCCAAAGACTTAAGATTCATATATTTGGCACCAACTAAAACTAAGGTTGGGATTAAAAACAGAGCATACCTAGGAATTTTTCTAGAGAATAGTTAGATAAGCTTATTAGCTTTGTGTTGGCCCAACAAAATGTTGGAATTTACAAAATGAAAAAAAAGGCCTAAAATGAGGAATTTACAACTCTGGATATGGTAAAGCAATCTTAGATTTTGGTGGTGTTTCTTTACATATAAAAAGTGTGCTTTAATGAATTTTATATTGACTCAAGATTAGGACTTCTATACGTAGAATGCCTAATGATATGACTTACACCTTTGATAAGAAGATGTCCCATTGGCAAGACTTAACCGTCTCTAACAGGTATAGAAGATAAATCGTAAGAATGTATTTGTTGAAATAGATATGTTGAAATGAACCATTGGACTTGCCTAAATAAAGAAGGCCAAATGAAAGAGACTTACTACCTTAGTTTTAGAGGGATCAAAGGTTTGACCTTAATGCTCTAATATGGCAAAGATGCCCTTGAGCTTACTACTACTCTAGGAGTGAGGAAGCATGTGATGTGTGTTGACCTCATTTTTGTATGAGGTCGATTTCTCTAAACTGATTCCCAGTGCTTATGTCTTCCTAGCCTAGCATAGACGTTCACCGATAGGATTTCCCTTAGGTGGATGTCCAATAACGTCGTACTGACTCAGCCTCGTAATTTGACCCAAATCAAACCCTGTTCGATCGTAATCCAATTTGATTCCTAGCATGATAGTGTGATCGAATGTTGTTGGGTTAATTTTGGCTCGATTCAAGTTTAATTGGAACCCGGCATATTTGATAGACACTATATAACCCGTCTAGGGTTAATTGGAGTTAATTGGATACCGGATCGAGCCATTTGAAGTCAATCCAAAATTAAATTCATTAAATTTGACACTAATCGAACCTAATTTAATCAAATCAACATCAACCCAATCAAAGTTACTCAATTTTGACACAATTCAAACTAAATTGACTCGTCTCAAGTTGATCAAAATCAAATCGGTGTCGATTGAAGCGTGTCGATGCAAATTGGGGTGCTATTGAACCAAATTACTTGAATCGAGTTCAATTTAAGCAACACTAGCTCAGATTAACCCAAATTGGCTCGTTGCGAGCCAGTTGAAACTGAATTCACATTAATCGAATTAAATAAATAGATTCGAATCAGTCTAAATTAAAATTTCAACTAATTTTGCTTAATTAATTTACCAATTTCATTAAATTAGCTCTATTTACCTATTTAAATTAATTAATTAAGTTTGGGCGTTTAAATATATTAATTAGGAATAAAATGATCCATTTTCCCCTCAAATTTAATGAAATTTCAAACAGAGTACGCAGTTCGTCCCTGGCGTCAATTCAAGCATGATAAAGGGGGTTCAGTTAAGGCAGTTCAACATCTTCCTATGCATCCGTCTCCTCCCTTCTGATAGTGTGTAAAGCCAGCTCAGAATCTTCGTGCCTCCCTCTTTTCTTTACGTGAGTCTACTTAGATCCACTCTGCTGATTGCTAGTGTCGTTCACACACAAACGAGCAAATTATTGCTCTGACTCGCTGCCATCCAGAATAAGGGAGCAACTATTTCTTTTTAAAGTCAAACAAGAATAGTGAGGTTTGTTTCTTCTAACATTTTTTTTTTTTTTTGAAAACGTAGATTACCTTACTCTATGTAATGATTTCATCAACATCCATTTGGCTTCTAAAAGCAAATCTAAATGAAAATATAGACAAAAAAATCACTAGAAGACAACTTCAAGTCCTCTCTTGTGGTCTTCTGCTAATATATATATATGTTCATAGATAAAAAGAATTATTCTAGTTGTCATTATTTCCCCCAATTATTCTCTTAAGCTATTGGGACAGATCTACAAACTATAATTGCTAAGAGAACAATTGAAATGAAAGAAAATCATGATGTTGTTTAAAGAATTCTTTTAGTTCAACTAAGTGATAATCATTTTGGTTTAAGGATCCTGGCGTTGTTCTATTGTTAATATATTTTACATTGTTTATGAATGCATTCAAATTAACATATTTCTTTTGAATTTGGTATGACTATGGCTTAAGATCCAGCTTCCACCAAAATTTTCAGTTTATCATCATACAAGTCTTGCTTGGGTCATCATTATGTGATTTATAAATAATTGGAGAAGTTTAAAATGATAAGTGTATGTTCAAAATTATGTCATCAACGAGTTTTTTTGTTCTCGAAAGAATTTTATATGCCTATTGGTATTGGACTTCAACGATACATGAAAATTCCATACAAACAAAGCACATCTATACTTCCCATGCTCGCGAGCTTTAAATTATTGTAGGCATGAATATTTTATAATATAAATATGTGGTGAATGGAAAGATGCTTGGTATACTAATCAAAGATTCCTTCATAAATTTCAATAGTGATCAAGCAAGATCGTGATCAAAACTAATTCAATTTAACCATATTTAATAAAAATAAAAATAAATTATAAATTATAAATTATAATTATAATGAGAAAATATAACAGATAAAAAATAATAATAAATATTAAATATAGAATTTATTAAAAATCAAAAATATTCAAGATTGTAAATAAAATTGAAAGTTAAATATTAGGATGAATTTAATAAATCATAATAATTAAACAATAGAGAAAAATATATTTAATTATCAAAAAATTAATAATCAATCAACTTGATGAATAAACAATAAATAATAATCAAACATAAAGAATAAGGAATTTACTATTCTGTCAATGAAGTTTTTAGGCTGGACTACCTCAAGCTGTGGAGTTATGTGTTAAGTAGGCCCTGGGTTCTCATACGTATTGTAACAACGTCACGAATGAATTGACAGAGTATAAATATTAAATGATAAAACTTATAAATCAGTAACCAATAATCAAACTTACAAATTTAAAGAAATGCGTAAGAGCCGAAATGGTTAAGCTCACAGGTTGCCCAAAAACGAGCAAAATGATAAATAATGATTATGTGATGATTTGTTGTTATTATGATGAGTATAAATTTCTTTTTTATACTAACCATGCAGAGAGTTTAGAGTCTTTTTTTTATTTTCAAATGTAATTTAAATAAAAGAGTTGTGATAGTCTTTAAAAAACTGATTTATTTATTCAAGGATCAAGGAACCAAAAGCAAAAAAAAATCTTTTCTACTTAAAGAGATTTCTTTCTTTTGAAAGCCTTTTTGGAGATTGTCTGGTGATAGAAGACTTGAAGACTAATAAACAAATCAGTTTACCTTTGTGAAAAGACTTGTGTCATTCATAGGTTTAAAAATCCAGGTTGTTATTGGTGCAAACTCTAGGTTGTATTAAGTGGCGTTTGCTATATGGACTTTGGATATTATATTTTTTATTCTATGATTGATTGGATTGATTGTTTATATTAGTTGTGCAGTAGAAATTACCTACATTTCCTAAGTTTCATTCTTGTATGTGCATGTGCTTGAATTTTGATTAGGCTTTTAGGAATAAATGGTTTTTCTACTTGTAATGAAAAAATAAAATTTAGGAATGTGGGCTCCGAAAATTTGGCCCCGGCCTCCGCCCGCTTTGCTTTCTTCGGGGGGAGTTTTAACAGATTAAGTTTCGGGGTAAATTTTGGAAGGCAGATGGATTTGTAGATAAGACACTACCCAGATATTTCGCCCTCATTTTGCGAGGACTTTATGATCTGAGTTCTGGTTTCCTATAGGCGCAAGCCCCTATAGTTAATTACCCCTCCCGATCACGAGAGAGAACTTTCGATTAAGGCTAGTCGTCAATCAGATACGTAGAGATATGTGCATCTTGCATATAGTAGCAGGATGGGTTTAAAATAAACTGGAGGGTTTGGAAGGCTGATATTTAAAATTGGAAATTTCACCATCTTGCACTTAAAGAAGATGGTGGGGGGAATGGATGATGGGCCCGATCAAGATCCCATGGTTCCGTCGTCCCGGGCCATCGTGGTCCCTGATCTACTTAGTCAGAGGAGGTAGTCGACCCAACCTGACAGAAGGATCCTTGTCGGCAGCCATGGGTTGCTTCGTCCAAGGGTACCTTGTAGACCTGGGGTGAGTATTTGCCTAAGGGGACAAATTTGAATCCACCTTAGCTAATAGAGGGCTTTGTGCCCTATCGATCATATCCTATTGATTTATATCTCAAGGATTTGATGTCAATAAGGAACGTATTGGCTCTGGCCATAACCGTTATCTCATGGTGCCATTTGGCGGCAAAACTACTCGGTTCAGAGGGCCCCGGGTCATAACCGTTTACCTGCAGTGCCATTTAGCGGCGAAACTGCCGGTTAGAGGACACGTACTACGTCCTTACTGGCAGGAGATTGTTTGAGAATGGATCCTAGTGATATTTTCGACTAGGCATTAGCTCTGTATGAGCTGAAGTAAATATTAATTTGTCCACCTGGGCAAACTGTTGTGGAGGGTGGATGAGTTTTGTTTTAAGCGTTTAATGGATTTATTTCAATTTTTAAATATTTGAATTCTGATGATTTTGCGAATTTTCTAGAGTTTGGATATTTTGGGAAATTTTGAGTGGTTTTGAAGATGTAGAGTACTTGGAGTCAACCCCTCTGGTTGAGATATACAATCAACACGGCCATCATCGGGGTGTGGGGTCATTTGAAAATATTTGCATTTTATGGGAATATGAACTTTGTGGAGGTTTGGAGGCATTTGAAATGGTGGAAGTTAACCCCTCCGGTTGAGATCGATGTTCAACACGGCTATCATCGAGGTTGAAATGGGTCATTTGTATTTATGGGTTGAACCTTGTCGACTCTATCGGGTGTAACAACAGAGGATCGGGTTTCGTAGGCTTTGTGCCTCTGTTAGTGAATTCTCTTGATTATTGCTCTTTGATTGTTCATTTCAAAGCTCAAAGTCTAGTTCTTTATATCACTTTCAAATTCGAGTTCTTTACATTGAATTCGGTCCAGATCACTTGTTGTCTTATCAAATTCAAGTCCAAGCATAGTCCTTTGATCCAAATCAAGTTTTGGTTTGAGTTCAAATGTCCAAGTTCTTGTTTAGTTCATTTGAGTACGAATCCACAAGTCCTCTACTTAATTTGTTGTCATTGGTTAAGTTCAAATTATGTTCAAGTTCATTTAAGTTCGAGTTCTAGTCCAGGTCCTCTTTTCTTTTTGAGTTCAATCAAGTCCACGTACGGTCTCAAGTTTACCCGAAATTTCGGCAGCCTCCAGGCATCTCCCCTGTTTAGGAGAAAACTACAGGAGGCTGGGCCTTCCCACCATGCGCAATAAAGCGCGTGTATGGTAGGTATCCTTAGACACCTCGGTCGTAGTCTTCATTCCCACCACGCGCAATAAAGGCGTGCATGGGGTCTTTGACGGTACCTATTTAAAATACAGTTGGCTTTCCCCCCGCTCGAGGGTACTTATAAGTAACCCCGCCTCGCCGTAGGCGCCGCACTGAGGTCCCATCCCACCATGCGCAATAAAGCGCGTGTATAGGCGGTTTTCCGGTGCACCGCGAACGTCGAAATGGGGTTTTAGGTGATTACCTGCCTCGTCGTAGGCGCCGCACCGGGGTCCCATCCCACCACGTGCAATAAAGGCGTGTATGGGCAGTTTTTCGGTCCGCCGCAAACGACGAAAGTGGGCTCTCGGAGTTTTAAGGTTTAGGGGGTTATACCTTGACGACCGACGAGGTGGGCACGTAGACCGAGGAAAGGGAAGTCTTTCTTCTTTTAGCAACCAATTACAATTAAGAATAATCAATTATAATTAATAATATTAATTATAATTAATTGTAAGAATTAATTATAATTAATAATGAGTGATTATAATTAATAATAATAAAACTTTAATTATAATCAACTAAAATTAATCATAATTAATGGGATGTGCTTGTAGGTGCGGAGAGATCTTCTATTTCTTCACTAGTCATCAAAGTGAAAGGTGGTGATTTTTTATTTGACTGGGACTCTACGTGATGTGCTTGTAGGTGCGGAGAGATCTTCTAAAATGATACTGTCAATATCGAAAAGCTATGTAGTCTTTGGTAGCCGAAAATTTTGACTTATATTTCCTTTCAGCAAGTCTCCACTTGCAAGGTATCTCAAGTCCTTGTCATATAGAAAATCAAATTCTAGGACAACAATATTAGATTTCTATTGCAACTGACTTGTTCCTTCAAGGTCATTGACCTTAACTTATTTGAAGTCCTTGGCTCTAATACCAATATAATGTAAGAAATAGATTATTTTTATGGTGAAGGCAGTAACCTGATATATGGCCGCTTAGGATGTTTATAGAAATATTATTTAGGAAAGAAGAAAATGGATATTAAGGTTTTAAACAAATTTGGAGCTAGAGTCTCTTAGCTAAGACATGACAGATTTTCTTTGGACGGAAAGAGTGCGGAACTCTGAATTAGAGGTTTAGAATATTAAGAAATAAATTGAGGTGTTTTATGACTACTCAACAAGAGCGTAGAAAGATAAAATTTCTTTAGATGCTAACAGGAAATTATCTGCTTATATTAAGGTTTTAGCATGAGTATCTTTAGGGTAATGAGGAGTTGAGAACTTTGGAAGTTGAGTGCGTTTTGTGAGGGATGTAGGGGGGAGGTTTGGAAGTGTTTGAGGGGTTGAGGGGTTGAAGGGTTGAGAGGTTGAAGGAGGTTGGCGTCTAGAGGTTGGTCAAGCTTAGCTAGCGGGAGAGTTGTGAAGGAAAGAAAAAAACTAAAACATCACCAAAACCCTAGAGTATTAGCCACCACACCTCACCAAAAAGAAAAGCAGCTTTACCAGATAATATTTGCATAAGCAAAAGACATTTGTATTTAATGAATCTCAAAATTACAAATCATAGGGTATTTATAGGTTTTTCCAAGCCTATGATGGACCAAAACTTCTTTGTAAAGACTTAGGATCTAATAAACTATTATCAGCTCGAATAATAACATGTCCAAATAACAAGGGAAAGAAAACAAGCAAAAATAAAATTTAAGAACTTACAATAGGGGTGGATTCAGCCAAGCCAAATAGGAAGGTAGAATGATTTACAAAGCATTCAATCTTTTAATCTCTCCTTTCTTGCTAATGTGGCCGACCCTAGTATTAATGGATCTGATTTTAAGCTTCCTAAATCCTAATTATTCCATATTAACCTTTAAGGGTCAGCCATGCACTTGGTTGCAAAAAATATGCATGATCATAAACCCAAATCTTCATGCAGTATCTTAGTTTGTGACTTAATCCTTGACCTTTGTGTTAGTGTTGCATCAATGAACTATGGGACATTTATCATGCTTGAAAAAAAGGAAGAGCTAATGCTAGTATGGATTGACCAAGGCATCTTATTTAAAGATCAGCTAGTTCTAAGTCTTTTCCTAAAAACTTTATGTTTCGAGGCATATGATGAACCAATTGAAGGTGTGCTCTTAATTCACACCGGATATCTTAATTTGCTTCTTCCTATGATTTTTAGCAGGGTGCATATTGACAATATTTGGACTTATATCATGGAAGCTCCAATGAGGCTTAGTCTAGTTTAAGGAGATCGACAAACTAGAAAGAGTTTTGATCAACAAGGGCTAATCTCTTACTTTAAGGAGAGGTCAGCATTTGTTGTGATTCAAATAACGAAAGCTCTAGCTAGGGTTTACAAAGCCCTCTAAAGAACTCTTTCCCTACAACTCACTTGAGATCTTCTATGAAGACTCGAGCAGCCAGCCAACATAGCTTATGGCTTCAATAAAGTTTTGAGTCACTTTCACCTCAATCACTCAAATTGTAGTAGTCGATAACTCATTCTCGGGCATGAAAACTAGGGCGTTGTCTCATGCTCTATTTAAAGGGATAAAGAAGCTACCAAGCTAGCACAACCACATTTTAGTTTCTACTCTCTAAATTATGAAGTTATCTGCTAATAATGTGCAATATACTGAAGTTGATCTCCTATCAACTCCTATCAACTATAGAACCCACATAATCTACATTTGTGTATGCTTCAAGAATCAAATCCTCCCCGTTTTTTAATGCAATTTTTGTATTCAAGGTTCCCTTTAAATATTATAGGATTCTACATACTGCCCTATAGTATGATTCTTTAAGATTATAAATGAATTGACTTACCATACCAACAATGTAGGTAATGTCTGATTTAGTATATTATAAGTGTATAAGTTTTCTCGCCAATCTATGATAAGAGGTTTTTTCTTCTATTTATGTTTTTTGAAATATCTCAAAGTTTATGATTAAATTTCATGATACTCTCAACAAGTTGCACCTTAACTTTATTTACTTTAACAGGTCTATTATAATTTTTGTTGTGATATAAATATTCTATGTCAAGAGTGTACAACTTTGACACCAAAGAAATACTTTAGCTTGCCTAATTCTTTAACTTCAAATTCGTGTAACAATCTTTTATTTAAAATTTTCATTCCTTCCAAGTCATTATCTATCATGATAATGTTATCAACATAAAATAATTGTATAAAAACTCCCCCTGAAGATGGCAAACAAGTAGTCACAAATAATGTATTGTCTCTTTGACTTTATTTATATCCTAAGTTGAGCATTACCATGATGAGTCTTTCAAATCACGTCCTTGGACATTGCTTCAACTCACACAATGCCTTTTTTTAGTTTATATATCTTTTGATTTGTATTTGAGTTAAATCACAATGGGACCTCATACTTCCTCCTCTAAGTCACCATATGAAAAGACATTGTTCACATCAAATTATTATAACTTCCAATCCCTATTAGTTATTAAAGTTTAAAAAAAAAACTCAAATTGTGTGTTCATTTTAGCAACTTGAGCAAATATTTTAAGATAATAAATCACAGATATTTAATTGTACCTTCGGACACTAGTCTAACTTCATATCTTTCTAGTGAATCATCAAATTTATATTTTACAATAAATATTGGTAGAAATCCGATCTCCACACAGCAAAAATAGCAATAACGAAGAGAAAAAGTAGTAAAAATCAGCGAGACAGAATGAGATATCGGTACAACAAACCAACGTACAAGTTGATCTACTATTCGAGAGGTAGATCAACTCTCCACAAACCCAGGTGCCGTTAAGAACAACTCCAAAGAAAACTACGACAAAACATAATTCATATAATGAAAATAAAATAACATAATTAACCCTAAATAAACCTTCCTAATTCCCTCCCAAATCTAAATTCAAATCAGCCATCTTTCCCTAAATAAACCTCCCCTCTCAAATCTGAATTCAAATCAGTCATCTTTTCCTAAATAAACCTTCATAATTCCCTCCCAATTTTGATTTTATATGATAAGTAATTAAAGGTAGAACTAATCCCCTTTGAGCCCCCCCCCCCCCCCCTCTCTTTCTCCCTGTCTACGGCCCACACTATTGGGGCCCACAGGCTCAGTCGGTCCATCAAAACTCTCCTCCCAAAGAACCATTTCATCCTTAAGATTGAACGAAGGAAATGGCTGTTGAATCATCCGATACGGTTCCCATGTTGCTTCATTGTCGGGCAGATCATTCCACTCAATCAGCACTTCTCTAGCTCCTCCTACTATCAAGAGAACTTCTTTCACTTCCGTTGGCTCCAGGATCACCTCCATTTCTTTTGTCAAGGTCATCGACAGCGTCATTGATGAACTATTGTCCCCAAGTTGTGTATAGCTCCACTACCCACCAGTACTACCACCTCCTGATGCCCGATATTCCGCTTAACCTTCATGGTATGGTTGGGCGTGAACCCGACCACTGCGTTTAAGGGATACCTCTGCAACATCTAGGTGCAGGTGATCATCTTCATCCTCTACTTCCTCTTCTGCAGTATCTTCCTCCTCACTGCAGACTGTCAAAACCTATAAAGAACTGTCCTTACAATGGTGGTCGGAAGCATACTTCTTATCACACCTAAAGCATAAATCCTTGGCTCTCTTCTCCTGAATTTTTGACTCAATAAACCTCTTAAAGTTTCCCCCTGGTTATACCCTCGGGACTTCCTTCTGAATAGGCACCATCTGCACCTTTGATGCTAGAAATGTAGTGGTTGTGTGATAGGAGACTCTCGAACTGCTTCTACGGCTACTACTCTCCAAGGAGTTCTTATCCTCCACCAGCTGGGCTAACTCCATAGCCTCTCTTAAGCTACATGGTCTCAGTACTTGAACAGCTGCTTGAATTATCAAGCTTGAGCCTATTCATAAAGTTCTCCTCTAGCACAATCTCTGACAACCTTCCCAATTGATTCGAGAAATACTCGAACTTCTCCCAGTACTCTATCATCGTCCTCTCCTGCACCAGAGCAAAGAACTATTCATAGAAATCTCCCTCCCGGCTGGTTCAGAAATGTTCTAGTAAACAATCTTTGAACTCCCTCCATGATCAGATCGAATCTCGTAAGTCTCTCCACTAGTACCAGGACAAAGCCTTCCCTTCCAGACATTGAGCGATTGCGGTGAGTTTTTCATCTTCTGTCAACCTATTTACAGCAAGATATCACTCCACCCTAAAATTCACCCGTGAGCATCTTCTCCCTCAAAATCGGCACATATAACTTTCTCACCCTAGAATCATCACTGCCCCAATAGATTCTTCCTTCTCCAGTGTGCGGGTGGTGTGATCCCTCCATGTTTCCCTCTTCTTCAAATCAGCTCTCCGATCTTCATCATCCCAATTTCTTCATTGGCCCTACCCTTCACCCGTTCCCCTCCTTGAAAGTGGCTCCAAAGGTGGTATCTCCTCTTCTTTCCCAAAAATTTCCACCTCCTGATCCTCCCTCACCGTCCCTATATTAGGGTTTGTCCCACTTCCTTGTCTGTTCAACATGCTCTTACCTCCAATGATGTCGTTTTATCATGAAACTCTAACATCATTTTCATCATCTATTCCAAATTAGAAAATATGCCCTCACTTGCTGAAATTTGCTCTCTGAATTCAGATTTCATATTTCTAACTTCATCATCAAGCCTCTCCTCCATCGCATCAACCTTATTAACCACCATAGGTCCCAAAAAAGGTGCTCTGATACCAATTTGGTAGGAATCTGATCTCCACGAGGCAAAATTAGCAATAACGAAGAGAAAACGTAGCAGAAATCAGCGAGAAAGAATGAGATATCGGCACAATAAACCAAGATATAAGTTGATATATTATTCAAGAGGTAGATTGACTCTCCACAAACTCTAGACGCAGCTAGGAACAACTCTAAAGAAAACTACAGTAAAACAAAATTCACATAATGAAAATAAAACAATATAATTAACCCTAAATAAACTTTCTTAATTCTCTCTCAAATTAGAATTAAAATCAGCACTCTTTCCCTAAATAAACCTTCCTAATTTCCTCCTAAATCTGAATTCAAATCCGCCCTATTTCCCTAAATAAACCTTCCTAATTCCATCCCAATTTTGATTTTCTATGGTTGATTGGACTGGTGTAGATTGAGATATCTTTCTTCTAAAGTAAATCTATAATGACTATGTGAGAAGTGGTTCTAGTATAGGCTCAGTTTAGGTAAGAGTAGTTAGTTTATGAATAAGGTTGTTTGCTGGGATGAGGGGTTAGTAAGAGCAATGTGAAAAAAAAAACACATTTGTGAATAACATCAGCAAACACATACACCTTACTTGTGAAGGGATGGTAGCAGCAACAACAACATCATCATCATCATCATCAAGCATTTGTCCCACTACGTGGGGTCGGCTACATGAATCCTTTTTTCTCCATTATGCCTTGTTAAAAGTCAAATTATCGTTTAAATCTAATAAAAAAGGATCATTTCTAATATTTTCTAACCAAGTCTTTTTAGGTCTACCTCTACCTTTTTTTTTGAAGGGATGGTAACATTTGTACAATTTTTTATGTAGGAGAATAGTAAATGAAAACACATTTAATTACTCCAAAATTAAGTTTTCGTCTATTTTGAGAATGTGTATGAACAAGAAAAAATTCTTTTTTTTTTTGACAAATAACAGCAAATACAATCATACTCTAATTAGATCCATAGAAGGCCTGAAATGAAAATAGTCTCCAAATATTAAAAAGGCTTATTTAATCCCTTAACTTTTTAAATAGGGACCTAAATAATCTCATGAAATGACTAATTTGGTTCCTATTTAAAAATCAAGGGACCAAATTAGTACTTTTATATAGTCGGAGACTATTTTAACCCTTCAGAAAAGTTAGGGGACCAATTCAATCATTTTCTATTTATGATGTATAAGTGTAAGCTTTCCAACCTTAAGCTTAGCCTCAATAAAACATCTAGCAAACTTAAGATATAAACCACCTTCAGTAAACTACTCGTCTTGCAGCATTTGTCTATTAAATTAAATAAGCCAACCAATTATCTTAAACGCCCAAATAATTTTATAACTAAGCAAGCATTTCTCTAATATTTCTCCAAATAATGTAGATAATCCCAACATCAAGGCTAAGTAATTAGCATTATTAACTAATCAAATGAATCAATCATATAACTTATAATAATTATCTTATTGACCATGTAATTAACCACTAAGATTAGGGTCTAATTGGCCACAAAAGGGTTGACCATTACGGGTTGTTTGGCTACAATTAAGATTTAATAAATCTTGTAAATCCATATTTAGTAAATCATAAGAGAGTTAAAATCTAAAAATTATTTGGCATAATAAATATTAAATCTTGCTAAATATTGATAAATTATTTGGTTATTTATTCAATATTTCAGATACCTAAAAGGGAAATTCTTAAATTTGCTATATACTATATATGAATCTTAAGATTTAACAAATATTGAATTTAACCAATAACAGGGATGAAATAGGATTTATCAAAATAGTAGGATTTAAAATCCATAAAAAGTCTGTTTGGCAAGTGATGTGAACCTAATTGTAATTAGCTTAGTAGTTGAAAAAGGCAAATTAGTAGCAAGTATGCCTTGCAACCCTACAAATACCACCAATTCAGGAGTATAAGGGGATGATGAAATGAATGAATGTCCCCCTTTCTCTATTTATTTTCTCTTTTTATTCTTTTAGCAGTGACAAAGCAGCTCAAAATGCTCTAAACAAGAATTAATTTCCTATCATTGGTGCTCTTGTTGAGAGATACCTACACCAAAATCCATCGTCATTCACATCTACCCAAACCTTCCACCAACTACACTTCACACACTATCAAGCAATCTCACCGCAACTTCTTTGCCTCTATCTCCCTAGCATCAACTCACCAGCCCAAGAAACCAAATGATGCTCAGCTCAAGCTTGTCGTTAACACTAGTTTCGGAAAATCCTGTCACAATTGCTATCCAAGATCTTTGCATGAACCACCACAATGCAATCCCACCATTCTCCCTCACTATAACAACTAAATCCATGCTCACAGCACCTTCTATCAACCCCGTGATATAAGGTTTAGTATTTCATCATCATATTCTTGCTCACGCTGCTCTATCCCAGAGCAAACAAGATCCAACACCACAACTCCTCATATCGCCAACTCCCTCTTCTCTCATTCCGAGTTTGGTTATTGGAAAAGTTCGGTTCTTATTTCAAACCCTCATGTCGTATCCCATTAATGTAAGTTTCATCCATGTCACACCATTCCACAAGATCATCCATCAAATACATTGCCAAGGATCATGGCGCTTAGTGCACAAGTCGAGCTAGCTAATTTTGTGTTTGCATTCTTCTGCACATCATTATGTTCTTGTTTCTCAAGAATCACAAGAATAAACTTTTTTTTTGTTATCTATTCACTCTAAATAACAAAGAATTAATTGTTCAAAGTTGTTAAGTGAATCCAAATTTTAACAAAGAATAATGGAGATTAACATCATGATTTGATTTTTTAATGGATTATGACAACTATTTAATTTATGGTTTGTACTGCAAGACTTGATAATTTGGATAAAAAGGTAGCATCTACCTTTGTTGGCCTGAAAGAAATTAGTCTGTGGCTACTTAGATTGCATGTTCAATGCAAATTATGGAGGACAACAACAAACTGTATTTCCAAGGCCCTTCATTCTGCAGAAAAACTTGAAGAGATTACTGTCAATTTTCTTCGAGCAAATGTAAAAGAGGACATGGCCAAGTATATTGTCTCCTTTTTGCAAACCTCAAGACTAATTCAAGGATAAATGCCCTTATGAAGTGTCCTCTGTTATGGATGCTACAAGGATTGATATGATTATTGAAGATAAGATGTTGGTACAAACCTACATTGTAGATTCGTTTGAAGCACTAATCGAGTTCATCAAGTGCCAATCAATGAATATCTTCTTTTAGGAATTCAATGTTGGTTTAGTGTGCAAGCAGGCTCTACTTCGGATATTGTGGCTGAATGGATGGCAGCCGCCAACGGATCAACTGGGAAGTCCGACCTTGAGTGCAAAGTCGTTGTGAGAGGTGGAATAATGATGTGAACCTAAATGTAATTGGCTTAGTAATTCAATAAGGCTGATTAGTAACCTAGGTATACATTGTAATCCTATAAATAATGAAATGAATGAATGTCCCCTTTCTCTATCCATTTTCTCTTTTCTTTCTTTTGGAAGTGTTTGAGCAGCTTGAAATGCTCTGTAAAGGAAATAGGTTCCTATCAGCAAGATTCAAGCCAAATTTTGCTTAAAGCCTGTCAAAAATAGGATACCAAACAGCCCCTTAGCATACTTAGTTTATATCGCACAATTGATTAAACTAAACTAGCAAATTTTCCATTTAATTGGCTAGGTTCACGAAAGCCAATAGCTAGAGGAAGAACATGCAAGGTGAAGGACTTAATTCTAATGACCTCTCCTGTTGGCAACTCGCAGCCAACGGCTTCCTGCTTTAGCTAAAGAGGAAGAGAAAGGAGAAGGAAAGGAAAGGCACCGTATCATTCGCTCGATCCGCCTGTGGAAATCCAAGGCGGCGGTGGGCTCTCCTCCAATGTCTTTCGGCCCTCTCGTTCTGAATCTCCTTTTCATTCTCCTTCAAAATTTGCTCGATCTCTCCATTCTGTCATCGACATCCTCTCTCTCTCTCTCTCTCTCTCTCTCTTACTTACTGTTCCGCTGTCTTTAAAATAAACACTTTGTTCGTGTACGATGGCCAATTTTTAAGATGAGCGCATTATTTAGCGCGAGGAGCACAATAAGTTGGAATCAATTAATCAAAGTGTGTAGCGTAGTATGCCAAATAGATTAGAGAAATAATTCGGTTCCGAGTCCGGACATAGCTCTATTTTCGAATTCTAATCAATAATAGACATATAATTTGTATTTTAATTTTCTAAATCCAGCGAAGTGGATTTTTTTACTTACAGCGCAACCGTGCAACCCGATGGGTTGGCCCAGATATTTCAGTTGGCGCTACTTTTTAAAATAAAAACCGCGACGATATTCTAAAAATTTAGGATTTTCAGCAAATAAAACTTTCTCCCCAAATCCTCAACTAAAAAACGGCAAAGAAGAAAATGGAGCATGCTTTCGATGACATTCAAATTTCACAGAAAAGAAAGACGATGGAAAGTTCACAGGATAGTGAGGATTTTACAAGATTTGATGAACTGGAACCTCCCAAGTTGGACGAAGGAGCTGCAAATATAAACTTATCGGTAAATTTTTACAGATTATTATGCTTTTTTTTTGTATTCTTCATGCATCATAATGTTGTTTGCGCCGATATGCTTTAGGCATAATAGTGTTTATCTCGCCGTTTTTTTTAAGAACATTTTAATTCTATGAAATTAATTTAGAAATATCTAAAGGGCATATGAAATATTTGTTGAGATAACTGCTCTCAATTATTTATGTTTTGTATTTCCATATGTTGTACAAGATTGAACAAGATTGTTGGCAATGTGTACAATCTTTTTTTGAATATGCACAATCCTTCAAACTGTGTAGTGTTTAGAGGTTGTGTACAGTTGTGTTCACTGTACACAGAGGGTATGAAGTCCATGAAATTTATATGAATGTTGTATCGCTTGTACACAATGCATAAACTTTCAACCTGTATTTACTGTGTATAATATGTACACAGTTTTAGATGATGTTCATACTGTGCACATCCTGTACACTGTAGAAGCTTTGCACTTGTACACAGTGTGTACAACTTGTACACATTGTGTACAGGTTGTACACAGAAGCGGCTACACTCTCTTCATTTGTGCTTATAGATATCTACATTGTTGTATATAGAGACTAAGCATGTACAATACACCTTTCTATATTTTATAACAGGAAGTCTACAAGTGTGAGAAGAAGGCATATGAGATGTACTGCATATATGCACATAATGTTGGCTTTAGTGTACGCAAGGATCATCATAATTATTGGCCCAATTTCAGGAAAATAAGATTAAAGGACTTTATTTGTTCCAAAGCTGGTTTCAAGAAGGGTTCTGATTTGAATTTACAAATGAAGTATCAAAAATCAGATACCAGAACGGAATGTCCTGCAATGATTAGGTTTATTGTAATGAACATGGAAATTAGAAAGTGCAAAGATTTATAGAAAGCCATAATCATGATTTGGTTAGGCCAGAAGATAAGCATCTACTCATATCATGTAGGTATATGAGTGACGAGAAAGCTTCAGTTCTTAAAATAATGATAGAGACTAGAATTAGAACAGTAGATGCTTTTTCTTACCTTGCCGGAGAAGTTGGAAGTTTTGAGAATATTGGATTCACTAAGAGAGATGCTTACAACTACATTCAAAAAGAAAAAAGAGCAAAAATTGAATTTGTGGATACTAATTCATTAATTTAATTATTTAAAGAACGGCAAGTTGATGACCCAATATTTGCATGGGACGTCCAAATTAATGAATTAAATAGATTACAGAATTTTTTTGGGTTGATGGTGTGGGTAGGAAAGATTATGACTGCTTCAAAGATGTGATAATTTTTGATACTAGCTATCGGCTTAATAAATATAATTTAGTCTGCGCACCATTTGTCGGTGTTAATAATCATTGGCAGAACATTCTATTTGGTGTAGCTTTCTTATCAGAGGAGACAATTAAATCATTTACTTGGTTATTTAGAATATTTTTAAGAATAATGTGTGATAAATATCCTATAATAATATTTACTGATCAAGATCAGGCCATGGTTAGGGCTATAACAGTTATATTACTGAGCACCCGTCATAGGCTACGCAGTGGCACATCTCCAAGAAGGCTCCATCAAAAGTTTGGTGCTTCAATAGCAATGATAAAGTAAGAGGACTATTTTATAAATGTTTGAGTAAATGTGACTCTTAGGAGCAGTTAGAGAAAACATGGGCTAAAATAATCATAGAAGGGAGCCTCTATAGCAATGGTTGATTGGAGGAGCTTTATAGGATAAGGAAGAAGTGGTCAATAGCATTCAATAAGGACTGTTTTAGCATGGGCATTCTCTCTACACAGTGAAGTGAGTCTACTAATAATGTGTGTCATGGCATTTCGAAGCCAACAAGTTCAATAACATATTATTTTTTAGGCTTAGAGAAGGCCATAATGACATGGTGCCGGAATGAATAAGATGAAGATTATAAATGCAACCAATCCATAGTAGTACATGTAATAAAGAGTAATCTAATATTAAAGCAAGCTGCTCGATTTTACTCCAAAAAGTTGTATTTATATTTTGAGGAAGAATTTTTACAAGGTGTTGGTGGCATGAGTACTAAGCATTGCTCTATTGATTCTTTAAAGTTTTTTGTTAGGAACACAGAGTATGTGGATCAATTGACCACTTGGGTTGTTAATTTTGATGCAAAAGAGAGGATCATTCAATGCACTCATGGAAAGTTTGAGACTATGAGTTTATTATGCTCTCATTGCATGAGAGTTTTGAGGCAGCTAGATATTGTGAACATCCCTGAGAAATACCTACTAATGCAATGGTCAGGAAGAGTTAGGAAAGATTTATATGCTGCCTGCATGTTCATAGGTAACGGAAAGACTACAGAAGCTGGTAGTGGATTATTATTCAAAAATCATATAAGTAGATTTTCATATCAAATTGCCATACGAGCACAAGGGAATGAGGCTGCAGAAGTGTACATGTTAAATGCAATGAAAGCATGGCTGAAATATTGACATGATTCTTGATGGCAAGAAATGTAACCAGACGTTTGTAAGAAATATAAAGAGTCAAAATTCAAAATTGAAAGATCCACCAAAGTATAGGCCTAAAGAAATCTCTAATGCAAGAATAAAGGGCTACTGGGAGAAAAAGAGGAAAAATAAGAGTAAGTATTCAATACTGAGAAAATTCAATGAAGTTTCTCTAATTTCACACAGATTTTAACAACATTTTTTATTTATAATAGAGATGAAAATTATGGAGGAGAAAACTAAAGTGGAAACTGCAACATAAAGTACTTTTATATCATTATTAACAATTTTTTTCTACAAAATTTATGCACATTTATTAACAATTTTTATATTCATAATAGAGATTAAAATTATGGAGAATTCTAAAGGAGGAACTATAACAAAAATATGTTCTACTTCATTTTCTTTTACAGTGGAAACTCAATCTTAAGAGTGTGCACCTTCCAAGCAAATCAAATTCTCCAGTTTGCCTCCATGCTTCAGCAAACAATTTATATACGGAACAGCTATAACTCAGTTGTCATCTGTGTATATAAGGATGATGTATGATATTATAGAATCAAAAAAAAACATTGGCTTTAAAGACTTATTATGTCAGGAGGATGATAAGGTATAGAAGTGGTACCCGGGTCAGCAGGCTCAATAGGATAATGAGATTTGGAAGTGATAGCTGGCTCAACAGACTCAGGAGGATGATGAGTTACAGAAGTGGTACCCAGGTCAGCAGGCTCAGGAGGATGATGAGGTACAAAAGTGGAAGAATGTTCAAAATCATGCTTTAAGATTAAAAATTAGATTTAAATTCTGATAATTGATCATAAATAGAGGCTTTACAACCAAAAAAGGAGTCTTTCATATTTTCAAAATTACTCTCAAGATGTGTATACTTATTTTCTAAACGAGCAAACCTCATATTAACATAATCCATTTCATTTGTTAAAATATTAATGAAAGCACGAATATCAGTTAGTTCTTTTAGAATATTCTCGTCAGGTAATTGGGGTACATGTGGAGAGTAAGTGTGATATTTTGGAGATTACAGAGGGGATGGAGGAGATAATTCTTGCTGATACGTAGGAGACTTAATTGCACCTTTTTTAGGAGTTTTAGAAATAGGTACATCTTTCTTAGGAGATTTAGAAAGATGGTAAATAGGGGAATCGGAGGATATAGGAGCAACATGAGGAAGAGTTTTTTAGGTTGGAAGTGTAGGATGTATTGGGAATATTTGTGGAGTTAAAAAATTTTTAGTAAATAATATTTCTTCCTCCTCAGTAACATTTTGAAATGATTCAAAAATCTAGAAAGTATATGATTTATTAAAATATGTAATGATTTATACACACTAAAAATAGCTTGTATAACCCATACACAGTGTGTTAAACCAGTACATAGTGTACAGGTTGTACACACTATACGTGTACAACCTATATAATGTGTATAACTTGTACACATTATATACAACATGTATACTGTGTACAACATATACACTATGTACAACGTGTATATTATATACAACATGTAAATTGTGTATAGGTTGTACACACTGTGTATAGCCTGTATAGTATGTATAACATGTAAATAGTGACCTGTGTAATTTAAATCTGAAGTACTCTATAGTTAAGCTCTATATAGTGAATGAAAATACCTATAATGAAAAAAAAGTATAATGAATGAAAATACATATTTATCATTAAGATTATTGAATATATCAGAGATTCGAACAGTTGAAAAGAAAATATTGTTATCCCAACGAAGGAAATGGGGCCTTACTTCATGTAGTATAGGTTGTAGAAATGATGTATGCTCTAGAAACCAAATCTACATCAATAGGTAATATTATAAGAATGAATAAATTTAGTTATACTACACATTATGCATCATTAGAAATATAACTTACCATTAACAATGGTACAAAGTCACTCATATATCCTATGGGTGCATCCTCAACATACTTCGGTGCTAGCCGATCAAACTGACAAACCAAGAAATTCCGTATTGACATAACCCAATTATAACCATTAAACTCATCTATATTATGGGCAATGGTAAGGAGCCTCTTAGGGGTTTTGTAGTTATTATTTGAAAAAAATAAATTTGATAATAAAAACTTAATATACATGTTAACAATAACTTTAGGGGATATTATTTTATTAATATTCTTTATTTTATTCTTTATTTGAATCCTAGTATAGCTTATTAGTGGTTCTACTTCCCAGTAGGTCAAATCACTAGTATTTGACAATCCTGTTAATAGAGCCACCTCATCTGCTAAAAATTTAAGCCCATGCCCTTTAATGTCAAACGATTGCTTGCTTACATCCCAGTATGACAACAGCATGTAGATCAGTGGTGTGTTCTGTTGAAATCTTGGGAACTAAAAAAATTACAATATATTCAACTTCTTCAAAGTCTCCTTAACTTCATCAGTAAAAAATTCTTTTAAACTATCACAGATATTTCTGAATATTGATGGTCTGCAATGAAATGTTACCTTTAGGATGTACATCTAAAAAAGAAAATAATATAAAATCTTGTCAGTGTGTACAATAAGTACATGGTGTGTACAACATGTACACCATGTGTGCAAGTGTACACTGTGTGTATAACGTGTACATAGCGTGTGCAAGTGTAAATGGTTTGTATACCATGTACATAGTGTGTGCAAGTGTAATCACTGTGTATAAGTGTACATAATGTGTATAACGTGTACATATTGTGTGCGAGTGTACACACTGTGTACAAGTGTAAAGCTGGAAGATTTTATAGCATCAATGGAAAATAGAACAACTGTAAACACTGTGTAAAATAAATTTCTAGTGCATATTGTGTACAATGTTTCAATGTTGTAATATATAGCACTTTTACAAAGTGTCCAAAGTATTGTACTGTGTAAAGTTCAATTGTACAATGTTCAAAGCAATCTAGATATTAGGGTTTCTTTACAATGTAGATCATGAAGGAAAATTTAGACTACATGTACAAAATATGATACTAGGATTTCTTTGATAAAGGTAAATATATAAAATTGACATCCACAACTTTGAAATAGTGTGGAGGATGGATTGCGCAAAAAATACTTTCAGGTCGTTCGTTCTTCGAGATGCAAAAACCAGCTTAAATAAAAGAACAATAAGAAGGATGAATTGGGCTTACCTTCTTGAATAAAATAAATGATTTTGAACAAGAAAAGTCGTTCGTTCTTTAATGTACAAATACAGGCTTTGGGAGAACTTCCAGAGAGCAAAAAGCAAAAACCCTAATTTTTTTTCCGCTTGATTTCTAAATGACGATGATGCTTCGCTTTTTTTCAAAATATCTGGGCTGACCCGTCAGGTCGCGCGGCCGCGCTGTAAGTAAAAAAATCTACGTGGCTAAATTTAGGAAATTAAAATACAAATTACGTGTCTATTGTTGATTGGAGTCCGAATGTAGAGCTACTTCCAGACTCCGGATTGAATAATTCTCAATAGAATGACATATACTAGAAATACGATAGAATTTATGGTGCATTCATTATACAATGTGCTAGATCCTTTGGCATATTCCATAAAATATGCTAAATCCTTTGGCGCATTCATCCCGATCAAATCCGTAAATTCCGCGTGAAAATCACGGGAGGCGTTTCACTGGAGCGCATGCGGACTCGAGGCCATGCAGCAATGCTTTGGCATTTGGTAGTTATACAAACCTCTTAAACCATTCAATGAAGAGCCAACCGAAGCAAGGAGTTTTAAGGCACATCAGGTTAGTATTATTACTTAGTTTGATTAATTGAGTAGGTTAGTATTAGTAGTTAATTTGGTTAATTGAGTGAATAATTTTGTGATATTCACATATATTATTTGTTCTATAATTTGTAATGTTAATTTTATTTCATTTTTTAGTTGTTCCCATAAGCTCTTATTTCTGATTAAGCGTCTGAGATTATATCCTGTTGCACTTGTAAATTATAGGAATTTTTGTTAATATTACTCAAATATAAAATGTTCTTATGTAATACTAATCACTAGAGAAATTTAAAAATATTATTGGCCATCCTATTACACTTTACATAAAAATAATAAATTTATCATTATTAATAAATCTACAAATGATCTTGTTCTTATTGATAAAACTAAGAAAACTGAGGCATAGTTCTAAAGATGATATGGTTCTTGATGAAAAAAATGGATTTTTTTTTTTGAATCTATGAGAATTAGTGAATAGAACTTGAGTTCATTCATTAACTGAGTATTGTAGAAAATGTTTTTAAGAAAAATATGAAAGTAATTGATTTTTTTTATGTTTTTGTCATTGTCAACTTAAAAATTGGATGCCCCCCCCCCCCCCCCCCCCCCCCCCCCCCCGCCCGATGTAGATTAGCCCTTTATTATTTTTTATGAATAAATCTACCTTTTTCTTCTAAAAAAAATTCACCTTTTGCGGCTGTAAGAATAGATTGCATGAAAAATCCTAAGGACTCGAATCAAGAGGCCCATTTTAGTAACAGATTTTGAAGTATATTATAAATATCATATCAATAAGATAAGATAGTTAAAAGAGTACAAGAAGAGCTTTAAGTAATATGATTGTCCATAAAATTGAAAACATGTAAAATTATCCAACAATTAAGAAGAATAAAACCAAAATAGAATACGTTAAGTACCACGTAAGCCGAAATATAAATCCAATTGAATAAAGAACTAGTTTAGCCTCCTCATTTAATACAAAAGCAATAAGAAACAACATATCCAATGCCAATTTAATTCTAATTGTTATTTGCTCTTTCATTCAATTAAATATATAGATTTTTATAAAATGAAAAAAAAAGAAACAAAATTAATAAGAATAGATTGCTATAATAATAATAATAATTTTCACATATTGTCTCAAATAAGAAATTATGTTAAGTATAAGATCTATCAATAATCATAGGACAAAGTGAAGAGAAACCGTGAATGCTTATCTTACAAATCTATATAAATAATTTGATAAATCAAACCGATATGAATAAATGATCTTCAATTTTAAAAAATAATCAATGTTTATTAAAAAATCTTTCTAGAAAAATGGAAAAAATAGAAATAAAAAATTAATGAGTATTATGATTTCTACAATGAGTTTATGATTTCTAAACACTATCATTGTCAGATCTCAAGTCTTAGATGAGAAAAATAGAGGGTTGCATTAGGTAGTCGACAGCCAGTGTAAAACTTGTTGAATAATAATGACATGAATCCTTTAAGAAATTATGTTAATGCTAGGGCATCCCCTAGAAGCGACACGCTGTATGGCCTGAATACAATGATAAGTGTGCAAGGGCCGTTGCATCGATGCCCGGGTGTAGTGTTAAATAGGCAAGGGTTCCCACATCAAGGATGGATGTGGGCAAAGAAGCTAGTCCATGAAGCTAAAATTAGGATAGGAACTTGGAATATAGGTTCCCTTGTAGAAAAATTAATGGAATTAATATATATTATGATTCATAGGAAGATAAATATTTTGTGCATTCAGGAAACTAAATGAGTTGGAGAGAAGGCTAAGAAAATTAATAATTTAAGATTTAAACTTTGGTATTGGGGTAGGATTTGTACTAAAAATGATGTAGATGTGATTATAGATAAGAGTTTGAAGGATAATATTATAAAAATTAATAGAATTGGAGATAAAATTATAGCTTTAAAGATTATTGTTGATGCTAAGATTGTTAATATTATTAGTGCTTATGCTCCTCAAGTGGGTTTGGATATGGGTTCAAAATTAAAATTTTGAAATGACTTGGAAGAATTAATACAAAAGATACCTCTTGAAGAAAGAGTTTTTATTGGAGGAGATTTAAATGGCCATGTTGTTAGAGAGGTAAATGATTTTAAAAGCATTCATGGTGGCCATAGGTTTGGAACGATAAATGAAGGTGGTAAGACCATATTAAGTTTTTTTTTATCTTATAATTTTTTAACTGCTAATACCTTATTTAAGAAAAGAAATGAGCATCTCATTACTTATAAAAATGGATATAGTATAACACAGATTGATTATTTTCTTATAAAAAAAATTAGATCATTTAGATTACAAAGATTGTAAAGTTATTCCGAGTGAAAATTTATCTATCCAATATCATTTATTAGTTTTGGACTTTAAGATAAAGGGGCAAAAAAAAAATAAAGCAAAATGATATCTAGGATTAGATGGGGCATTTAAAAAAATATTAATAAAAATATTTTTGAGAGTAAGATTTTAGATCTTAAGATTTTGTCTGTGTATGAGGATGCTAATGTTATGTGGGAAAAAATGGCTAGTGATATTAAGAATATTGCAAAAGATATGCTTGGAGTATCAAAAGGAAAAGCTCCTAATAGTAAAAATAGTTTGTGGTGGAATCCAAATGTGCAAGAAAAAATTAAAAATAAGAAGATTTGTTATAAAAATTAGTTTAATTATAAAAATTCTAATAATTGGGAAAGATATAAAGTGGCACGTAATGAATCTAAGAAAATAATATACAATGCAAAGATTTTGGCTTTTAGTGATTTATATAATAGATTAGATACTAAGGAGGGGAAAAGATATATGTATAAGTTAGCCAAACAAAGAGATAGGACTAGTAAGGATTTAGTTCAAGTGAAGTGTATTAAGGATGATAAGATTAGAGAGTCACCTTAGATGGCTTGGTCACATAAAACGGCGGCCTTTCGATGACCCAGTTAGGAAAATAGAGGTATTAGATTTGACTTATGTTAAGAAAGGTAGGGGTTGACCTAAAAAAACTTGGTTAGAAAATATTAGAAATGATCTTTCTTTATTAGATGTAAACGAGAATTTGACTTTAAACCTGACAAAATGGAGAAAATGGATTCATGTAGCCGACCCCACATAGTGGGATAAAGGCTTGATGTTGTTGTTGTTGTATGATTTCTACAAAGATCATGAATTTTTATCTCATCTTATTCCACACATCCATCTTATGGTGCTATTAATCACCAAACAAATTTAAAAATATTAATCACTAGTAAAGGCTTTATTTTTGTCATCCTCCTTTATTAGCATGTCACAATTGATGTTATACTTTGGGGGGGAGCTGCAAATTATGGACGAGTTCACACAAAGTATGTTGGTGGCAGAAATCGGCCACTCCTTGTGGAAGACAACATATCATTGGCAATGTTGAGACTATGAATTATGTGTGCACTAAGGATAAATTCAACAACAAACACTGTTAATCTCACATGTCATTTCCGTGATAATGGTGGGTGCTGTACGACACATGTCACTTATGATGAGGTTAGTGAGTTCATGTTAACAGACGCTAAAACCCATACTGTCGTCATGTATATGGAGGTTGAAGAAATAACACAAACAGATGTTGCGGTCCCATCTAGTCAAGTGTATATTGGAGTTCGTATTATCGCTTTTGATGGTGCTTTATATGGTACATGTTCACATCTTTGTGAACCTATCTATGCCTAAATAAAAATTATTTATCGTAGGCCCACTTTGACGTCCGTTGCATACTCTGACGTCTGTTACATTGCGGGTGAGTGCAAGAGAGTACATGAGAACTGTGGAAGCTGATTTCGTGGCTGCCTAAGTTTGTGCGAGCAACCAACTTTCCTGCAGCAAGAGTCTCCGTCACGACCTAGTGTTAGTCACCGTCCAACTTGGGAGACACCTCATAATAATCAATTTGAAGATATCCACTCCTCCAGGTCATTCATGCAGTACACTTCGCAACATGAAAATAACATGGTGGAAGGTTGCCATATAGTTGAAGATGAAGTAACTGCATATGAAACCATGGATAGTGGTAAAAGTGATTCATCGTATGGTAACCTGGGAGGAGACACCCATGTTTCTATGGTCGAATATAACAATATGGTGATAAATGGTCAAGGATTCATTGATGATCATGCAAGACAAAGCCATGATGGCTTAGAGGCAATGATTGCTAATAATGATTTTATCGAAGCTGTTCGAGCCACTTAACAGTGGGATGGTGATGAATAGTTAGATGCATCAGCCATAAATGTAGTTAGCTCAACAGAAGCTGTTATTCTAATAGAATCGTATGAAGGTCAAATTTTTAATGCAAAGGAAGACCTGTAGACTGCAATTAATGGCTGGTCGATTGTTTAAAATATCCAATATGTCAACTTGACCTCCAACAAGAGTCGACTCATGATCACATGTGCCCAACATGACAATCTACACCACCCGTGCCTTTGGTGCTTACATGCCTCACGAAGTAAGAGATTAGGTGGACTATGAAAAATATCTATATATGGGTTGCAGCACACCTGCACCCACCTCATAATGGCTGTCAGCCATCATAATTGTACCTTGAAGCTTATATGTATGCACATCATCCCAATCATTCACCAATAACTCGACATGAAGCCGAAGGAGATCATCGCTAGAATGGAGTCAAAGTTTGACATCAAGCTTTCGTACATAAAGGCATGGGACGCATGTAGGAAAGCTATCGAAACAACTTTTGGAAGCTATGGAGAATCTTACCAATCTCTTTTCCATTTCATGGAGGCTATACATTTGTCCCTACCAAGGACAATCTATAATATTCAGCTAATAAGTGGTGCACACTTCAAGGGACTATTTTAGGCATTTGGTCTATCTATCTATGGGTGGCCACATTATCGACTAGTGCGTATCAAGGGACCCTCCTTGCTGCTATAGGAATAGATGGAAATGGCGGACTCTTTCCCTTAGCATTTGCAGTCATTGAATCAGAGAATAACAAATCATGGGATTGGTTCCTACATAATCTGTATGATTTGATTCATCCAATCACTGAGCTGACAATCTATGCATAATCTCCACTAAGCATCCAAGCCTTGTAAGGGGATGTACGGAAGTATTTGCCAATGCAATTCACAGTACCTTTATTACTTATGTGAGAACTTTAAAAAGTTTTTGCATCAGTTGGGTATTCCAGATAGTAAGGGCCTTAGCAATAAGATATACTTTGCCAAAAACACATAGGATATAGTGTACTTCAATCGTATGATCAACGACATCAAAACTACTAAACAAGAGGCCTTCAATTGGTTAGTACAATGTGATGTGCCTAAATGGTCCCTATTGTTCGACGAAGGCTGCCAATATGGAATTAGGACAATAAATTCAAAAGAATGTTTTAATGGCGTGCTTAGGCACCCTCATGGGATGCCTATATAAGGCCTGATAATGGCCATCTACTATAACCTCGTGTCGTTATTCCTAAAGCATTATGCGGAAGCTATAAGATGGGTAGAAGAAGGCGAGTCAAACTTCATTCCATGCATGATGATTATGTTATAACAAGCCGAACGTGAAGCACATCGATGTCATGAATTAGTTATGAAAAATAGTAAGGAATTTGAAGTTATCGATATGTCATATTGCGCTCAAAAAGTAGAGATAATTAGTTCAAATGCTTGTAGATACACATACAGCAAACCGCAACTATATCATATACCCTCTATAAATGTCCTTGCAGTGGTCGGGTCAAAGCGGTGGGATCATAATGTGTTTATAACACTCTACTTTACGGTTAACTTCTATAAGGCTATGTACTTTAGATTATTCCATGTTGTTCCCCCCAAGGACCTATGGCCCACCTTCAATGAACAATATAGAATAATCCCTTTGATTGCTCCATCTTTCAGGTGTCATGTTGGTCGACCATAAATAAATAGATTTTGTAATACTATCGATGAGCCCTCATCTTTATCACACAAGGCATATGATTTTTACAAACAAGTCAGTCACAATAGAGCAACATGTCCACATAATCCCTCCTCCTCCATGTTTTATATATAGACTAAAGTTATTTTAGCTATTTCAACTCATTCTATGTGATTACAGTCAATTTACTGCCTACATTGTCAATTTTCTAGTAGTGTATCACCCATGACATTGGTGGAGAGGAAAGATCGATTGTGCAAAGGAGCATATCATCGCTAGGACCATCGCATAAGGCTCATAATCCAAAATAGGTATAAACTAAACTTACTTATTTGTAACTTCAACTTTTTTTGACATGAAACTCATCCTGATGTTATTTGCTCTTTTTTTTCGGAGAAGCTTCTCCCTTAGTTGCTGCAATATATTTATGTATAGTGTGTGAATGGCTAGTTGAGTTCCCCCAGCTGATATATGTTTTAAGGAATATTGGCCAAGATACCCTCCGACATCTACAGTTCATTCATCTAGATCATAATATGATTACAATATTGGTTAAGAGATGGTGTCCCTTGATGAGCACCTTCCACTTCATGATTGGCAAGATGATGTTCACACTTCAGAACGTGTAGGTACTACTTGGTCTCGCAGTTGATGAGCCCATAGTAGTGGGGTCGAATGTAGTTGGTGAAGGACATCGTTGGGCCAGCTAGCCAGATTATTACGATAAGCTTCTTGGTATATATGCAGGCAAGGATACAGTGCACCATGCACCTAAAGATATTGATGACATCGCCACCTTTAGGATGGGTATGACTTAGGTCAAGTCAATGTTCCCACTTCGTTGGCTCCGTTGGACTTTTGATAATGACTCGTATGAAGACTTAACACCTGAGCCATTTCTTCATCATGCAAGGGCTTACATCCTCTTTATGATTGGGTGTTTTTTTTATTCCAGACATATCACAGTCTCATATTTCATTATAGTGGTTACCCATGATTATTAATATGGACATGTTTGGTATGATGTCTATTGGTAGTGCGGTCCTAGCACATCTATAAAGAGAGCTGTGTCATGTGACATGTTGATACACATGTACATCACTTGATGTATTGCTCTACTTCAAGTGTGGTCCTGGGCAAGGTTATACGTTGGAAGACCCATGCTATGAGTTCCCTAGATATATGACTTGGGCAGGTGACCATTAGGATGTAGGTATGGAATTAAAGTTAATTCAATTAATTATACTCATTGATTATTACAAAAGCTTAATTCATGTATATGCATATGGGCAGAAGATCGGATACGTGAGCTTCCATCAGGAAATACGATGATGTATCTCGATGATTTGGAAGTTTATGGATGACTCGGCTTTGACAACACTTTATAATTTTCATAAATTTATGAAATATTTTGTTGAGTTAATATTTTATAACTTATAAAATGATATGTGAGCATGGATCCATATGCGGAAGAAGTTTTGGCCGCTCTACCTCAGCAATGTCATGATTGGAGGAAGATTTGGAGGGCACGTGTATCACTAATTAGCTAAAATCGTGCCAAGTGGAACCTCCCCGACCGCGTGATGGGATAATTTGGGGAGTACAGTTCATTAACATTAAACCAATGGAGCAAGGTCTTAGGAGGATTGAGGGACAAGGAAGAGCATATTTAGATTAGACAGTATAATATCAGGCTTACCTTCAATTATGGGATGAGAGGAGAGCATATGTGGTTTCAATTAGGCACGTACTTACGATGGTATAGATCTTGAGCATCGATTTATCTATTACAGCCTTAGATGGAGCCATGGGAGACTTCCTTCCTAAGATCGTATGGTGAAAGATTAGTGGTACGTACGATTATTTACATTCTACACAATTAGTATAATACTTTTGTTACAAATAAATTATTAAACTTATATCTAACTAATTGTGCATATCTTCTTGGCGAACTACTACATACGTCAACTATCATTCTCGAGCCACTTATTGGGGGACATAGACAAAATGCTAGTTCATTGTAGTTGGCCATTAACCATGTCACAAAACTTTCTACCAGAGTCTAGAGATCAGTTTACATAGACTACACTACTTTTGACACCACTACAGAGGAGAGGACCCAATCCAAGCAACATGCAACGAGTTCTTATAGAGTTCAGGGGGCTAAACAGTCAACCTCAGATGCTCCATCCAGATCGACAGTCAGCTAGCACTATCAAACTGCTAAGAGTGATCCACCTAAACTTTTCATGTACATGCCATCCATCGGTTATGACTGAGTGGCCTAGAACCTTCCACACGACATTGGAGCCCATACGGTGCACATGAAAGTGATGCAGCAGATGTATACTATGGAATGCAGCCTCAACAACCCACTACGTACTCCTTATTTCCCATGGTTATACCTGAGTGCATGTTATCTATTAAGTTGATGTCTTCCCCCTCGCAGCAAGACATACTGTTAATGGGAGGATATCCATCACAGTAATATACACAGCCATCACAATAATACGTACAGGCTCATAAGCAGGGGGAGGAGGCGATTAAGGAGCCATGGCTTCCAAGGCAAAGATGAAAGGCCCCAATTAGATATACTCTAGGGAGTGAGGCTCTTCCACATCATCGATAGATGTGCCATTCTTATGTATTTTTATGATCACATTTATGTAAATATATCAAGGACATATGTTGTAGTTTGAATTAAAGTTGGTATTGAAAATACAGTATTCTTACTTAATTTTGTATGTGTGAAAGTATAATTCATAGTTCAAATGAATTTCCACTAAAATAAAAGCTTTAGTAAGAATGTAAGACTATGTTACAGCTCATATGAAATTATAATAATATAACATTTACTTTAATAAGTATGGTGAATAACACACAACAGAAGCAGACATACATACTACAACATAGATTTCATATCCCGTAAGCAGCATATGCAGACGTGCTTGGATTTGGGTTTGAGTTGGGCAACACTTGAAATGATACTCAAATTCATACTGAAGGTGTTGTCAGTCCTTGGCATTAAAAAAATTCTTGGCTTGCCTTCATGTAATAACTCCTTTATTCAATTATTATAAAATTCTAAAATAAATTCATCCAAGCCAAGATACCAACTTCGATACAAGATCACATACTTAATATCAAGGTTGCTATGGTCAACATTTGACAAAATATCCACCTTCATGATCATGTTGCAACTCATGATATCGCATCTGCAAGAAATGAGGACTAATGGGATAACCATTATCTTCCTTGAACCTCATTTAAACATATTTTCAACTAATCACATTAAGAAAATCTCGTGACCTGTAAAGTTTACCCTCATTACTTCCTTATGCATGTTAGAAAGGCCATCATCCTCATCTTCGAACTAATAATGGGTGCAACACTGAAATGTCTCATTCGTATTCGTCTTTTTCTCTAATGGGCTATCACGAGCCTGTGCTATACATTCATGCATTCTTCTGCTTGCATCATCAAATTTTTATTTATTGGGGATGTCATAAAGGGTTTCCAGACATGGCTAAAATATTTCAAAGGCATAACCTAAAATCTCCACACCTCAATTTCATATATACATACACACCGTAAATAATAGAGGTAAGCCATATCACATCTTTACATGCAGCTTGAAATTATAATATAGCTTGATTGGACCTTATATCTTTATAGGTTATCTGATATGATAGATTATTACCATCTCACCAATTGACAACATAACTTTACAGCTCACCAAATTGTACTGTGCACAGGAAAGTGATGTAGTAGTTATATTACCCAAATCTTCACAACTCGCCCATAATCAAATTCAATATAAAATTTTATCAATCAATTTAATTTAACATATCAATTATAAAGTTGTATTGTCTAAATAATATGTATTATCAAATCAATTTGCAATCTTGTATTGTCATGTTATTGTGACAATAGTAATCAATATGATGATTTAAATTTTTTTCAGCTAACATTAATGAGACCTAACCACATAGCTTTATAAATTGAACATGTGTTGGTTTTATAAATTGACCATGCATTAATTTTCTTTTTCAGTGTCCTGGACGCTCAAGATTGATTGGAAATCTCCACACCTCAATTTCATATATACATACACACCTTAAATAATAGAGGTAAGCCATATCACATCTTTACATGCAGCTTGAAATTATAATATAGCTTGATTGGACCTTATATCTTTATAGGTTATCTGATATGATAGATTATTACCATCTCACCAATTGACAACATAACTTTATAGCTCACCAAATTTTACTGTGCACAGGAAAGTGATGTAGAAGTTATATTACCCAAATCTTCACAGCTCGCCCATAATCAAATTCAATATAAAATTTTATCAATCAATTTAATTTAACATATCAATTATAAAGTTGTATTGTCTAAATAATAGGTATTATCAAATCAATTTGCAATCTTGTATTGTCATGTTATTGTGACAATAGTAATCAATATGATGATTTAAATTTTTTTCAGCTAACATTAATGAGACCTAACCACATAGCTTTATAAATTGAACATGTGTTGGTTTTATAAATTGACCATGCATTAATTTTCTTTTTCAGTGTCCTGGACGCTCAAGATTGATTGGAAATCATCTTCAACTTCTTCTTTCTTCATCTGTAATGGATAAGATTCAAAAAATCCCTATGAAGAAGTTGATTGTGGAGGGTAGCAGTCGATTGAAGGAATATTTGTCACATCCTATTGACGATATCCTAGAGAAGAAGGCGAAATCGAATAAAATTTTTTGATGTTGTATGCATTCCTGGTCAGAGTATGAAGATTACATTTTGTGGCATACGCAGGATGAAGTTATGAAAATTTTCTTCTATAGGGATGGAGCAGATTTGAGTGATGTGGGTTAGAGATTTTTACAAGAAAAGTTTATGGAACGTGATGGTTATTTAGCTCATATGAACATTCTTAAGATCAAAATTTATGAAATTGGACGCAATAAAGAAAATTATATTGAGGTGATTGTTAAAAGGCCAAGAGCTAATGTAAACCATTATATTCTTTACCATAAATGACATCGTGCGCAGGATGTTTAAATTATATGATGCACTGAATGTTGTGACTGGTTATAAGATGAAAGAATTTTTGAATGCAACAGACTGACAATAAATCCAGAAGAAGTTTAAGGACAAAAACAAATACTATCCAACTCAAACCTAACTCCAAGCTCACCTACGCATGGTGATCGACAATGTATAAGGCCTAATTTTAGTGTTGAACTTTTGTTCAATGTTATTAGTTCCCTATAATCCACCTTCGTGTTGATATTTTATTCAGCGAATTATTTTAAAAATAGTTGATTAATTAAATGTGTAATTATTTGCTATTAATTTCTTAATAATTAAAAAAAAGCTCTTCACTTTAAAAAGTAAAGATAATTTTTCCAAGATTTATTTTTTTAGTACTTTTTAAAATCCAAAGAAAAAATATTTAGAAAACAATAAACATTTTACTCATTTAAATGATAAAGTAATATTGAAAAATCAAATGTTGAGAAAAAAGAAAGTAATTTTTTGCCAATTACATAATTAAAAAAAACAAATGTTGAAAACAAATATATTCTTTGCAAGGAAAATTTAATTTACATATTTGATTATTTTTATTTTAACCATAATATATTATTTCTTATACTATTTTTGTATAAATATAATGTAACATTAATTAATTAACCATATATATTATTAAAAATTTTCCCCACATTTAAATTACTTATTACAAAATTATAAAATGAGTAACATATATTTACTTAATATATAATTATTCTTATTAAAAATAATCATATAATTATATATAATCAAATAACCTAAAATATTACATAAACATCTCACACTACACGGCATATTACACAAATATCTCACACTACACAACAGACTATAGGCTGATGATGGCACAAAAATTGAGACATGCGGAACACGTGCGAACGTTTGGCACATTCCATAGAATACTTCAAAGGATCTGGCACTTTCTATACAATGCGCCACAGTATCCGACACATTCTATAACGTGCCATAAATTTTAGCACATTCCAAGCAAACACCAATCTATTGGCATTTTTTGACTATGCTACACACTTTGGCGAATTGGCTCCAACTTTGATTGCTATCTGATTGTGCTCCTCCCACTAAATGTAGCTGCTAATGTGCTCCATCTTAAAAATTTGCCTGTATGATAGTCTTCCACTTATTTTAAAAATTAGAATTTAACTTATTTTAAAAATTCATTTTTATATATACATATATCGATGTTAGGATGAGGAGTAAACAACACAATAACGAAACAAGCAAGAAAGTAAAAGCAGCAAAAAAATAAATGATACCGGGATTTAACAAGGAAAATTCAAAATAGGGAAAAAACTATGGAGCCACACCACACCAAGAAATTCACAATGAAAATGGGGAGAAATAAGTACAGATCTCTTTTCTCTCTTGCTCTCTCCTTGCTTCTCTTCTCACATGCACAGTTCTCCTTGTTTAATAATATAGAAATATAAGAGAAAGCTAAGTAAATAACCCCAAGGGATGCAACCCTTCAAAAAAATGAGAAAGAAAATTGCCAAGGCCATCTCGCAGTGCTACGCTGCTAGTTTGGGGTGCTATGGTGCTCAAGCTCACAGCATTGAGGCATTCCACAGTGCTACAACACCGTATCTTTACCGTTGTGGTGTTCTATTCTCTATCATTTATCATTAAGGTGCTCAAGAACACAGTGCCAGAGCGCTCGGATACATAGTGTTAGGGCTTTGTACAAAAAAATTTCAACCAGGAGGAGTCCCCCCCCCCAATAAGAAAGATAAACTTTGAGGTCCAAGCCAACAAAATAACCCGATTGATCAACACAATCAGATTCCATATATAACAATCTCCCACTTATAATTGATTGAGATCAATCCATCTCCCAATCTGTAACACCGTAGTACATGTAGTGTGGCTCACCCCTACTCTCATCCTTCATGAAGTCCCACTGAAGCTATACATAACTTCAATTTATCAACTGTCACTATCCTAAGTAGCATATCTACAGGATTATCGGTCTTATGTATCTTCTCTAAAGAAAACTAACCATCTTCTAAAAGCGACCTGATAAAATAGTACCAAAGTTGGATGTGCTTCATCCTGGCATGGAATGTAGCATTCTTAGCTTGATGTATAGCACTAATATTGTCACTATGCATCTTCCAATTCCTTTGCCCCTGCCAAGTTCTTTCAAGAAACTTTGCAACCAAATCATCTTCTTATTAGTCTCAGTGATAGCAATATATTTCGCTTCTATGGTTGAGAGCGCAGTAATCTTTTGTAAGTTGGAAAACCAATTGACTACAATAGGTTTCAAAGTGAAGATATAACCTGTTGTGCTCCTCCTCCCATCAAGATCTCCACTAAGATCAAAATCTACACAGCCCTATATATCAATCCCTGCACCACCAAAGCAAAGAACTTTGTTAATTGATCCTCTCAAGTACCTGAGAATCTACTTAACCACCTCCCAATAAAGTTTGCCTGGGTTACTCATAAATCTGCTAACCACTCCCACTGCATATGCTATATCAGATCTCATGAAGACCATAACATACATCAAACTTCCAACTATTGAAGCATATGGAGTTATCCTCATATGCTCATCTTTTGCTTTAGATTTAGGTAATTGTTTCATGGATAGCTGAAAGTGCCTACCCAAGAGAGTGCAAATTGACTTTGCCTCTCTCTTGTTGAATCTCTAAAGCACCTTTTCAACATACTCTGCATGAGACAACTTTGGTATACCTTCACATATATCTCTACTAATTCTCATATCAAGAATTTTCTTTGATAGACCTAGATCTTTAATTTCAAACTCATTTGATTATTGTTCTTCAATACATCTTATCTTCTCTATATCTAAACCGGCAACCAGCATGTCATCCATATATAAAAATAAAATAATATAACATTTATCAAAATATTTAGAAAAATAATAGTGATCTGCTTGGCACTTTGTGTACCCATTATCTGACATAAATATATCAAATCTTTTGTACCACTATCTTGGTGCCTACGTCAGCCCATATAAGCTCCTCCTGAGCCTACACACTAGATTTTCATTACCTATGATAATATATCTCTGAGGTTGCTCCACGTATAACTCTTCATCAAGGTCACCATGAAGAAATATTATCTCTACATCCATCTACTCTAGATATAAATCCTCTACTGTTATCATACTCAATATAACTCTGATTGCAGTCATCTTCACCACTGGAGAAAAAATTTCAGTGAAGTCCACTCATTCCTTCTACTGAAAACCTTTAACTATAAGCCTCTCCTTATATAGCTTGCTATAATCAAGTTCTTCTTTCATTATGTAAACCCACTTATTTTGCAGTGTTATCTTGTCACTTGGTAGCTCTATCAACTCCCAAGTCTGATTCAACTCAAGTGAATGAATCTCATCATCCATATCTTACTCCCACTTCTTTGAATTATCAACTTGAATGGCCTCATCATAGTACTCTGGTTCACCACTATCTGTCAGCAATAGAAAATATAATGAAGGAGAATACCTTTGTACTGGCTTTGAGATTTTAGTGGATCTCCTCATTTCAGTAGCAAGAGTCTGAGATACTCTTTATGCTTCATCATCTTTATCTTCTTGATCATCATCATCCTTAATTTAAATATATTTGGAAGAATCTTCAGAAGTCTTATTTCTATCATTGTACATTTTATTTTCATTAAATTTCACATCATTGCTCCTAATAAATTTCTAATTTTGATAATCCCATAATTTATAACCAAATTTATATGAGTCATATCCAATAAATATATACTTAATAGATTTTGGATCAAACTTACTCCTAGATCCTACATTAATATGAACATAGGAAAAACAACCAAAGGCTTTGAAGTGAGATATGTTTACCTCATTTTCACTCCAATCTTCTTTAGGTAAACCCTTATTCAGAGAAACTGAAGGACCACAATTTATCAAATAAACTACAGTATTCACTGCCTCTGTCCAAAATTTCTTAGGCAGACCAGCATGTATCCTCATGCTCCTGGCACACTAAGTGATAGTTATATTCATACGCTCTGCAACACCATTATGTTATGGTGTTCTTGGAACAGTGAACTCATGTTTGATCCCATTTAAAGCATAATACTCCTTAAACTTCTTATCATGATACTTGTCATCATTATCTAATTTGAGACACTTGAGATTCAAACCTATCTCAATCTCAACCATAGCCTTCCACTTCTTAAAAATATCAAATACATCTGACTTGTGCTTTAAGAAATGCACCCATACCTTTTTATTGTGATCATCAATAAATGTGACAAAATACAAATATCCCCTATAAAAGTAAGTAGAGTAGAACCCCATACATCACTATACACTAACTCCAACTTCTTTGACTTGACCTTTAAACCACTATTTGAAAAACTCATCCTATATTGATTGTCATATATATATATATATATATATATATATATATATATATATATATATATATATATATATATATATTCACAAAAATCTAAACTATAGATTTTAAACCATGAAGCTTTTCTTTAATAAGAAGTGAATGCATACATTTCTTACTCATATGACCAAGTCTTCAATATCAAAGTCCTCCATCAACATCTGAATCTACTACTCCAATAGAATCTAATTTTTTATTAATAACATAAAGGGTGCCTTCAATACTGCCATGAGCTATAACCATAGCCCCTTTTTTCACCTTCCATGAATCTCTTGTGAATGATGTCACATGACCTGAGTTTGCAAGCAAACTCATAGAAATTAAACTCCTCTTTAGACTTAGAACGTGCCTAACATTCGTGACTCCAAATTGACCCATCTAGCATTCTGATATCAACATCTCCTTGTTCAATAATGTTGCAAGGCTTATTATCTCCAACATAAACTTTATCCAAATCACCTTGAGTATAGTTCTTAAATACCTCCTTGTTAAGACTTTCATGAAAAGAAACATCTAGATCTATAACCCAAGATTTAGAATTGTCTGGAGATAAAATCAGATAATCTGACTGATACTCTTCTACATATACATTTGTAGAATAATTTTTATCTTGACCTCCACCACTACGCTTCTTTGGAAATGTACAGTCCTTCTTCAAATGACCCTTCTTTTCATAGCTCCAGCACACAACTTTTGCTCTGTATGAAGTAGACTTTCCTCTCTTAGATTTGGATCTCTCTTTATTTTGATTTCTCTCTAAACCCCTTCCTCTTGCTATAACACTCAAAACAGAATCTAAAGATTCACCGTTTTCCCTCCTGTGAACTTCTTCATTAGGCACAAACCCCACAATGTCTTCAAAGTTCAGCTTTAAACTTCTTGAAGTGTTACTCATAATAGTAACAAGCTCATCCCATCTTTCTGGCAATGAAGATAACAATAGCAATGCTCTCACCTTACCATCAAAATTGATGCCAACTGAACACAATTGACTCATCACAGTGTTCATGTTATTCAGGTGTTCCACCATTTGGGTGTTATCCAACATCTTCATATTGAATAACTTCTTCATCAAGAATACTTTGTTTGAGGCCGATGACTTCTCATACATCTTAGTTAGTGTGCCATGAAATCAACTGTAGTCTTCTCATTTACAATGTTGAATGCAATAGATGAGGAAAGTGAAAGTCGTATCAAACCTAGTGCAGTATGGTCAAGAACCTCCCACTCCTCCATTGTCATAGAATCTAGCTTCTTGGTGATTCCTTCCAACAGCAAGTACAACTTCTTCTAATACAATAAATCTTCAATTTGCATCATCAAGAATGCGAAGTTCGAACCATTGAACTTCTCAATCTTGTACATTGCTTTGTTCGCCATTACTCCCACTCGAACTGAATAAACTCGCTCAGATATCAGTGGTTGGGGATGAAAGGAGTAAACACCATAATGATGAAATAAGCAAGAAAATAAAAGCAGCAAAAAAATAAAGGACACCAAGAATTAATGTGGAAAACCCCAAAATAGGAAAAAAATCACGGTGTCACACCACACTAAGAAATCTACTATAAAAATGGAGAGAAATAAGTACATATCTCTCTTCTTACTTGATCTCTCCTTGCTTCTCTTCTCACATGCACAGTTCTCCTTGTCTAACAATATAGAAATACAAGAGAAAGCCAAGTAAATAGCCCCAAGGGATGCAACCCTATAGAAAAATGAGAAAAAAAATTGTCCAGTTCATCTCGCAGCAATGCGGCGCTCAAATCTCTATCTTGATCCACTACGATACTCAAGCTCACAGTGCTGCGGTGATCCACAGCGCTGCGCTGCCATATCTTCACCGCTGCGGTGCTCCGTTCTCTGTCGTTCAGCGTTGGGGCTCTGGGAACACAGTGCCAAGGTGTTGTACAGGGAAAAAAAATTCAAGCTGAGGGGGAAAAAAACAAGCATGACAAATGTTGAGGCTCGAGGTAATAGTATAACTCGATTGATCAACACAATCAGATTCCATACATAACAATTTATAGGCTGAAAAAATTGATTTTATATACCTTACCATAATAAATTTTATTTAAAAAAATGATAATCTTTATTTCAATTCAAAATGCCCTCATTTTTAACTGCAAATAATTTATTTGAATTCCACACAATCAACATATTATTTGCATTATGCTTGAAATTATGTAATTTCAATCTAATTGATCAAAAAAAGATTGCCAAAGACCACCATGTTTCATCTCCATGTTCTTCGAGTAATTTGAGGGGCACAATCATGTAAAATATTTTAAGCCATAAAATATACTAAAATTTATGTCGCATGTTGACAACTCCTGATAAATAAATAATTTTCAAACACAGCTTAAGAGGATTCCGATTACTACTGTCAAGGAGTGAAATAATCACCTTGAAATTCATAATTCCATGGATATACCAAAAATGAACCGTAGTATCGGTGAATTACAAGTTCTTAGAGTTCTACTTAATCCAAATTCTTTCACCATTGCAGATGCCAAAATTGTCACACCTTCCTCAAGAAATAACAGCAAGTTTCTTACAGGAAAGGGGCCCAAAATCAGTCAAATCAGCAGACTATTTTGTTTCTAGTGAACAGAGGATATTGATTCTATGATCAGCAATCAACTTAGAATTTGCTGGCTCTGCTTTTGGGACTGGGGATCAATGGAGATGGACTTAGTATTTGAGACAGCATTTGGTAATGTGATCAGGAAGATGTGAGGGGAGCTAGGTTTGAATTTGGCCATTGATTAAGATCCATAACAGCTTGCTTTGCAAAGGAATTTATCAAAGAAACTTGATCAGAACAATGTTCATAATCAGCAAGAGGAGTGATTGCTTGGAAATGTTCCCCTCTTGAAAGAGTGGTGAAGAACAGTTAGTGGGTCTTTATTTTCTTCTTTTAACAACTATTGTGTCAGCTCATCACATGTGTACAAATCCTGCGACTGTGTTAAAGTTGTTAAAAACGCCTGATGCCTGCTTGATACACCGTGAGAATCTTATCTTCCTTGTGTCTGGTTCTCCCTTCCAACCTAAGTGACTTGATGCCCCTCTCATGCCTAAAGCTCAGCTAGAAAGAAATAAAAAGAAAAAAAAAATCTACCCACTGCCAGTAATAGCCATTACAAGTAAGCCAATAAACAAACTTCTAAACAAGTCCAAATCTCAAAAGCAATCAAAAGAAGTTTGTCTACCATTTTCCTGTAATTGGAAACCATCACAAAAAGTTTTAAAAATGGATGCCCAAAAGCTTGGGAGCTTTCTTCTGTTGACCCCCTGTGAGTCTGCAAAACTGTAAATGATAACTCCTAGAAAGAAAGCAGAAGGCAGGCAAAATGGAAAATGAGAAAACTTTCTTCTTTCTGTCTTTTTCTTTCTTACTTTGTCTGCAAGGTGCCAAAGAAAGGAGAGCACGGGAGCATTAATCTACTTTTATTTCTTTCTGCTCGTAAGCAACCATGTAAATGCTTTGTGAGAATAAAGAAGAAACGGTACTATAGTGGGAGGCAAGTAGGAATTGGGAGTGCAGAAAAAGATATGGGCCATACGGCACATGTGGGTGTCAAAAGCTTGCTGCTTTTATCGGTTTTTGTGATTAGAAAATAGCTGTGTTTAGTGAAAAGAGGAGCTTGATTTTTCCAATCCGTGTGTTTGACTGTTTGTATTCTTTCAAATTTTTTCCCACAATCTTCTCCTTTAATCATGGAGGGCTTCATAACATTTATTTATTTTAGGTTTTTTAAACAAATTTTTTGAAGAAAAATAAAATTTTCAAATAGAAATTTAAGAAGATATATTATTGTATGTGGTGACAATATTATCTACCATGGTAAAAATTATGTTAGTGATATGTCTTATTCTGTGAATTGTTAAGAGACAAACCTCAAATCAATAGCTTTTTATTATATTCTTCTTTTATTTTCTTTTCTTTCTTATTGTTATTGAAGTAAAAAAAATTTTCTGTTGATGTAAGTGAATTAATTTTAAGTGTGGTTTAAAGTTTCTTACCAACCTATTATGTATGATTATGTTTACTATGCTAGCTCATATGTTCCACTTTACATTATTATCAGATTTACAGGAGCAATGAGTGTGTTGACGATGTGAAATTTCTACTAATAAAAGCCTTTATTTTTTGTAATTTTATTGGAATAACTTGTTTGTATTTTAATAATGGTGAATCTTGGTGACAACAAATATAATGAAGGATTCTTCAAATCTTCTTATTCATGTATTTCAAGATAACGTGCGGTCAGCCTAAAAGAAATATCAAGAGAGATGTTGATGGCATCCCTTAGTTTTATCTCCAAATCGAATAATATATCTTAGAGATCAACACATTCTAATGTGATTAATTAGAGATGAGCCAAAGATGCTTAATGGTAACAAAGTCGTGTTGGGAGAAATGAGTTTTTGAAATGTACTAAGGAGCAAATGGGCTTAGAAGGCCAATAAATATGACGATAATATTGATCTTAAATATCAATACAATTAGATGTAAGAACCTCTTCCTCTTTTGGTATCCACTGGGACTTGCTAATGATCCAAACTAGCATTATAAGCATTGTTGGACAAACAATCAAAACGGGCTACTTTTGAAATTGCAAGTTGAAATTATGATGCTAAAAAAGGTGCCCTAAGTGAATTAATTTTAAGTGTGGTTTAAAGTTTCTTACCAACCTATTATATATGATTATGTTTACTATGCTAGCTCATATGTTCCACTTTACATTATTATTGGATTTGTAGGTGCAATGAGTATGTTAAAGATGTGAAATTTCTACTTATAAAAGCCTTTATTTTTTGTAATTTTATTGATATAACTTGTTTGTATTTTAATAATGGTGAATCGTGGTGACAACAAATGTAATGAAGAATTCAACCCTTCATATTCATGTATTTCATGATAACGTGTGGTCAGCCTAAAAGAAATATCAAGAGAGGTGTTAAGGGCATCCCTTATTTTTATCTCCAAATCGAATAATGAATAATATATATTAGAGATCAACACATACTAATGTGATTAATTAAAGATGAGCCAATGATGCTTAACGGTACCAAAGTCGTGTTGGGAGAAATGCGTTTTCGAATATAATAAGTAGCAAATGGGCTTAGAAGGTCAATAAATGTGACGATAATATTGATCTTAAATATCAATACAATTAGATGTAAGAACTTCTTCCTCTTTTGGCATCCACTAGGACTTGCTAAATATCCAAACTAGCATTATAAGCATTGTTGGACAAACAATCAAGACGAGTTACTTTTGAAATTGCAAGTTGAAATTATGATGGTAAAAAAAAGTGCCCTATGGTGAATTTTCTAATGATTTTGGATGGAGATTATTACACCAAAAATTTATTATGACAACATGCCACCTAGTTTGGTTATAAAACATTTATATGAGGTACAACTGTATCTTGCACAAAAAGGTGGGGTTCAAAAAAGTTCTAATATTCACTTAAAAAAATATTATAATTAGGTATGATATCAAGAATGAAGTATTACAAATGACCATATCTTAGTGAAACTATTATGATGAATTGATATTGGTTTGGCTTCAAAATAGCAAGATGAATTTTTTAATAAAAGTTGATTGGCAAGAGGTGAAACATCAATTCTAGTATGTAAGCTTAACATTAAATTTTCCTTCAATTCTAGCTATAATCTCCTTTGAGTTTAAATTAATAAGTTGGGTAATGCTCAAGAGTGTAAAAGAACATATCAATTTTGAATTTAATTTTCAATATTCAACCAACATAATAAGATGTGTGCAAGTGTGTGGGGGTGGTTAGGTTTGATATTTTTCAAGAACAACCAAGCATCTCATCAGCCATAGAAAATGTCATAAAAGGTGGTCACGTTGCTCACAATCAATACTTAAAATGAGTTAATAAATTGTCTTATACTCAGCATTATTGATAATTGATCATCTATTTAACGTACATTATGGCTCCAACTTCCCTAAGAAAAATATATTGTTAAGCAACTCTTATAAATATATCTCTTTTGAAATGACAATATGTACTCAGGAAGATCATAAAAAATTGTGTTTTGGTTCACCTCTTCTAACATTTCACCAAAAGGAACATAATTATTCTTGGATATAATCTCCTTGATTGTGTGGGATTTAGCAAAAGCATGTTTGTGAACTAAATCATGACATGTGAGCCTGTTGTTGTCTATATCCCAATAAGATTAATTTAGAATCTAACACTCCTTGAAACATTGATGTTGTGATGGCATCGGGCGTCAATGTTGCGATAGCATCGGGCATTGTTGTGAAACCCTAGCTGTGATGTGCCTGAGAGAAATGAAAATGGTATGTTTGGAGAATAGGGTATTGAGTGCGAGCAATTAATTTGGGGCTATTGGGAGAATATAAGAAATTTAGTTTTTAATTTTAATAAATAAAAAAAATTTAAATATAAAAAATTATAATAAAAAATAATAAAATTTTGTCAATTTTATTTTTAATATTTTTTTAATCATACGCATCTTTACACGTGTCTGATACATATCGAAGGCGTATCGGATGTATGTCATGTTCAATACATGACAGAAACAGCATATCTCATTGAGGATAAGTGTCCTTGAATTATAGCTCTAATCTAAAGGAGAAGAAGCCTACAAATGAACATAGAAGAGTCAAGGCGATAATTGCAACATTGAAGTATTACCTTCAAACTAATTAATTTGCAAGTTATATTTCTATTTTTTAATGTAAGCACTCTTTTGACATCATTTCATATTTCGTCCCCTGGCAGATTGTTTCTCTTAAGGACAAACCCGTTGCAATTGTTTTCTCACATCTCTGAAATGCCCCAGCTTGGCATTGCTATGAAAAATTACTACTATTTAGTTACTACACGTTCTTTAGATTACATATGGAGGGAAAGTAATGCAAGGTGCTTTGGTGACACTATTGATAGCTCTTCGACCACTTGCACCAACACAAAAAAAGTTATACAGCAAAAATTCTCATCTTGGAGGAATTTCAATATTATCAAGCAATTGATTCCTTGAATCTTATTCGTGCTAGTTTTTAGCTTGGTATTCTCTACTGACTCGTACTTCCTTTACTAGATGCATGATTCTTTTGTATTACATGAGGGTTTATTTTGGTTTTCTTTTACTGAGGAGCCTTCCCCTCTTTGTTGGATTGGTAGTATTTCTGTTCAAATGATTCTAGATGCCTTGATTACTCAAGTTGTTACTCATATTTGAGGCTCATGTTCTCATGACCCGGGACCTATATTGAAAGAATTTCTTTTCTATTTTATTTTTTATTATCTTGTCAATTCATTCTATTCATTTATCATCCAAATCAATTTGACTCCAAAGCTGAATAATTGCATCAGAGAAAATAAATAATAGCGAAAACTATAATTCACATTGCTATAGCTCATAATTGCATCCTACATCTAGAGTCCAAAATAAAATATGTAATAGCCACACTGTCTACAAAAGAATACATAAACTAAAGAGTTGAAATAAAAACTACATGACCATCAACACATACATAACCTCAAGCTGTAGGCTCCTTACCTGAAATTATTTAGACCACATAATGAGAGTGAAAGACCAGCAAATAATAAAAATCTTACAACTAAAATCAATGCAATATAAAAGAAAATAATATGTTATAAAATATATAAAGAAATCTATGCATCAACATCTATACCGATAATATGTACCAATTACAAAGTTTATAATGCATCATATCTCAGTCTATTATATCATCAATAATGACATCAATAATAGTGATCCATATCGATAACAGTAATTAGTATCAGTGTCAATCATAATATCAGTAACTGTAAATAGTCTCAACAACAATAACTATTTCGATAGTAAACAGCACCAATATAGTGTCAATATCAATAAAAAGTATCACATAAGGTTATCATTTCATATATCTAATATTAATCAAAATAATATCAGTCAGATCAGTATCAGTGCAGTACAATACATTTTTTAATGCACATTAATCGCATTTTAAGTCATTTCAGCCCAAATCCCATTCCAATATTATTATATCCAATCACAATAAACTATCCTCCAACCCATTTTCAATATAACATTTCCTACTCCTCTCATAGAAATATTAATATACACAAATTTAACTTATAAAACTATAATAAAATAATATCATATTATTCAGAATGATCAAATCTATAATATATAAAAAATTATACGATAAAAGCTTACAAAATTAGAAGATAATGCATTTTTAGTAGATTCCGGAGAGATAAATTCATAGAAATTAAAAGCATCAAAAATAAAAATAAGAGATTTGTCACTTACGACGAGTAGAATAATTTTCTTAATAAAAAAGATGGATAAAAATGACCAGAAATGAGCTTTATCTTTCATTCTCTCTCTTCTTGCTCTCCCTTCTCTCCCTCTTCTTCTCTTAATTCTTCCTAGCCAAGCATACAAAGAAAGAGAGGCGGTGGGGTGATAGAAGGGATAGTGGCCTAGCGCCGCAGCGCTTATACCTAACACCACAGAGCTGCACGTCAAATCTAGAATTATTGTAGAATAGAGGCTTCAATGCCACAACGACCATTTTAGGAGCCACTGCACTCCAGAGTCAAGCGCCTCAGCGCTCAAAGGTGCAACGCTATTGCACTGTAGTTTAAATATGAATTCAAATGTTTTAACAGATTTCATATTTTTTGGTTATTACAATCTACCCACCTTTAAAAAATATCATTGACGATATTTCTATATTAGTCAATCAAAGAGAGAGAGAGAGCATACTAAAATAAAATTACCAAATCTAATTGATTCAAAAATTAGTATTCAAAATCTCTATAAAAGTCACATCAAATTAGGTCAAAATGAAGTAAAATACATACTGAATCTTTGAAGGATTAACTCATATAAAATAACATAAAATCATAACAGTCATATTATCATTTACTTTAGAAGTCTCTTTCACTTATTTCAACAATCTACTTTCAATCTGTATATCCTAATCCATGTCCAGGCAATAGGCATATTACAACCCAAAATTTAATTTGAAAGAATTATTATTTTACCTTTTAATTTACACAATCATAGTTACCTAATTTTTTTATCAATAAAAATACCAATGAAAATAAAATTATCAATCAAAATATTCATATATACATATGATTCTTTCCCAAAAATTATGTGCACTACTCAGGATTTATATGATTATAACATATCTATCTTATCCTTAGTACAAAAGAATAGCTACTAATAGAAAGAAACAAGCTAACACTAAACCTAAAGAATTCTGCTCAGTCTCACACTCCCGATCTTCTGCCCCTGGCTTAAAAAATATTTAAATCATATATAATGGGCTAAAAATTCCAACAGGTCACTAAAACCTATAATTGAACTCAAAGCATGATAAAGGAGTAAAATGTATGTCAATCAAATCATAACAGTAACATTCATATGACTATTGAATCAATGCAAAAATAGTAAAACTTGCATGCAATACCAACAAATTCTGCAAAGCAAAAAAATAGTATGGTACGAAAGCTAGTAAAATAATATAATGAGAAAACTAGTAAACCAATATGGGTGTCAAATCAATAAAGCAGTCATTGTATTAGTATTATCAATCAGTTAAGCAATCATATAAAGTAATAAAACTAAAGCATCGATAATGACTATTGAAATTATATCAATACAATAAAATTATATAAAAGTGTATAATACTATCTAGGTATTCTATATCAGTATCAAATTGGTATGTTACGTGATCAGTATAATGAATTAGTAGTATTAAATAATATCAGTATTTATATCGATAACTGATAAGTGTAAATAATATTATATTTTATATATTAAATTACTAGTGAAACCATTTTATTTTAGTTGTGTTTATGCAGAAAAATGCAGAAAATGTGCAAAAATTTTAAGTAAGATACAGCGCCGTAGCATTGGACACTACACTGCCACGGTGCCATCATTAATACCACCGAAGTGCCCAATATAGACATGGAGGCTCCAAGTCTCTATTTAATAGCACTGCAGCATCGGAGGAGTTGGCACTGCAAAGCCCAGTCTCTGACTACACAACGCCAATTTCCAGTGCCGCTAAGCAAAGGGGAGTACCATATGGATATCACAGAGCTCAACCTTTCGCAGCGCCATAACACTACAGTTGTAACCATTCAAGACATGATATGTCAGTGAAGCAACATGTTTATTCACTAAATAATGGGTCCACATCAACAAGCGTCGCAGCGGAGAAAATCCTTCAGCACTGCGGCATTAGTTTATTTTATGGGTGCTGCAGTAAAAGTGTCTCGAGCACCCCGGTGCCAAAATTTTTTTTATGTATTTTTCTATAAATAATTCATTTGTAATGTTAGTAAGAGAGTTCAGTTACTTAGTTAATTTCAGTCTTCATAATGCTTCTCTATAATTTTCTTAAGAGTGACAACTAAGAAAATTCAGGGAGCACTAGATCCACTTCATAAGAGTATTTGGTCAATATTTGTGGAATCAATTATGTAAGTTCAAGGAGTATAGAGGAGATCATTGAACCCATACAGTGATATCTTTTTATTCTATACTTTCTTTCTTTTGTGCAATTAATGAAAATGAGTTTGCTTCACTTGTTCTTCATATTTGGCTAAATTTTTTGAGTTCAATGAGTTTTGAATTGATGGTGTAAATGACACAGTACTTGATATATACCAAATTTATAGAGATGAATTATGATGAGGGAGTTTTAATAATACATACTTTAGTTACTCTTCTAAAATTTTCATAAGGAGACAGACTATGGGAGTTTAAAATGGTATTAAGGCTGTAAGGGTTTAATATGTCCTTTATCTTCATGCTTGACTAAGCGGTTAGTGATGCATATGCTCTGAATAGCATCAATATAAAAGAGAATCATCAAGAAATATATTGTATTTATATTCCATCAATCCAAAATATTTTATCCAAATAGTTTTTCATTTAAATTTTTTATTAATTTTAAATTAAGTGATTGAATCTCCACCAAAACTTATTTTTATTGAGTAGGATAATTATTATAATTATAATATACAGTTCTAGTATTTACAAGTAAACTTTCTTCCTCATATGATTGATACTCTACTCTATCACTATATTACTTGATTCGGCCTATATACTTACATATATTAAGTGTGATTTTTATAATTTTTATATCAAAGAAATTTTAGATTTTGTTTAGGGATTCATAAAACCCTAAATCATTTTTATAATTCTTTAGGTTACTTCATCACCCCCATTAGTAACAATAATAGTTTAGTGGCAGGAGCAATAAAATAATATAGTAATAATAAATCTATACAGTGACAGTAAATTAATATAGTATCAGTAAATCTATATAGTAATAATGAATCTGTAAAATACATTTCAATAGTCACATTAAACAAGTAAGAAGTCCTATTTAAAGCAGTATTTTTTCAGTATCGTATCAGTATCAATAAACTGTTAGCTCAATAAACAGAGTTGTCACGCTTTACCCTTCGGTATAGTAACAATCTCCTTATACTCCCAATCAGTGTATTATGTGAATCAATCTAGGATAACACCAAATCACATATTTAAAATAAAGTTCATCAGCCTATCATTCTATAATTCTATACTTGTCAATCAGTCTCAAACCAACGTTAGTTAATAACCAGTCTTTACTTATTTTTTCTCACATATATTATTACCATAGTATTATAATAGTTATAATAATTAGATATTACTTAACCACATATTCATACTTATTTTGAATGAATTGTAGTGAATAAAGTATAATTAGGCTTAATTTAGAAAGCACTAAAATTTTAACGACAAGCAACAGAAAATCCTGCTGAGCAAAAATTCATATTGTTAAAAGTTTACCAAATTACTAGAGATCGTATATAACAATATTTTGAAGCTTTAATTGAACTAAAATGCTATTTTTAAAAGTTAAAATAAATTTTTGAATTGAAAAAAATCATTACTTTTTCAAAATCATCTGTCAAAAAATCTCAAATAAATACTCAAAATAATTATAGCCTTAATCTTTATAATATATAAAAAGTTATACAGTAAAAATTTTATATATACAAAATTATCCTTATTTTTTTTATAATAGAAATATAAATTTGCTCGACTCATTGGAATGATTAAATTATTACCAGAGCTATAAAAAAATTATTATAAGTAGGGTAGATTTGGTAGATTAAGTTGTATTATTTTGCATATATAATTGATTGTATGTATGAATTATTCATATCAGATAGAATCATACAAAAGTAAACAACTGCAATGGATCTGCTAGAGCAAGAAGTATATTGTGAAACCTCTCAAGTAAAAGAAGTTAAACTCTTAACATCAATGTGCTTTTTGGTGTAATGATTAGAATTTTATTTAAGAAACTATATAATTAAGTATTCTCATCCCAAAGAAATCCTGAGATGGGTGATCCCCTGGGAAGTTACACCAACAGGATAAAATCATGAGATTCTTACGCTAAAGTAGACAATATCTCAATAATTAAGAGTTTAGGTTATTACAAATGGTATTAAAGCAATACATTAGTTGGAAGATGTGAACTGTGTCATACAAGTCAATGCTACGACATGGGAGCCACCGCTTAAACCTTATATGGGATAAAGCGCTACATGGTGGGAGTCACCACTTGAACTTGTAGGAGCCATCTCTAGAATTTTATGTGCCTGATAGATGATAATGGGATAAAGATACTGACGGTGATGTCAATTACTTATGTGGGGGAGATTACGAAACCCCTTAAGTAAAAGAAGCTAAACTCTTAAACATCAAAGTACCTTTTGATGTAATAATTATAATTTTATTTAAAAAAACTCCAAAGTTAAGCATGCTCACCCTAGTGAAATCTTGGGATGGGTGACCTCTTGGGAAGTTAGACCAACAAGATAAAACCGTGAGGCCTTTAAGTCAAAGGAATAACATCTTGATAGTTAAGAGTTTGGATTATTATAAGGCATTCTGCCATTCGGTGCCCATAATCACTGCACCTAAAATATTATCTCGTCACCCTATAGTAAGGTCCTACATGTCTCCTCCCACATAAAATACATTGTAGAGTTGTAGGTGGTATAATATTCTTGCATGTTCTTTTCTTATTACTCTCTCCGATCCTCTTATAGTTTTTCCCAATCTATTTTGACAACTTATCACTCACCATTTAAGTGATCATATCAATAAATCATACTATATATTTTAGATGTCACTGAAAAAGCTTTACTATCAAATTTAAATTTCTTTTCTTTTGAGTATATTTACCTTATCAATAAACACATCTTAGATACAAATGTTTCAGACTAATTAAACAAAAAAATAAAACTATAAACACATTCAATCAAAAACTAACGTAATTAATAATATTGCTCTGGTCACAATCAAATTCTTTGACTAAATATTGCTCTGATACCACTTTGTCATGACCTGAGATTTATAATGAAAATTTTTCTTTTTATTTTATTTTTTATTTTTTATTATCTTGTCAATTCATTATATTATTTATCATCCAGATCAATTTGACTCCAAAGCTGAGTAAGTGCATCAAAGTAAATAAATAACAGGAAAAAATATAATTCACATTACTATAGGCTATAATTATTTCATACATTTAGAGTTCAAAATAATATATACAATAGCCACACTAGCTATGAAAGAATACATAAATCAAAGAGTTGAAATAAAAATTATTCTAGCATCGCTACATACATAACCTTAAGCTATAGGCTTCTTACCTGAAATCACTTAAACTACATAATGAACATGAAAGCCCAACAAGTAACCAAAATCTTATAACTGAAATTAATATAATATAAAAGAAAATAATATGTTATAAATTATATAATAAAATATATGTATCAATTTTTGTATCAGTTATTTGTACCAATTACAAAGTTTATTACACATCACATCTCAGTCTATTATGTCATCAATAATGGTATTAGTATTGGTGATATGTTTTAGTAATAGTAATCAGTATCAGTGTTAGTCATAATATCAGCAACAATACATAGTCTCTGTAATAGTAACTGTATTGATAGTAAATAATATCAGTATAGTGTCAGTATCAGTAATCCTATCAGTAATAAGTAATCAGAAATAATAATCAGTGTCAGTACAATAAATAATATCAGTATCAGTAATAGTATCATTAATCAATAATAATGGTAAGTATCAATATAGTGTAAGCTATAGTATCAATAAGGGTAATGAGTAATCGATTAGTAATTAACATTAATAATCAGAAATTAGTATCAGTGTCATTCACAATATCAGTAACATTATTCTATCAAATATTCAGATGAGGATATTTTGAGGGTATTTTGCTACTGCACTTATAGCTCTCAATCAATATCCCCTTATAACTCTCAATCAGCATACTCCTTATAACACTCCTTGAATCATATGAATCAGTTGCCCTAACTCTTTATAACTCTCAATTAGTATCCAGCTATTTATAACTCTCATCCACTGAATCCTGTCAGTGGACCGCGTGGATTTTGAGGATATTATATAAGATTATCATGTCATATATCTAATATTAATTAGATTAGTATAAGTTGGATCAGTATCAATTCAATATAATACATCCTTTTAATGCACATTAATCACATTTCTATCATTTAAGCCCAAATCCCATTCCAGTATTATCATATCAAATTATAGTACACTACCTTCCAACCCACTTTTAGTATACCTTTTCCTACTCCTCTCACACAAATATTCATATACATAAATTTAACTGATAAAAATATAATAAAATTATATTATTTGTTCAAAATGATCAAATCTATAATATATCAAAAGTTATACGATGAAAGCTTACAAAATTAAAAAAATGCATTTTTGATAGAATTAGGAGAGATAAATTCATAGAAATCAAAATCATAGAAAAAGAAGTTAAGAGATTAGGCATGGATATTTAGAATTGTGTGTGTGTGTGTGTGTGTGTGTGTGTATTAGTGGCCTTATATCACAACACTCAGACCCAACGTTGCTGCACTGCATGTCAAATCTATAATTACTATAGAACAGAGGCTTCAATGCTGCAACAGCCATTCGGGGTGTCACTACCCTCCAGACCCTAGTTCCTTGGCACACAATGGTATTATGCCACTGCATTGTAATTCAAAAAGGAATATTAATTTTTTAACTCATTTTATATTTTTTAGTTATTATAATCTATCCACCTTAAAAAATGTCATTCTCGACAATTCTTTATATTAGTCAATCAGAGAGAGAGATAGAATACTCAAATAAAATTATCAAATCCAATCAATTTAAAAATCACTATTCAAAATCTGTGACAAAAAATCACATCAAATTAGCTCAAAAGGAAGCAAAATATATATTGAATCGTTAGAAGCTTAACTTATATAAGATAACACAAAATTATACCAGTCATATCATCAGGTACTTCAAAATCCTCTTTCACTTATTCCAACAATCTACTTTCAATTTTAGCATATCTCAATCTATGTCCAGGTAATGGGCATTTTGTCATTTGGTGCCCATAATCACATCACCTAAAATATTGTCCTACCACCTTATAGCATGGTCCTACATGTCTCCTCCCACACCAAATACATTGCAGAGTAGTAAGGGGTCTGATAATCTTGCTTGTTCTTTTCTTACTACTCTCTCTAATCCTCTTATAGTTCTGTACAGTCTATTTTGACATCTTATCACTCACCATTTGAATGATTATATCAGCAAATCGTATAATATTTTTCAGATGTCATTGAAAAAGCTTCAGTATTATATTCAGATTTCTTTCTTTTTAAGTATATTTGCCTAATCAATAAATACATCTTAGATACAAATCTTTCAAACCAATTAAATAAAACAAAATAAATTTATACGCCCATTCAATCACTAACTAATAAATTAATAATGTAGCTCTAGTCACAATCAAATTCTTTCACTAACCATTGCTTCGATACCACTTTATCACAACACGAGATCTATAGTGAAAGAATTTATTTTCTATTACATTTTTTATTCTTTATTATCTCATTCTACTCATCTATTATCCAAATCAATTTAACTCCAAAGATGAATAATTATATCAAAGGAAATAAATAACAACAGAAATGTAATTGACATTATTGTTGCACATAATTACATCCTACATTGAGAGTCTAATATAATTTATATAATAGCTACACTTGCTACAAAAGAATATATCAACCAAAGAGTTGAAATAAAAATGACACTAGCATTATTGAATACATAAACTCAAGCTACAAGCTCTTTACGTGAAATCATTTAAACCATGTAATGAGCATGAAAGCCCAATAAGTAATTAAAATCTTATAACTAAAATTAATACAATATAAAAGAAAAAATATACTGTAAATCATATAAAGAAATTTATGCATCAATATCTATGCTGGTTATTTATACCAATTGTATAATTTATATCACATCAAATCTCAATCTATTATATCATCAGTAATGATATTAGTATTAGTAATGGTATTAGTAACGATAATCAATATTAGTAACAATAAATAGTCTTAATAACAGCAACTGTATTGATAGTAAACAACATTAGGACAATGTCAATATCAGTAATGATATCAAAAATAAGTAATCAGAAATAGCGATCAGTGTCAGTATAATAACCAGTATTAGTAATAGTGTCACTAATCCATAACAATGGACTGTATTATTACAGTGTAAGCTATATTATCAGTAATGATAATGAGTAATTGATTAATAATCAGTATCAATAATCAGTAATTAATATTAGGAATCAGTATCGTGTTAATCACAATATCAGTTATTAGTATTATAACTCCTCTTGAATCACATAAATCAATCACCCCGACTCTTTATAACTCTCAATCAATCTCCAACTCCTTATGACTCCCATCCATCGACTCATGTCAGTGGACCACATAGATCATGAGGATATCATATAAGATTATCATTTCATATATATGATATTAATCAAATCAGTATTAGTACATTACAGTACATCCTTTCAATACACATTAATCACATGTCAATCATTTCAGCCTAAATCTCATTCAAGTATTATCATATCAAATCACAGTACACTACCTTCCAACCTATTTTTAGTATTTTTTACTCCTCATAAAGAAACATTCATATACATAAATTTATCTGATCAAATTATAATAAAATTATATCATATTATTCAGAATGATAAAATCTATAACATATTAAAAGTTATATGGTAAAAACTTATAAAATTAGAAGATAATATATTTTTGATAGATTTAGGAGAGTTAAATTCATAAAAATTAAAATAATCAAAAATAGAACTTAGAGATTTACTACTTATGACGAGTAAAATAATTTTTCATGATAAGAAGGGTGGACAAAAAGGATAGAAATTAGCTTTCTCTCACCTCCTTTCTCTTCTTTCTCTCCCTTCTCTCCCTCTTCTTCTTCTTATTCTTCCCGGCCAAGAATGAGAAGTGAGGGAGGCGGTAGGGTGATAGCATGTATATTTTGAATAATAATAATAATAATAATAATAATAATAATAATATTTTAGTGGTATAGCACCACAGCGCTGCATTCGAATCTAGAATTATTATAGAATAAAGGTCTCAACACTACAGCGGTCATTTTGGGCACCATTGTGCTCTAGGCCCTAGGCCTCGACGCACAAAGGTGTAGCGCCACTGCGTTGTAGTTCAAACAGGAATCTAAAATTTTTTAACACATTTCATATTTCTGGATTATTACATGGATTAGCCTATATTTTGATCCAGTTAAATAAATATTTTTCAAGAGTTATTATAAGTCCAAATCACAAATCATCTTCACCATAACATAGATAAATCAAAATTTTCTCTTTGTTGCACTGTAATTCAAACAGAAATTCATATTCTCTTTATTTTTTATTATTTTTAGAAATTTGAATTATTATAATCTACCCACTTAAAAAAATATTATCTCGAGACTTCCCTTAAGGATTCAGGCATAAAAATCAATACAAAATAATTCATACGATAAAAACTCAAATCAAATCTAAAATCAAATCACGAATTAAAACTCATCGAACTTAATCAATTCCTATCATTCACTTATACAGTTCACTCACCACATATCTTTCACTTATATAATCAATTATGGATGCAAAATAATACACGTTTATCTACCCAATCTATCCAACTCACAATTAATTTCCTATAACTCTGATAATAATTCAATCAATTCTTTTAATAACAATGTTGTGATATCAATTGTAATGCCCTAGAATCTAATTTGGAAGAATTCTGTCTTTCAATAATAATAGTATCAGTATAACATGATTAGTAAAACGGGTGGTAGTAATAATAATGCAATATAGTAATAATCAATATGTACAATGACAGCAAATCAATACATTATCAGTAAAATCATATAGTAATAATAAATCTATAACATGTATTTCAGTGGTCACACTTAAAGAAGTAAGAAGTCCTAGCTATCATTGTGCTTTTCAGTAGCTGGTACTCAATAATCAGTAGTCATTGGCTCAGTAAATAGAGTCATCACTCTTTATTCGTTGATATAGTAATAACTCATTATAACTCTCAATCATTGTATCATTGTATCATGTGAATTAGCAGAGGATAACACCTAAACATAGTATTTAAAAGAAAACCTATCGGTCCACCATCATGTATAGGTCAATCAATCTTCAACCAACAGATCAACCAGTCTTTACTTGCTATTTATACACATTATAATAAAACCAATAGTAACCAGCTATTACTTAATCACATATATATTTTTATTCTCAATGCTTGTATTAATAATATGCTTAAATAAAATATCTAATTTCTATACAATGTAAATCATACAAAATTTAATAACTTATATTTTGCATGGTGAAATTCATAAATGTTGCAGTCCAAATATTGAGGTTAATTAATACGGTAACTTATAAAAAGTTGTGCAGTAAAGTTCAATAAATTTGAAGAAAATAGTTCTGGGAAGAATCAAATAGTCAAAATTGAAATATTTGAAAACAGAGATAGAATTAAAGTCACCTATCTCGATCTGAATAATTTTCGTAAAGCGGCAAAACGATCTAAAGACCAAAAATCTAAATTTATCTTTCTCTCCACTATGGTGCAATTCAAATAGAAATTCAGAATTTTTTTTTCAAAAAGTTGGATTATTATAAGGGTGATGGTGTCATAGAGGGCATCAATGTTGTAAATGACAAAGTTGAACATATTGGGAGATAAAATAGCTGAGTTGGGAATATAGGAGTCAAATGAGTTGGATTAAGAAAAAATTAAATGTTAAAAATACATCAAAGTAAATATTAAAATATAAAAAGTGTAAAAAAATATTATTTTGAAAATTTTTTGTAACAAATTTAAAATTAATCCCTAGTAAGAATTTTTTAATTATTGAGATCTAATATAATCTTGAGTCAAAAATAGGTCATACAAAGACATTATGAGAGATGCATATAAAAGTAAAGTTTCAAATATAATCCAACACACAATGAGCTCAAACACAAAAAAAATAGAGCTAATCTCGAATATAGTAAAACAAAAATAAGAAAATTTGAATGCAGTAAGAAGAAGACAATAAAGTGGGAAATCAAAAACTCCTTCTTTGGGCTATATTAGAGTTTCATTCCCTTAGAGTTTATTCTTTGTAGCCTTGATACTACCCCTCTTTTCCCCCTATTTAAGCCATCTTTATTCATGCTCTTACCCTTCTTCTGAGCCTTTCAAATAGCCTTCAACTCTTTATCGGAGGATTTATATGTCTTTCATTATCTCTCATCCCGCAACTCATCATTCCTCACTATTTATTCGTCTATTGCACAAGGCTCTTCTAGCCCTATGAATTGATCTGAAAGATCTATACACTCTCAAGGATTTTGGTTCCTCAAGCCTAAATAACTATGTCCCTCTTCCTTCTCCCTCTTCTTCATCTGCTACTACGACCGATCTTGTGCTCTTTTGTCTTCTTTCAGATGACTTGGTGTTTCAAACTAGACTTCCTCCTCTCACCATGGAATTTATAATATGAAGGAGCTAGTTTGTGCCTATGATGAAAGAAGTGAGGACTTTTCTCTTTTCTATGTCATTGGAGGATATGAAGAAGTTGATTTTATAATAAAAGATCCTACTATTAGCCAAAATGAGTGAAAACTCTCTCTCTCATGGGACATGTTATTGGAAAGAGGTCATTATATGGGTCCCTCTAGGTCACAATCAAAAAGTAATGGAAGCTTTAGTGCAGTGTTAATTTCATTACTCTCATAGAAACACCTTCCATTTTATGTTATCTTGCAAACAGAGTTTGATATGGTGTGGGATGCAAGTCCTTCTTAAATTGGCATCCATTTCTCTTCAAAAAATGGAGTAGGGATTTTCATCACATAAAGGAAGATTTCTCAGATATTCCTTTATCAGTAAAACTTCTCAAATTTTCACATTATTTTTGGAAGGAGATTGGTTTGTCTAAGGTTGCAAGCAAGGTGGACATTCCTCTAGCATGCGACAATTTGACTATTTCCAAGTCATGAGTTACAATTGCAAGGGTGCAAGTATCCCCTATCAAAGTTCTTCAGTATTTTGTCACAATTAAATGTACTTTGAGCATGAAATTCAATATAATTTTTATTCATAATCATGTTGGACATGTGCCTTTTTCTTTCATGATGACTCCACCTATCCTCTTAATGGCAATCCATCACATCCACATTTGAATCGAGGTAGAAGCGAGATTTATGTTCCTCTATGGAAATTAAAAAATGGAATATGAATGCTAGGGGTGCTTATCTTGTTTCTTTTAATCACCCAACTATTACTCCCACTCAATGGCCACCTAATCTTAATCAAATTTATGCCTAATCCCCTCCTTCTAAACCAACCCTTGTTACCCCAAACTCTCCCTCTTCTATTCCTATTTCAATTCCCCAAATATGTGGAAGTGTTAAGCAATATAAGTTCTCTTTAAAATTACAAATTGTACATGTTATAATTATATTTCTCTTTATTTTTCTTATGATTTTAAAATCTGAAATTTCAAATATTTGAAATGTCTAACAATATAAATTTTATAATTTTTATTACAAAATTTAGTGAAGTTATCATTGAAAGAATATTGCATATATATATATATATATATATATATATATATATATATATATAATACATGCCCTTTTCAAAAAGTGTCTCCATGCATGCAAGACTCTAAATCTAGTTTATTATATGTATAAATCATGTTAATATCTTGAAAATCTATAAAAATTCAACCATTCCAAGTGTACACACTTATTCATCTACATTGATACTTCTCCATTCTTCGAACCAAGTGCTCCGTGTGTATGAACTCGCCTTCATCTATAAATAAGAAATGACTCGTGACATTTTTTCATAAAAGAAAATTTTCATGAGGTAAGATTATAAATAAAAAGCCCTCTATAAGCACATTCTATACAAACATTTCATTGCACTTGTTATCTCAAGAGGTAGGTTGCTAGGGATGGCATGAGTTACTAGGTGCTATGCAAGCTCGTGCCAACATCCAAAATCCTGTAAGTAATGTTACAAGCTTCATATCAAGGATTATGACCTTGCAAATACTATTTTAATCTTGAGTAGTGCTTGTGATCTCTCAAGCAATGTGCTTCATTGGGCATGCAATGACTTATAAACTCCCACTTGATGGAAATTAATAAAACCTAACATCTTTAAACTCACGAGTGCTATTGAGTGTTGTAGTGGGTGAATATGTAGAGTAGGCAGAGGCAGTCCAAAAGAGATAAACATAATTACATGAACACAATATTGGGGGAAGTAAAATATGCGGCGAACACAAACAAGAAAGATAAAATGTAGCAAAAATAAAGAACACCAAGAATTAATAGAGAAAAACCAGAAAGTGGAAAAAACTATGGAGCTACACCACACTAAAAAATTCACTATGAAATTTTGAGAGAAATAGTACATATCACTTTTCTATGTTACTCTCTTCTTGCTTCTCTTCACCCTTACACTGTTCTCACACTAGAACATACAAAGAGAAACTTAAAACAAACCACCAAGGGACGCAACCCTTAATGAAAAACAAGAAAGAAAACTAGCAGCCCATCTCGCAGCGTCGTGGCGCTCAATTCTCTGTCTCTAATTTGCCTGACACCATCGCAGCACTGGGGTCTAGAGCGCCACAACACCCTTTGGCAGCGCCACATCACCGAGGTTTGGAATGCCGCAACGCTCCATTCTCTGTATTTCTCCAAGCAAACTATACAACGTCGAGACGTTTAGATACACAGCATTGGGGCGCTCGGGTAAACAGTACCGAAGTGTTATATGGTTGTAAAAAAAAATCCCTAGTGCAAAGCACTTGAACCCAAGCATGAGAGGACCCCTAGTGAGATCAACAGATTGAATTAAGATCTGAGGCAATAGTACTAACTCGATTGATCAACACAATCAGATTCCACATAGAACTAACACATATATTTCTATTATGGTGACAGAGCACTCATCATGAGTTAAATATGTATGTTATTAGAGAGAGAGAGAGAGAGAGAGAGAGAGAGAGAGAGAGAGAGAGAGAGAGAGAGAGAAGAGAAGAGAAGAGGATCTATAATTTATCAAGATAATTAGATCATCCTATCTGAGATAATCTGACAAAATTAGAGAGGATTACAAAAGATTTAAGATGACTTGATGAGGAAAAAAGGGAAGAGAATTGATAAAGTGAGCTTAAGCAAGTAATCTTTTAGCTTCGGAACAAAATGGAAGGAGGGGCGCCATTGATCAATGGTGAAGCTCCTTTTATATCCGTTAATTGAAAAAAAAAAAATCACGGGTGGTCATGTGACCGCATGGAAGAAGACAAAAATTGGACGTCAAGTAAGATATTTTTGTAAACAGAATTATAATTATTTGTAAAATATAAATTGCATAGAATATTATTTTCTTAGAAAAATATTAAGCTGCAAATAGAATTATATACAGCTGCTCTTTGTTCTCTAGCCTGAAGCATCGGGGAACCTGGATTCCATGGACGCATTCGGCTCATAGAAACAGGCACACCCACCCATTCCAGTGCACAAAAATATTCCTTTCTGCTACTCACGCCTGGGTCCAAGGTTCTTTCACCTTCACAGGCCAATTCCGTCTTGGAATTAAAACCTATCATATTGCCCTCTCTCGCTCTCTCTCTCTCTCTCTCTCTCTCTCTCTCTTCTGTCTTCCCTGAGAGTTTTGGGAGGTGCAACCATGGTGCTCTAATCATTCAGGCATTGAAGCGTGGGATATATATATATATATTATGAATTAGATTCAAAATTCAGCCAACTCAAATAAATTTGATCAGAATTCGACCTATCTATTAAACTAATCAAAATATTTTAGTCAAATCTGGCTCGACCCAAATCTAACCCGCCTATCATATATATGCTATATAATAGAGGTGTCAAAACGGGTCGGCGGGTCGGATTCGGGTCGAACCCACCCAACCTGAACCCGATTTCGCTCACAGTGAGCGCCTGACGGCATGAGCGGCTCACTCATCCGGCACTTAGGATCGGAATCGGGAAGCAGGCGACGTGTCTGGTGAGCAGAGGCCATGGGAGTCAGGATTGCGGAAGCGGGAAGCAGGCTAGGGCGGCTAGGCAGGGTTAACAGACCCGGACCCGGGTCAACTTCGGGTTGAATTCAGGTTTCCGGGTCAACCCGAACCTGACCCGCTTTTGCAAACGGGTCAAAATCCAAACCCGAACCCGACCCGTTTGCTAAGCGGGTCTACCCGAACCCGGATTTTTTCGTGTCGGGTTTCGGGTAGTGTCAAAAATTGACACCCCTACTATATATACATATTTTTATAATAATATGAACCATTTAACCCAAATACAATCCATTTAATTTGAACCTCAATGAAAATTATATCAATTTAAGGTTTTCTGGTCAACCTGAATCTAACATAAAAATAAATCTGATCCACATTTTCAACCCAAATCTAATTTTAAAAACTAATCGAATCAATCAATATCAAATTAAATCCATACTAAAAAAACAATACAAATGGAAGAAAATGGCTATAAGTTTTTTTTTTTTGGACATTCAGATCAATTAAGTCAAATTTATACACACATCATATATATACAAAATAAAAACTTAAGACCTCTAAATAAATAGTTAAAGCTCTTAACTAACAAATCAAGTGAGCTAAGTAAATGCTCAAATTAGTATGCTTGATGAAAAAAAGGGGGATTTATATACATACCATCTTATATTATTCTATTTACATATCTAATGCTTAAAAATTTAATATTGCATATATATCACACATAGTTCACTTTTATATTAAATATGAGTGGTAGAAATGAAATATATGAGTGATAGGAATAAAATATGAGTGACATATTTGATATTAAAATAATATAGAATAGTATGTATATAATATTAAAATTTTAAGTATTAAATATATAAATAGAATGTTATAAAATGATATATATATATATATAATAGGATGTGGTTATTGGGTTTCCAGAAGTCCAGAGAGTCACATGCGCGAATTGGCCCTCCTGCCAAGGAGTCTAATATGCAGGCTTTTTCAAAGAATGCCCTGCTGGCCCTGCTGGCCCTGCTGGCCACCACTGTGATTTCGTATCTGATGGGGTTACAGTGTCCTGCTCTCTTCCTTCCAACTCCACTTGTAAAAAAAGTGGACCAACTAGCTGTAAGAGCTAAGGGGGTGAATGATGGGAACAACTAATGGTCTTCCTTCTTTTGGCTTATTGTGGTAGGATTTTAATCCCATTTAGGATATATTTAAAAAGAGATCAGGTTGGCGGCCGAGTGGTCGATAAAATGCGTTTCTTCAATCTCATTCAGACTCGTATTCCCTAACTATATATATATATATATATATATATATATATATATATATATATATATATATATATATATATATATATATATATATGTGACACTTAAAATTTATTATGAAAAAAAAATAAAAATTTTAAATATTTTAACAAAAATTCCGATTTTAAAAATTTGTTTAATGTTTAGAAAATGTGTACGTTATAACTCTTAAGTTTTATATATTATTTTATTAAAAGATATTGAAGGTCAAAACTATCAAAATTATTAAATTTTATAATTAAAATATTAAAAAAAATAGGTGAAATTTTAATATTATAAAAATAAGTATAATGTTATATAAAAATACTCTCTCCGGCATCTCTCTCTTCCCTCTCTCTCTCTCTCTCTTACTTTCTCTTCTCTCTTTTAAGTTGAATGCCTCGGATCATTTTGTGCATTCAGAATCCTAAAATGATTTAGGATATTCAGAATGAGCCAAATATTTTAACAATTCTGCTTATTTTTAATTATTCCTCAATTAAGCTCCTTCAAATGTGGAGCTTTTAATTGAAGAGAAAAAGCTCTACCAACCCCTTCACAGCTCAAACATTTTGTATTCATTATTTGATTGAAGTTTGGAATTATTTTGGTATTTGCTTTCTCTCATTGAAAGCACCCTTTTTTTTATTTTGGGCAAATTTGAATGAAAACTCATATGTATAAGGATGATATTGAATATCTTGGTTGAAAGTCCTAGCTCCCAACCAATAAACTAAAGGTCCATTTGAAACAATTTTCTAGCTGTTTTATTTTTCAAACATCAACCACAATTTCATTTGACTACTACTTTCTCCTTCTTTTTCAAATTTTTTTGTGCTGGAAAACTATTTTTTGCAACTAGAATAGCTAATGCTTTGTTCGGGATGGCTTTCTTATTGCTTTCTAAAGCAGATTTCTAGTTTAAAATTTTTTAAAAACTATAAATTTTTGTACTAAAAATCACTTTAGAAAGCAGTAAGAAAGCCGTCCCAAACGAAGCCTAAATTATTTTCCCTATTGTAACTTCACAACTAATTTTATAAAATATTACAACCATCCCAAACAGACTCTAAGATAGGCTACAATAAAAAAAGGTGATTTACAAACAAAATATTTAAGGGTTGTTTGGTATTGGATTTGATTTAATGCAGTAGGATTTAGTAAATCCCATAAATTCGGATTTAGTAAATCATGAGGTTGTTAAATCTTGAAAATTGTTTGGTATGATAAATGTTAAATCTTGTTAAATCCTGAGAAACTGTTTGCCAACAGATTGTAGGATTTAAAATAGTTAGAGATTTAAATATGAAGGAATGATACAGAATAACATTAATATGTAATTATTAATGATAATATTAATTATATCAGTAATCATTTAAATATCAATTATCTCATTAATCACTTAAATATACTTAATTATTAATGATTTAAATATTAATTATCAAATTATTTATTTAGATATTATTTTAATACTAATTATAATGATAATTATATAAGTAATTATTTAATTATTATCTAAACTTTTTATTACAGGCGCTAGGTTTCCTTCTCTCGTTGATGTTCGGCTTCATTCCTTCGCACGAATCCGTTCTTCGGCTCCTTCGTGGCTGTTCGACTTCGCTCCTTCGACGACGTTCCCTTTCTGTCCGATCGGAAATTACGACATTTTGATCGGAAGCAACGACGGTAGCTTGCTTGCTGTGAAGGTACTTTCTCCCTTTCGCACGCTTCTTCGGCCGAAACATCTCATAAACTATTTCATCGCTAGTGTTCACCATCTCCAAAGTTCTATCGATCTCTCAAAACATCGCGTGAAGCTTCTCCAACTCCAACGTCGTGGTTGTTGCTGCGGATCGGAAGTTGCCACGGGAGCTCGCCACTAAGGTAACGATATTTCTCCCTTTCGCGCACTTCTTCCACTACATCGAACGTCGTAAATCACGTAAATCCAACTCTAGATGGGATTAGAATTTATGCGGATTTACGTCGTAAATCCGTAAATCCCGGATTTGGATTTAGGCGGATTTAGACGACCTCCAAAAACCGTTTGGCTGGATTTACTTTAAATCCTGCTTAAATCCAGGCACAAATCCAATACCAAACAGCCCCTTAATAGATTAAATAACATCAGGTTACCAAAACATTATTATTAGTGATGTGTTTATAGCCTTGGTGCCTAAATTTTAGTTGGAATCAATCAGATAAAACTCAATTTAATTAATTCTCTAAGATTTGATTATTTTCTTAATCCAATCTTTAAAGGTGAAAATGGCTTTAATAATAGGTTTTGGTATTATATGATATGACTACTCCGATCGGTTTTCTCATTTTTCTTCAATTTTAAAAATAGGTTTTTTTATCTCTAAAAATCATCATGAAGAACTCCACAAATTTAGATTTTATTTGGGATAGTTTTTTTTGTTATTTCTAAAATAATTTTTTAATATAAAATTTTTTAAAAAAATTTTAAACTAAAATTTTTTATTAAAAAACTGCTTTAGAATTAGTCAATCTTTCTTTAATTTTTCGAGGATGAGCACATGCTAGAGAACGTATTTTTTCAATTTTTCCTTTGTAATCACTTGCAATATTGACAACGCGTTGACTTCTTTGTGACGAGTCCTTAAGAAGCTCATTCTTCTTTAGGACCACATCGACATAAACGTCACATATAAAAATAAAAAAGTGACATCTCACCACGAAGGCTTGGTATTCTTATTAAGGAGCTTTTTGAAGCCCTTCGTAGAAAATCTTTGAATAATCAGGTTATTAGCCTATTCATATTCTGCAAATTGAATTCTAACACATATTACTATTCAAAATGGAGTTAACATCTCTTACTAAGTATTGCGTCTTGGAAAATTCTCAACAGTAGAGAGATAGAGAGCCTAACATCTTAATTTTGAACGAAGATCCAGCACACATATAAATAAAGTGAGAGGGGTGCAAGAGTCATAAGAGACACCATAATTTTTACATAAAAAATCCTAAAATGAGAGAAAAAGCATGGGGCCTTACCATTTGAAATGAATTCACTAGTGTTTGTTGTTCGTTATAAATGATGTCCTTTCTCGGGGGAAGGCGTTGGCTCCATGTAAAAAATATATAGCATATTACATAGTTGGGGTAGAAAGATTCCAATGATATGAGAGATATTCTCAAGATAATGTTGGTCTGTTTGGTTGGTTAGTTGGACCGTAGTCGGGCGATGGTAGTCGGAGAGACCGTATAGTTGGTGGGCGACAATGGATGGAGGGACTATAGCTAGCTGATGATAGTGGTCAGAGGGATCATAATCGGCCGATGACGGTGGTCAGAGGGACTGTAGTCGACCAGTAATGTAGGTTAGAGAAATCGAAGTCGGCAGACGACTGTGGTCGGAGGGACCGTAGTCGGCGGGCAACGTAAGTCGGAGGGACCGAAGTTTGAGGGGCAACAGTGATTGGAGGGACTGTAGTCAGCGAACGACGGTGATCTGAGTGATTGTAGTCGTCGAGCGACAGAGAACGGAGGGACCGCAATCGACAGGCGATGGAGGTCAGAGGAGGGATTGTAGTCGACGAGTGGCGATGGTCGGAGGGACCATAGTTGGTGGGCCACAGAGGTTGGAAGGATTGTACTTAGCGGGCGACGATGGTTGGAGGGTCTATAGTCAATGGGCGGCGGCGGTCGAAGGGATCATAGTCAGCGGGCAACGGTGGTTGGAGGGACCGTAGTCAACTGGCGACGTAGATTGAAGGGACTGAAGTGGGCGAGTGACAGTGTCGGAGGGATCATAGTCAGGTGGTGATGTTGGGCTCTATCCTTTGATTTAGACCCATTTAAGCTCAGATTAGACCGAATTTATTGTCATTTGGCTTGTCTCACTGAATTGCTCAATCTGATTTTAGGTTTTCAAAATTTTCAGTTTACATGATCCTGAATTTAATTTTTGAAGTTTCTAACTTGAATATGCCTCAAAATTTGTGTTCAAAAATTTTTTTGTGACGTATCACTAAGGATCTTTCATCCTAGGATGTAATCAATCGGCGATTGATTGAGTATTTGCTATTCTACAACTAAATCATTCCTTTTTTTTATATGAGGCAACCTTTTGACAAATAAGTCCTTCAATTCTATTAAGATTTTAATTGAATCATTTTGAAGCTTAGAATACCACTTTGTAGCAATACAAAAAAAAAAATATTCATGTACGTAATATGAGCCATTTTACTCGCACAATACAACTTTCATAAAAATTTACGTAACATCTGCAGGAGAAATATTCATGTCGTCAAATATCTTAAATTATAGAAGCACTAAATATATTTTGTATCGTCTCATATTCCATTCAACGATATTAGATTTTTATTTAAAATTTTTCATTAAATTTAATTTTGTAAAACATAGAACACCTCAAAATTTATTAAATAAAACGTATATTCTATTTATAATACAAAATAAGGAGAGAATGGCCCACTTAAATACTAAAATTTGGACGAAATAAATTAAGGGTCTGTTCAAGGAGAATTTATTCAGTGCTGATACCGGACGATCCGGAGGCCAATTAGAATGCAACGTCACTTGGTACACAACGGTACCCAGCACTAATACCGATCAAAAAAATGATGTGACGCATTCTGATTAGCCTTTGAACGGCGTTCGATATCCGACAGAATAATTTGTAGACCGCTATAAACTTTTATAAAGATAATTATAAAATTATTTAGGGAAAAAATAAAATTTTAATATTTTTTTAAGAAAAGTAAAATTTCTTTTTGTAAGAAGTAAAAAATAATAGTAAAATAAAAATTATAGTAATAAAATAGTAAAAAAAATTATCTCAATTATATTCTAACTCTCCCATACAATACACCTTGTCAATCAAATCTCTTTCACAATAAGATAAATAAAAATAATAATAATAAGCCAATGAAAAATAAAATTAAGACAGATTTATCGCTTTTCCTTTTGTTTTTACTGCAATATTCTCTGTTGCCTTTACTGTAGGTTGATATATGGAACGAACCTCTTATTCCAATTGGGGTGCAAGAAATAGTAGGCTAACTCATAACCTGTTTTTAGCGATTTGACGGCACTTTTGGCTATGGGAACTCATCTCCCTGTGTTCTTTATTTTACGGGCTCTCTTTCCATTTGTTTGTTTTTTATGTACGGGTTAATTTAATTTATTTAAAATTCATCCATTATAATCCAATTTAAAGTACATAACTGGAGTAAAAATTGATGTCATCCACCACCACCCGACCCCCACTTTTTTTGTCATTTTTTTGGGGGGGAAATTAAGGGCAAAGCCTCAATCTCATTGATATAAAACTAATTACATGTGTAAAAAGAGGGAAAAAATAACAAAAAGGAGAGGGGAAACCCCAAGGATAAAAATTAAGCACCTTATAGCGCCAAAAATACACATGACAAAGGAAAAATAAAACCGAAATGGAGATCAGCAAAAAGCAAAAATAAACGAAAGGGCTCAGGAAAAATGGATTGCAAACATCGCCAGCTCACGATCCCCCGGGTGCGGGGACTGCCATCCAGAAAAGTTCAGGTTGCAAGAGACCGACATCCTTGAAATATGTTGCATTAAGCATAATAGAAAAGTACAAAGGCGGCCATCAACACACAAAGCTCCCCAAAACAGATAGGGGAGGGTGCAAAAAGCAGGCCCAAAACAGGCACAAGTGACAAAACGAACTGCAAAAAAAGATAATACAAGAAGAGGGGAGGGCCGAGAGAGGACGACGCCCAGGAGGCAGTGTTGGAGGGAGGGGCCACGTCGGGGGGGGGGGGGGGGGGGGGGGGAACCAAATCAGGGATAAGAACAGCCTAATCGGCTGGAAGGAATCCCAGTGCCCCAACAACGGCCCCAACGTCCAGCACGTCAGCCTGGCATCATGATATTGACAGCCGCACATTATTCCGAAGAGGGGAAAACGTCCCCACCGGTTGAGTCAGGAGCCTCCTTTTTCCGCTTCCGCGGGAAGACTGAACAGGGCTCCGGGCGGAGCGATTCCTTCAGGGGGGGAGGGGCCGAGCAGCAGGCATGTTGGATGACTTGGCCAGAGTAGCACTTTTCAAGAGACCGCTATCCAGGGGGGTTTAAATTGCAATCGGTCATCATTGCCCACAAAAAACCTCGAAATAATGATAGCCTCCAGAGCAGCATACACCCCCCAAGCACAGATAAAACAACCACCAGATGGGATAAAACCAGGCCACAAAAAACTAGTTGGCAACCAAACAAGAAGCTACAGACCTGGAAAGTTCGCTTATATGAGATTCAACAGCTGAAACCCATCTTTCCATTTACATACCTTTGAGAAAACCGTTTTCTTAATCTTAATGATAAGTGTAGAGGAACTGGAGGCGGAATGCGAAAATCTCCTCTCATTCCTTTCTCTCCACACAAAATAAATAGTGCAGCAGATGATGAGAAAATAAAACCTTTTAACTAATAACGAGGTGTTGGGCCAGTCATTGACCCAATCAAACAGCTGCAACAAGTTTGGTCTAAGAAGGATGGTGGAACACGGTGGGATCAAGTTGGTAATAATACTATGGGTGTAATTGCAATCAAAGAAAATGTGAGCTACACTCTCAGAGTGGCAATGACATAGGGAACAAGCTGAATCCACCACAATATTGCGCTTGTTAAGCTCGGAAGCAGTTTTTAACCCCCCCCCCCCTAATATTGCGCTTGTTAATCTCGGAAGATTTGGCTTATATTAAGAAAGGTAGAAGTAGACCTAAAAAATACTTGGTTAGACAATATTAGAAATGATCTTTTTTTATTAGATTTAAATGAGAATTTGACTATTAGCATGACACAATGGAGAAAAATGATTCATGTAGCCGACCCCACGTAGTGAGATTAAGGCTTGATATTATTGTTGTTGTTATATTTATATTTTTAGTTAACACCATTCTTCAAAAATAAAACCTAAATTTGTTCCTTGAATCGAGTCAAGAAAAGCCAGCGAAAACTTGCTCGAGCTTGAGCTCATTTTTCAAAACCCTATTCAAGCTCAATATAAGTATTTATAGTAGTGTTTAATTTCGAAAGAAATTCACTTTTTTTCTCCCGAAAGGCTCTCGTTACTGCTCTACTAGGGATTTTTCCTTTCCCCTGAAGGGGTCGCTCGACGATCGTCTCTTCCGCTCAAGGCAGTTACTCTCTTTCCATAATGATTTTTTTTTTGTTGTTTTCATGTGGTTTTGGTTTTTCCTAAGCATTGTTGCTCCTTCATCTTGTCGCCATCGTCTCGGCGGATGGTGGTAAATCATGTTAAGTTAGATGACCCTGATTTTTTGAACGGTAAATCAAACTCTCCCTTTTTTCTTAATGCCCTATCTGGGGATGCTTTGTCGCCTTCTTTTGCGGATCTTAAATCCTCCACTTTTTAGGGTATGCCGTCTTTGTGAATTTCTGAAGAGGAAGTATTAGCACTTTCAGCTTCATTGCTTTCTCTCTTGTTGGTTATTTTCCTAATCAACTGCCATCCTTGGAGTTGATTAGGAGGTCCTTCTTTAATTTGAAACTAGCCAGTGTGTTCTCTGTCACCTTGTTGGACGTCATGTCTTGATAAAATTGAGTTGTGATATGAATTACTGCAGAATTTTTACCCATTGATCCTATTTTGTTAGTAACTATTTTATCAAATTAACTAAGTGGTCTCCTTTTGTGGATATTGTAGAAGAATCCCCCATTATTTCGGTTTGGATTTCTTTTCCGAACTTACACCCTCATTTACTTAAAGACACTACTATGAGCATCCTATTGTGAGCATTGCAAAGCTTTAGGTCATGCTAAAAAAGAATGTACATGACTTCATCCTCATTTACTTAATGACCCTACTATGACTAGGGATAATCTAAATAGTGTCGGTTGTATGCTTGAGCCTCACTCACTTAATCATACTATTAATTTGAATGTTAGGCTTACCAATGAGCTACATGATAATGTCCAAGGTAATAGTTATGTCGATTTAACTTTGGATGATACTGTAGATGCTATTGTTGTGGGTCTTGTGGAAAATGAATATTTGCTTCTACCCTTTGCTCAAGTGGGACATTTATCCGATCCTATTGTTAGGTCTTGAGGATTGTGGTGTTTTGGTGTCAGATAAGGATCATACTGATAATGTGGTACTTGATAACATGCCATCTATTAATACTGATTGTCAGCCTCCTACTTCGCCTAATGTTATTGAGAAGGATTTTTGCCTAGTTAATTTGGCGGTGCTGAATGGATCTTCTAGTAATGTTCATGATAAGTCACCATATTATTTCTCTGATAAGGAGATATCGCCTAATACTGTAAAACCTATTGATTATGTATCCATTATAGATGAACTGATATCTCCTTTTTCAAATGCTGATCTGAAAGCCCAATTGTCATTGAACCTGATGTCTCCCTATTTAGATCACTCTGACGGCATGGATGGGGCTGCTTCCTCGCCTTGCGGGGTTTTTGGGGTTGAATTTGGATGATCTGGTGGATGAAATATATAGTTTAAATGTTAGCCAAATCATTGAAAATGCATTTTGTCATAGAGGTGGCAAACGGGGTAAGCGAAAAGTAAAAAGGAAGTAGTTTCGTTTGTATGTTGTTGTTGTATTTTGCTGTTGGCTTCCTCTGTCAATCCGGTATTGATGTTGGATTTCTTTCGGTTGTCGCCTGGAGCTTATTTCTAGTGTGGGGTCTGTTGTGATGGCCCTCCCTTTTTCTAGTTTGTCTGTGCTTGCTCGTTTTTGGCCGGTGGGGCCGTGGGCTGGAGATTTTGGTTCTTGGCTTGTGTGAGTTCATTTAAGGTTCTGGCAGCTCTTTTCTTGGGGTTATGGGCTGTTATTTCTTTCAGGACCAGACAATGATGTGGTAGGTTTCCTGCTCTCCCCCCTGGATGGCCTTGGCTTGTTGGCAACCTTGGTGGTTGATTCCTCTGATTGGCCTATATATGATGGCTGTTTGGTACTTCTTGCTGCTTTTTCTTTGCCTCTAATGGGTGGTCCAAGCATGTCAATTGGGTGGCTTTTCTGAGTATGAATGTCTCCAGGGCCTTATTTTCTTTCTCTTTGTTTTTGGATATCCAATCTGTTGCTATTTGTGGTTATTTTAGCTTTGCATTGTCGTGATGTGGCCTCTTTTGGCCTATGTTTGTAGTCCCTTTTCATATATGAAATTCATTTGATTTAAAAAAATAGTAGTGCTCACTTTGATTCATTTATAATTGTAGTTGTTTAAGTTTGGTTTGAGCTCGAATCGTTAGCTAAGCTAACGAGCCTATTAATAGTGAGACTATCGATTAGCTTGTTAATTAATTAAATAAATCTTATCAAGCATATTAACACGCAAGCTATTGAACTTTAAAAAGATATGTTAATTAAATGAGCTATTAAATAAATGTACCTTTTAATAGGCTCAATAAGAGGTTGATCGCATATAAATAAGTAGTTCGTGTTCATGAGCAATACAAATTTAACATATAAAATAATAATACTCTTAGATTATCACATATTAAATAGATTTATAATTCAATTTTAAATGAGCAAATTATCGAGCCTCTTTATGAGCTTCTTTTGTGAGCTTCAAATTATATTATTTGTGATCATAAATGAATTGAACACCAAACAATACGATTTTGCTCATCTATCAATCGAGTATTTATAAAAATATTCAAACTTATTTGATTAATTAGTTAAAACATCAAGAAAGAGCTTTAATCAAGTGGGGTCAAATGAAACTTGTCGAGCATTTTGGTTCATTTGTAGCTCTACTAAAAGTTTATATCTCTTCATAATTAAATTAAATTAAAAAATTCATAAAAAATAATCAATCATAAATTTATAAAATAATTGGACTTATCTTTTTTAAAAATTTATATTTTCAATGAAATTGAAATTATTTTTTTTTAAATTGCCTTTTCATAATCAATTAAAATTAAATTAGGATGATTTTTAAATTCAAATCTTTTTTTCATATATATTTTGATATGATTGAGATAATTAAAATTATATAAATAAATATAAAATTTTAAATATTAGATGTATATATATATAGATATTTTGATGTATATATATAATTCTCTTTTTCTATTATTCTTATTCATATTATTGATATTTCTTTAAATTTTGGAGCAAAGGTTGTTCATTTAATAAAAAAATGGACAAATATAAAAGGGAAAATAAACTATATAAAAATACTATAATTAAAATTTTAATTATAGTAAGATTTAAATTTATTTAATTATAAAAATATAATATTTATTTTAATTAAAAATTTAATCAAAATATTTGACTAAAAATAGATCATAGCAAAGAACATCTTTTTTCTAAACTATTCTTGTGCAAATATTATAAAACGCTTTATTTAATCAAATCATTTCTTTACCAGAAGTCCAGAATGAAAATAATTCAATAATAATTATAAATTTTATTTTATAAAACTAATAAATCATTTATTGTTCATTATAATTTATTATTTTATATTACAATAAAATAACCCTAATTTTATGACATTAATTATCCTGATTTTTTTAAGTTGCAGGGCAAATATTATTTTTTTTTTCAAAACTCAGATAACAATTTAAAAAAAAAATATCATAAGAGAAGCTTTTCATTTGCATTATTAGTCATAACTCTTCTTCCTAAAATAGAAAAATAAAAAATAAAAAAACAAGCTTAGTACTCGATAATATTGATAGTCATCAACCATCAATCACCCAACAGTTATCTGTCTTTTATCAGTAGGATAAGACCCTCTAAAAAGAAAAGCATTCAGCAGGGCATAGTCTCTCTGACAACACCTTAATTACTCTTCAGTTCCTTCTTATAACAATTCCCTTCTTGTGAATTTAATTTCTGTTTATTTGAATTAAAATAAATTTTATTTATACTTTTTTTTAAGGAGTAAGTGTTTAATTTAAATTAGAAATATAAAAAGAATATTAAATATTTTAAAAAGAAGTAAATTAGCTAGACAAAATAATGTATTCGATTGAATGCACTAAATAGTTTGACGTATTTAAAATAAGACAAATAGTTTGACGTATTCCATTGAATGTGCCATTTAGTATGGCGCATTGCTACAGTTTCACACGGCTGATTAGGTGGCATGCGGTGTGAATGCACTAATTTGTTTTGCTTGTTTGTTCCATTTTAAATTTTAAAACTTACATGCTTCTACTACTAAAATATATATATTATACATGCTCCCTAAAAAAAATCCTTTTATTTTAGCACCATTTGATTAATATTATTTTATTTACTATTATAATTGGTATGAATATTAGCAATACTTCAATAAGTGTTTATTTGGAATGACTGTAACGGGGTTTTTTTTTTTTTTTTTTGCTCGATGTCTATCATCATCATTTATAAAATTAGCTGTTAAATTATTGTGAAGAAAATAACTTCGACTATGGTTGCAGAAGACAGTTTTTCATCTTTTTTTTTTTTTTTGAAAAACCGTTTAAAAGCAATAACCAAATGAAATTGTACAACAACAACAACAACAACAAGCCTTTGTCCCACTACGTGGGGTCGGCAACATGAATCCTTTTTCTCCATTGTGTCCGGTTCAAAGTCAAATTCTCGTTTAAATCTAATAGAGAAAGGTCATTTCTAATATTTTCTAACCAAGTCTTTTTAGGTCTACCTCTACCTTTCTTAACATAAGTCAAATCTAATATCTCTACTTTCCTAACTGGGTCATCGGAAGGCCGCCGTTTTATGTGACCAAACCATCTAAGGCGACTCTCTCTAATCTTATCCTCCACTGGAGCTACTCCAACCTTTTCACGTATATGCTCATTTCGTATCCTGTCTCTAAGAGTAAATCCACTCATCCACCTAAGCATCCTCATCTCCGCAACACATAACTTAGTATTGTGCTTCTCTTTTAATGGCCAACATTCTGCACCATAAAGCATTGCAGGTCTCACCACCATCTTATAGAATTTTCCCTTAAGTTTAAGGGGGACTTTTCTATCACACAACAAGCCCGATGCATTCCTCCACTTCAACCATCCAACTTGAATTCTACTGATAACATCCCCATCTATTTCACCATCACTCTGAACAATAGATCTAAGATATCTAAAACGTGTACTCTTATTAATGACTCGATCGCCCAAAGTCACAATCCCCTCACTAGGTCTATTACTGCTAAAATTACACTCCATATATTCAGTTTTAGATCTACTCAAACGAAAACCTTTGGACTCTAAGGTTGATCTCCAGACTTCAAGTTTACCTTCAACTCCCTCTTTAGTCTTGTCAACAAGAAGAATATCATCAGCAAAAAGCATACACCAGGGTATATCCTCTTGTAAATGTCTAGTGAGAACATCCATGACTAACGCGAAAAGATATGGGCTTAAAGCTGATCCTTGATGTAATCCAACTGAAATAGGGAAATACTTGGTCAAACCACCTTGTGTTTGAACACAAGTAGTAGCTCCTTCATACATATCTTTAATGATTTGAATATAAGCATTATTAACTCCTTTCTTTTCAAGAACTCTCCATAGCACTTCTCTTGGAACTTTATCATATGCTTTCTCTAAATCAATAAATATCATATGTAGATCCTCCTTATTCTCCCTATATTTCTCCATCAAACCTCTCAATAAATGTATGGCTTCCATAGTAGACCTACCAGGCATGAATCCAAATTGATTTTGAGAAACATTAGTATCACGCCGCAGCCTACGCTCCATAACTCGCTCCCATAGTTTTAAAGTGTGACACATTAACTTAATTCCTCTATAATTCGCACAATCTTGTGCATCACCTTTATTCTTATAAATAGGAATCAATACACTCATTCTCCACGCATCTGGGATCTTTTTAGTCTTCAAAATATTATTAAAAAGTTTAGTTAGCCAAGAAATTCCTTCATCTCCTAAGCATTTCCACATCTCTATTGGGATATCATCAGGTCCAACAGCTTTTCCACACTTCATTTTCTTTAAAGCCTCTCTAACTTCGGTTTTACTAATACGCCGATAAAAACAGAAATCTTTATTATCATTTAGGATGCTAAGGTCACTAAAGTCAATTGTATTCCTACAATCTTCATTAAAAAGTTTATCAAAATATCTCATCCACCTTTGTTGAATATCATCTTCTAAGAAAAGTACTTTTTGATCTGCATCCTTAATACACTTCACTTGAATTAAATCCTTACTACTCCTATCTCTTTGTTTGGCTAGCTTATACATATATCTTTCTCCCTCCTTAGTATCTAATCTATTATATAAATCATTAAAAGCTAAGATCTTTGCATCACATATTGTTTTCTTAGAATCCTTACATGCCTCTTTATATCTTTCCCAATTATCAGAATTTTTACATCTAAACTAATTTTTATAACAAATCTTCTTATTTTTTATCTTTTCTTGCACAATTGGATTCCACCACCAGTTATTTTTACTATTAGGGGTTTTTCCCTTTGATACTCCAAACACATCTTTTGCAATATTTTTAATATCACTAGCCACTTTTTCCCACATAACATTAGCATCCTCATGCACAAATAAAATCTTAGAATCTAAAATCTTACTCTCAAAAATATTTTTATTACTATTCTTTAAATGCCCCCATCTAATCCTAGAAAATCGCTTTACTTTATTTTTAATTTTCTGTCCTTTCATCTTAAAGTCTAACACTAATAAGCGATGTTGGGTACATAAACTTTCACTCAGATTAAATTATGATTTAGGGCCTGTTTGGTACATTTTTCTAACAATGTTATTTTTTTTATAGTAATTAACCAAATGAAATTGTAATTACTATAAAAAAAATAACATTGTTAGAAAAATGTACCAAACAGGCCCTAAATCATAATTTAATTAGATATATTTTAATTATTATTATTATTTTTTATCAAAAAAGTGTTTTGTGATCATGTTTGGTTGGACTTAAATTAAGCTAAGCTAAGTAAGACAGTAGGCACAAGCCTATATAAAAGATTACACATCTTCTCGAGGACTTAAATAAAGATGAGAAAAATGGCGAAGGAGATAAATCAAGTTCGAAGTGAACTAATTTTTTTAGTGCTTAAGCCCTAAGTAATAATAAGTGATGCTCGAAATATAATCGATTTAAATAAATAAATCAATTATTTTAGCATAAACCAAATAGTGGCCACAAATAATATTGATTCACCGTATTTATAAATATGAGTTTTATTTATAAAAAAAAAATTGTCATCCAATAATTATCAAAATAAAATGATAAAAACTCAATTAACAAATTTGATTATTTGCACCTCAATTACTTGCACTAAAGCAAATCATATTGAATAAAAACATGACTATAACCAAACAATAGTCCATTTTTTATTTAGCTTTTCTTCTTTCTTTCCTTAATGATAGTCTAAATGGATTCTTTGAGGTTGTCTAAGGATTCGTTTGGGACAACTTTTTTAATACTTTCTAAAATAGTATTTTAACTAATTTGTTGTACTAAAAAGTAGTTTTAAAAAACAATGAGGAATGATTTTTTTACTGTAAAGTAATTTTTTAGTATAAAAAGTAAAAAATTTATACTAAAAAATTATTTTAAGAAATAGTAAAAAAGCTGTCCCAAATAAAGTCTAAATTTGAGAATTTTTAGCTTATTATATTTTTACTTATTTTTCTTTCCATGTTGTTATGTCCTTTTTTCATATGGATAAATATTTTGCCCATTTGTCAACCTCTTTATTTTTTTCTTAATTTTTTAAGCCGTCAATCTTGAAAAGCTGAAGCGTGAGATAAAAATATGAACCATTAGGAGTTAGGACTTAGGATGGCCTCCCTACAAAATTCTTCCAATTGTTTACTTTTAGGCCAGTAACCATTCTGTATACGATAAAATAGAAAAATACAAATCAGAAGGTTTTTGCAATTTTTGGATGAAAGTGTAGAATCATTTTGCATTTTTAGGAAAATTATTTAACGTTTTCTGAAAATGTGAAATAATTTAATATTTTCATTAAAAAATATAAACTTAATTTCTATTTAAAGTCCTTTTTAAATTAAGTTTATATTATTCTTTTTATTTAATTAAATTTAGCATCCGCTTCTATTTAATGATTCGGCTGGCCATCACTTTTGGTCACCGTCTTCACCGCTGTCCTTGCGTTCCTGCCCTTTGCTTCTGCTATCATGCGTAGCAGTCTGTGGAACGCCATTGTGATGGCTGCAGCTCTTCTTCAGCTAAGCTATTCCATGGATTCGGAGCCCCAGCTCTCCATTGGAGACAAGATAACCAAGCTTCCTGGCCAACCGAACGTCACATTTGAGCAGTTCTCAGGGTACATTACAGTGGATGAGAAGAAGCAGAGGTATCTTTTTTACTACTTCGCCGAAGCAGAATTGGATCCATTGTCGAAGCCTTTGGTTCTTTGGTTAAATGGAGGTAAAGCTGAGACTAAAGTCCCCAACACAAAAAAAAAGTTCTGTTTTTCTTTCATAAAGCAAAGCAAAGAGTAAAGTTAAAGGACATGATAAGAAGGAAAAGGATAATCTTTTTTTCTCTCTCTGTCTTCCAGATGTTAACTGTTGTTCTCCATCTTTACAGGTCCTGGCTGTTCTTCAGTCGGGGTTGGTGCCTTCTCCGAAAACGGACCTTTCAGACCGAGCGGTCGAGTTTTGGTGAGAAATGAGTATAGCTGGAACAAAGGTACCTTTACCTGGCTTCCTTTTCCGTCTTTGGCTTCCTTTTGATTCAAAATCCAAGCTTTACCTTTGTTTCATCTCTTTTCATAGAGGCGAACATGTTGTATTTGGAAACCCCAGCAGGAGTTGGGTTTTCTTACTCAATGGATAGCTCATTCTATGAAAACGTGGATGATAAGCTGACAGGTAAGATCTTTTACATCTATGTCGTCTTCCCTTTCCCTCTTGAAGGTTGTGAATCCTTTGGCATTTGAATAATTGCAAATGCCGATTCGATCTGCTTTAGATTCAAAGGTCTTACTTTGAGTCCACAAATGGCTTTTGTCAAGTTTTTAAGGCAAAGTGAAGCCTCTGAAACCTCTTTTGCTTTTGGGCTCTTAAAGCTAGGGACAATCTCGTGTTCCTGCTTCGGTGGTTCTCCAAGTTCCCCCAGTATAAAGATAGAGAACTCTACATTGCAGGAGAAAGCTATGCAGGTCATCTCTCTGCATCTCTCTCTCTCTCTCTCTCTCTCTCTCTCTCTCTCTCTCAGCTGAACAGGCTGTCTTTCCATTCTTAGGGCATTATATCCCACAGCTGGCCAATCTCATCGTTCAGTACAACAAGAAAGAAAGGACATTTAACCTAAAAGGAATAGCTGTGAGTCAAGTTATGCCCTTGTTTTCTGTTTGTATATTTCACTGATCTGAACAATTCTGATAGTGCCGTTCTTCATGATTACCGATATCTGCAGCTGGGAAATCCTGTGCTGGAATTTGCCACCGATTTCAATTCAAGGGCAGAATACTTCTGGTCTCATGGCTTGATATCTGATTCCACATATAATATCTTCACTACTACCTGCAACTATTCAAGATATGTGAGTGAGTATTACAGGGGCTCTCTTAGTTCAGTCTGCTCTAAAGTTATGAGCCAAGTGACCAGAGAAACCAGCAGATTTGTTGATAAGTACGATGTTACACTTGATGTCTGCATCTCATCAATTCTTTCTCAATCTAAAGTTCTCAATCCTCAAGTAAGTAGACCGGGAAAGCTCTTCTGATGTACAAATTTCTGATAGAAAGTTCTATTATTTTGTTACTAATAATGAGTTCTGTATTTTTTTTCTTATATTTCTTTTGTTTCAGCAAGTAAAGGAAGCTGTAGATGTCTGTGTAGAAGATGAGACTCTAAATTTTTTGAATAGGAAAGATGTACAGGAAGCATTGCATGCTCGGCTTAACGGTGTGACGAGGTGGACAGTTTGTAGCAGGTAACTGGAAAAGTTTTCTTGTTTATAATGTATTTCTCAAGGAGAGGTCTTTTCTTTCTACTTTCTTCTTTCGAATTCAAGAAATAGTTTTTGTATAACTTACTGGATGGCTATTACTTGTATATCATCCAACTGTTTATTAATACATTACTTGATGTCGAACTTTTGAAGCTAGCAAGTGCCCTTTTCTATGAATGGGGAGCAAAATGATTCAGTTTATCCTTTCTCCATGAGAATCCATCCACAACCTTGTACATTGCTAGAAATTTTCTTCTATTTTGCAAGACAAAAAACTTCGAATTGTAGCAGTCATGATAGGTGTTTTTTTTGAAGGAAAAGAAGTATTATCAAGGTTATTATTACTAGACCTATTAAAATTAATAACTTATTATATTAATATTATCACATATCCTTAATATCTATTAAAAATTTATAATATTTATTATTATTTTATGTCCTTGTAATGAAGGATATTATTTTTTAGTATAATAGGTTATTATACTATTATGGGGTATTTATATATATAACATAAATTTTTATGTATTTTTGCTGAATTTTAAATATATGGCAAGATGACTTCGCCCCTATGGCGGGCCGCCTGCCACTATTGCCCATCAACTCTAATCGCTCTCTCTGGTGGCTGTTACCCACGACCACTGTTAGCCGCTGCCGCTAGCTGCCACCACTAGCTGCCCTTTGCAACCCTCTCGTTGGCCACCATGGCACGCGGCCACCAGCACTAGCACGTCGTTGCCAACCGCCTGCCATTGTTCACTACCAATTGACGTCGCCATCATCGACCATCACCAACATTGAGCTTTACATTGTATCCATTTTGTAATTTCTCTCTAACTATCCTCATTGAAAATCGTTAATGAACTGGGCAAGCAAATTTCTTTCTGAATGTGAGTTATCTGATAGTAGATTTGAATATGAAAAAGAGCCGAGGATGAATGCTAGAAGCTCAAAGAAAGAACAATATGTTTTCAACATTGGATGGAAGTTTTAGTGCCAATGCCTCATGATGAACACTTACTAGTATTAATGCAGTTTCAGTGTATTATTTACTGCATGTAGAAATAACAAGTCATCTCTATTTGTTCGTTAGTGTGCTGGAATATGATCTACTCAACTTGGAAATACCAACCATAAACCTTGTGGGTTCGCTGGTCAAGTCCGGAATACCAGTGCTTGTGTACAGGTAAAGAAGCAATCTAAATATACTGGAAGTTTAGGTTAGTTGACTGTAGCTTGCTTCAAATTACTGAATTTATGTTGGTTTACTTATGAATGCAGTGGTGATCAAGACTCTGTCATTCCCTTGACTGGGAGCAGAACGCTTCTGCATAAATTGGCACATGAACTTGGATTGAATACAACAGTGCCTTACCGAGTTTGGTTCGAGGGGCAACAGGTGAACTTTTTTGTGTATCAACAACCTATTTTCTCATATTTCTGTTGGAGGATTGAATCCCTTGCCACTTGTAACAATGCCAATGAAAACAACTATTAATTTTGTTCACTTAATGCGTCAAATATAGCAGTAGTAGACGATAGTTCTGAACTAACTTTAAGTTGATTTCAATTCGTTAAAATGAGCTATTCTTTTTAATTTTGTATGTTCTTATGAACTGTAGTTCTTCCATCACTTTACCAGGTAGGAGGCTGGACTCAAGTGTATGGTAACATCCTCACTTTTGCAACCATAAGAGGAGCTTCACATGAGGCTCCATTTTCACAGCCAGAGAGGTCTCTTCGTCTCTTTAGAGCCTTTCTGCAAGGTAGACCACTGCCAGAAACATTCTAATTTCCTCTCCCTGAAAGCAGACCTTCCTTTCTCAAGTTCAAGAGAGTGTGGATGTGTTAATGTTTTGTGCATGTTTAACTAGCATTCATTTTTCTTATGCTGATGAAGCTTTTGTGTGTAATCTGTAAGTTGAAGAAATTCTGTGAAAGTATTATGAGCGCACAAATGTGTGTTAGATTAGTTTCCAGCTTTTGATTCAGATATGTTGGCTAGTTTAGGCTTCATGCAGGTTAGTTTTTTTACTATTTTCCATCATAACTTTCTAGCATGGTATAAAAATATTTTGAAAGTAATAAACAAATAATAACAAAAAATTATCTCAAGAGATCAGGTATACGGCCGAGGCCGAGTTGTCGACAGAGCATGTTTTTCTCATATCACTCGGGTTCGAATCCTCTAATTGTCCAAAAAAAAATCCCAAATTAGATTTTAGGCTTTGTTTGGGATAACTTTAAACAACTAATTTTTTTATTTTTTACTAAAAATAGTTTTATAAAGCAGTAAAAAAATCGCTTGAAATGAATCCTTAAATTGCTATTAAGGTTCCATAAGTTAAGAATTAGAAGGATTGTATCGTAAGCGTTGGATTTTAATTTTTTGGAATGATATAAAAAATATATTATTAATTTTTTATTGATGTTATTAATTATTGATTAATATGAAGATGGAAATTAGGAAGTTAGGGAAGTTGAGAATATTTATTATAGTTGTATGTGTTTTTGAAAATGTAAGTTAATATGATTTGACATAATACTATTTTTTTTTGTTGGTTATAAACTTATAATTATAAATGATAAAACCTCCTATTAATTTATGCGTAGTATAATTATTTAATTGAAGATGTTATAAATGTATTTATACTACACTTATTATTCTCTAATCTTTTCTCAAAAAATGAATAAATAACAACAACAAGAAGCATTTATCCCATTACATAAGGTTGATAACATGAATCATTTTTTTTACCATTCTACTATTATGAGAAGAATTCTCACTCGAATCTAATAAAAAAAATATTTTTTTAATACTTTCCAAGTCTTATTCCAACTATTTTACTTATATATTTATATCTCATGCTATCTCTAAGAATAAAATCATTTATCTATATAAAAATCCTCATATCTAGGGGTGTCAATTCGGGGTCAATAGGTTGGATTCAGGTTGAATTCAAAATTGACCCATCGTTATATAACTCGATTCGAGCCTGACTCGTTTATACAAATGGGTAAGGTTGATCAAAACCCAAATTTTTCTAGGTCGAGTTTCAGATCATGTTAATTTTTGACACCTCTACTCATCTCTATAACACTTCACTTAATTTTATACTACTTTTTTAATAACCAACATTCTATGCCATAGAATATTACAAATCTCATCATCTTATAAAATTTTCCCTTCCAATTTTGAGTACACTTTTTTCTATCACATAATAAGCCCAATGCTTTTATCTACTTCAATCATCCAACTTGAATTCTACTAATAATATCTCCATCTATTTCATCATCATTTTAAACAATAAACTCAAAATATCTAAAATATGTACTCTATTTAATGATTTGATCATCCAAATCACAATATAACACTAGATCTATTACTAAAATTACACAACATGCATTTGATTTTAGATCCACTTAAATAAAAACTTACTCTATAAGATTGACCTCCATAATTCAAATTTTGCTAAGTCCCTCTAGTCTTATTAACAAGAAAAATATCATCAACAAAAAAGCATATACCATTATACATCTTGCAAATGTCTAGAAAGAACATCCATGACTAAAGCAAAAAGATATAGGCTTAAAGCTGTTCCTTGATTTAATTCAACTGAAATAAAAAATACTTAATCAAATTTCCTTGTGTTTGAACACAATTAATAACACCAATATACATATCCTTAAAGATTTGAATGTGTAAGCATATTATTAATCCCTTTCTTTTTCAAACTTTTCAAAGCACTTATCTTAAACCTTTATCATATGCTTTCTCTAAATCAAGAAATATCATATAAAGATCATCCTTATTATCTTCATACTTCTCCATTAAACTAGCAGGCTGGTAAAACTTACAAATTGAAAATTTAAGATAAGGAACATTTAGCGAATCAAGACATGGCTTCAAGAAGGATAAATTTATGCAAGATGATTAAAAAACATCTGAATGTATGACGGGGCTTGAGCCTAAAATGATTATGGGAAGTGATGAAATCAAAACAACCAAAAACCCCATTTTAATTGAAGAAGTTAAATCTCAACTGGAAAAAAAATCAAGCCTGGAAATGAACGTAATCTGAAGTTCAATCAACATTTCATATTGGTTTTAAATCTAAAAGCCACAAACAACATAGTATGAATTTATAATAGAACATGAAATTTAACAAAAATCTATCACTAATCCGCTGATTGCTGAAGACTTATAAAATTTATAAATCAACTCAGTAAATCAGACGAAGTATACTACATTCTTGATTACATTTAAATATCGCCAAAATTCTTAACATGTTTACATATCAAATTCATGAAACAACCAACTGAGCCAAAGCCAAATAATAAAATAAATTAAATAAACAATAGAACCACACCACATAGAAGATTTAAGCTAATCAAGTGTAGCTGCATTAATAATTCAAACATGCGAATCAGATTTTTTTTTTTTTCATTTCCCTTCACAGTGACTAGCATTACACTAAAAACCCCCCACTTTCAAAGCAGTCACATGAAACCCCCAAAAAACAGCCAAATATCACTATTCCATTGCAAAAGACGATATGCTTCGATATATCGCAAACAGAACGATAGACATATTACAAACCCTAATAACCGAACGGATTCAGAATTCGCATAAGCTAACCACCAAAACCATAGAGGGTGCGACCCTGACGCTTGAGAGCATACACAACATCCATAGCAGTGACGGTCTTCCGGCGAGCGTGCTCGGTGTAGGTCACCGCATCGCGGATGACGTTCTCAAGAAAGATCTTAAGGACGCCTCGCGTCTCCTCATAGATCAGACCACTGATTCGCTTGACGCCGCCGCGGCGAGCAAGGCGGCGAATCGCCGGCTTAGTTATGCCTTGGATATTGTCTCGGAGAACCTTGCGGTGGCGCTTCGCTCCCCCCTTTCCCAAGCCCTTGCCGCCCTTTCCTCGTCCCGACATTGTTTTTAGCTTCGAAGATCTGATATCTTTTTCGCTTTTTCTGATCGATTAGTGTGAGGGTGATGGGTTAGGGATTTTATCGAGGGTGTAGTGGCTTTATTTCGGTTTGCAATTGTTGCTAGCCGTTGGATGAAGGAGCGATCCTGGGTTAGACGTTTCTTTTGCTTTTGTCCGTCCGATTGAGAGCGTGGATTTCATTGATAGGAGCACAGCTCGCATACCTGGATGAGGTATTAATGCGATGCGTGGAACTAAAAATATAAAATAAGAAATAAATAAATAAATAAAACATTTGTTATTAGTAAAACAATAAAATTTTTAACACTTTTCTTTATTTTAATTAGGTCTGTGTAAATCGGGTCGCGGGTTGGTAAATCGGGTCGCGGGTTGGATTTGGTTTGAATCCGTAAGTGACCAAATACAAGTTGACCTGGCCCAAATCCAACCCGTTTTTACAAGCGGGTCAAATATTTCAACCCAGACCCGACCCGCACGGGTTACTAGGTTGATCCGATTGGTTTATATGTTCTTGTTCAGGCATCGCCAACAGTGGCACGGCAGCGGCGACGCTGTTAGACTCGACGCGATGCTATCACGCGGGCAGAGCGGTTAGTGCAGTTATTTCAAGTCATTTCCGGGTTTCCGAGTCAACTCGAACCTGACCCGATTTTTGAAACGGGTCTATTTATTGAACCCGAACCCGACTCATCTCACAAATGGGTTAATCCTAAACCGAAATTTTTTGATTGAGTTTTCGGATCGTGTCAAATATTAATACCCCTAAATTTAATACTTTTATAATTAACATTGTTATATAAATCAGTTCATGAGTTGATGAATCTAATTAGGGTTAACTCTAAATTTAACTGATTAGATCACTGAATTTGTTCATGAAATATCTATCTATTTTAAATCTAATCAGCTCAAGAGTTAATCTGATTCGATCATAATATTTTCTTTTTAGAGATACTCAGCTGGCGAATAAGAGAATGATTATTTTAATACAAGTTGTACGTTTATGATACGAAATAAATAAATGTTGTGATGATTTTTTATATTCTTATTAATAGGCATGACTTGTTGATGATTTTTTAGTATATTATCAATTATTTATCTTATGTTTGCTTTATGGTAAAGTTTACATAATGAATATTGCATTGGTCCACATGTAAAAGAATTTTATTCTAAAGTTCTTTATTTTCTTCTAGTTTTATGCTTATTAATAGGGGTGTTAAAATGGGTTGACGAGTCGGGTTTGGGTCGAACCTGAGTTGACCCGGGTCTAAACAGGTCAATCAAAACCCAACCCATTTGCAACCCAAACCCGACGCTTGCGGGTTACCGGGTTGACCCGACACGACCTGCACACCCGTTTGATTCAAAAAACGGGCGAGTGCGACGTCAGGCACTCAGGCGAGGCGGCCAGCGGTGCCGGTGCAGCCTGCGGGTGTGGGGTCGACGTCAATCGTGAATGGGCTGGACGATGAACGGATCAGACGCAATTGGGTTGTGCGGACTGCAGAGGATCTGCTGGGTCACGTGAGAGTCGCAAGACGACGGGCAGACGCTGTCTCGTGACCAGACGACAAACGGACCAGACGGTGGATGCGACTGACGCGGTCCACATCTCTTTGGACGCGACGGACAAACACGACTGGGTCGAGACTGACACGACGGACCGACGGTCGACATCTCTTAGGATTTCCTAGGTCAAACCGGGTTGATTTCGGGTTTCCAGTCAACCCGAATCCGACCCGATTTTGCAAATATGTCGAAAACTCGAAGCCGAACCCGACCCGGAAACGGGTCGGGTTTCGGGTAGTGTCAGATTTTGACATTACTTACCAATATATGTGCTTGCACCCATTGCTTTCAAGCAAGTGTAAAATTACTGAGTAGGGTTGTAAGAAACTTACGAGAGAATTTTTTTATGAAATGAATTTATATCTGCATTCTAAATACTATCTCTAAAATGAAAGTCATTTAGAGATTACTTAATTGTGATAATCTGTTCTCTACTCGGTGTGAAGATTCTTGTGAGTCTATTCGGAATAAAATTATTAAGAAGGCTGCTTCTTTTTAGAAAGAGCTAAGATTGATTTCTTTAGCAATGCATAGGAGGCTTGATATTGATAAGAGCTCTCTTATCACTTTGTTTAAGGACCTATTGGTATGTGACTTCATTAATGCATATAACCAGGGGCGGAACCAGCCTTTCAACTTAGGGGGGGCAAATTTTTCTTATAGACTAATATAAAAAAAACAAAATAAAGACATAATTCAAAGTGAACTCTTGTATTTCATTATGATAGGAAAATTGAAAATCATTACATTGGATAACATTACAAATCATTACAATTTTATTAATCTATTTTGCATTTTTTGATAATATTGGATAACATCTTCATTGGGAATCAAATCAAACACATCTTTTTCAATGTAAGGCACAAGGCAATCGTTGAGCCAATCATCACCCATCCTACTACGCAATCGATGTTTGATAATTTTCATGGCTGAAAAGGCTCTCTCCACTGTAGCAGTAGCAACTGGTAAGGTTAATGCTAAGGTAATAAGTCTGTAAACTAGAGGATAAACGCCATTCTTCTTGAACTTAACAATCTGCTTTGCAAGATCAACAATGCTTCTTAGAGAAGAGAACTCTTCACTGGTCCGCATATCAATAATGTACGTTGATAATTGACTTTTAAGAGCAACAACCTCAATTATAGAAAAATCACTTGGATATAACTCTGCTAGACATATCAATTTCCTCTCATCATAAGCACGAAAAGAATCACTTGGATTTAAGCATGACACATAAAGAAGTAACTCAGTACTTGATTCAGAAAAGCGATTATTTAGCTCTTGAAGTTGCATGTCAACTATAGCATAAAATAGATCAACACGATAATGATGTAGATTTGTTTTATCTTCACCTCTTTGCACTGATCGACGACGAGTTTTGTATGATTCATTCATGTTTGGAACAACAACTTCAAAAACACCACAAAAATGTGACACTTCATCTAGTAAAGCATTCCATCCATTCTCCCTTAGTAGTTGCAGTCGTTGTTTAGAAATTTGAACCAATTTCATCGCATTTTCAATGTCTTGATCTTTCCTTTGCAATGATTGTGATAACTCATTCGTAATGCCCAATATATCAATCATCAGATGCATTGTAAAAATAAAATCAAATGACTCCATTATATCAATTAGAACACCCGCTTCCACTGATTGCTGATCATGAACCCCTTCTTCTTTAATAATCTCAAGCACCTCGATCACAGAAGCATACATACGCATAAGACTAATCAAAGAATGAAAATGTGAACTCCAACGAGTATCATTCGATTTCTGCAAATTTGTCTCTTGATTCAAACCCTTGCCACTAATGAGATTGCCATTTTTAAGATGAAGAAGTACTTTGTCATGCTGAATACTTTTAAGAGCATCCGATCTCTTACAAGAAGCCCCAATAGTATTAATAATTCTAGAAGTGAACTCAAAAAGATGTTTTACCTGCCACTGATTCTTTGCCACTGCCACCAAACATAATTGAAGTTGATGAGCGAAACAGTGAACATAAAATGCTTGAGGATTATCTTTTAGAATTAGGGCCTTCAAACCATGAAATTCTCCTCGCATATTGGATGCCCCATCATAACCTTGACCACGCATCCTTTGTATGCTCAACGAGTGTTTGGCTAGAATGTCTTCATCAAATCTTCCTCATTATGATCAGCTAGAAAGTCAAATAGTTCTAAATAATTTCCTCGATTCTCTGAATTGGAAGACTCATCATGCCCACGAAATGATAATCCCTGACGTAACAAAAATCTCACACAATCAATGGCTGCAGTCAACATGATCCTATATTGTTTTTTGTTCTTATCATCTTTACTTAGCCATAAAGCTGGAAGACTGTGCTCTTGATTCTTCATCAAATCTTCACATTTTTGTCTAGCCTTATTATGTACACTATTGTGATCTCCAATGTGGCATAATAATTTCTCTTTCTTCTTCCAGTTTTTGAAACCTTCTCCAATAAATGAATCCCCACCACCTTGACCTTTAATAATCTGCTCTTGAGGTTTAAATAGATAGCAGTAAAGACAAAAAGCAGCGTCTTTCTGCACACTGTACTCTAACCAATCAGAGTATTCATCAAACCATTTCGGATTGAACCTACGTGCAATATTTCCATATAAAGTTTGGGGAAATTGATGACTTCTAGGTTGATGGGGTCCCTTCAATAGATAGGATCTCCGAATCTTATCTCTATCATTTACATCATAACTCCAAATAGGAAGTCGGAGTCCTGGATCTGCTGGGAGATTGTTAATATCAAATTCTATTCGCTCTTTCCTCTTTAAATAACGCTCCATTTATTTAACCCTAGAATGAAATTGAATTACCAAAAAAGAGCAACTTTGAGACATTGTATCAAAAATGAATCAGGAAAAATAAATGTTGCATTTTATGGAATAGATAGTTGCATTCTATGGAATCACACATTTAGCCAATATAAGAAGATGATATCCCTCAGAATTAGATAGTTGCATTCTATGGAATCACACATTTGCACTCAAAAGATTGAAACTAGAAGAAAAAATTTATTCAAGCTAAATTAATGTATGCATAGCAAATATGGTGAGTTCAGTATGACCATGATGAGTTCAACATGATCCAAGAGAGTTCAACAAATATATTCTTCTTACTTGGCCATTTTACTTCAAACATCGAATTAGGGTGATGTTACAGATTGGTGAGGCGAGTAGGGACAACATATGCTCCTGTCATTCCTATTAATCAAGCAGCTCTTCAAGACAAGCTCATGAATGTATCAACAAAAGGACTAGTAAGTGATTCAATAATTCTTTAGAAGGAATCGATAATCGAGCCAAAGACTTCACTAATTCCAGCTAATTATGAAGCCGGTATTCTTCTTATCTTGAAGCATTTAGTGAGTCAATAATCCTAATTGCAAATTCTCAAAAGAATGAACATACAACTTCTTCAAATGTTCCTTTGGAACAAGCTGTATTGCCCAAGAAGGTAAAAAATCAACTTATCATCGAGAAAGAACTTAATTTAGAGAATTTTTCTTTAAGCTTTTCAAGTGATGCCAAAATGAACTTTATTATGAGTGGGCCTTTAAGTAAAGATCACAGTAAGGGTGATACCGAAATAGGTCCTGATCCTGATCTAGTAACTGTTATGTGTACTGCATATCCAAATCTTTGATGGGTAAATAACCTTATAATGCCTCAAAGAGGCTGCTCTTCATAGCTTTGTTAAAAAGGAGTTTACATCTTCCTAACTCCACTATTGATAAACCAAACTTAAAAGATACCATCGACATTACTTTGATGAGGTTCCCAAAGAATATTTTAGATGCTAGAGAAAAGGAAATAGATACTTACAAGGAAGTTCAAATAAACCAAAATTATTTTAGAGGATGCTTCTAAATACATCAAAACATCAAAACACTAACTCAACAACGTTAAGGATGAACTGGCAGGTGTGCTAAGTTGTTGAGAGCTATTGTTCGGAGAATACTTACCGGAGAGCCGGAGATGGAAGAGCCCAGCCAGAGAGAGGGAGATCGCGTTCGGAGCTTTTCGGAGAATCGAAGCCTCGAGAGCCGGAGATGGCAGAGCCCAGCCAGAGAGAGGGAGATCGCGTTCGCCGTTCGGAGCTTTTCGGAGAATGGAGGCCTCGGAGGCGAACTAGCGAAGGCGAGAGTCGAGAGTCGAGAGGCGAACTGGCGAGGATTTAGGCGGAAATATCAGATATTAGGGCAAATTTTAACCTCAATAGGGACAAATTACTTAATAGCCCTTATACTTATAAAAATTTTACATTTTTTGAGGGCTACAGTGATTCCGCCCCTGCATATAACTATCCCTTCAACAAAAATAAAAGGAATGTCATGTCCTAAATTTACATATACATGAGAGTCTCTAAACATTCAGAATCATATAGAAATAAAAAAGATACACAAATCACAAATTGCATTTCTTTCCAAAAATAGTTAATTACAACAATCCAAGATACTTGTAAATCATTAAGATACATGATCAAAATTGGACTATCAAAAGAATACCTTCACTACGCTAGCTCCCGACGGATTCCAATCCGAACAATGCCAACTTAGCCAGTTCTTTTCCTTTACTTGAAAAATCAAATATTTTAGTGTGAGCAATGAAATGCTTAGTAGGCTATCCCAAAAATTCTATCACAGTGATCAAAATCCATATTTTTAGTTTTACAAGCAAATGATTTAAATGACTTTTACAATTATAATAAAAAATAAATTTAATACTTATAAAACATTAACATCAAGTTACTTATGCTTAGTATTTAACTTTATCAAAAGAATGGCATGGGTATGACTTGAACTTGAACATACATTTAAAAAAAAAAACGCTTCAGAATATGTTATTTGAACTTAAACATTATAAACATTAATATGCATTTTCAATTGAGTATCAATGTATGCTTATCAAAATGAACATCACTTACAGTTGAACTCATTTCACTTAACATAATATGCTACACATGAATTATGATATGGACACATCTTGATATCTGCTTATAACTTCACTTCCACTTAAGCCTCCCTTAGTCAGTCCACCTATCCAAGGCAAATGGAGCAAATCTAAGTCTGATTCCTCTTATAACTCCACAATCACTTATAACTACATTGATCCTCTCACACCTACACAAAGTAAATGGAGCCAGAAATAAAAATAGAACAACTTAAAGAGGGCCCTTGCAACATTACTTATAATGCACTTCAATATCTCTCACATCAGAACTTCCGCAATAACATGATATGTACATACGAAACTGGTATTTTTAATCTGACATTTCAATACTTAAACATGATGTCATGAACATGTATGAATTGTCACGTATATGATAATCATATAATTTGCATACACATGACATTTACCATTTTAAAAACTATTTACAAGAAACATTTAAAATATTATTTTAAGACTTTTATAAACTATAGCCAATGCTAGGAATGTCATATTCAACATAAAATAATTAATAATTTTTACAGGCAAAATCGACCAGTAAAAATTTGATTTCTTTAGTTAAAATAAAAAGAATAAAATATTCTATAACATATCATAAATCACATAGTGAAAAGCTTCTTAAACTTATTAAAATCATGTTTTATCCCATAGCTTTTCATACAAACATCAAAATTAAAATTAGAAATAGGTTTTGGAGCCTTCCTCGAGGTGGATGTTTTCTATAACAGATATGACGGACGAATCTCACACTTTGGCCTCCAAAATTCTTTCTTTTCTCTTCTCTCTCCCTTCTTCAACAAGGTAAAATGAGGAAAGATTTTGAAAATGACTTTGAATATATATATATAAACTCATTTTAGTGCTAACCACCACAGCGTTCCAACGTTTAGCGCTGCTGCGCTTGGCTGAATATTTTAAGTACTCCCAAATAGAGAGATCAACGCTGCAACTCTTCGTATCCAGCACCATAACACTCCCAATGCCAAGGATTTTCTATCTCTTCAAACAAAAGCTCAACGCCGTAGTGTAGTCCGGACTAGAGCTAAAACGCTAAGAAGGCCTTTTGGCACTTAACATGTCACGCTTGAATTATATAAAATCATGTAATGAGCATAAAAGCCCAGCAAATAATCAAAACTTACCGATGCATTCAACGCAAGACAAAAGAGAAACAGTATATTATAAATCATGTAAGAATATATATATATATATATATATATATATATATATATATATATATATATATATATATATATATATATATATATATACTCTTGTGTCCATTTATCAGCCTGTTATATATCGCATTTCAATCTTTCAATTATATATATTATATTCATTATCAGTCTTGATCATACATCAATCCTTATTAGTTAATCAATAAGTCAAATTATCTTTATCATTTAATCAGTCTCATTCAATCTATCAATCTCATCATTTATTCTATCTTCTCAATCGATCAATTATATTAGCAGAGCTGTTGTAGCATTATTTTTATCATATATCAATACTATCTATATTGTTTATTAGATATTCAGATGAGAGTATCGTAGTCTTGCTCTCACACTTATGACTCATGTATCGATCCCCAACTTCTTATAACTCACAATCAGTAAATCATGTGGATTAGTCTCCAGCTCTTTATGATTCCAGTATCAGTTGCTAACTCTTTATAACTCCTAATCAATAAATCAAGTGAATCTTGAAGATATTATGTGGGGTTATTATAACATATATATGGTATCAATCAGTACATCTTATGGTGTTTCATTTCAGCCTTTTGGCTTCCCAATTCTAACACATATATCAAATATTTCATTCTATCTTATTAGATTCATACCAATATCAATATTACACTCCAGTACATATCAATCAGATCAATCATTTTAGCACATATTACATTTCAATTTTATCATATCAAATAACAATACATCACTTTTAACTTATTTTTAATACACCTTTTCTCTACTCATTTCACATAGAAATTCTTATACATATTTTTAACCAATAAAAATGCCATAAAATTATTTCAAATTATTCAAAATGATCAAATCAATAATATATCAAAAGTTACATGGTGAAAGCTTATGAAATCATGAGATAATGCATTTTTGACAGATTTAAGAGAGATAAAATCCATAAAAATCAAAATCATCAAAATCATAAATAAGAATTTAGTCACTTATTTTGAATAGAATAAAATTTGTAACAGGAGTGTCGGACGAAAAAGTTCTGGAGAGCTTCCTCTCTCTCTTCTATGTCCTCTCCATCTCCCCTTCACTTCTTCTTTTCTTTTCTTTCATGGCCAAGCAAAATGAGTGACGAGGCAGTGGGGGTGATTGCAGGGATATTTAATTTAAATATATATAAAAACTTGCTTAAATGTCTGGCATCGTGATGCCTAAGGAATCTAGCGTCGATGCGCTGCATGCTGAATCCAGAATTACTGTCGACCAGAACTCTTAGTGCCACGACGAATTTTTCTAGCGCCACAGTGCTCTTAGCACTACAACGCTCTATGTACATTTTCATATTTTTTATTCTAAAGTATTTTTCATATTTTTGAATTTTTACATAACATTTCTTCAATTTCAGACTTCAAACCTCATTTAAATTTCTAATAACTCTAAATTAAACATGTGCAAGGAGGTTATCAAATTTTTACTAGTTTTTTAACAACGGATATTACAAGGAATATATTTATGGAGTCTTTAGAGAATAAAAGTCATGCTGATATTATAAAAAGTTTTTTCTTAGGCTAAACTTAACATAAAAAAAGTTTTTAAGAGTAGAGGGAATTGGATTTCTTTCTTTTTAGGTCCAAAAATGAAACACACCCTTTATGACACGCATTTAGGGTTTAAAATGAGGAATGACTTAAGGGTGGCATTATTAACAACCTTTATTTTTTATGTACTTTGGAGTTTGAGAGCCAACCCATCTCTTCTTTGAGTACTCGTTTTCTACATGCCTTATCAAGAATTTAATTTTGGACGGGCAATTCATTATGCATAAGGCTATTTTATTTCAGATATCATAACCTAGATTTGCACATGAACACCCTGTGAGTAGGAGGCTTCATCTTCCAACTGTTTATACTCATATTTACATGCTTTGGATGCAACTCAATTTGATCCGTTGATTGAGAGCTTTGGATACTAACCAGGAGGTCTTGTGTTCGAGTCTTGCATATGTAATGTGTGTGTGAATTTATCTTAATTGACCTAAATGTTTCAAAAAAATATTACCTGCTTTGGAGGAAAAGAAGTAATAGATTATATGTTAATGACACCTCTTATGGAATTGTAATTATTATGAAGGTCAAAATTCAAGTGGCTTGTAAATTGGGTAGATGAAAATGGAAGGAGGACTGAAATTCTCAATTTAGCCAGCTTCTTTGGAGGAATGGCCACAAAGAACAAAAATGATTTACGTTGCCTTCATGCTGCTTTGTCCTCTTGCTTTTATTGATATGGTCAACTACAATAATTTTGTTAGACTTTTTGGTAGGGTGAAAAGCCTTATCTATTATTGCAATTAGTATATGAAAGAGCCATTTTATTTGGAAATTATTTTTCGGCTTTTGGTATGAATAATCTTCTTGTTTTTCTCCTCGACAAAAGGATAACTTAGATTTTGTTTGGGACGATTTTCTTACTGCTTTCTAAAACAGCTTTCTAGTACAAAAATTTTTAGAACTAGAAATTTTGGTGCTAGAAAATTGCTTTAAAAAATAATAAGAAAGCCGTCCTAAATAAAATCTTAGTTTTATTACTTCAACAAAAATAAAAATATTTGTGTTGCTCGTTAATTTTTTTTCTATTATGATATATGATGTCTCAATAGGAGTTTCTAATTACAAATACTATGAAATGAATGTGAGCAATCAATTTTGTTCAACCTGATAAAGTTCTTTAGATGTAAGTTTTAGAACTCAAGGAGGGTTTTTGTTCAATTAACAAAAAATGATAATTGAGGACTTGAGACTTGTTTCTACTATTTTGTGATTTATTATTCTTCTGTCGACCACTCCTCTCCTAATTTTGACTTCAAATTTTTATAGTTATGACCTTCCATAATGTGTTGGATGATGGTGAATATTTTTACTTCATTTCAAACTTACCATTTCACTATTTTATGAATTTGTTTTGTCTTATATGTACTTTCTTATTTTGTGTCGGTGGGTCTTATCAACAAATTTCTTTTTTGGGACAATTAAGCCGTTAAGGTAAATTCACACATACATCACATATGTAAATTTTGAACCCCAAACCTCTTGGTTAATAGTCAAAGCCCCCCAACCAACAGATCAAGGTGAGCTGCGTATTATCAACAAATTACTGTTGGAATAATTTTCTTATTGTTTTCTAAAATATTTTTTTAATACAAAAAATTATTAAAAGCAACAAATAAATAGTGATCAAAAGCTATATCAAATGAAGCCTTAGGATCCGTTTGGCAAGACTTTAGATTTTTATAAAGATGTTTGTAAAACTGCTGTGGAGAAAGCTATTGTTTTGAAAACTGCTGTAGAAAGCAGCTTTCTAGCATAAGAAAGTAGCAAACAAATAAAAATTACAGTTATGATCTAAAAAAAAAGCAATAAGAAAGTACTCTTCAAACAAAATCTTAGTCTTTCTAAATTTTGTTTTTTGTTGGAATCAAATGATTGATAAATTTTTATTTTGCAACTTCTTTGGGCTAACATTTTACTAGCTCTACGAGATGAAGATGCATACTCAATACAACAATATGTTAATATCATCCTCCCTAGAACAATTACTCTTTCTGATTAGATATTGCCAAGGGAATAGGAGCACCTGTGGATAGGTTAAATTTTTCATGTTTGTACCACCGATTTGATATTTAATGTTTCTTTAGATAAATTTGTATAGTTAGTGCTAACTATATCGAGAGATAAACTAACACTGCATTATCTATTTGAGGAAAGAAATGATTTATTTTCGTATCCAAAATCGGCATAGGAAATGTAAAAATTATCCTGAAGGATAAAATTCACGTTCACCTATCATTTTAAATACGAAATTAATCCAAGATAGGCTTTAGTTGACGTCCAGAGATTTTCCCCTCTCTTAGCAAACTAAAACATGATTTATTTTATATTAGGATCTTAGGTTTCTATAAAGGTAAGCCTCTATAGTCAATTACATCTCATAAGTGAAAACTTTCGATTAAAGTGGAGATTAGACTCATTTTGATTTTAAAATATAAGAAAGTTGTATATATATATATATATATATATATATATATATATATATATATATATATATATATATATCTCTGTGAGTGTGTGTGCGCGCGTGTGTAGAAAGTATATTTTTGAATACATGATAACCCCTTTATGATGGAGTTCAAGGTGTGCAAATACCTCTAGGCTTACACTTGCCTGAAATGTGCTACCAACTAACAACCTAATACACACACAATCATTCTAGATGTAATGCATGATATGATTAGCTCCATCTTAAGAGATTGAAGGAATAGATCATACTCTGAATATTTAAATGACGCTAATGAGATGACTCGTTAAAGACTCTAAATTTTATCTTCAGATTACCTCGCTAAATTTTTTAATTTACCAAAAGTTTTTAGAAATTTTGGCAGCATAATAGCACTATATCAATAGGAAAAGCGTAGCATCCCCCGTGCGCAATGGGGACCCCGCTACCTTGCCAACGAAAGGCAAAAACCTAGGCTCTAACATATGTAGCAAAAATAAAATAAGCATGTATGTATGTATGAATAGGTAAAAAGTTTGATATCTACAGTACCTAAGGCTATATTGACCTAGAACTAGTATACATGTTCCTACAAAGTCTGGAATATGCATACACAAAAAATTCTAGGAAAACTACTACCTGCTAATGTAAGCTACCACCTACATGTATGTGATGTATGAAATGATATAAATAAAAGCGAAGACTACAAAAATAAAATAAATTTTATTCATTTCTTAATTTGAATGCATACAATAGATTTAGACTATGAAGAAAAGTAAGGTGGCCAAGCTCCACCACAACAAATCTGAATTTCTAAGCCTACTATATCTATTTATTGTCTTTGAGCTCTAAGTCTTCTATGAAATTCTAAAAGAGAATATCCTCCAAAGAAGAGGACATCATCTTTTGGAGCGCCACTTGTATATATAAGTAGGTGTATTTGGTTCTTTCATAACTCAGAATGCTGTACAACTCGATCTATATACAAACTGCAATTTACAAACACTTGTATATGTATACAACAGTTCTTAGGTACATTTTACTTTGACTCTTGCAAAAATGTAAAGACATGTATAAGAAACATAAAAGCATATAGAAATATAAAATATGCGTAACAATTGTGTAATATCATAATGCTTCTAATGCAGACATACAGTCCTTAAAGAACCTAAGTGCACTAACATAAATATAAAATGTATATATAAAATGTATGACATTCAGAGTGCTAAAAACAAATAAACAAACATAGTGTGCTCTCCAAATAAAGCACTCGGCAAGTAAAACACATCACCGACCTAACATAGGCTAGAGTCGGTTGTCCTAGCAAATCATCTAAGTGTGTGAAGGGAGCTGTGCGGCATTGATATATATGAGTTTAGTGTTTAAGTAGCATTAATTTAAAGTGTTTGTTCATTAAAGCCAAAATGTAATTAAATTAAAATTTAACTTGTATGTATTTGAGCTTTATTATTTAAATTTTAAAAGATTGAAGTTGATCATTTAATTATAAAGAATTTGTAGATTAATAACTCTAAGTGCAAGGGCTACTAATGTACAAATCGTAAAGCTTACAAATGAAATGCAATCATCCCCCATATAGGATAGATGACCACATAAAGCTTTGAAGATTTATTAATGATCTATTAAGGGATAGAAGAGGGACCCTTCAATCCAATACACATGCTCTCCAAGTAGAGTCAAGCATGATGTATAAGGTTTGTGGTTTATTAAGGTTTGAAGATTCTCCCAATCAAATGTGTTAGTGCCTTCCTCAAAGGAGTTGTGCATAATATATAGGGATCCTTTGGCTATTTAAAATGTATTAAAAGCCTTAAAATCAAATGCTAAAATGTCTTCCAAATGGTGTTATATATGAAGCATAAAGACCTTTATTCGTTTAATCAAAATTAATTATCAAATTTATTTGACTAAAATAAATTTTAATCAAATTAATTTAGTTTAAATGAATAAAATTTAACTATAATTTTCAGTGTTTATTTGAATTATTTGGTATTTTTAAATAATTAATGAATTTTTAATTAATTTTAATTAATTATTAATGAATTATTATTAAATATTATTCAAAAATTTTATTTAAATTTAAATTATTAATCTATGAATTTTATTTTATTTTATTTAATAATTTATGTATTTTTAAATTATATTTATTTAATTATATTGAGAAATTAATCATTTAATGAATTATTATTAAATTTTATTTAAATTGAAATTAATAACCTCTTAATTTTATTTTATTTTTTATTTAAAATTTTTATGTATTTTGGAATTATATTTGTTATATTTATTTAATTACATTTGAAATCAGGCATTTATTGAATTATTTAAATAGGTTAATTTTACATTAAACTTAAGTTATTTAAATTTAATATCAAGTTAACTCCAAAATTCATGAAATTGATAATATTGGTTAATGATAACCCAAATATCAATCTTTAAAAGTTTGAGATTAATTTGATCAATATTTTATTTTTTAATGAATTTATTTAATTATTAATTAATTAATTATTAATTAAATTTTAATGAAAATTGGCTATGGGTTTTAATTTTGTTTGATTATAGAATTGATTTAGAGTTGATTGAAGGTGGTTTCAAATTTTAATGATTTTTATTTAGTTTATTTTGAATTATTGAACTTTTGACCCTTAATGAAAGGTTGATTTTAATTAATTTGGTTTGAAGATCAATTAATATCAAATTAAGATCAAATTAAATCCTATGATGTATATCATCACTAAGTTCAAGGTTTTGAAGTTTCATCCCTATTGGATGTGGGTATGTATTCCTAAAGTGTTCCAAAATTCACTAATACTCATTTGTAATTGTTATCCTTAGAGATCACTAGTATTTAGAATATGTTTGAATAATCATGTCTCTAATCCTTGCACATATGTATAAACAAACCATAACAATCATATGTCCTAAATCTATATGAATTGAGAGTAACAAATTTTCAAATATTTAGGTCAAGTTATGAACAAAATATTGGGAAATTTAATTATAGTATAGTCAAAACTCAAATTGATTCCATAAAGCTATGATTTATAAAGAATATATCATAGCTCAAACTCATCAACTTTGAATTCAATTCATTGAACATATAGAGAGTAATTGAAAGAAGTTTGGATATGATATTTATTCAATTACCTCTCTATATGACAATCAAATACCATTGAATTCATTTTTCAATAATGAAGCTTTATCTAAAGATTTCATAGAGGGTTTAAATGCATGCAATAGAGCTAAAACCTATTTATGATGAAATTTTTTGAAATACACCCAATTATGTCACATACTCATGTAAATTCAATTATCATCAAAATAAAGCTTTTATAACTCTAAGAAAATTATTATAGGTGGAGTATAGCATGAAGTTCAATGTGGCCAAATCTCAGCCCAAATAGATGAATATTTTTGAGTTAATTAAATAAAATCAGAAAATCATATTATTGAAATTGTTTTTTGAATATTCATTTATTTGGGCTGGAATTATTTTTATTTAAAAGAGCTTTTAATTTTGAATCCATAGCCACCAAAATCATGAAAATCCATTAAGAAATGGATTTTCTAGAATTATTTGAGTTAGAATATATTTTATAATTTAAAAATAGGTTTTATATTAATAATAATCCGGCGACGCATTAATTATCAATGATTGCGCCGCCTAAAATAATTGGTATTTAATGCAAAACGGTGGTGGTGGCATAGCTTTTAACACCATGCGGTTTCATTTAATCACGCCTACACCGTGCTACGTCGTTCGATCACCTGCGATTGAAACAAATGGCTGAGATCGCACTAGACAAAGATCTGAACAACAGACATGATGCGCTGTTCGAACAAGAAGCAAAACAACAGGATCTGGGCCGTTGATTCTAAGATCAACGGTCCAGATTTTGTACAATTCATGCATAGGTTAATTAAAACCCTAATGATGAAGAATGGCTCGTTCTTCAAAACCAGTGAACCAAACATTACAAAATTTTAGACAGAGCTTAAACATAATTAAATGAATGATGGGGGCATTTTTACATTTTGAAAAGCACTTGACAAAAAATTATTTAGACTTAAAATTCTTAAACTAGGATTTATGATTTACCTTAGTTGGATGGATCTTAGGAGTCATACAATGGCTTGTTTTCTTTGTTAGGAGAAGCACTACAACTTTGTAGAAGACTCTACGATCGGATAAGCACTATGGAAGGTGTTTGGAGCAGATGAACGGAACTATCCTCCTCTTGCCATGAATCCCATCACCATCGACGTGCAAACGTTGGGGTTTTGCTTGGAGATTGTGTATGGAGGGCTGGAGAGGAAAAATGAGAAGAAATTTGGGGTTGGGAGGTTGCGAGTGTAGGAAAATGAGTGAGTGTGTGTTTAGACGTTTTGGCCCAATTCAAACCTTAGGGTTCTATTGTACGGTCAAGATCGTTTGAGGGAATGTTTAGATGAATGTCAGGTGTCCTTAGTCGGTTATGAGGTAGAGAAAGAGGTCAGGCCAAGGACTTCGAAAGCCAAATTTGTCCTCATATGAGGAAGGGAACACATGGGATTGTTTTAGGCTAATCCATTGCTCAAGTTGGGGTTAGGGAGTGTTTAGTAATATTCTAGATGAAGTTTGAGCTATTGTAGTGGATTGATTTGAAGGGAAATAGTTTGAATGGGAGAGTTGGACGATTTAAACATGGTTTAGTGGGTGTGTTGATTGGTCAATGGTTGATGCTGTGGACTCTATGGAGTGTGTGAATGCTAATTGAATGGAGTAACATGGCTTTGAAATAATGCACATAGGTTTGACCAAGTCAATTATCAAGTTTGACTCATCACTGGCTTTGGATGCATTTGAACTATGAAATGAAATGGATTTGAAAATTTTGATGTGGTTGGAGAGGTTTGAATTGATTGTAGGCAATGATTTAACCCAATTGGGTTTGATTTGACAAAACTTGGGCTCAGTTGATCAAGTCAAATGTTAACTGAGCAAGGGTAACCAATCATATCCATTTCACTATGAGTGAGGTTCAAAACAGCTTTGTGAAGTTCAAAAATCATTTGGAATTTAATTGGAGGTGATTGAGCTGGATGATCAATTGAGTTAATCTGAGCTAGCTCAACTGGGTTAGATGATGATTGAAGGATGCATTGATGGATGATTTACCCTCTGAAACTCTCATTTATGTGAATTGGTCAGTGATTGAGGTAAGGGAGGCTAATGCACTGTGTAAGGCAATGCAATAGGTCAACTAAATCTAATATAGGGCTATTGATTGTCTAGATGACTGAGTGGTGATTGAAGATTGAATGATTTTATGATTGATTAAATATGATTGTAGTGTTGATTGTAGAGATGATTGAGGTATTGATTGAAGATCAATGATTGTGGACTTTAAAAGGTGATTGAAGTCAGATTGAATGGCCAAGATGATTGTAGATCAGATGGCTATTGATTGAGCTGTTGATCGAAGACTGGATGATTGATAACTGGGTGATTGTCAACCATTGGACTACAAATCAGAAGTTTAGGTTGATAACCTCATGCGAAAATGAGGTCAACAACATCTTCAATGCTATCATCTTTTTTTGAAAATATTTAAGCTAATTAGGGCAAACAAGTACACACAACACATACTTAAGACTCGAACCCAAAACCTCTTATTTAATAGTCAAAATTTTCAACCAACAAATCAAAATAAGCTGCATCAATGCTATCATCTAAACCTACTCCTGCGTATTTTTTGCTATTCTTTTAACCACCTTTCTTTTTCAAGTGCCCGATATGTCCACACTAGCTTGATTGATCTTTTACTTTCTGAGCTACAATTCTTAAATGCACGTAATTACCACACACATGTACCTTCCAGTCTTCCTACTGTTATAGAATTGAATTTTTTCCCACACCATTCCCATAAAAGAAAAAGCTATCAACATTCTCTATCAGTCCATGTGCTCCAACTAACCCTAACGTTAGACCTTGGTACACATGTTGAATTGGACTGTTGAATGTTGAATGGCCCATAGAAGTAGATGGCATTTATATTAGACCAAAGGCTGGACCAAGCAAAATACTTCCAATCTTCACCAACCATACAGTACTGGCCCACACCAACATGCCCAGCTATTAAGATGCAAGTTGCATGACTGAAAAGTGTGACACTTAATTTGCCCATGCTCAATAATTACGTGCAGACGCCCGAACATATCCGGATGCCAATCAAGAGCTACCACGACACTCAATGCATAGTGCATTGCATGACATGATGACTCCTTATTGATCTCCAGACACGTTCGACGTCCGCACGTAATAATCTCTCTTAATCGGACTAGCGCCATTATACAGGTAATTTACATACTCAGGAACAGAGAAAAAGGTCTCAAACTAAGGTAGACAAAAACAATAAGAAAGATCAAGGAGTTTAATATTTGAACTACTTTAATACTAAGAAATATTTACAAAAGAGAATAGCCACTCTTACTTTCTTGCACAATATATGATCCCATAAGAAAAAGGTGTAAAAAGATACTTTTCAGCGCCACCATAACACTATCACAAGAACTGTAGTAGATAAGGAAGAGGAGGCAAGCAGCACTCCCAGAGGGTAAGATGGGCCTCACCATCATGGGAAGTATGCCCCACGCAAACTCAAAAACCTTTTCAGTAGCCATTAAAATTTTTACAGCCCAGCAATTCCTCTTCATCCTGTATCAACAGCCAAACTTCACACAACTGAGATGCTTAATGCACCATTCAAAGCCTACAAATAAGCGCTACTAACTTAGCTATTTATAGAGTTGGCATTAGCAGTTCGCTACATCAGTTATTGATGAAGAATTGGAGTCTTTTAATCCTTTTGGAACTGCACTATCCTCTGAAGTAACATGAATTTCTGTGGCACCTAAATCGAGCAAGCCGTGATTCATCTTCTGAACCTCCTCCCTTGTGTAGATGAATATCTTGCGAACCATGATGCAGAATTCCCTATAATACAGAAACAAATAAGAACATGAAAGGGAAGAAGAAAAAGAGGAAAGAAAAAAAAAAAGAGTGTAAAAATGCTGTGTTAAAAAGCCCACCCCCATGGATCATCTCCGACAAGCATCATATCACCCTCGTCATCAGTATAGACTAACAGCCAGTGTTTGGTGGGAGCCATCAGTTCGCCCTCAAATTCAAACATTTGATCTAACCCCATAATTAATTCCTCGTAGTTGCTGAATTTTGAAAGATCCACAGATCTGCCAAGAGCAATTCCCTGCTTATGCACCTGGAAGAAATTGGGATAACAATAATGAACAGAGCAAGGAAATTCTAAAAGATATAAAATTTGTTAGTATAACTAGGAAAATAATTTCTCCTATAAGTAAATGACAAACATGTTGAATGCTTAGAATAACAGCATATATTCAAGTGCTTTCCACTTGTCATGCAAAAGCAATGCAATCAGAAAGGCAACAAACAATATCATGCAATTACTGGAACATAACATACCAAAGTGTTCAGAAAGAGTGTCATCAAATATGGAGGCTTGTCATGTAAAAGCAATGCACTAAGAAAGCAACAAACGTGATTATTTAACTACTGGAACACAAGGAACTAATGTGTTTCACATACAGATCGTCAAAAACTAGAAGGCTTCAAGTAGTATGCTCTTCCCATGCCACCCTCCAAATTCATATGCAGGACAACATTGACCAGAGCAGGCTCTCATGGTTAAGTAGTAGTAACTGCGATGTCAGGATGAAAAGATGAAACAGAAAAAAGTTTTTTAACATTTATGAAGTTGCACATAAGTTTCAGCATGGATTATGGCCATATTTGTGCATATTATTCAATCGGAAGCTTTAGTCACAGCAAAACTAAACAGACGGGCATGACACGCACTGAACAGTAATCGCCTACCAACTTGCTTCATCACAAGTGCATGATATAACATAAAAGTATCGAAGTCTTAATAGTTAGATTGGAAAGGGTAAAAATATTATAAATAGTAATTCAAAGCAAATTGACCCGTACAGTGAGCCATAGGATTAAGCATTAACAATAACAGGAAGAGAGACCTTTGTGCAACTTCTTGCCAAGCTACCCTGCTGTCTGACTTGTACACCTTTCAAATTACGTAAAGAGGGAAGAACAATTTCCCCTTTGACAGTAGCTGCTGTAGAACTATCCCCCAAGGTTGGGGCTTCCGATGGCTCAAAATGGTGATCTTGCATGGTCAGTGATAGATGCAATGTAGAAGTTGGTTGAATCTGAACCTCCGAGTCATTTAAGACACTTGCCTGAGGCAATGGTAACTCAGATGCTGAAGAATTGCTATTAAGTTGAACCCCAAAAAGCTTGCAGTTTCCATTCCCTTTAAGTTTCCCAATCTGATTTTTTGCTGATTCCAATGGCTGAGGTTTTATCAAACTTGGCTTTGCTTGGTTCCCTGTTTGGGAATCTGGCAGCGAATGTGTGAACCAATTTGGAGTAGGTTGCTCAAATTCAAAAGGAAAATAACCCACCTGGTTACCAAATCTGCCATTTCCTATTCCAGGACAAGATGGCTTATCAGGTTGGGCTGGCATCTTCAAGTTTAATTCCATGTTGCTGTGAGAGCTTTGGGACAATAAAGACCATTTGCCAGAAATAATACTCTGTTGGGGAAGTGGATCCTGAAAGTTGCAACGCAAAAGATTTACAGCATCTATGTTTTGTTCAAATTGTGATGAACCTAATACTCGTGAACCAATACATGTCGGAAATAAGGGATCCCCATAGTTTGATCCATGCTTCATAATTTGTGTCTGGTCTTCTGAACCCAACGTCCTCTGAATGGAAGATATATTTTTTACTTCATCATGGGATGAAGACCACATCATGGGCTTCCGAGCAGTATATGCCTCTTTCAAGGTCATGGATTCTTGACCTTGCAAGACCCTCAAAACACAAGTGGAAGGATTTACCTGGACCTTTGATGTAGCTGAGAGATGTTTAAAGAAAAGTTAGTCCAGATTTTGCATCTTGAGGTGTCATTGATTATATAAAGCTTATAACACAATAAGAGTTAAGGAACAGTACTTTCTTTTGTACGGACCGATGCATCCGGAGATGCTGGTGTTGTATGGGTTCGAGGCTTCTTGGGCCGTGCTATGTGGAGAGAGTTTGGTTGCGGAGGGGTCACAGAAGGCTCAATTTGCCATGGAGAAACTCTCTGTGGTCGAGGAATTGAAGATGTTTCATCCCATCTCACCTTAAGTAAAAAAGTTACGGTTAGCAGTTAAGCTTTAATGTAGCAAAATAGGAAGAATTTCATCTAGCTGATGCCCTAATAGTCTTTAGTTGATTCGTTACATGACTGGTCAAGGGTTGAAAACCATACCACAGCAAGTTGGAAAGACCATTGTATTATCCCAAAAGAAAGTAGTATTTGTTTCGCTACATGACTGGTCAAGGGTTTAAAACTATACCACAGCAAGTTGGAAAGACCATTGTATTATCCCAAAAGAAAGTAGTATTTCTTTTGTGTTTACCTTGAGGCATCTCCATTTTGAGCCAGGCCACTTCTTTGAATCCGCATCACCAACATCAATTATGGTACCAATGAACCTTACCCAGCAACAAAAACAACTTACTAATTGAAGCATACAATTTCACCTGAATGTCCAAAAAGCTAGTTTGCTGAGATAAAAAGTGATAGGAAAAACTAATACCTCTGCTCTGGAGCCTCTTCACCTTCAAATCTCATTTTGAACCTCATCCCTACAGAATGGCTGCTTTTGATGGACTCCATATATTTGTCATACGGAATAATGAATTCTGAGGGACTTGTTCTGTCGGATAAAGACAAATATTATCAAAACTAGATAGATGCATTAAAGCCATTTAAATCTATATTGAACTGCACAAATTCTGATTAGAAATGTTCAGCTCATGTTCAAGTTTTTCAAGTTCTCATGGATGCAACACGATGAGTACAGAGAACCATGACGCATACCTTGGCTTATAATAAACAGTGAACATTGTCCCTGTATTTACAGCATGCCAAGCAGTAGCAAGGACACCAAGGTGCATACTGTGGCTAGATATAACCGAAGGAGGGACATTTGGCTGCTGCCTTATTGCCCGTCTTACTCCAACACGCAGCTCATCATTCTCTCCTCTACGAAAATGGCAGTAAATTGGCCGCCACAGCAAAAATTACGTACTGTACGAGCTCAGAGAGCACAAAGGCATACCTCAGAAATATAAAAGCATCACCTGCAACAAGCCTTTTTGCACTTACAAAGAGACTCCAACCACTTTGAAGTAGGTGTCTCCTTGGTTGGCCTAGCGTTAAACAGCCAAAATCCATATTAGCATATACTGGTAAAACTTAGTAGGATCAATCCTAGCTGAACCAAGCAAGCAAACGGAATCATGGTAATTAGAAAGAATCTAACCTATATGCTAACCCACTATGTACGCTCATAGAACATCAGTACGTATCAAACTGAATAGAATACCTACAACCATATTATCTACCGCATTAAACCACTCTTAGGCCACAATAGAAGCAAAAAAACGTCCGCCAACTGTTTATGCCTCTGCAAAGCATAACCATATTTTTCACGGCTAAATTGTGCACCAAACCCCAAAGCTTACCACGGAATATGTGTCGAAATCGCCACTCGACCCTATGAAGATCCTTTGCAACCAATTCCTGAGCTGGGGGTTGCCGATCCATATCCTAACAAGCCAAGATAAAGAAAGTTTCAGGGAAATCAAATGTCAATTGTCATCCAGGCACCAACTCACGTGGCTTAAAACTAGTGCCATAAAGTGATCTTTACCAGAGCAGGAAGGCATTCATCCGCATGTCTCCTCAGCACTGAGAAGCCACCATGGGTGCTTGTATCCGACGCAGTTAGTGTCTTGCAAAAGGAGCGAACATGGGGCCGCGGCAGCGGAGGAGGAAGTGACTCCTTCTCCACTGTACTCTCATCCTGCTGACACAAGCCATAAAAAGTCCTCGACCAAACTCCATTCCACCACACAAATATTTTTTAGTTAATTATAATACCATACCAAAGTTGATACCTTGGACTCGGGGATCAAAGTCACTTGCGCAAAAACCTCGTCCGTATCAGGCTCGGCCTATTAGAGCAAATTGAAATCACTTTATACCATAAAACCTCAAATTACCGAAAGAGAAGGAAATATGAAAGAAAAGAACGAAGAAACCATTAAGAGGACGTTCACAACTCGGCAAAGGATCTTAGCAGGTAGGTTGTAAACTGGCATCTGCTGGTCAGCCACCTGATTAGTTGACGCTTCCACCTGAATTTCAGAAAAGAAATTTAGCAGCTCTAAAAGAAGAGAGAACAGCCGCTAAAACCCTCGAATCAAGAGCTCAACACAACTATTGCGAGAAAGCTACCTGTTCTATGTGGCCTTGAGGGAAATAAAAGACTCGCTCAGTCAAGCGAGGGACTGTCACGAGCGGTCCGGCGCAAGCGTGCCACAGCTCGTTCTCAAGCGCACCATCCATATCTGAGTAAAGAACAGGGAAAAGCAAGTGATCAACAACAAAAGCAGTAACACCCCGGCAACGAAGATTGCTTCAAAGCCGAAAATCGGACAAGGCCTCACCTAAACCAGCAGAGACTCCGCCTGCAAAGCCGCAGCCGACTTCGGACGCCATACTCCTCTCAGCCTCACTCTTGTGAGGCTCGCTGCAGGCCGAGGAAGTGCTCTCCCCACGGCAATTGGTAGCCTTCACCGAAGCCTCCGACTCAGCCATGTACATACATGCCCTGTCTCAATTTCTCTCCGGGGTCTTAGATCCGATTCAAAACCGTAATCCCCGCTTTCGAATCCTCAAAGAACCCAATCAATCAGCCAGAAAAAGGCTTTTACAGCAAGAATCCGTCCACTAATAGCTTTATAAATTCACCAGACACTTGCCAAATTAAGAATTCCTCTCTCCTTCATTAGCCGAACTCCATCACCTTTTCCATTCCCGCTGCTCCCCTTCTCTCTCCGCAACCACGCGCTCTCTCTCTCTCTCTCGCTCGGGCTCCCAAATCAGGAAGTTCTCAGAATTTGCAACGAAGAACTAAAGAGTTGAGGCTCCCAGAGGTAACCAAAGAGCGTGAGGAGGGAAGAAAACGATTGCATTATCTTGCGAGTTGCTGTCTCCTAATTGGCTGAGATGGGCCCACCGTCTACTTTTGGCTGTGGGCCCCATTTTGCTGTTTGGTGTGCGGTAATATACAGGGGATCTTTCCCTTCAGGACCAGCCGGACGGACCAGTGATCGGGGAAGCGAACTCCGTACCGACACCGCGACGTACAACACTGCGCGACACGTGCGGCGAAAGTGAGTTGCTCGCACGCGCGCACTTACGAATTCCGCGTGTGCGAGTCTGCGAGATGCTAACCCGGCCCGAACCGTCATTCGAGTGGGCCACTAGAAATGGAGCTTATATTATTCATTTGGGCCTTTGTTATCGTTAGCTAGCACTTTTTAGTTTTTATATAATTTTTAAAATTTATTTTAATTTATATGAAAAATAATTTTTCTTTTAAAATCTGCACATGCACTATGATTTAAAGGCTTCTACTATTCAAATATTCAATACAACAGCTCATAATTACCTATAATAATATCATAATTTTATTTATATAAAAATAGCAAATAATACTAATATAGATGTGTTGTGTAGATAACGGATATTAAATCAAAATCAAAGCACAATCAACAAAAGAACATGATAGATTTATGTGGTTAGGCAAAGATGCCTACGCCCACGAGAGGGGATGATGATTTCACCATGTTGGAGAAAAATAGGGATTACAATTTGACCCTCTTCCTCTCCTGCATTACAACAGCCCTTACACCTCTATTTATAGATTTCAAACAAAACTATAATATGAAAAATTTTAATCATGTCAATTATATCTCCCAATCATGTCAACTAAATCTCTCAATTTATATAATAATTAGATTCACTAATTAATGCATTAATTAACCAATTAAAACTTTCCTCATCGACGTTGAACTAGATTAGGAAACATTTTCAAATCAACAAAATGTATTAAAGTTTAACTTAGATTTTGTTAAGTGACTGTTGACATTGGTTTTCTCCCAGACCTGGTCAAAGGAGTTGACTTGGTCAAATTGACCAATCCAGGGCCTAAGACCCTCTCCCCTATGTTCAATGGGTCAAACTAAGTCTGCTGAGCCCAGACCCAGGCCTTGGGTCAACTTGGTTGACCAGGTCAACCAGGGTTGACCCAAAATGACCCATATCCTTCTCCCTTGGCCTTAAACCCAATCCAGGGCTCTCCAAGCCCTATTCTCTCCTCCACTGGACTCAGTGGGTCAGGTTTGACCCATTGGGCCCAGGTCTTGGTCCTGGGTCAACCTGGTTGACCAGATCAACCCAGGTTGACCCATTTGGCTTTAATGGGTCTACCCAATTTCCAAACCAATCCAAGCTCAATCCTTAGACTCATCCCTCTCCCCATTGACCCAATTGACCCAAGTTGACCAAGTCAAGCTTTGACTTGGTCAACCCAAGTCTAAATGGGTCAATTTGACCCATTTAAACCCTTTTGATTGGCTCTAACCCCTGATAGTCATGCCCTAACCCTTGTCCACGGCCTAGGAGGTCTATTAATCTCTTAATCAAACCCTAGATGCGATCCTAGCAGTTCATAGAAGGCCTAGGGCTATAAATAGGAGTTTTAGGGTTTGTCAAAGGGACTTTTTTGATCCTTGCTCTTGCTCCAAGTCTCCTTAACCCGAGATCTTTGGTGAGAGAACCCCCACAATCCTCCTTCACCCTTTCCAAGTCAAACCCCACCGGTCAATCCTCGCCGGCGGCGAGATCTCTGGCGAACCGAGGCAAAGAGCATCCAAGGCAATTTCCCATCAATCGAGAGCGTTTCAAAGCTCGGGTTCAACTAGGAAATTGTACGAGGGCAATCTACAAGCTCAACCGAATCAAAATCCTAAGGATCCAACAATAAAATCTCTTGAAAACCTTAGATCTAGGTAATAACACTTAGATCTAAATATATTTATGCACAGTTTGTTTTAGATCAAAAGAACACTTCCACAAAGCTTCTGTTCATATCTTAAACCTATGTTTAAAATTTCATTTGATTTGGCCAATCAGATCGGAAGAACGAGGCAAAAATCCATTCTAGGGTTTTGGTTCGCCGTCTGCATGCGTTGCCAGATCCTCGGACCGTTGATTGTCTGATCAACGATTCTGATTCGGTCATCCAGCAGTCCGATCCATCCGCCGGGATCAGGACCGTCCATCCAAACTGTTCTGGATCAGACGGTCCACAGCCCACGCCAACGTGGATAAGTCAAGCAGTGCTGATTTCCGCGCCGCGGAAATCATTGCCAATGATTGCGCGACAGCGCAATCATTGGCAATGATTGCCTGCGGTTTGAATCGCCCAATCAGGGCCCGCCACATGGTTGACCGCCGTCGCGCTGCCGTCGTCGCTGCCATTTATTTTAAAAATTAGTTTTAAAATTATTTTTAAACCTTTTTTAATTCAAAAAAATTCTAAAATTATTTAATTTTTTTTAAATCCAGAAATTATATTTTATTATTGTTATTATTATTATATTAATAATAATATTATTTTAATAATAATTTTATTATATTAATATTATGATTTTAATAATATTATTATTATATTAATATTAATATTATTAGCTTAATAATAATTTTATTATATTAATATTATGATTTTAATAATAATATTATTATATTAATCTTAACATTATTATTTTAATAATATTATTATGTTAATAATATTATTACTATATTAATATTAATATTATTACTTTAATAATATTATTATTGTTTTAATTTTCATAATATTATTATTATCTTAATGATATTACTATTTTAATAATAATATTATTATAATAATATTAACATTATTAATTATAATATTATTATTATTATTTATGTTAATATTATTATATTAATATTAATATTTTTTATTATACTAATACTAGTGTCATTATTTTAATAATATTATTATTTTAATGATATTATTATTATAATAATAATATTAATATTATTACTTTAATAATGTTATTATTATTTTAGTAATAATATTATTATTATACTAATAATAATATTATTACCATGTTGTTACTATTATTATCATTATTATTTTGATAATTATATTATTAGTATTATTATTTTAAAATTACATCATAATCCATTATTATTATTATTATTATTATTATTACTATTATATCATTATTATTTATTATTTATTTATTTTAAAATCAAAAAATATTTTTATAGTGATTTTAATTTAATTTAATAATTATTTTCAAATATTAATTAATTAAATGATTTTAAAATTACTTTTAAATGCATTTAACTTCTAAAATTCATAACTAATTCATTTTAAATAGGATTTCAACGCATAATACCTTGAATTTTTTAGAAAAATGTGAACTTTAATTTAAAATTATTTTCTAGATTTAAATTTGTCTATTCTGGATGATTTCTGTATTACTTAGTTATTTAATTATTTAAATATTATTTAAATAATTAATATGATTAATTATTTTGAAATAAAAACTATTTTAAAACCTCCCTTGGTGGCTGGTGGATCTCTCATGCATATACATCTGAATTATTTTTAAATTACCTTATTCTAAAACTTATTTTTATTTATTTATTAATTTATATATATTTTAAAATTAGATATATTAATAAATTATTTAATTTTGGGAGATTAACCCTTGAAATTTTAAACATAGACTGAGCTTATGAACAATATTCATGTGGGGAGGATTAGTGGATGATTGGGTCTCAATCATTCACTAATCACTCAGTTAATTCTATTTTACTTAGTGTTTCATAGTCCTTTGCATGTGTAGGTTGCACAAGCATCTAGCCTAGGCTCTCCTAGAACTAAGGACATGTTTGGTGTGTTCATATTTTGTTGCATTTCCTCTATGTTACCCCAAGAGTTAGTTTCAAACACTGATTCAAAACCTATTTAACATAGTGACATCCTAAGGACAATAATTAAGGACCCGTCTAACAGACTTAGAGAAATTCTAGGAGCTAGGGTTTACCTCTGATTAACTTGAAACTTGAAACACTTAAACTTAGTGGCATGATAAATCTCTCAGAATTTTCTAGAAAATTTTAGGACTCATAATCCCCTTAATTGATCAACCCTAAATTACACTTTAATTAGGATCCAATGACTTCAGAAAATTCTAATAAATTCATTTTAAACTAGAAAAATACTCATAATATGTCAAACTCTTTAGAATTCAATCCCTAATCCATGAAAATTAAAAGCCCCTTAATTGGACCTCAATCTAAACTTTAATTTAATTTTGATTAAAAATTATCTTTTAATTAATTTAAATAATTAAAAATTATTAAAAATTACAAAATTTTCCCAACACTTGGGAACACTTCTTTAGGTTATTCTTGACCTTTGTGGGTGATTCCAAGCAGTATGGAATTGATTTGGATCAAAATCCCTAAAACGGCCTTGAATTAAATAATTTTGATAATTCATTAAATGACCTAAACTTTGAAAATTCATAACTAATTATAGAAAACTTCAAATTGGGCAAAATCAAAGGCATTAAACTCACATTAGGGTCTAGTATTTATTAAAAATATTAAGATTCTAGAAATTAACTTTAATAAAAAAAATTCATCAATCCGGTCAAACTTAGTTCAAAACGAGAATAAAACTTCAAGAATTCATAACTTTGGATAGAAGAATTCAAATTGGGCATGCTTACCGTCTAACTGATCAGATTAAGGTCTATTATTTTATAAAAATACTAAATATTTGTATACTACCTTTAATTAAAAAGTCAATTTTAGACCCCTTTGACCTAGTGGATAGGGTGACCCCAGACCTTCCGAAAACCACCGACTTAACTTAAATTTCAGAAAATATTTCCCTTAACTCAAAGCCAGCACACTAACATAATAATAAATAAATTAATATACCCCTTTTCTTTTAATCTTCAATCAATTAAATTAACTTAATCAACCCTGATTGTTACTGGGTAACCCAAGCCTACGAGGCTATTGACTTAGCCCCAAGGAAGGTGAAATAAACTTCACGGCCTCGGTGTGAAAGAAAAGTAGTAATAATTGAACCCTTAAAATATACCTAATTTAATCCTTAATACATTGATATTTAAAACTTAAACTTAAACTTTCCCTCAGACCTACAATAAACCTGCTGAACACTAGATAACTTCAACTAACTACCCAGCTTAGAATCTATCTTAGCTACATAGCCTTTCACACACACTTAGATGGTTTGCTAGGGCACGACTTCTAGACCTAGGATATGCCGGTGTTTACTTTACTGCTGTGTGCCGACTTTTTCGGGCTTTCACTACATATTGTGATTGGAATGATACTGATGTGTTTGTTTATTTTTACTGTACTCTAGGAATTGATGTGATTGCACGATAGATTACCCATAGGTTAAGATCGATTTTGATACTAACGATATTTTCTGTAGGTGGCCATGCTCATGCAGCACTAATAAAAAGGGGGCAATAATCATGATTTAAATACTAACGTTATTTTATGCAGGGGATTCAGAAATTGCTTAGCCCCCCTAAATAAATGAGGGCTAAAATATTAAATCATTATAAATTACTACAGGTGCTCCAGAACTGCTTAGCCCTCAAACAATTAAGAGCTTGGCCAAGTGTGGCTGTGATGAGCATTTTCATTTCCATATAAACTGCTTGAGATGATTTTATTAGGATAACCCTGTAGGAGAGTCTAAATTTTATTGCTTTCATTTAATGTAATCATTTATAAAATTCGTATCGAGTTGTGAAAGTGCACCCTTGAGTGGGGATATATAGATCCAAAGGTTGGATTCCCAGAAAGGAAAGGACACCCATTATGAGGATAGTCCTTTTCTATTCAGGAGTCTAAATTTAGATCACTTCACTACCCGAGGTGGGGAGAATAACCTCCCCTTTGGGGGAGAGTCTTCTCATCCACCCGAGGTATTCAGTTACAATAAATCCAAGGAGCTCGAAGAGGAGGAGATCCAGGAGTCCAAGGAAGAGAAGATCAAGAAGTTAAAGACCAAGAGTACCCCACTCAAAGTCACTTGTGTCTGTTCTAGAATTAGAAATCCGGGTTGTTGGCAGTGGTGCCCAGCTACTTTAATTTTCTGCAGACCCTGGTTTGTAATTAAAGGGCAGTTGGCCTATAGATATTTAATTGATTAATTTAGTTATTTAATGTATTTGATTTGATGTTGATTACGAATATGTTATATACTTTTCTTAGTTTCTTGGCAATTTGCATGCCGCTTTTATTTTAGCCTGGATTCCGTTAGGCTCTCTAAGAACTAAAATATTTTCTACTTACAATTAATATTTAAAATTTTAAGGTTTAAGTAATATAAAAACCTAACGACCTAGGGAACCGCCATAATCGTCCGGGGTCACATGCATATCAATATATTTCCTCTCTCCTTCTGTAAGACACTTCCCCGCCCGCAGGTAGAGTCCCAATAATCTGGCCTATGTGGATGAGGTGTCGGACTTGGAGAAGCCCAGTCTACTTCTAAAAATTATTTTTTATAAGCCTTTTAAAATCCATGCATACTTAATTTGTATACTTTAATTAGCATGTATTGTATTAGAAATTAACTAAATTAAAATTTTAATTGCATTAGACCTAGTAGCATTCACGCTGCATAAGTTTGGGGCCAATTAGGAAACTCTCTAGACGTCGGCCCTACTTCTAAAGAACTATAACATACCCACCCTTCTTTCATAAAATGACTGGACTCATAGTTTTGAAGCAACTAAGTGGTTAGCTGGCTCCCCAATCCAGGCCGGGGTAAGTCCAGATTTTGCATTGCATTAGCTAGTGTTGCGTAGAACACTAGACCCATTCTAGATCTAGGATTCAAGGTTATTATTATTTTGTAGTATGCCTCATCAATAGGTAAGTCTTCTATCATCCAGAGACTATAAACCCTACATATCTACGTCACACGGATGACGTCACCTCCATCATTCTCTCCTGCATGCTTTGAGTGCATGATTTATTTATTTTCTCCAGTTTCTTCTCACTACCTTAGTCCCTCCGGATGCTGATCTGAGCCGTATATGTTGATTAAGCCAAGTTGAGCATTTCTTTCCATTTTGAGTAGAATTTCCTAGTCTTCTTCCTATGTGTCAATCCCATTTGAGAGTATAATGTAGAATCCTTAATCGAGATTTTTCTCAGGCCCCAGCCTGAGATGTAATTAACCACGGGGGCTTGCGCCCATAGGAAACTGAATCTCACTTTCAAACAAACCCCACTCGAGCTGATGTATTAAGTGGGGGAAACCCGTTGTGATGATCATGCATATTATTACCCATCGGGATGTGCTGGCGAGAGCTGCTAATCTCAATGGTTAATTGTATGTGTGATCGAATCTGCCCTCCTATTGGCTATACCGCCTCCCCCTACAGGGCGGCGGTGTTTTGTTCCCTTTCGGAGGTCCACAGTGACCTTTTATGGTTATTTACTCTATTATAAATGAAATCATATTGAGCATGATGAGTGACAAATGACATTATAGTCGATAATATATTTGCAAGTAACTTAGCAATAATTTTATAAATAAGATTTTGAGGGGGAATTGATGATTTGGAACTAAAAATAATGATAATGACTTTGATCTTATTAAGAAATTAAATTGAAAGAACTATTTAACAACAAAAATATAGCATTATCAACTATGTCCCTAAAAAAATATAATAATTCGAAAGTAAAATACTTGGGCCTAGGTGTCAAATTCTTAGGGTAAGGTAGATAACCTTTTTAATTTTATTATTAAAAAATAGGGAGGTGGGGTCTGCAAAGACAATAGGAGGGACTTATGTACCCAATATGGTGGGATAATAGAAGAAATGGTTGACATTAAAGGTTACAAAGTTCTTTAAGTAATCGATAACATCAACAATAATGTCTAAGTGAGAGGTCAAACCCCCTTTAGAAGTGGAGAGCTTTTTAATATAATTTGAATATTTGGAGCCTTTAATTATAGCGAAGAAGAATAAATATCATTCTTTCTATCAGCTAGCTACGTAACTTTAGCCCTATATGCAAGCCAAGAGGTGCACAAACTAGAAGAATGTGCAACATATTATCAACATCCTTCATCAAATGATTACCATTAAGATCTATGACAAAATAAAGGAGGAGATGGAGCTTAGCCTTATCCTTTATAAGGGCTTTAATAAATTATAGGAGATGCTTAATAGAAAACCATCTTTGATCCTTAAGGCTCCTTTTAAAAAAATTAATGTATAACAAAAAGAAGATGATTGAATAAGCATGTTGGAGAGGGGAACTAAAGACAAAGAAGTCCAATAATTTTTTAATATAAACATGTAATTATTAAAGGATGAAGAAATATTTAGTATAATAAGTGGATAGTGATCTAAATATAAATAAGGTATGAATTTACAATATGCAATGGGAAAAAAAGATTAGCCATATTTGATTAGCTAACACCCAATTCAACTTATTATGTATATTATTATTTGCACTATATTTAGACCAAGTAAAAAATAATTCAGCATAATAAAAGACAATTACGTCAACATAATAAATGAGTAGTTACATTTTAGAAACATGCAACCAGATTGTTGCCACATGTTTTTCTTGTTGAAGTATGTAATAGTTAAATTATCCCATAAAAATTCACAACTCATTAGTATTAGAGCCAATGTCGACATGAGAATATCAAAGTCATGATCTATTAAAATGTGAGTTGACATCATAAATTATTATGAAATAAAAGTTGTTACATTGACTTTATCATTGATGAATTATCCATTAGTGATTAGAGGGGAGAACTAAGTACTAGAATAAGTTCATTTGAGCTAAATATGACTAGAATTAGAGAGGTAGAAATAGTTGTAGCTACATTCGATGGGAAAACTTAATGGGAGCTCATTAAAAAGGGGTCATTAAGGAGGGAGGGTTTTTTCTATTTTCAAGAATATAAAAAAGGTTGTGGATATGAGCGTTCATTATAAAGACTTAATCTTTGACATTATTAAATGAAGGACCCTATCCATACCATGAGATTCTTTGACATTATTCCAAGCAACTAATGTTAAGAACATGATGAGTGATGAGGTTTTGAAGGAGGGTGGTGTTATGTATCATTAACTTGACATTTGTGAGGAGGTTTTGACTAATTTATAGTGAGAGGACAAAGAGCTTATTATTGTGGACGGTCAACAATATTGTTTAAGGGTTGATTGGTGGGGATCCAAGCATAAATCAGGATATTCTATGGAGTTTAGATTTGAAATGGATTCAAAATTATTTGGGAAATTGAGATAACTAGGTGATTGTTGATAAGTATTTAAATTAGTAGCCCGAGGGAGGGTGATTCTAAGAGCAAAAGGATGGTTTTCTCCTTCTAATTTGCTAATGACTAGTGCTATTCCTTTTAAGAGGGAGAGGAGATTTTAGGATATGGGTAACACCGGATGAAAGAGGTGTCGCGGTTTTAGGAAAGAATGTGAGATGGATAGCTTACTAGATGCATGAATCGCAGCTCAGAATAATACCAAGAATAAAATTCTTGGAAGGGTAACACCACCTGATTTACTCAGGATACATAACCCTAAAACTAATCTCCAAATCTTTATTATCTTCTTTACCCCTTTATTATAAAGGCTAGCTGTTTATATAGACAACTTGGCTACAGACAAGGGCACACACTCAGCTACAAAATAATATAACAAAATAATAGAGAGGATGTGGGTTTGGTTGGCTGAACCAATAAGGATAAATCCACCCAGTGTCATTCTCCCTACCTAGGAGAGGCTGCAACATAAGCTGAAGTCAATCAAACTTGGTTCTGTTTTGAGAATTCTCATGAATGTCAAGCTTGAAGTTCTTTGAAAAGGTCATATAGAACTTGTTATAGTCTTCCCTATTTGCAGCAATCTCAAAGAAGAGATCAAACTGACCAATCATGCGAACATCAGCACCAGCAACTAGCACATTAATGAGCTTTATGTTAGAATGCGTGAAGATACCAAGGTGGTCGACAAGATTAGGTTTGGTCATAGTAATTCTACTATCAATGACGGTGAGCATATTTATGGCCTTAATATGATTGAATAACTCCGGTGGTGAAGCCCCCTTGCTCTCGCCATTATCATATATGGGCTTATCAAGACCAAGAACTCCACAAAATGTGTGCTCATCATACACGAGCTTACCAAGATCAAGAACTCCAATGAATATGTCGTCATTATAGACAGGAAAAGATAAAGATTTTGACACAAGATCTTTAAGCTTATTGAATATAGACTCGATCAAGGGTGGGGTGGAAGACTTATAGGGTGGTCCTCCAAATATGTCTTCATAGGAAAAAGGAATTTAATCGTCCGATATATCATCTCCTAGATTTGAAAGATCTTGATGAAAAAGATGAATGCCTTCTTTCTTTTCTTGATATTCACCTGCTTGTCTTTACTCAAGTCTTGCTAATCTTTGTTTCAGTTGTTGTATTTCTTTTTGTAGTTCTTTAATCACCACTTCTTATACTGGTCTTTATGAATTTCAGCTAGGCAGCATCTTGCTAGAATCTTTTTGACGGTTGAAGATGTTGAAGGAAGAAACTTTTACTGTTGGTTCTTGGTTCAAGAACCTGAAGTTGAATGTTCTTGGTGGCTTTGATAGTGAAGGAGATGGCTTGATTACAATAGGGAATAGCTGTGACATCCTGAAAGAGGAGGCTAGAAGTATGATAATAGGAGGAAGTCATGGTGCCTTCTTGAATCCTACTTGTGGATATCGGTTGGAGGAGAGAAGGCCGTAGATGGAGGGATGGATGGTGTTGTCGCTAGATGTAGAAACCAGACTTGTTGAAGAAGTGGGATAGAAAGTTCTTGTAATCTGCTGAAAGGATGATTCAATTTCTTGCAAATGTTATTACTGGTGATTTGTAAGATCCCTAGAAGGCAATGGAGTTATTATTGTTAGTGATGGAAATAGTAGACGACACTTATTTGTTAAAGGATTGTTGTAGAAAAGCCTTAATACTGTTGCTAGCGCCTGAAAATAATGGGCGAGCACCTGTTTGGCAATAAGACAGCAAAAAAATTGATGTCCTTATTGATCTTGACAGTGGACTGCACCTAAATGGCCCACAAAGGCTGTAGGGAGGGAGGTGGGCTATTGTTCTTAACGGGAAAGAAGAGATCCACAATAAAATAGTAGTAATTTGTATTTCAGAGGTGAAAACAGATAAAACCTAGTCCTTGAGTTGATTACAAGATTTAGAACGAATAATTCAAAACCAGACCAAGGATGCAAAGAAGATGACTGCAACTTTCTTGTGAGCCCCTAATCCATGAAAATTGTGGACAACAGCAAGAAAAGGTTGGTTGTATGGAGGAGTGATCTAATTGCTAGACATGGAGGATCTGCTTGCTGTGGAGGTAGAATCTAGCGGATGGATGGCTAGGTGTAGGACCGTGTAAGACGTTTGTGTTGTGCTAGACAAATGAGCATAGTTGTGCGTGTGAGAGTGGGTCACGCATGGCGTTCATGGAGCAAGGAAGAATCAGGCCGAGCATTTGTGCAAGCAATCAAGAGTGGGAAGGAAAATAATAGTTCTTGATGGTTGGTACCAACCTTCTTGGTGTTTGGATGAAGAAGAACAACAACCAATCTTCTTGCTGGAGCTAGGCATTGATACCAACTGACACCATATGAAGGAGGTGTTGAGATTTTAGAAAAGAACGTGAGAAGGATAGCTCACGAGCTGCAGGAATTGTAGCTTAGAACAATAGAAGAACAAGCTTTTTGGAAGGGCAACACCACCTGATTTGCTCAGGATACATAACCCAAAAACTAATCACCAAATCTTTATTATTTTCTCGACCCCTTTATTACAAAGACTAGCTATTTATATAGACAACTTGGCTACATACATGGGCACACACTCAGCTATAAAATAATAGAGAGGAGAAGGATTTTGGTTGGTTGAACCGATCTGAATAGATCCACTCGGTGTTAGTGGGAGATGTGGAACAGAAATAAGGAGAATGATGAAAGTAGCCACATAAAATATACGAAGATGATTTTCAACAAAATCTGACTTTCGAAAAATTGACATTTCCACTGAGACTTGCACAAATTTCTTCTTAAAGAGGAGACATATTAACAACATACACAAATATTCTAGTAAACGTAAGCTGCCTCGGTTTAATAGCAATTAAAGCATCAACTATAGGGAGGATCCTAATTTTATTAGCTATCTTAAATATCTCAATAAACATAGTGACAAATCCATGATTTTAATCCATAAAGGATTAGAGAAGAAACTTTCTCTTGCAAGCTCAAACTAAGGCATCTATTGTTGTATAAAGAAGATGAACAAGGGCCTCCCATCCACATTATGTCATAATCACTTTGATAAAAAAAAAATTAAAAATAAAGAAGACATCATCAAAAGAGATGATTATTATCTTTATGGGACCAAACTTCTTTAATAGACTTAACAAGAGCACTATAAAAAAGTCATTTGTATCAATCAATAATAGATCCAAATCTTTGGAGCCATTAGACAGTTTTAGCTGAAGAAATCAACATCTAAACAATGCTCATTGGGAAGTCTTTAGAGGTGGGGTTTTGTTTTGTAAGTGATCTCTTACAAATTAGTACCATCATCGTGATAACTTAGAAGACTCAAAATTCTCTCTCTCTCTCTCTCTCTCTCTCTCTCTCTCTCTCTCTCTCTCCACTAAATATTTTTTTTTTATTTTCTTATTTGCATTTTGTGCATCACAATATTTAATTTAAAATTTATTTTATATTTGTAAGCTTTAAATTTTCAGAAAAAATTTTTTGAAAATTTAAATATTATAATTACAAAAAATTTTAGTATAATTTTTATTAAGTTTCAATTATTCTGAATTTTGGTGATTTCAATGGTTATGATTGATTTCTATTTTAATTTTAAACCGTCAAAATTGGAGATTTCTCTCAAATTCAGGATAGATTATTACGTGCGGAGTTCGGGTCTAAGCTGCGTGTGATTTTTATGAGTGTATGCAGCAAAAGTGCAGTGGTGAACAGTAACTGTGCTTTTACTATTCTTTTGCTGCGTACACTCACAAAAATCGAATGGTTCTTGGTTCTTCGGTCGAAACTCTGCACATAATGATCTCTCCAAATTTAGGTCGGTCTGTGATGAAGCAAAACTGAAACCACTTGAAATAAATATCTAATAAAAATAAATTATTTCACCTTATTTTAGTAAATTATATTATTTAAATAATAATTTTTTAATGAAAATTTTGTTTTAAGGCATTGCCTATCGAAGAAAGGGACACGTGGCTACGTGACATGAGGAGTCAAGAGTCTAATTGTCTGATATAGAAGTTTGCATTAATTGTAGCATAATAAAAGGTGGGATTGATTGTGATGTTAATTATTAATATGAAATTAATATGATGATTCGAGTTGGGAAAGTTTTATATTGTTTAAATTTATTTTCCAAAAAAATATTTATTTATTTATTTTTATTAAATTTGAGATGTTTCAATTTTTAAAAATATTTTAAAATATGTTTATTTTTTTATTTAAAATTTTTAATTTTTTTTATTGAAGTCTATTTTTTATTGAATATAACTAACGAATAATAGAATGAATATTATTTAAATTATTAGTATTATTGCTAATCATAATATATTCAAAACATTTTATCAAAATTGAATAAAAAAATATCAAGATATGAAGCTATATTTTATATCATGGTGAGACTATTTTTATTAGGGCTGTAAACGAATTGAGCCTAGTCGAGTATGTGCATGTTCATGTTTAAGTTCATTTATTATCAGCTTGTTCAAGTTCGGCTCAAGTTCGATTCGAGCTATTTTGTCTGTGTTTAAACTTGGTTTGTTTAAATTAATGGGTGTTCATGTTTGATTCATATTCGATACATTTCGTGCTTATCAAGTTTTAAACAAACGAACCTTATCAAGTTATAAACGAACTCTGCTTCTAGATGTTCATTAACTTAACAAACGATCCTTACTGAGTCTTCTAACAAACAGTTACATCGAGCATGTTCATGAACATATCTAACGAAGTTTTTTAAACTATCAAACAAGCTCGTTCACGAACATATCTAACGAGTATTCTTGAGCTATCAAATAAGCAAGTTCATGAATATATCTAATTAGTGTTTTCGAGCTATCAAATGAGCTCGTTCACGAACAAACAATTTATGAATTGTTGCGTCCTGGAATATTCGTGGCAGTAGAGATATATTAATTTTAACGTCCTAACTTTGTACGAAGATCCAGCACACAAACAAATAAATAAGTAGTGGTGTAGAGCTCATAAAAGACACCATAATTTTTACGTGGAAACCCCTGAAAAGGAAAAAAACCACGGGGCCTAGCCCAGTTTGAATGAATCCACTAATGTTTGTTGTCGATTACAAATGAGGCCCTTCCTTAGAAGGAAGGTCTTGGCTCGATGTAGTAAATATACATCATACAGAGTACATTATATGCTGGGAGTTGAAAGAATCAACATTAATATGTTCATTTGGGGTGGCAAAACTATAGTCGACGAATGATGTAGGTCGGAAGGACCATAGTTGGGCGGCGATGGTTAGAAGAACCATAGTCGGCGAGCGATGGAGGTCGAGAGGATCGTAGTTGGGCGACGGTGGTCGGAAGGACCATAGTATGCGGGCAACGGTGGTCGGAAGGACCGTAGTTGGCGGACGACGGGGGTCGGAAGGACCATAGTCGGCGGGAAACGGAGGTTTGGAAGATTAGCGAAAGTTCTGGGGTGGTCAGTGGACTGGCGAAGGTCCAGCGGTTGTCGGCGGACTGGCGAAAGTTCGACGATGGTCGGAAAGAACTCCAGCGGTAGTCGGCGGACTTGCGGAGGTCCGGTGATGGTCGGGAAGAACTCCAGTGGTAATCGGCGGACCGACAGAAGTCCAGCGATGGTCGGGAAGAACTCCAGGGGTGGCCGACGGACTGGCAGAAGTTCGACGGTAGCCGGGAAGAACTCCGACTATAGTCAGCAGATAGGCGAAAGTTCGACGGTGGTCGGAAAGAACTCCAGCGGTAGTCGGTGGACTGGCGGAAGTCCGGTGATGGTCGGGAAGAACTCCAGTGGTGGCTGGCGGACTGGCAGAAGTTCGACGGTGGCCGGGAAGAACTCCGGCAATAGTCAGCGGATTGGTGAAAGTTCGACGGTGGTCGGGAAGAACTCCAGTGGTAGTCGGCGGACTGGCGGAAGTCCGGTGATGGTCGGGAAGAACTCCAGTGGTAATCGGCGGATCGACAGAAGTCCAGCGATGGTCGGAAAGAACTCCAGGGGTGGCCGGCGGATTGGCGGAGGTCCGACGGTGGCCAGGAAGAACTCCAGTGGTGGCCGATGGACTGGCTGAAGTTCAACGGTGGCCGGGAAGAACTCCGGTGATAGTCAGCGGATTGGCGGAAGTCCGACGATGGTCGGGAAGAACTCCAGGGGTGGCCGGCGGACTAGCGGAGGTCTGACGGTGGTCGGGAAGAACTCCAGCGGTGACCAGCGGAGTGGCAGAAGTTCGACGGTGGCCAGGAAGAACTCCGACGATAGTCAGCAGATTGGTGGAAGTTCAGTGATGGTCGGGAAGAACTCTAGGGGTGGCCGGTGGACTGGCAGAAGTTCGACGGTGGCCGGGAAGAACTCCAGCAGTGGCCGGCGGACTGGCAGAAGTTCGACGGTGGCCGGGAAGAACACCGGTGATAGTCAGTGGATTGGCGGAAGTCCAACAATGGTCGGGAAGAACTCCAGGGGTGGCTGGTGGACTGGCAGAAGTTCGACGGTGGCCGGGAGTCCGACGGTGGCCAGCGGACTGGCGGAAGTCCGGCGGTGGCCGGCGGAGAGGAAGCTCCCAAGCTCTTCCATTCTCTTCATCTTTCCTCCTCCCCCTTTTCTCATGAGAAGAGGGAGTCTATTTATAGTTTTTTGAGCGTGGCATGACTTGTAAATATGTGAAGGATCAAGGTCAAAATGAGAGTGATTTGAATGGACGGCTGATATTGATCCCCTTGATCATGAACCGTTTGATGGCCATTTTATTGCCTTAATGATATCAGAATTTAGTGATCTTGGGCTCATTGGATTCGCCTCGTCGAGCCGCTCGATTCGACTATAAGCATGTCACATTTGGAAGCCGTTTGGTAATTCGAATTATGGTTTGAACCTTCCAAATGCCCTTTGGGTCTTTGATTTGGACTCGAATAGAGTCGAATTTGGTGTCAGTCCACTGACCACCCCCGAACTTTCGCTAATCCTCCAAACCTCCGTTGCCCGCCGACTATGATCCTTCCGACCACTGTCGTCCGCCAACTACAATCCTTCCGACCACCGTTGCCCGCATACTATGGTCCTTCCGACTGCCGTCGCCCAACTACGGTCCTCTCGACCTCCATCGCCCACCGACTACGGTTCTTCTAATCATCGCCGCCCAACTACAGTCCTTCCGACCTACATCATTCGTCGACTATAGTTTTGCCACCCCAAATGAACATATTAATGTTGATTTTACCAACTCTCAGCATATAATGTACTCTGTATGATGTATATTTACTACATCGAGCCAAGACCTTCCTTCTAAGGAAGGGCCTCATTTGTGATCGACAACAAATATTAGTGGATTCATTCAAACTGGGCTAGGCCCTGTGGTTTTTCTCCTTTTTAGGGGTTTCCACGAAAAAATTATGCTGTCTTTTATGAGCTCTACACCACTACTTATTTATCTGTTTGTGTGCTGGATCTTCATATAAAGCTAGGACGTTAAACTTAATATATCTCTACTGTCACGAATATTCCAGGACGCAACATGAATAATTTTATATTTTTTCGTGAACATTTCAAACAAACAATCTAGCAAATATGAACAAATGTCTCTTGTTCATGAAATTTATAAAATTTATCAATTAATAATTATTATATCATTATATTATAATAAATATAAATATTTATATTATGTATGTTTATCGATTTTATAATCAAATATTAATTGAACTTTTATCAAGCTTAATGTCAAGCTTGTTTACTAGCTTTAAATGATGTTGTTCGTGAACATAAATGAGTCGAACGCATTATTGTTCAGCTTGTTTATTTAAAAATTGATTATTTAAAAAAATTCAAATTTGTTTGTTTATTTAATCAAGCAATCACCAATGAACTTTAATTGAACCGAGAAATGGGTAGCTCGTCGTATGCTTGGTTCGCTTGCAGCCCTAATTTTTATTAATGTTGCGCCCTGGAATATTCACGGCGGTAGAGAAATATATAGTTTAATATCTTAGTGTTGTACGAAGATCCAGCACGCAGCCAGATAAGAGAGAGGGTTTTGCATTCATACAAGATACCAGAGTTTAAAACTATATATTTCTCTACCGCGTGGAAACCCCTGAAAAGGAGAAAAACCACGGGGCATGGCCCAGTTTAAATGAATCCACTAGTATTTGCAGTCGATTACAAATGAGGCCCTTCGTTGGGAGAAGGCATTGGTTAGATTTCGCATTACATCGTGGGAATTACAATAATCATCATATATATATTTGTTGGGTCGGTAGGACCATAGTCGATAAACGACAGAGGTCAAAAATACTGTAGTTGATTGGCAGGAGGACCTTAGTTGGTCAGGCGACGGGGGTCGGAAGGACCGTAGTTTGAGGTCAGAAAGATAATAGTCTGATGACAGAGGTCGGGAGGACCTTAGTTGGTCAAGTAACGGAGGTCGGAATGACTGTAATTGACTGGCGTTGAAGGTCAGAAAGATCGTAGTCGGCAGGAGGCAGGGGTTAAAAAGACCGTTGTCTGGCGACGGAGGTCGGAAGGACCAAAATCGGTAGGAGGCAGGGGTCAGAAAGACCGTTGCCTGCCGATGAAGGTTGGAAGGACCATAGTATGGCCAAGTATAAGTCCGACAGAAGTTTGGGCGTCAGGTGGTGGTCCGATAGAAGTCTAGGCATCAGGTGGTGGTCTGACAGAAGTGCGGGCCTCAGGTGGTGGTCTAGCAGAAGTATGGGCCTCAGGTTATAGTCTGATAGAAGTGCGGGCCTCAGGTGGTGGTCCGGCAGGTGTCTGGGCCTCAAGTGGTGGTCCGGCAGAAGTGCGAGCCTTAGGTGGTCCGACAGAAGTGCGGGCCTCAGGTGGTGGTCCGGCAGTAGTGCGGGCCTCAGGTGGTGGTCCGGCAGAAGTGCGGGCCTCAGGTGGTGGTCTGGCAGAAGTGTGGGCCTCCGGTAGTGGTTCGGCGGAAGTGCGGGGCTCAGGTGGTGGTCCGGCTGGAGTGCGGGCCTCATATGGTGGTCCGACAGGAGTGCGGGCCTCAGGTGGTGGTCCGGCAGAAGTCCAAGCCTCAGGTGGTGGTCCGGCAGAAGTGCGAGCCTCAGGTGGTAGTCCGGCAGGAGTGCGGGCCTCAGATGGTGGTTCGGTAGAAGTACAGGCCTTAGGTGGTGGTCCGATAGAAGTCTGAGCCTCAGGTGGTGGTCCAATGAAAGTGCGGGCCTCAGGTGATGGTCCGGTAGGAGTGCGGGCCTCAGATGGTGGTCCGGCAGAAGTGCTGGTCTCAGATGGTGGTCCGACAAAAGTGCGGACCTCAGGTGGTGGTCCAACGGAGCTGAAGACGTCAGGTGGTGGTCCGGCGGAGCTCAGGGCGTCAGGCGATGGTCCGGCGGAACTCCGACGTCAAGCGGTGGTGCGGCGGAACTCCGGCGGTGGTCGAGGAGGAGCGAGGAGGCAGAGCGATCTCCGATCTCTCTCTTTTCTCCTTAGGATTAGGGGCCCTTTTCAAGAGGAGAGAGGGCTCTATTTATAGATTTCCTAGAGTGGCATAGCCCGTAAATAGGTGGAAGATCAAGGGTAAATGGGGAGTGGTTTGAATGGGCGGCCGATGTTGAATCCCTTGATCGTGGATGGTCGGTTTGACATTTGAAGGTCTTACAGATATCAGATTTTGGCGATCTTGGGCTTGTTGGATTCGCCTCGTCGAGACGCTTGATTCGACTATAAGCAAGTAATATTTGGAGACCGTTTAGTAATCCAAATTATGGTTTGAACCTTCCAACAACGCTTCAGACCCTTGATTTGGACCCATTTGGGCTCGGATTGGGTTGAATTTGGTGTCGTTGGATTTGTATTTCCGAGACGTTCAATTCGATTTTAAGTTTGCCGAAATCGGAATTCGGATGGTCCCATTTTTAATTTTTGAAGTTTTCAACTAGATTTTGCCTCGAGATTCATGCCCGATTAAGCTAATTTTTTGACAATGTATCAATTAACAATATAATTATATTTTAAAATAAAAATAATTATTTGCTTAAAATTTTTCTTATATTTATGTTTCTAATAACAAAAATACTTTAAATACATAAAATATAAAATTAAAATAACATTATAAAATATGTTACAAATAATTAAAATATTATTAAATAAATATTTATACAACTCGTAATAAACTATTTTTTATACAATAAATTAACATATTTACCAATGAAAATGAACAAGCACACATTGTTTGATTTATGTCTAATTACAAAAAAAATTGTTTAGAATTATTTATTTTTTAAAATTAGCGAATATAAATATTGATAGGTTGATGAAATAGGTTTTTTTTAAGAAGGAGCATGTATAATGTATATTTTTAGCAGCAGAAACGTGCGAGTTTTAAAATTTAAAATGGAGCAAATAAGTCAAATAAATTAGCGCATTCTCTAAAGAATGGGCCAAATGATTTAGAACATTCTTTAGAATGTGCCATACAAATTGGTGTATTCACCCCGCATGCCGCCCAATCAGCCGAATTGAATTTCTCAGAATTATAGTAATGTGTTATACTAAAAGACACATTCAATAGAATGCGCCAAATAGTATGGTGCATTTTATTGAATGCGTCAGACTAATTAGCTTATTCTAAATATATCAAATAATTTGATACATTTAATAAAATGTGTCTGTCATCCTGTTTGACTAATTTACTTCTTTTAAATTTTTTTTAATACTCTATTTCTATTCTAATTTAAATTAAACGAAATATACTAATTCGCTTGTAGTAATCTTCTGCTAAATGAGGGACCGCGGAGTCGCTCTCGGGGACCGTGCCAGGACACGTGTGAATTAGGGGGCAAAGGTGGCATCATTGGACGGGTGAGATTCTAGCATCTCCTTGGGGCAGGGTAAGGCGGGGGAAGGGTGCAGGCTTAAGGGACCACCGGAGGTCCGGACTCGACAATATGTGCTGGCCAGGGTATCAATTGTGTGGCCCCCACGAATCCTTAAAACACAAAACAAATCCATATATATTTTTTAGATGGTAAACAATCATCATTGCTGTCTGCTGAATAGCAAACGGGTGGGATTGAGCTCACATTGGCAATTCATCTGAAGAAATTATTATGTGCGAAATTTGGACATAGCTCATCTTTGAACTTCAACAAAAAGACACATAATATATATGTTGTATACAACAATTTTGCCCTTTTCTATTAGAGTCCAGACGATAATCATACTCTACACATAATAATTTCACCTTGATCTCATGTTGTTTTTTTTTTAAATTAAGGGCTTAGCGTAGCTTCATTTATATAATAATAAAAAAAATATAGCTCACAAAATAAAAATTAAAATACAGCTCCAAATAAGGAGACAGAGACGAAGAAAGAAAGGCTAAAACCAATCAAACACCTAAAAGCAAACAAAAGCGCCAAAATGCCAAAAGGGCATCTGAATAGCAGAACCTAACCTACTATTGCTGCTATCTCACTGCTTTTAAAAAATTTCTATTGTGAAAAATTATTTTTTGCAACCATAATAAAGAATTTTTTTTCTCCACAATAACTTTACAATCAACTTATAAAATGTTACAGTCATGCCAAACAGGCTCTAAAAGAATTAAAGAGGCAATTGAAGGCTACTTTGGGATAGTTTTTTACTGCTTCTTAAAGTAATTTTCTAGTAATAAATTTTAATTTTTATACTATAAAATTATTTTAAAAAATAATAAAAAAACCATCCGAAATGATGCCTGAATTGCCCCTCAAATGAAGATAAGAAATTGTCCTAAATACAATCACAGCCGCATAGCAGTGCAAAAAAAAAAAAGGTGCAATATCAGAATTCATAGCTGCTCTAATACACTATACATTTTCCACTAATAAATAAAAATAAAAAATAATTTTTTTCCACTAATAAAAGAGGTATTACATTACGAGTAATATAAGGTATCTCCTGAACCTGTGCTCCTTGACCCAAACCTCACCACAATCGAACAAAGGTGGTGGCGTTGGGCTGACAACAATAAAGACTGTTGTGCTGCTGTATAGTCGCTACACAAATAGCCACAGGGCTGAGGTCCACGAGCATAAAAGTGGGCCAGTATTGTCCTTGAATCTGGCTGAACAGTGGCTACACGTCCTCACAGCGAATCTGGGCCGCACGTTTGCGAAGTCGGTGCTGCAAATTTTATAATCTTGGTCAATTCTGGACCAAGCTTGTAGCAGTGTATGGAACTGGCTGCTGTGCACTGCCTAAAGCTTTATTCTTTTAATTTACGGTAAAGTAAGATGGGGCTGAATGGTACAGAAATCTTGCTTGAATTGGGCTGTGCTAAACCGACAGAATTACACACTCAACGTTTTACATGTGAAGAGGTTGGTGGCTCGTCATAATTCTTCTCTCTCTCTCTCTCTCTCTCTCTCTCTCTCTCTTACAATTTTTCTAGAATTATATATTTATAGTTTATTCAAATATATTTTAACTGTTTTCTTAACTTTTGTATTGTGGTAAAGGTAATATTGCTAATTCAATAAAAGAGGTCTAATAGATCACATACAACAGATATGTACTTGAGGGGATTTAGAAGTATCAAAGGGGAGTATGATTTTATTTAGATTGATCAAAATGGAGAGTAAATGGGCTTAGAACAACATGATAACACATACAAGATTTGGCATATAAAAAGGTTTATCGACATCATCTCTCTTGTGTGATGCCCTAAGATCTGAGAAAAATATTGAATTTACGTAAATTTATAATTTATTGCCTCATCTATAAACAACCAGAGCTATTAAATCTTCCAAAACAAAAAAAAAATTAGTATAGTCAATCTTCTTTTCACCAAAACATAATTATTACAATAATATACGTCAAAGAAATCTATACGTCAAATAAATAAAGAAGAATTACAAAATCATACCTGAGAAACTCGGATCCCAAAACCCTGCCTCTACCCCTTATCTACTCGACAAGACTTTTATCATTTCTTGAAATATTAAAAGAACAAAGTAAGCTCAACTAGCGCAATTGACTCCTTCACTCCTCTTAGATATCAAAACTTAGTTCAGATATGTTAAAAGCAATAAATCAAAGAAATATTGTAATTTTCAAAAATGCTTTAATCAACTAACTGTTGAAAACTTGATTTCATATAATCAAAATGTACACAATACAGAGTATGATAATATATTAAAAATCATACGGTGAAAACTTCATAAAATCTATGATAAACTCATTCTTGTTCATATATTTTTATAAACTTATTGGAATTGAAATCGGACATAGGGGTTTAGGAGTCTACTTGGAGCTATAAAATTTCTTGAACTAGTCCAACAGATTAATCCTAAAATTTGACATCCAAAATCTTCCCTTCCTTTCTTTCTCTTCCCCTCTCCTCTCCTCTCCTTCTCATTTCTTCTTCGACAAGGTTGGGGTGGTGAGTGAAATGAGCAAGTGAGTTGAAATATTTTAGTATAAATTTTTTTACGATTTTGACCTAATGCTGCGGTGCCCAACTTTCCCAGCACCATAGTACTCCAGAAAATCTTCTAAATGCTATCTGAATATGCTCACCTAAGACCCAGTGCCACAACGTTCACTATTTTAACCCAAAACCAAAGAGCTTAGCATCAGGGCGTCGTTTCCCCAGCACCATGGAACCCACAGAAAAAAAAAAAACCAAACTTGGACTTTCACCTTTTTAATCCAAACCCCGGTTACTTTCTACCCAATTCAATATTCTAAAACTCATATGTATCAATTAACTTAAAATTGATGAATAGTTACAAAAAATTACTTGAATTTGACAATGGGTATTACACCTTATACATCATTTAAATAATAGGATTGACAACATGCTATAAATAAGAGATGGTTCCTCTGTTGAGCTCATTTTTTAGCATTTTCCCATCGAGCTGGCTCGACTGATGCGATCAAGCATCGTCGAGCCCAATTTGAGTAGAATCAGTGCTAATTTGGATTTGATTTCATCAAATTAACACAAACGAGCCAAACTGAACCCAAATCGATGCAACTAAACGTCTAAGAAAACTTATTGCAGTGAACAATGGGAGATAAGTTGGAGATATTATAGGTAAATTTTAAACTCTAAAGAGATTTTACTATTTTTCATTTAAAAATTAGAGTTTTTAATGGTTTAGGGTGCATCGTAGAAATCTTTTTTTCTCCTCCAAAGTTTTATTGTTCTACACAAGCTAGATTCAGGTTTGGATTCCATGTACAAGTTCAAATAAAAACATAATTTGCTCTATATTATTGTTGTATATTATTGCTATGTATTATTATTAAGTATTATTACTATATACTTTTGCTTTGTATTATTAATGTGTACCGCTTCTATATACCACTGTGTATTACTGTTGTGCACCGCTATGTACCAATATGACTTTTGTGTACTGCCATATTTATATTAGTATGATTTAATACATTTTTGTTGTGTATAAGGTGTTTATAATTGTGAGAAGGAAGCATACGATATGTATTATTATTATGCTCATAATATTATATTTATTATTTACAAAGAAATTATAGTTACTGGCCTAATTTGAGAAAAATAAGATCCAAGAACTTTGTCTATTCAAAATTTAGCTTTAAGAAGAGTATTGACTTAAATTTCCAATCAAAATATTGAAAATCAAATATCATAATGGGGTGTCCTGCCATGACTAGATTTTTAGTAGATGAAGATGGAGTCTAAATGATGCAAAAATGTATAGAGAGCCGCAATAAAAAATTAGCTAGGCCAAAAGATCAACATCTGCTTAGATCATGTAAGAATATTTGTGATGAGAAAGCATCAGTTCTTAAATCAATGACAAAAGATGGGATAAAAATTATTAATGTATTACCTACCTAGCCTATGAAATTGGAGGTTTACAAAAGTTTGATTCTCTAAGAGGGATGCATTTAACTACATTTAAAAAGAGAAAAGAGCTAAAATTAAGTATGGGGACACCAATATCCTAATTCAACTATTTAAAGATTGACTAGTTGATGATAACGTGTTTGCATGGGATGTCCAAATTGATGAAAATGATAGATTGTTGAATTTTTTTTAGGTTGATGGTTTGGGGAGAATAGATTATGAATGCTTAAAGATGTGATAATTTTTTTATACTAGTTATAGGCTTAACAAATATAATTTAGCTTGTGCACTCTTTGTTAGAGTTAATAATCATTAGCAGAATATTCTGCTAAAGGTGACCTTTCTATCGAAGGAGAAAATTGAATCATTTATCTAGTTATTTATAACATTTATACAAATAATGGATGATAAACATCCCATAACAATATTTATTGATCAAGATCAGGTAATGGCTAGGGTAATAAAAATTATATTATCTCAGACACGTCATAGGCTGTGCCAATGACTCATCACCAAGAAGGCTCAATCCAAAGTGTGGTGCTTTAATAGCAACAACAAAGTTAGAGGCCTTTTTATAGGTGTTTAAGTGGTACTTAGAGTACACAGTAAAAATACAAATTATAATAAGTATAGAAAATGAACAAAAATATCACTAAAAATATTATATTAACTTGATCATGCAAAGAAAGAACAATACACACTAGTACACAATGATACACAACAGTACATAGTAATGATACACAATACTAACAAGTATAAAAAATGAACAAAAAAATTATTGAAAAATATTCTATTAACATCCTTATATGAATAGAAAATAGTACAGAACAGTACACAACTATACATAACAAAGAAAGACAGTAGTAACAATTATATAAAATGAATAAAAATATCACTAAAAATATTTTATTAACTTGATCATTCAAATAGAAAATAGTACACAGTGATTGTGAGTCTCTAAAAGGATTCTACTAGCTAGGTTAGAATACTAAGAGTACGACCGTACTGTCCCATAAGATAAAATGGTCATAAGCCTTTACACTCTATGTAAGTAGGCCAATAAGAGAGTAAATGGGATCATATATATGATTAGTCATGGAGGATAGTGGCTTTCACCTACACACCTCGATGGACAATAATATATATAACATTATAATCACAAGATTTCTCCCATCCGATACATCATCTCGAATGAGATTTATTTGATGTGGGTATTGATTTTTCACAGGCGCAAGCCCCCATAGTTAATTACATCTTAGGCTTCGGCCTAAGAAAAACTCTCGATTAAGGATACTACATTATTCTCTCAAAGGGTTTGGCACATAAGGGAATTTTTAGGCTCTCCTAATCCAAAGAAAGATAGATTCAATTAGGCTAATCAACATGCATGGATCATACAATCACTCGGCCGGTCTAAAGAAGAGAAATTTGTTAAAAAAGATATTACATTCAAACATGTAAGAGAGAAAGATGAAGGCGACGTCATCTATATGATACAAATGGGTGAGATTTATAACCTCTGATGGATAGAGTGTGGACCTCCGAAAGGGACACCGCTCAGCGGGGAACAGAATGCAGAGGATATGATTGCACCACCCTGAAGGACAAAATGATCGCAGGCCTCTACGCTCTTCATAAGCGGGCCAATGGGAGGGCAGATTAGATCATACATATGATCAACCATTGAGGATATCGGCACTTATAAGTGCACCCCGATGGGTAATAATATGTACGACCTGATCGGAACAACGGGTTTCCCCCACCCAATACATCAGCTCGAGTGGAATTTATTTGATAGAATGATTCGATTTCCCGCAGGCACAAGCCCCCGCGGTTAATTACATCTCAGACCTAAGGTCCGAGAAGACTATCGATTAAGGATTCGATATTATTCTTCCCAAATTAGGATTGACACATAGGAAGGAGACTATGAAGTCCTACTCAAAGGGTAAGAATGGGTTCAACTGGGCTTAGTTAGCATACACGACTCACATCGACATCCGGGGGGGCTAAGGTAGTGAGAAGAAACTGAAAAAAAAGAAATAAATAACACACTCAGAGCATGCAGGAGAGAAAGATGGAGGTGGCGTCATCCGTGTGACGCAGATAGGTGGGATTTATAACCTCTAGAAGATAGAAGACTTACCCACCGATGAGGTGTACTACGAGACACCGATAGTAGTAGCCTTGAACCCTAAATCTAGAGTGAGTTTAGTATTCTACGCAACACTAACACCCGTATCCTAACTAATATAATATAAAATCTGGACTTACCCCGGCCTCAACCACCTAGTCGATTCAAAACTATGAGTCCAGTCATTTATAAAAGATGGGTAGGGAGGCTTAAATTTTCTAAAAAGTGGGACTGACATCTAGAGATCATCCTAAGTGGTCCTGGACTTATGTAGGGTGAATGCTACTAGAACTAATGTAATTAAAATTTTAATTTAGTTGATTTTTAAAGTAATGTATGCTAGTTAACAGTCTCGAATCAGATATGCATAGAATTTTAAAAAGGCTTATAGAAAATAATTTTTTTAAAAAGACTAGGCTTCCCTAGGTTCGGCACCTCATCCTCATAGACCAGATTATCCAGACTCTACCTGTAGGCGGGGAATTGTCTTAGTGAGGAGAAAGAGAGATGCATTAATATACATGCGACCCCGGATTTTTCTGGCTATTCTCTAGGTCGTTAAGTTTCTATATTATTTAATTCTTAAAATTTTAAATATTAGTTATAAGTAAAAAAAAAATTTTACGTGTCCTCACGAGCCTTCGATCGAATCCAGGCTAAAATAAAAGCGACACACAAACACCAAGAAACTAAGAAAATCATACAACCCTATGCGTAATCAACATCAGATTAAACATAATAAATAACCAAATTAATCAAATAAATGTCCGTAAGTTAATTTCCCTTTATTACAAACCAGGGTCTATAGAAAATAAAGTAGTCAGGCACCACTAATAACAACCCGGATTCTAATCCTAGAAGCGACGCAAGTGACTTTGAGTGGGATACTCTTTATCTTCATCTTCTCGTTCTTCTCTTCCTCGGGCTCCTTGAACTTCTTTTCTTTGAGCTCCTTGGGTTTGTTGTAGCTAGATACCCAGTGTGGAGAAAAAAACTCTCTCCCAAAGGGGAGGCTATCTATTCCACCTTGGGTAGTGAAGTGATCCAAATTTGAACTTCCAAATAGAAAAAGACTATCCTCATAATGGGTATCCTTTCCTCTTCGAAATCCAACCTTTGGATCCCTGTATCCCCACTCAAACATGCTCTTTCATAACTCTTAATAAAATTACAAATGATTTACATTAATGAAGGCAAGAAAATCTAGACTCTCCTGCATGGTTATTCTAATAAAACCATCCCAAGTAGTTAGGTATATAAAGAAAAGACTCATGCTAGCCAAACATGGCCATGCTCTTTAATTAGTTGAGGGATAAGCATCTGAAGCACCTGTAGTAATTATATAATGATTTATTCTAGCCCTCATTCATTCTGGGGGGCTAAGCAGCTGAAGCACTTATGGCAAGCATTTATATAATTATTATTATTTTAGCCCCCCTTTTTATCAGTGCTGTATGAGCATGGCCACCTGTAAAAGACATTATTAGTATCAAAAGTCAATCCTAACCTATGGGTAGTCTATCGCTCATCACATCAATCCACAGAGTACAGTAAAAGTAAACAAATACACCAATAATATTTCAATCACAACATGTAGTGAAAATCCAAAAAAGCTCAGTACATAATAGTAAAGTAAACACCAGCCTATCCTAGAGCTAGAAGTAGTGCCCTAGCAAATAATTCTATGTGTGTGTAAAAGGCTGTACAGCTGGGGTAGATCTTGATTGGGTAATTAGTTAAAGTTATCTAAAGTTCATGTTTGTTAAAGGGTCTGGGGAAAGGTTTTAGGTTTAAGTTTAAGTGTTAGTGCATTAAAGATTAAATTAGGTATGTTTGAATGGTTAGGTGATTACTACCTTTGCTTCACATCGAGGCCGTGAAGTTTGTTTCACCTTCCTTGGGGCTAAGTTAATAGCTTCGTAGGCCTGAGTTATCCAGTAACAATCGGGGTTGATTAAGTTAATTTAATTGGTTAGAAATTAAAGAGATATTTTATTATTAAATTAAGAGGTTAACTTAGAGCTTAGAGCAATGTTATCTGAATATTTAAGCTAAATTAATAAACTTTAGGAGGTTGAGGTTCCACCTATCCATTAAGCCAAAGGGGATAAAAATTAACATTTTAATTAAGAGTGGCTTATAAATAGTTAGCATTTTTATAATATAATAGACCTTAACCTGATCAGTTAGACTATAAGTATGATCAATTTGGATTCTTCTATGTTAAGTTATGAATTTCCAAAGTTTTGGCCTAATTTTGACTTAAGTTTGATCGGATTGTTTACTTTTTTATTTAAGTTTATTTTTGGAATCCTAATATTTTTAATAAATACTAGATTTTACCATGAGTTGAATGCCTTTTAGTTTATCCCATTTGGAATTTTCTAGAATTAATTGTGAATTTTCAAAGTTTGGGTTATTTAATGAATTATCAAAATTATTTAATTAAGGGCTATTTTAGGGATTTTGATCCAAATTAGCTCCAAACCTCTTAGAATCACCCCCAAAGGTCAGTAATGACCTAAAGAAGTGTTCCCAAGTGTTTGGGAAAAAATTGAAATTTTAATAATTTTTAATTATTTAATTTAATTAAAAGGTAATTTTTAATCAAAATTAAATTAAAGTTCAGATTGAAGTCCAATTAAAGGGGTTTTAATTTTTTTGGATTAGAGACTGAATTCTAAAGAGTTTGATATATGATGGGTAATTTTTTTATTTAATTAGAATTTATTAGAATTTTTTGAAGTTATCGGGTCCTAATTAAAGGGTGAATGAGGGTTTGTTAATTAAGGGGTTTAAAAGGCCCTAAAAATTCCTAAAAAATTTCAGGGGGTTCATGATATCACTAAGTTCATATGGTTCAAGTTTTAAGTCAATCAGAGGTAAACCCTAGCTCTTAGAATTTCTCTAAGTCTGCTAGACGGGTCTTTAATTATTGTCCTTAGGGTGTCACTATGTTGAGCAGGTTTTAAATCAAGGTTTGAAACTAACCCTTAGGATAACATAGAGGGTAATGCAGCAAGCATAAGCACCACATATCCTTAGATTTAGGAGAGCCTTAGGCTAAGTGCTTGTGCATCATACACATGCAAGGACTACGAAACACTAAGTAAAATAGATTAATAAAGTGATTAGTGAATGATTGGGACTCAATCATTCACTAATCCTTCCCACATGAATGTTGTTCACATACATAGCCTATGCTTAAGATTTCATGGTGAATCTCCCAAAATTAGGAGGATTTAATCATATATAATTTTAAATTAATTTTAAAATACATATAATAGATATAGAGACTTTTAGAAAATAACATAATTGAAAATAATTCAGTTTGTAGGCATACATAAGTATAGGGGAGATCTACTGGCCACCCAAGAGAGGATTCAAAAGGATTTAAAAATAATTTTTAGTTTAAAAAAATAACATATTAATTATGGAAATAATATTTAAATACTGAAAGTAACTAGGCAATGTAGAAATAATCCAGAAACGATAAGTTTTGGTTTCTGAAAGTAGTTTCAACTTAAAGCTCATAATTTTCTAAAAAGAACAAAATATTATACACCAAAATTCGATTTAAAATAAATAAGTTATAAATTATTGAAGTTTAAATGTATTTAAAAGTAATTTTAACATAATTTGAAATAATTAATATTTAAAATGATTAATAAATTAAAATAAATCAATCATTAAAGATTTTTGGATTTTAAAATAAAAAAATAAATAATAATATAATAATGATAAAATAATAATATAATTATAATAATAATAGTAATTTAAAATAATAAGATAATAATAATACTTAAAAAAATAATAATAATAATTTTTAAAATAATAATAATAAAAATAAATAGTGATAAATAATAATACATATTAATAATAATATCAATAATAATAGTAATTTAAAAGTAATAATAATGGTATTTTTAAAATAAAATAATAATAATAATAATAATAATAATAATAATAATAATAATAATACTAATAATAATATATTAAAGAAAAATAATAATAATAATAATAATAAATAACAATATACTAATAAAATAATAATAATAATAATAATAATAATAATACAATTTAATTAAAAATAGTTTTAAATAGTTTTAAAGTTATAATATTAATAATAATAATAATAACATACTAATTATAATGCAATAAAATGATTACAATAATAATAATTATTATTATTATAATAAAAATAATAATTATAATACAATAATTAAAATAATAATAATAATATACTAAAAATAATATTATTATCATAATATTATTAATTAAATAATAATAATAATATAAATAATAATTAATTTATTTAAAATAAATATTGTCTGTTTTTATTTAAAATTATTTCTTAAATCATTTATTTAAATAAAACTAATTAAAAAAGATTTAAATAATTATTATAATAAATTAAATAGAAAATAAGAATAGGAAAAGGCGGTGGCGGCGGTCAGCCACGCGTCGCCACGGGACTGGATCCAACCGTCTTGGGTGATGATTGGGGCAATCACGCGACGGCAGCAACTAGGTGGCCACGCGATAGACTTTACTCGCGGGTTCAAACTGCGACAATCATTTCCAATGATTACGTGCCAGCGCAATCATTGGAAATGATATTGTGGGATAATTAAACCGCAGTCGCGGTTTCATTAACCACGTCAGCGGCAAACCCGTGCCGTCTAATCCTCCACTAAAATGAATCGACGGCTCAGATCGAGCCGGACAGAGCAAATGACCGGCAGCTCGATCCCTCGGTTTGCATGAAATAGCGGGACAATGAGATCTCCACCATTGATTAAACGATTAATGATGAAGAAGTCGTACACCGAGGCTTAGGGTGAAATTGAAGCCCTAAGGCATTTTTTGCCTCATTTGCTCGATCCGATAAACCAAATTCAATAAAATTTTAAACATACAACCTATGAGGGAAGAGCATTCGTGTGGATACAATTTTGTGTTCTAAAATGCGATAAACTAAATGCTAATTAGATCTAGGTGTTTTACACTAGGGTTAGGGATTATACCTCAAAATAATTATGGATTTGAGCGTTCTTAGGTTTGTTGAACTTGTAGATTGTCCACGCTCTTAATTGTAGAAGAAATTGTGGTAAAAAATGCCTTGGATCGCTGAAAATCCACTTGGAAGGTATTTCACGTTGGATCGATGAAAAATCCACTTGGAAGGTATTTCGCCTTGGATCGACGACAAATCCACTTGGAAGGTATTTCGCCTCAGGTCATCAGAATCTCGCCCCGGCGGGGTTTGAGCTGCCAGGTTTGAGTGGGAAGTGTTAAGGGAAGTTAGAGGAACTCTCGCACAAAGTCTCTCGAGTTAGGGTGGCTTAGAGAGAGAGAGAGAGAGCAAGAGAGCAAAAGCAAGATCCTCACTAAAGAGCCCTAATTTCACTTATTATAGCCTTAGGTCTTAGATGGACGGCTATGATCATTCCTAGGGCTTGATTAGGAGGTAATTAGGGCTTCTTAAGTTGTGGTCTTGAGTCAAGGCTCATTAGGAAGTGATTTGAAGCTTTTTAAATGGGGTTGAATAGGTCAATTTGACCTGTCAAAACTTAGGTTGACCAAGTCAAAGCTTGACTTGGTAAACTTGGGTCAATTGAGTCCAAGGCATGAGGGGTGGAGTCCAAGGGTAGGTTTGAGTTAGATTTGAACTTGAATAAACCCATTCATGCTAATTGGGTCAACCTGGGTTGACCTGGTCAACCAAGTTGACCCAGGATATGGGTTTGAACTCAGGAGACCTGGTCTAACCTACTGGGTCTAAGGGAGGTGAGATCTGAGCTCAAGGGAGTTTGGATTTGCTTTGAAATCAAGTAGGGAAGGATTTGGTTGAGTCTGTGTTAACCTGGGTTGACCTGGTCGACCACGTTAACCCAGGGTATAGGTCTGGACAAATCCAAGGTCAACAGAGAGCTTACCCACTGATAAGGCATACATTGATACACTAGTACTGCCAACCTTTGATCCTAATTCTATAAGAGACATAGTACTGTACACCCGATACTAATGCCCATAACCTAACTAATGTAATGTAATCTGGGCTTACATCTTGCCTGAAAAAGAAAGCCAGCTAAACTACCTAATCATGTAAAAGTCATATTGTCATGTCTTTATGAAAGATAGATGGGTGGTTGAATTTTTGAAATTTAAGGCTGATGTCTAGAGAAATCCCTAAGTAGCCTTGTACTTATGAATGGTGTTATACGTCTAAGACTAATACAATTAAATTTTAATTTTAGTTTACCTCTAAAGTAATGCATGCTAGTTAAAGTATCCTAAATCATGAATGCTTGAAATTTAAAAAAATACTTATAAAAATAATTTTTTAGAAGACTAGGCTTCCCCAGGTTTAGCACATCATCCTCATAGGTCAAATTATCTGAATTGTACCCTCAAACGTGAAAGTGTCTAAAGCAAGGAAAGAAGAATGCATTAATATGCATGCGACCTCAGATGGCCTCCTGCTTATTTTCCTAGATTATTTATCTTTCTATGTTATTTAATTCCTATTTTTTTAATTAGAAGTATAAGAATTTTATCCCTGAGAGCCTAGCAAGATTCATGCACATACACATGCAAGAAAAAAAATTATAAAAAGCATGTCATTTCTATTGTACAAATAAAGTAAATAATCAATCAAATTAAAATATCAACCAGAGTAAAGTATCCAAAGTCCATGTGACAAGTGCCACTTATTATACAACCCAAAGTGTAAAATAGTAAAGGTGACGAGGCTCCCCCGATAATAACCTGGGTTCTACTCCTAGGGAATGACACAAATCTCAAAATAATGTATTTTTCTTGTCTTGATCTTCATTCTCTTGTTCTTCTATGGACTTCCTTTCTCAATCTCTTCATGGTACATCATCCACTAGGATATTCAAATGAAAAGAAATTCCCTATAAGAGACTTTCTTTTCTCTTTGGATCCCTAATATTTTAAAATGTCTTATTTTTAAATTTTCATAATTCTTTTGATTAAATTATATTTTAAAAAGAAAAGAAGACTCTATACTCCTACATATTAATAAGTAATTTATATATAAAACATAATCAGAGAAATCACAGAATAATCATTTGCTCATTCTTGAGCAACTTGTAAGCGTGGCCATACTTTTCTTATTATTAGGGGCTAAGAATTCTAAAGCACCTGTAAAAAATTTTGTTAGTTTAAATCATTATTAAATTTAGCCCCCTTTTCATAGCCCTACATAAGGATGACCACCTACAAAAAATCTTGTGACCATCCAAATCATTCCTAACCTAGAGGTAATCTATTACCTATCACATCACAGAGAGAATACAGTAATTAAAATCATCATCACAAAAATCTAACACAGCAAACAACAAATCAACCAGCATATATTTCATATACATGTCGCCACATCATAGAAATAAAAAGAGAAATACTGGCCTAACCTAAAGCTAGAAGTTATGCCCTAATAAATAGATCTAAGTGTGTGCAGCAAGCTGTGTGATTTTGGGTATGTCCTATATAGGATAGTTTGTTAAAGTTGATTATGATTTTGATTTGTTAAAAGCTAAAGGAAAATTTTAATTTAAGTTTAAATATTAATGTCTTAAGGTTCATTTTAAAAGTTTATTTTTAGTGTTTAATGATTACTACCTTTATTGCTCACCGAGGCCGTGAGATTTATTTCACCCTCCTTGGGCTAACTTAGTAGCCTCGTAGGCCCGAGTTACCCAGTAGTAACCAATTGAGTTAATCTAGTTGGTTAGAGGTTAGGGGTGGATTATTAATTTTTAAAGGAATGATTTATAGTTTGAGTTTTCATTTACTAATTAGATTTTGAGTTGTGTTTAACTTTTTAGTTAATTATTCACTTTGATTATTAATGGATTATCAATTTTATTTTGTTTCAAAGACTTGATCTAAATCTAAATCATTAATCCTTATCTAATTTTGGGTGTATTTTGAATTAAGTAGGTGATTAATTATGAGGGAGTTAATTACTTAATGAATTAGAATTGAATTTTATAAGTATTTCATTTTAGTATATTTTGGTTTAGATTTATTCTCCTTTTTATTCATTTTATAACTCTTAAATTTAATTTTATTCTTAATAAATTTTATTTAGTTAATATTTAATTAAGGTGTGATTAATATATTAATTAGATTTAGTTTAAGTTTATGTTAAAATTTCATCTTTTTTCGTTATTATGGTTGATTATAAAAAGTTAAGTATTTTTTTAATGCATTTAGTTTGGATTATTATTGGTTTTGTTGAAGTTTTTAATTATTAATTGATTATGATTAAGATTTGATTAATATTACATGCTAATCCTAGGGTGGGATGTCACTAAGTTTTTCTATGTTTAATGTTTCTCTCCTAAATGGTGCATGCATCTTAAGTCTATATTCTCTAAGACTCATCCTTAATTTTTATCCTTAAATGTCACAAGTGTTGTATGGAACAAAAAGATGTTATTCCTAACACTTTGGACACATGCACATTTGTAAATAGGTTTTGGGTTCTATAATAAATAAGAAGCAACCTAAGAAAAATGAAGTTTCTACAATGCCCTAAGGTTGGGGAATCGCACAATCAATATGCTCCCTAAGGGCTTTTAAGTTTTAAGAAAACTTAGAACACCGGGGTTATGACCGGTGGTTCCTCCAATAGCGCCCCATCAGAATTATGACAGTGATTGATGCTCGTATCCATTTGTCCAGGCTCCTTTGTCTAAATAGCTCCAATAGCTTCTTGTTCTTGCCCTCCCAAAATTCCATCGCAAAACATAGAAAAGAAGGGAAGATTATATTAGAGCATGGTAATATTTAATATGCAAATAATCAAAATAAATGTAATTTAAATAAGACCGTACCTTTTTTTTTGGGCTTGCACACCGGCTTGGTTGTTTGCACTTGGAATTTTAGATTTTTTGAAGGGATTTCATGTATTTTTTCACATTTTACTTCAAGGCACAAGTAGAACGGAAGTAGTAGAAGGAGAAGAGAGAGAGGTAGAGAGGGAGAAAGAAAGCTATTATTTACTTTCCAAAATTCCACTTTCCAACATTCATCCATCAAATTATTTTTTAACACACTCCATTCTACCAAAATTCATGAGAAACACCTCAAATAACTACTCTTTCTACGCATGCAAAGAGACAAATCAACATCCCTCTTTCCCAAGCAACCACACAACACAAGATAGTGCAAAACATTTCCTTAACACATCAAGTAACTAATGCAGTATAGAAAAGATGCTTTTGAAGGTTACAAATGAAATTTTGAACATACATCAAACCACCTTTCATACTTCCACAAATGCTATCATAATGAAACCATACGTATTTTGAGAGTGAAAATCATACTTCTTCATGCCAAACAACACAACAACCAATCCACTAGAAGTTTAGAATTCAACATTTTAGAAAAATGCAATCACTAGTGAAAGGTTTGATGCAATTTGTTCTTCCCATATTTCAAGAAAATATTCCAACAACATAATTGCACAAAACTTTTTAAACTTAACACTTGTACCAAATGTACTTAGAAAAAGAAAGGAATTCTTATGCCACTGTATTGCTTCCAAAGTTCAAGAAAAACATGCCAACATCATAATGCAATATTGATTCAAGACATAGGACACATGATTGCTTTCCAACAAGTTTTTTAACTTCCATACCATAGGCCATCAAATATTCCAAGAGAGCTTTTAACCCAAATTCATAAACTCGCGTTTGTGCCAAACATGCAACATTTTGCCAAGAGTCTATAATTGACAATGCATTTCAGTGATAATATGAAGATATTAAAATTCTAACCAAAATTTATGTGAAAAGAAAGAACATTAATGTCCTTTTGAAAGCATCGATACTTCAAAGAAAGAAGAGCCTCCACAAGTCATATAAGCCGAGAATCATATTGGATAAAAGGAACACTAAAAAAAGTGTAACATCAACAGGAAGACTTCTATATAAAGAGAATGAAACAAAACCATGCATGTCAACCCCCACCAATTATGCCCCAATAGAAGTTCCACTACAGGAAAATGATGTATTACCGGCGGATTTTTTATCAAAAATTTCCATTTTTTGGCAAATTTTTGAAGTTTCCGGCAGATTTCTGGCGCAAATCTTTTCAATAGTAAAATGCGTGTTGGAAAAAATTTTAGTCTAAAAAATACATCTAAAAAAAATTTCGGACGGATTTTGCTTACCGGAAAATTATTTCGGCTACTGCCAGCAGTAAAAAATCTTTCGAAATAATTAAAAAAACTAACAATTGTTAATCAAGAGCATGTCTTCCCGTAGCTACCTGTATGCCCGATTGGCCCGCAGCTGCCCCCGCCCAACCCGATTGCCTGCAGCTTTCGCCCGACTGCGCGTTGCCTACAGCTGACCACCCGAGTCCCGACCAAGTCGTTACCGGCCTGCTCTCCAGCTACTGCCTGCTAGAACATGCGCCTGCCAGGGCTGCTCGCCCGTGGGTTGACACCGCAGGATTCGAACCCGCAACCTGCACAAATTTAAGTTAACCAACCGCTTTACCATAGAGTAAAATGTGCTAAAATGTTTACTGTTTTAAATTTAAATATAATAATAAAAAAATTTAAAATTGAAAATAAATTAAAATAGAATATTAAAATGAATAAATAAGTTATTAAATTAATAATTAAGTAAAATAAGCTATTAATATTGAAATTTATTTAATTATTATTTTAATAACATATTTTTAATTTTTTTAAAAATAAATTAAAATAAAGTAGTAAAATTAAAAATTAATTAAAATTAATTATTTTTATCAGTTATTAAAATTAGTTATTAATTTAATAATTAATTAAACTAAGTTATTTAATTAATAATTAATTTTAATAAGCTATAAAATTATTAATTAATTAAATTATGAATATATAATATTTTTCAGAATTTGTTAAAATTCATCAGAAAATATGCTAGAAAGCCGTTGGAAATCCGCTTGAAAATATGCCAAAAAATCAGTCAGAATATTTCATTATAATACGCCGGAAATTCGCTGGAAAATAGTTCGTCAGAAAGCCCAGAAAAATCCGTCGATAATGAGCAACTTTCCTGTAGTGTTCAATCATGAATCATCAATAAGAGATATATTTGTCAACAATGATTTGTCAAAATGAGGAGAGCCTTCATAATGTTAAGTACACATGTTTCCTACTATGCTTCGTCCTTCTCATTCATTAAGAATATAAATGTACTCAAAAACCTTTCAATTCAAAGAAGACCGATCATATATGCGCATTATGTTACTTTCCAAACAAGATGGATTGCAATCGTCCTACACCTTTAGTGATGGCACGAACATTTGGTTCATAGCTAAAGCATAAAGAAGTTTCTTCTTTCTTAAACCATGGCATAGATCATTTACATATGAAATCCTAATGCATAACAATGTATATACCACCCTTGAATAAACAAGATCTTATAAATATATGTACACCCCCTTTCATTTGTAATAAACAACTACTTGTAGGAAAAGAAGAAAAAAAAAAGGATGTGAATTTCTCTAACTATTAAGCTCCAACAAATACATATATGAATGTACATAAGCATCCTACAATAGCAAGATTGCTTTCTTTAGGATTTGACATACTTCTAATTAGATATAAATCATATGAGCGTAAGAGTGAATTGACTAAGCATGCTTCATGGCAATAGTTTGAAAAAGATCGATTCATAAAAGTACACCATAATTTCTTTAAGGATATCAATGAACTTATTTGAACATAAGCCTACACATGTATTTCTTCAATTGTCTACAAATCATACAATGGTGATGGCATATAAAAAAAATTTCATAGCTAACAAGAAGAGATGGAGGGTTAATGGTGAGCCTAACATATCACTTAACCTCTTTAAATATGAAGGTCTACTTAAGCTTCTCCATGCAATAGATACATAAAATTGATTACGGGATTTCACCTACCATGCTTCATATTTTACATCGTATCTAGTCTACGATTGTGAGCAACAAATCATGGATATTTCACTCAACACAAAACAAGGATTACTTGATGCCCTCATAGGCAAGATGAGATTCATAGAAATACTCAATTCCTTCACCTATGTTCTCATATAAATCTCGTGTTCTCACGTAAAATCACCCACAGAGATAGTGTTGGAGAGCATAGCAATTGTATGGCATGAATTATAACAAGAGAATAAGCCAATTATTATTCATTCTCAACATAAATATCTATTCCTAGTCTCACATTCTCAAGAAATACAAAGAAGGGAGATGATGTGAAATCTTTGCATATAAATACATTCACAAAGCATTTGGTTAAGAAACCTCATATGCAAGCCTATGTTTTATAGGTCACAACTATCTAAACATCAAAACTTTCTCTCAACAATATTTCATCAAATAATTTGTGTGCAATATTTACAAGAATACATAAAGCAAACTAGCATGAAAATCGTGATTTATACACATGCTTGATTGAGATCATGATGAAACTATCAACTTGAAGTTCACCAAAACACTTGGAATGGAGGATATCAACTATAGCCATCAAAGATTTCACCATGACATCTCAAAATAAATTACTTAGACTTAAAAACATGAGCTAAAACATGCAAATTGCTATCAAAACAAGTATTTCAGAGATTCCAAATTTCTAATATGACCATCAAATTGTGTGAAGACAACAAACCAAACATGGAAGAATGAGAGGAGAAAGAGGTTTAAAAAAAAGGAGAAATGGAAGAAGAAACTAGAGGGAAGAAAAGGTAGGAAGAAATCAGTAGAAAGAAAGAGTAGAAGAAGGAGAACAAGGAAATGGAGGTGAAGGGAAAGATGGAGAAGAAGAAGATGATGAAGAAGTGGGAAATGAGAAAAATCTGAAGAAGAAGAAGAAGAAGAAGAAGAAGAAGAAGAAGAAGAAGAAGAGGGAAATGAGGAAAATCTGGAAAAGAAGAAGAAGAAGCTCCCCAAGCCCGAATCTTCTTTCGTTTGAGCTTTCCAGACCTCCCTCCACATGACCCCACTCAAATTCGCCGTCAAAACCTCGTCGGCGGTGATCTTCTGGCGAACCGAGTCCTTAATCTATCCAAGGGATATATCTTTCAATCCAGAGCTTTTTAGACTGCAATTTCTTCTACAAATAGGAGCGTGGACAGTCTACAAGCATAACAAGCCCAAGATCTCCCAAATCCATCATGTATTTTGGGTAAAATCTTAAACCCTAGTCCAGGACATCCTAGGTTAAATAACTTTCTATAAAGTGCATCTTAGACCACGAGAAATGTCCCCCATGAATGCTCTTCATGTATGGATCCGCTGTTTAAAATTTCATTCAATTTGATCGATCTGATCGAGCAAACGAATCAAAAAATTCTTTCTAGGGTGTCTCGGTTGTGTGCATTAGGTGTATGAGATCTCCGTCGTTGATCATTTGATCAATGGCAGAGATCCTGTCATTTCACGGCTGTTCCAAACTGCAAATTTAGTTTGGTGGCTGATTCCTATATCCGGTGTAATCAGAGCCACCCATCTCAAACCACGTGAGATTGGATGGCTCCGCGTATCTGTTGACATGGTTAAGTGAACCATGTCTGTAGTTTGTTGATTGGGCAATGATTATCGACGACACAATCATTGCCAATCAATGCACCGCCAACAATGACTGTCTCCATGATTTGAATCCGCCAATGGGAGCTTACCGCATGTCTGACCGCCGCCGCCATCGTTTCCTATTTTTATTTATTAAATTTTAATTATTTCTTTATTCTTTTTATTCAAAATATCTTTAAAAAATTATAAAAAATATTTTTAAATCCAAAAAATAGATAAAATATATCAAAATTTTTAGAATTTTAAGACCTTTAATTTAAAATTAAAATTATTTAAAAATATAATATAGATTTTGAATTATTTTAAAACCTTTATTTTTAAATATTTAATTAATATTTAATTAAATATTAACTTAAATATTTTCAAAAATTAAAAGTTTCATATTAAAATATTTTAAATAATTAAATAATTATTTTAGAATATATTAATTTGAAATTAAAATTAATTTGAGATATATTTTATATTTTAAATAAGTCTTAATTAATTAAACCTTTAAATATTTAATTAATATTTAAATAAATTAAATTTAAATAATTTTGAAAATATTAAAGAAAATTAGTTTAAGTATTTTAAAATTTTAGAAACATCTTAAGGTTTAACTTAATTTAATTTAATAATTATTTTAAATATTAATTATTTTAAAATTATTTTAAATATATTTAATTACCTTAAACTTTAAAAATTCATAAGAAATTCAATTTAAATCATAAAAATTAATGCAATACCTTAAAATTTTTAGAAAACTAAGTATTTTAATTTAAAATTAATTTCAAAAATTAAAAAAACTTAATTTATCTTAATTAATCTTTATTATTTAATTAATTTAATACTTAATTTATATTTAATTAAATATTATATTAAATATTTTCAAAAAATTTTAAAAATTATTTTGAATTATTTTAATTTATTTTTAAATGATCAGAGGATCTCTCAAAAAAATATTTTTTTTTAATTATTTTGATTATTTTATTTTAAAACTGATATTTATATATATATAGGTTAATATATGTATATTTTAAATTTTATTTTAAAATTATATATATATATATATATATATATATTTTTTTTTTTTTTTTTTTTGAAATATTAAGAGATCCCTTTGAAATATTAAACATAGATTTAACATGTGAATGGAATTTATGGGGAAGGATTAGTGAATAATTATACTCTAATTATTCACTAATCAAATCATTAGTCATGTTAATTAGTATTTAATCTTTGCATGTTTAGGATGCGAACTTAGCCTAGGTTTCTCCTAATTCTAAGGACATGGTTTGTAATTATGTGTTTCATTCACCTATGTTACCTAAGGGTTAGTCATGCACCAAATTTGAACTCATTCAACATAGTGACATCTTAAGGATAATAATTAAGGACCCGTCTAGAAAACTTAGAAAAATTCTAAGGATTAGGATACACCTCCAAATGATATAAAACTTAAACCATTTAAACTTAGTGACATTTCAGACCCCCAAGAATTTTCTAGAAATTTTTAGGACCCTTTAAGTCACTTAATTAATTAACCCTAATTTACCCCTTTAATTAAACCCCAAAAACTTCAAAAATTTCTAATAAATTCAAATTAAATCTAAAAAATTGCAAATAATATATTAAACTCTTTAGCGTTGAATTCTTAATCCAAAAAAATTAAAAGCCCCCTAATTGGACCTTAATTTGAACACTAATTGAATTTCGATTAAAAAATCACCATTTAATTAAATAAATCAATTAAAAATTTTAAAAAAATTTCAAACACTTGGAAACACTTTCTTAGGTCATTCTTGACCTTTGGAGGTGATCCCAAGGGGTTTGGACTTCATTTAAATGAAAATCCCTAAAATACCCTTAATTAAATAATTTTTAATAATTCGTTAAATATCCAAACTTTAAAATATCATAACTAATTCCAAGAAAATTTAAATTGGGTAAACTAAAAGGCATTCAACTCCAATTAAAATCTAGTATTTATTTAAAAATATGAACATTCCAGAAATCTCCTTGGTCAACCACAGTTCAATAACTAGGCCAGAATTTCTAAAAAAATCATAACTTTGTATAAAAAACTCCAAATCCAGTAAAGTCAAAGTTCAATTACTCCCCAAAGGGTCTAATATTTAATAAAATGGCTAGGACTCCAGAACTTAGGTGGATTTTAAAAGTCAACTTTAGACCCTTTTAATCTGGTGGATAGGATAACCCCGGGTATTCTGAAATTCGCTAATTCAACTTAAATTTTAGAGAATATTATCCTAAGCATTAAAATTGACCAACCAACTAAACTAATTAAAATTGACCTTAAGACACTAATATTTAAAATTTAATCAAAATTTCTCTTTGACTTTTAACAAATTAAATCACAAATAACTTGAACTAATTATCCAACATATGACATACCTGAGGCCACACATCCTACTGCACATACATAGAATTATTTGTTAGGACACGACTTCTAGCTTTAGGTTAGGATGGTGTCTTCTTTTTTTTTTATTTTTTATGATGTGACAACTTGCATGTGGCACATGTGCTAGTTATTTTAACTTTCTATGATAATTATTATGATAATGATTTTAATTATTATATTATCTTTGTGATGTGATAGACGATAGATTACCCATAGCTTATGAGCAATTTTGATACTTATAATATTTTTTTACAGGTGGCCAAGCTCATACAGCACTAAAAAGGAGGCTAATAAAATAAATAAATTATATATAACTACTACATGTGCTTCAGCTGCTTAGCCCCCAAATAAATAAGAGCATGACTAAGCGTGGCTAGCTCGAGTACTTTTATTTCATATATAATTGCTTGGGATATTTTATCATAACTGTTTAAGATAACTTTACAGGAGAGTCTAGACTTTTTTTTCTTTTACATTCCTTATATAATTTTATTCAACATATAAAGTTGTGAAAATCTAAAAAATAAGGCATTTTAAATATAAGGGATCCAAAGAGAAAAGAAAATCCCTTACAGGAAATTTTTTTTTCATTTGGATATCCTTTTGAAAGACGGACTACGAGGAAGTTGAAGAAAGGAGACCAATAGAGGAGCTAGAAGATCAAGATCAAGATAAAAATGTCTTTTTTTTTTAAGATCTGCATCATTCTGTAGGATTATAATCCAGGTTATTGTCGGTGGAGCCTGGTCACCATTATATTTTTGTAGATCCTAGGTTGTATATTATATGGCACTTGCCATGGACTTTTGGATACGTTTTTACTCTAGTTGAGATTTTATTTTAATGATGTGTTTACTTTGCTTGTGTAATAGAAATGGCAAGCTTTTTATAGATTTTTTTCATGCATGTATATGTGCCTGATTTCACTAGGCTCTTAGGGATAAAAATTTTTTACTCATAATTAAAATTTATGATTTTAGAAATTAAATAACATAGAAAGATAACAATCTAGAGAATGAGCCAGAGGTCATCCAGGGTCGCATGTATCTTAATGCATTCTTCTCTTTCCTTGTTTAGACGCTTCCTCGCCTGTGGGTAGAGTTCAGATAATCCGACCTATGAGAATAAGTTGCTGAATCTGGGAAAGTCTAGTCTTCTTAAAAATTATTTTGTAAGTCTTTTTAAAATTTCATACATTTCTAATTTAAAGATTTTGACTAGTATATATTACATTAGAAACTAACTGAAAAAATTAAAATTTTAATTACACTAGTCTTAGAAGCATAATACTATTCATAAGTATAAGGTCACTTAGGAGCCTCTCTAGATGTCGGCCCTAATTTCCAAAGACTTAGTCACCCACCCATCTTTCATAAAGACTGAATATCAGGAATTTTATATGATTAGGTGGTTAGCTGGCTTTCCTTTCCAGGCAGGATATAAGTCCAGAATGTATTAGCTAGGATACGGGTGTTAGTATTATGTGTAGAATACTAAACCCGGCTACTACTATCAGTATCCCATAGTCTGCCTCATCAACGAGTAAGTCCTCTATCCTTCAGAGGCTATAAATCCCACCTATCTACGTCACACAAATGACCTCCATCTTTCTCTCTTGTATGCTCAGAGTGTAGTGTTGTCTTTCTTTAATTTTTTTTCTCTACCTTAGCCCTTCCAAATGGTGATATGAGTCGTACATGTTGACTAAGCCAAGTTGAGCCTTTCCTTCCCTCTTAATAGGAAGCTCCTAGGCTCCTCCCTATGTGCCAATCTCATCTGAGAAAATAATGTATAATTCTTAATCGAGTCTTCTTAGGCCCCAGCTTAAGATGTAATTAACCACGGGAGCTTACGCCCGTGGAAAATTAAATCCCATATCAAATAAAGTCCACTCGAGCTGATGTATTGGATGAGAGAAATCTCGTGACTTTGATTAAGTTATGCATACCATTCCCCATCAAGGTGCGTAGGTGAAAGTCACTATTCTCAATGTTTAATCGTATGTATGATCTCATCTGCCCTCCCATTGGCCCGCTTGCAGAGAGTGCAAAGGCCTATGACCATTTTGTCCTATGGGATAGTGCAATCATACCCTTTGCGTTCTGCTCCCACTGAGTGTTATCCTTTCGGAGGCCCATAGTTATTACAAGTTAAACTCAACATAAAGCTTGCATATTATATATAGAGTTTCAAAATTTATCATGCGTATTTTGATTCTTGAACATGAATGAAAGAATCATAATAAACATGACTTTACTTGTACAGTAGTGTTGCATATTGAAACATTGTGGAGGAAAAGGGTTTTGTAGACACATTCATTTATCTCATGGGTGATAGTTTATTATTGATTGGTTGTGTTTGATATGGAATATGTGATAGTGTAAAGCCTCATTTTCTATGTTTACTTTCTAGATGTCCACATCATAAGCTTATAGGTAAAGGCATTAATCTAACACATATTTTTTTTCTTTGCCTACTTTCTTTACGAGGTATGTCGTGTCTTGCATACACGTTGGTTGGTGAGTCATGCTTGCTTGGGCCTTATGGGAAGGCTCTTATGTTTTATCCGGGTGTACAAATATATCACGACACACTACAGTCAGGTATAACTTTTATAACTTATAAAGACTTCTCTCTTGTATGGTGAATGGCAATATTAGCACACATAGAACTATTGTTCTACTTTCCCACCTGGTTATTGATTATATGATGTATTAGTCATTGGCCATAGGATAGTGCACTTATGAATTCCTAGCTTTGTTGGCTAGGGCTTGCCCCCATCTATGAACCTTAGAAACCTTCATGATCACCTTGGATATAGTGTAGGCCACCTACTTATGCCATGTGCATCGCTATTTTTTTGCACAAAATGGACCTCATTAGGATGGTTTTCTTTATGTTTTAAAATATTTAAATAATTATAAAAGTCACCTCTTAAGAATTTTTGAGCTTTTAAATGTGGATTTCCCTGAACATGCCAAAAATATAAAAAATAAAATAAAATCTAAGCTCTAGCATGTTAGATATATCTATATGTTAGTGTTATTTTGTAGATCTCCTCATAGGTAATTTATTTAGATTTGCTATTTGAACCTAGTGTTGAATCTATGTGTGAAGTACATTTGCTACAAATAATAACAAAGATAACTATTAAAAGCCAAGTCATTGAAACCAACTAAAAAATATGAATAATGAACTCATAATCAATCTTAAAATTTATAATGAATCAACTAAATATAATAATCATAAATTAAAAATCTATTACATAACAAATAAAAATTAGTTAAATAAAAAGATGATTGTTGGACAACCCGGGTCTATGAGGCTATTAAGTTAGCCCCAAGGAGGATGAAATAAACCTCATGGCCCTGGTTTAACAATGACACTTATCACCCAACCTAAATAATCAGTAACCAAATCCTAAATGAATTAAGTTTTTGTAACCTTCATTACATGCAATTTGGAGAGTAAACCTACATCAAACCCATAAAATTTTAAAAGTTAAAGTGATTAATAAAATATAATATATATTATAACTTATCCAGTCAATGAAGTTTATATGCTAGAGTACCTCGAGCTATGGGGCTACGTATCCTAAGGAGGCCTTGGTCCTCGTGCCCGTTGTGACAACACTATGAATCAATTGATGGTAAAATTTATTAACATCTATAAAATTATGAAAACCTTGAATAAATTTTTATAAACTCATAAAACCATCATGAATCATGAACTAAAATGAGTATTTTGATTAATAACTTATTTCTTAACTCCAAACTAATGAAAATCCCTTAATAGAACTGGAACTTAAAAAACCCTAGAAAATTAAATAAAAATTAAAAAATATGAAAAAAAAATCTTGAGAACTCCTAAGATAACCATAAACAAAATTCTATGTTAATTGGAATGAAATTTAAACAAAAAGATAAAACATTCTCTCACAAACTCTCCAACACTTGAGTAAAATACTAAAATACTAAAAATCTAAACTTAAATTGAATATCCATTGACTTTAAATAAATAAGATGAAAATATTAGAGAAGTAAATGAACTTTAAGTCATACCTTAGTGTCATGACCTATGTCGAATTTATGTTTATCTTTGTACATCCTCCCTTAATACATGTAAGGTATATAGGCTGGACTACCTTGAGTTGCAGGGCTATGTGTCCTAAGAAGGCCTTAGTTCTCATGTCCATTATAACAATACTACGTACCTCATGAATTAAAGGAGAAGGGTCTAAAAATTCACATAAATTATACCTTTTAGAAGAATCTAAAGCCACACTTAGGAACCCAATCAAACTCATAACCACCCAAGTATTAAACCTTAAGTCGAGTAGAGCCCTTGCATATTTATAGGTAGTGAGTCTTCCATTCATATGTTAGCCTTCTAAAATCAATCTACCTTAGATATATGAAGCTTATAATTTTTCTTTTTATGGTGGATAATAGGCCCACTTTAGTGTGTCACCCATTGACCTCACCTTGAGTCTTAGAAAATTAAGGGAGGATTAACCAATCTTATAACCTCATAGTCATTTCAGCCTTGGTTAGGTGTAGGATTGAGGATGGATTATTAACCCTTAATTCTTTACAACTCCAACATAGGTTAGGACCTATGTATTTAGGCTCTTCATAACTTAATAATTAGAACTGTAACTCTAAAATTAATTATTAATTAATTAATCCTAAATGACTAATCACTTAAAAAATTTAAGGGGTAATAAATTGAACAATATGAACTTGACCTTACAGCTTTAACCCTTCACCTAATCTGGAGTAGTTAGGTAACATTAATTTTACACACACTTAGGTACTAGATAACATATATTTTTGTAGGCATTTTAGTGTAGGGTGTAGCTAGGATAACATTTTTTTTTACTTTCTTTATTTTTTATTTTGCACTTTGTGACGATCCAATGATTATTTCTGGCTTGGATTGGTTATGATTGTTTTCTTTTTAATTTTATGGATTGATGAGTTGGCATTTGCTATTAAATGATTAATTTTTTATAGAGATATCTTCTACAGGTGGCCACATTCTTAAGGGGCTAATAAAAATTCTTAAATATTTGTCATAAATACATTTTATAGTAGGTATTGTGAGGAATACTAAGCCTTTAAGAATGTGGCCCTAAGGACTAGGTCTAGATGTGTATATATAAATATTTTATTATAATTATGCTAATCTCTATTTTGTAATGGAGTTATATAATTTTTCTTTTTCAAATGTAATTTCAGCTAGAAAGGCCATGGAGGTGTGTGGGCATTTTAAAAGGTTGGAGGCCAAATAGGTGGAGATCAATCAAGGCCCACACACCATTTCAATTTTGTATAGATTTAAACTGAGTTGTGGTTATGGTAGAGTTCGGCTATCTTTTTTTATTTCTTGGGGTATGTTATAAAATCTGTTGAGTGTAAATAATATTATATTTTATATATTAAATTATTGGTGAAATTATATTATTTTTGTTATATTGTGTAGAAAAAAATTGGAAAGGCATAAAATTCTAACTATCATACAGTGCCACGGTGTCAGACACTATACCATCACGGCGCCATCATTAACATCACTGGAGTACCCAATATAGACATGGCAGTGCCTAATCTTTATTTGACAGCACCGTAACATCGAAGGAGTTAGCGCTTCAAAGCCTAATGCCAATTTTCAGCACCGCAAAGCCAAAGGGAGTGTTAGGTGGATTCTACAACACTCAACCGTCAGTAACACCACAAAGGAGAAAATTCTTCAGTGATATGGCGTTAGTTTCTTATGGGCACTATGGCATAAGTGTCTAGAGTGCTGCAGCGCTAGAGTCTATTTTTTTATATTTTTTATAAATAGTCTATTATAATATTAGTAAGAGAGTTCAGTCACTTAGTTAATTTTAATCTTCATATTTCTTCATAATTTTCTTAGGAGTGATAATTAAGGGAATTCAGGGAGCACTAGATCCACTTCATAAGAGTCTTTGGTCAATATTTGTGGAAGCAATTTTGTAAGTTTAAAGAGGAGTGTAGAGGAGATAATTGAACCCATTCGGAGATATCTTTTCTTCTATACTTCTTTCTTTTGTGTAATTAATGAAAATGAATTTGCTTCACTTATTCATCATATCAAGCTAAATTCTCTAGTTTTAGATTGATAGTATAAATAAAATATGGAGTACTAATAAATTCGCTTCATCAATAATTTAATAATATTTTTAATATATCAGGTCTTTATTTAATACATATAGTAGTCATATGTGTAGTTAATATTAGGTATAATGTGGAGCCTATAAATAAGAAAGCAAACATAATTAGGTATATTGGATTGGTATGATGCAAGCATAGGTATAGTGCTTGACATATACCAATTTTATAGAGATGAATTATAATGAGGAAGTTTTAACAATACATGTTGATGATATCGCTTCCATCTTTCTCCCATGCATGCTTCGTTTGTGATGTCTCCTCTCCTGGCTTCTCCTCTTTTGATCAGCCAAGTGATTATATGATCCTTGTGTGTTGAGTAGCCCAATTGAGCCTATCTTCCTTTGGATTAGGAAAGCCTAAAAATTTCATTTTGTGTCAAACCAAGAAGAAAATAAAATAGTATCCTTAATCGAGAGTATTCTTAGGCCAAGGCTTAAGATGTAATTAACTACTGGAGCTTGCACCCTGTTGTTGTTGAAAGCGGGTTTTGAAAAATTTAGTCTTCTTTGGGAATTTTTGAATTAACATTAAAATTTAATTCTAAAATCAAACATCCCATCAAAAATATTATACCACCTCGGGAGGTGGAAATAAAATTTCAGGATGGGGTTCAGATTTAGAATTAAGAATTCTATCTTGAATATCGTAGCCAAATTCAAAAGAGAACTTCATATGGCCCCTAAAGGGTCAAAATAAGGTTCAGTCAAATATCGGGCTACAATAATCAAGAGGAGCGATCGTTAATTTTATATTCGAATTCATTTTAACAAAAGATATATCTCCTTGAAGGGAGAAGATATCATTTGTTAATAATCGTTCGAACATAACGATAACGATCATTAGTGATTTGATTTTTCCCAAAGATAACTAATCGAGTTTTTTTAAAAATTAGTTTTGAAAAATTAGATGTGGGTTCTAAGTCTCCTACGAGCGCAAGCCCTCGTAGTTAATTACATCGTGGGAGGCCGAAGTCCCCTACGAAAACTTTCGATTAAAATAATGGCAGAAATTTTGTTTAGAGATTTCTAGGAGTGATGCCAAAGAGGAGAATTTGGATTTTGAAAAGGGGTTGGAGCGAGATTGAACATTTATTTTGGAATCAAAAGAGGAAGGGTAGGGGACACTTTAGGATTCTGAAACAATTCAGAAGTGCCCCGATCTAAGCTAAGTGTTGGGCTTTAAATTTTGGATTGAAAGAATATTTAATTTGAGTTGAGCATTTTATTAGAAATTTGGGATTATATTCCTGGAGGTTGGGGTCTTATGATTCAAAAAGAGACCTGCCCCAGATCTTAGATCTAAATTTGGACACTGGAACACAGTAGCCCGAACCTAACTAATGCAGTGCAAAATCTGGACTTACCCCGGCCTGGATTGGGGAGCCAGCTAAACCACCTAAACGCTTCAAAACCATGAGTCCGGTCTTTTGATGCAGAGTGATCAGGGACGTTATTTAAGATTGGTTTAAGAAGTTGGGGTCGACATCTAGAGCAGATTCCTAATTGACCCCTTGACTTATGTCGGGTGGAATGTTTAGACTAAAATGCAATTAAAATTTTAATTTAATAAGTTTCTAATGCGATGCATGCTGGTTAAAGTATCCAAATCTGGTATGCATGAAATTTTAAAAAAGGCTTATAAAATAATTTTTTTGAAAAGACTAGACTTCCCCAGATCCAGCACCTCATCCTCATAGGTCGGATTATCTGGACTCTACCCACGGGCGGGGAAGTGTCTTATAGCAAGGAGGGAGAGAGATGCAGTAATATGCATGCGACCCTGGACGATTCCGGCTATTCCCTAGGTCGTTAAATTTCTATGTTATTTAAATCTTAAAATTTTAAGTATTAATTATAAGTAGAAATAGTTTTCGTCCTTAAAGAGCCTAACGAAGTCCAGGCTAAAACAAAAACGACATGCAAGCGCCAAAGAACTAGGAAAAACAGGCAATCTTATACGCAATCAAATTAAATCACAACATATTAAATAATCAAATTAATTAAGTAAATGTCCATAGGCAAATTGCCTTGCTTATTACAACCCAGATTTACATAAATTAAAAGTGGCCGGGCACCACTAACAACAACCCGGATTCTAATCATAATACAGACGCAAGTGACTTTGAGTGGGATACTCTATGTCTTCAACTTCTCGGTCTTCTCTTCCTCGAGCTCCTTGGATTCTTCGTGGCTGGATACCCAAATGGAAAAGAGAACTCTTCCCTTGAGAGGGAGGTTACTCTTTCCACTTTGGGTAGTGAAGTGATCCAAATTTGGAGCTCCAAATGGATAAGGACTATCCCCCGAAGGGGCATCCTTTCCTCTTTGGAATCCAACCTTTGGATCCATGTATCCCAAAATCAAAGTGTCACTTTCACAACTCAATACTCAAACAAATTACATGAATATAAAAATAAAAAATCTAGACTCTCCTGCAGGGTTATCCTAAGCATTTAAATATTAGAATACATTCCAAGCAGTTATATATATGTGCATGTAAAAGTAAACACACTTGGCCACGCTCTTTTTATTTGGGGGCTAAGCAGCTGAAGCACCTGTAGCATTTATATTTATGATTTATTTGGCCCCCTTTATTGCCCTGCACGAGCGTGGCCACCTACAAAAAATCCAGTGAGCATCCAGATCGTTCCTAACCTAAGGGTAATCTAATCGCCCATCACATCAATCCACAGAATGCAGTAAAAGTAAATAAACACATCAATCAATTTCAATCACAACATGCAATGAAAACTCGAAAAACTCGGCACACAGCAGAAAAGGAAACACCGGCCTAGCCTAGATCTAGGGTTGGTTGTCCTAGCAAACCATCTAAAGTGTGTGTAGTAGGTCGTGTGGCTAGGATAGATCCTGAATAGGGTATTTGATTGAAGTTGTTTGATGTCCTGATTGGTTGAAAGGCTTAAGGGAGATTTTGATTGAAGTTTAAGTCTTAATGGTTTAAATTTGATTTTTAAGATTGATTTTGATTGTTTATTGAATACCACCTTTGTTGCACACCGAGGCCATGAAGTTTATTTCACCTTCCTTGGGGCTAATTCAATAGCCTCGTAGGCCTGGGTTACCCAGTGGTACCCGATATAATTAAGTGATTTGAGTTTGATTAAAGTTTGAAGATTAATTAACTTTTAATTAAATTGATTTATTGCTGGTTTTAAAATAATATTGATGTTTTTTAGAATTTTGAATGATTTATTGAATTTTAGAATTTTATGGATTATTTTAATTAGTTAATTAAGGGGTCCAAAGTTGACTTTTCAAATTAAAATTAATTTTGTAAGTTTCAGATTTTTAATAAATATTAGACCTTATGATGAGTTGTTAGACTGTTAGTACACTCAATTTGGAGTTTTCTATGAAAAGTTATGATTTTTCGAAGTTCGAGCCTAGTTTTGAACTACGGTTGACTGAAAAGTTGACTTTTTGACTTTGACCAGATTTTGGAGATTTGACATTTTTAGAAAATACTAGACCTTAATTGGAGTTGATTGACACTAAGTCTGCTCAATTTGGATTTTTCTGTAATTAGTTATGAATTTTCAAAGTTTCCTTAATTATTGAATTTTTTAAAATTGCTTAATTAGGAAGGTTTTGATCATTTTGTTCCAAACTCATCCCAAACTGCATGGAATCAATCCCAAAGGTCAGGAATGACCCATGGGAGTGTTTCCAAGTGTTTGGAAATTATTTTGGATTTTTAATAATTTTTAACTAATTAATATAATTAATTATTGATTTTCATTAAAAGTCAAATTAAAGTTAAATTAGGAGTCCAGTCAAGGGGCTTTTATTTTTCCTAGGAAGAGGACTAAGTTCTGGTCAATTTGAGATATTATTTGTAATTTTCGGAGTTAATTTGGATTTATTGCATTTTTTTGAATTTTCTGGGTCCTTAAATAGGCTGAAACTTTGGGTAATTAATTTTCTGACCTAATGATCTCCAAATTCAGTGAAATTTGGACCTAAGGCTCTTTATGTCACTAAGTTTACTATGTTCAAATTTCACCCCTATTGGGTGTGTGTACAATCCTCTAGGCAATTTCTAAGTTTTCTAGACTTTTCCCTAAATATTTTCCCTAGGTGTTTCTATTGTTCAAATGGGCTTGAAATTTGGTGTGACTAACCCTGACCCAAATGCACACACACAGCACAAAACATGCAGCCTAATTCTACACAGGAAGGGAGTTATGAATTTTCAAAGTTTTGGGTCCAAATTGGACCCATAACCTTAAAAATTCACATCACAGAAAACTATTAAGCATCTGACCCTAAAAAAATTATGGAACATGCCTAAGATGCTTAAAAACATTCCACCAAAATTTGAGGTCCATTTGACCCCTGGATTGCAAGAAAATTGAGAAAAATGATAATCAAACAACTGCAGTTTTCTCTCAATCCAGAGATCAAAACAACTCAAATTTAATTTTAATAAATTCTACACTTAATTACCTTTCCAACGAGCCCAAAAACATCAAATTTGGTGGAAAAATGAAATTTCTGTGAATTTTAGAAGTTCTGGGCATTTTTTAAAATTTTTTGAGACCAAAAATGGTCAAATCAGCCGTCGGCGCCAATCATTGCCAATGATTGGCGCCGAAACGGCGGCGGCGCGTCAGGTTGCGACATGTGGCAGGTGGGGACCCGCCACTTAAACACATCAGCGGTCCATCGTGGCCGTTGATCGGACCGCGGGACGAACGGGCGGCCGAGATGGCGCCACGTATGCGCCCGCGGTCTGAACTGGCGCGGGTTCGAACCCAGGCCCCGTCGCGCATTCTGGGTCGGCTGGCGTGGCCGATTCTGGGCCGTCCGATCGCGCCTTCAGGCGCGATCAGACGGCTCTGGTTGAACCAGAGTTGGAAATCTTCAAACGCCCATAACTTGCAAAATACTGAACGAAATTCGACGAAATTTGAACTGTAGCTAGAGGGCAACATGATCTTGCAATGCCTGGAGTTTGGAGGCTCCATGCATTGTAAAATTTGTACAGTTTCAAATTGAAATTCTACCTAAAAGTTGAGATATCTTACAATCTACCTGATGGATTTTTGTGTTCTTGGGCTCTCTGAACTTGTAGTTTGTCCACGCTCAAGTTTGCAGAAGACCCCAACAGATTTTGACGGCTGGATTTGAAGATATCGAAGAGAGAAGGTATTTCTCTCTTTTCTCTCTCCTTTTCCACTAAAATGGAGGTTTTAATGGTGGAAATGGTGGGGGAAGGCTTGGAATGGCCTTGGGAGGTGCTGGAGAGTGTGGGGAGCTGCTGGAGAGTCTTGGGGATGCTGGAGTTTGGGACTTAGGGTGAAAATGAGCAAGATGCCCACTTAGGTCAAAATCCCTACACTTAACCCATTGCTTTTGAATTGGATGGCTAGGATTTAATCAAAGGTGCTTTAGATGGTTGCCAAGTGTCCCATGGGCAGCTCAAAACCAGGAGAAAGGGCTGAGGTTGAGAGGGATTGCCTTGAGCCAAGAGGGGGGGGACCACCTCTCTTTTCCTCCATTTGGCTAAACCAAGGCATGGCTTGGTTAATGGGGCTGGATTAGAAGTCAATTAGGAGGGGGAATTAACCTCTTTTGAGCAGGTGGGAGCAGGTTTTGGGAGAGGGGAAGGGCTTGCCCATGTGGCATGGTCAAAAGCCCATGATTTTGCCTCATTTCAACATAACTTGACCCATTGACTTGTTGACTAGTCAATGATGACTAGGATGTGCAAGGGAGGAGTCAAATGTGCTGTAAGAGTCAATATTAAGGGACATGGGGCCATGGTGTTGAAACTTTGAGTGAATACATAAAATTGGAGAGGGTTTTGACCTCTCCAAATGGGTTGACCAAGTCAACCCAAGGGGGGATTGACTTGGAAATCTTTGGACATGTCATGAGTGTCCAAACAAGTGTTTTTGAAGCATTAAATTGGTTTGAGATGGATTCAAATGTTGAAAATAACAATAGTTGGCTTAAAGGTGGATTTGATCAACCATAGTTGACTTGGTCAAACAGGTCAAACCAAGGAGTGGGTTTGATTTCAATGGGTCTCAAATATCATAAAACATTCATTGGAAGGGGTTTCAAAAGTTAAAAATGTTGAACGATGTTAAATTTTGGTCAAAAGTCCAAAAACCCCTTTAAAGGGTATTTTGGTCATTTTGACCCCGGATGAATCCTGGGTCGAGGTGGGTCCAAAAAGATGTAGACTAATGTTAAACACATCAATATCAAGGGTCTAGAGGTGATTAGAGGGTTTGGGGGAAATTCCAAGGTCAAATTTCCCAAAATAATGGGTCCAGTGGCACAGGCCGTAAATATTTGAAGGTTTTACAGCCTTGGGATTTAAATTTAGTTTCTGGGGTTAGAGACTCCAAAATGGGCTCAAACTTGGAGGTTTGCCTCTAGAGACGTATCAAATCAGTATGCAACTGACAGATCATGAATCGGAGGTCATTTGACTGGGGTTTGAAATGTTTGAAAATTCCCTGAAAAAGGCTTTTAGGACTCAGGTCTTTGGCCTTGAATTCTGGATTTGGAAATCCGGATTTGACATAGATTTTGGGTTTAAATATCTGGATTTGAATCATCTCAATCATTCATGATCACTTGGAGTGATCATAAGTGTTTGGAAATGATTTGAACTAGATCAAAGGCAGGATCAAGATTTGAACTAGAGTTTGAATCCTGGACTTGGCTGAAGTCTGGGTTTTGATTGAGGTCTGAACTGAATCAAGGTTTGGATTGACTTAGGTTCAGGATTGATTCGAAGTCCGGATTAGGCTCTAATGACCTCATATAAAAATGAGGTCAACACACCCATAGGAAACTGACACCCACATCAAATAAATCCCATTTGAGCTAATATAATGAATGGGGAAATCTCATGTTTATCGAGTTAAACGTATTATTATCCATTGAGATATGTCGGTGAAAGCTGCTATTCTCCATAGATAATTGTAACTATAATTCGATTTGCTCTTCCATTGGTCTGCTTGAGTAGAGTGTAAAAGTTTACGACCGTTTTGTCTTATAGAATAGTGTGATCGTACCCTTTGCACTCTAGCCCCTGCAAGCAGCATCCTTTCGAAGACCCACAACCTCATCATCGATAATTGGTGAGAGGGGTAGGCTAGCGAGTCAATATAAGGAAATCATTATTCGATCATAATTTAATCATAGGATGGCTTAATCTCCATTGTTAACAAGAGGTAGCAATCAACACTTTATTTGATTCAATCATCATCATTGGATTCAAGCTTATGTTGTTGCTACCTCTAAATTCATTGCTACATCCATCCCTTTCATCCATTGTAGTGGCAAATCTTGATCTAGCCATTATTGTCTCCAACGAAAATACCAACTACAACATGACATCGAAGCCATTAACATTCTTGCAATGGATTATTCTAGAGTCAATATTACACTTAAGACTACACAACTTTCCCACTTAACTCAATAAAAGTTATAAATACTATGCATAATATAAAATATAAAAGACCTCTTTTTCTCTTATGGATCTTTTTCAATACTCTTAAACAAATTTTTAAAAAAATTACTAATGTAATGAAGGCTTCGTAAGCGAATATTGTTCATTTAAACTCTCTCTCTCTCTCTCTCTTTCTCTCTTCTCTCTCTTTTCATCTTATGCTACATCTCCTTTAATTACTAGTTATTAAAAATTTATCTTTTTTTCCTCACCATTCTAATCTTCCAATATCTCAAAGCTAATATTAACACTATCAGCTCCATTTCCTACATCCAACAATATTTTTTAAAAAAAGTTATTGTGAGTATTATGAATATTTCTTTTGAACAATTCAACAACAGCTTTCTCATAGCCACCACATTTTAGCACATCAGATTCTCAAAAGGAATTTCTCAAGACAAAAAGTTTTTAAAATAGCATAAAAATAATAGTCAACTAAACATATAATTATGATCAAAAAAGTAAAACAGCGATAAAATAGCTCGAAATAGACCCGTAAAACCGCAAGTCTTCTCCATTACTAAGGGGATGCTTTGCTTTAAGTGGTGAACAATCCATGAGGAATAAATTTATGCCAAATTTGGTTAAAATTTCCAAATTTTAAGAAGTGCTATTAAGTGCAGTGATTTCAGATGAATTGAACCTATAAAGCCATATCTTCTCAATCTTTTCCACTTGAAAATGTTTAATGCACCACCAACCGCATAGAGTGTGAAATAACATCAAATTATTATTTGTATTAATAATTATTATACTGAGTTTTTATATATTTTAATCCACCATCAATCACATAGTATTTAATCTAATAAAATGTTATGAAAATTAGATCGGATATCGAACCGAAAAAATGAGAGGTTAAAAGTTCAATGATTCGATCGGAATTGAACCGAATGACGTAATAAATATTAAAATCATTTAAATAAAAAAAATAAATGATAATTTAGCTTGGGTGATGGTATGAGTAAATTTTGTTGGATTGGTTAAGAAATAATTATTATGAAAACTTAATTCTTACTACAAAATTAAAATATATTAAATTTAAATTAATTTATTAAATTCTAAGTGTTGCGGACTCAAATATACGCGGCGATAGATTTTAATTTTCCGTCTCAACGTTGTACGTATATCCAGTACACAAACAGAATTGAGAAAGTAACACCAGAATTTTTACGTGGAAAACCCTGGAAAGGGAAAAAACCACGGGGCCACGCCCAGTTGAAATGATTCCACTAGAACTTGAGCAGATTACAGGGGACTGACTCGCTTTCAAGGGCGATCAGATTACAATGAGTATCCGTTACAAGGACAAGCTGAGTTCCGACGTCACTCGGAATGTCGAACAGAATTCTGGCGTCACTTTGAAAGAAACCCGGCGTCACTCGGGCGTCGGGTAGAATTCCGGCGTCGGGCAGTATTCCGACGCTGCTCCCGTGTAGGGCAGAGTTCCGGCGTCCCTCGGGCGCCTGGTGGTGCTTCGGTGGAGTTCCGGCGATGTTCCGGCGGAGTTCCGGCGGTGTTTCGGCGGAGTTCCGGCGGTGGTCGAGGAGGAGCTGTTCCCTCCTAGGCTTCTCTTCTCTTCTTCTTTTCTTCTTCTCTTCCTCTCTTCTTGGCTTGGGTCCCCTCTTAGGAGAAATGAGGGGCTATTTATAGTTTTTCTGGAGTGGCATAGCCCGTAAATATGTGAGGGATCAGGGGCAAATAGGGAGTGATCTGGATGAACGGCCGATATTGAATCCCTTGATCATGAACCGTTTATCAAGCATTTGAAGGTCTTAATGATGTCAGAATTCTACGATCTTGGGCTCGTTGGATTCGTCTCGCCGAGCCGCTCGATTCGACTATAAGCTCGTCAAAATCGGAGACCGTTTGGTAACTCAAATAGCTGTTTGATGCTTCCAACAGCGCTTCGGGTACTTGATTTGGACTCACTTGGGCTCGGATTGAGTCGAATTTGGTGTCGTTGGATTCGTATTTCCGAGACGCTCAGTTCGACTATAAGTTTGCTGAAATCGGAGTTTAAATGGTCACCGAAATAATTTTTGAAGTTTCCAACTTGAGTTTTCCTCGAGATTCGTGCCCGATCAAGATGATTTTTTGGCGATATATCAGTTGCCCCCCTATTTTTGGACGTCAAAGCTCCAGGAGTCCAAAAATATATGTGTCGGCTTTTTATTTTGACAAAATTGCAAAAATTTGCGTTCCGAAAATTACACGTTTACTCGAACTTGATTATAGAGGCCCCGTTGAGCTCCGAAAGTGTCAAAATTGAGTCCGGAACGTTGAAAAACGTGTCCGGGGACCCCAAAAACGTCGAATTTGGACCGTCCGGGCCCGAAATTGGATCTCGGGAACGGGTAGGCGGCCGTACCGGCCGGACCGGCCGGCCGCCGCCGCCGCCGCCGCCGGCGGCGCAGAACCGCGCCGGAGCGCGCTCGGCCCGCGCTGGGCCCGCCCGCGGCCCGCGCTGGGCCAGCCCGCGGCCTGCTCGCGGCCCGCCTGGGCCCGCCCGCGGCCTGCTCGCGGCCCGCCTGGGGCCCGCCCGCGGCCCGCCTTGGCCCGCGCCTGGCCCGCGCCTGGCGCCTGCTGGCCGCGCCCCTTGGCTGGGCGGTTTGGCCGGCGGTTTGGGGAACCGCCGGCCGGTTTCAATATAATATTATTATATATTTTTTTTTTTTTAATTTGGGCCCGAAAAATTCCGAAAAAATCCCAAAAAATTCCGAAAAATTTGAAAAATTTCAGGGAATTTAATAGAATTTTGGAATCCTCCCCCCCTTAAGGAAAACTATAAATAGACCCCCCAAGGCTTAGTAGAAACTCGCCCCTTCTTCCCTTCTTCCTCTGGCTTTCTAGCTTTTGGCATTCTGAGGCTTTCCGCCATTTTTTAAGTAGGTGACTTTCCCTACTTGACTTGGCGCCCCTCTTTTTGTGCAGAAGTTAGTGGCTTTCTCCCTTCCTCTCCTCGTTCTTCCTCCCTTTTTCTTCCTACTTTGGAGGCTTTCCGCAGTCTTTCGTAGGTGATTTTCCCTACTTAGATTTGCGCCCCTCTTTAGTAAAGGGAGCAAAAATGGGTGACCCTGCCTCCTCTAAAATTCCTTCAGAAGATCATCCTGTGCAACGGTCTGAAGTTCCAAAGAGGGTCCAGAAGGCGCCGAAGGCTGACGATGTGATTTCCACCGTCACTGAGGATTCCTTCATCTCATTTAGGAAGAAGTTTCATTTTCCTAATGATTTGGTAATGAAGGTGCCGGCCAGAACCGATCGTGCTTGCTTTCCTCCCCCTGGATATGTGACGGTGTATGAATTTAGCCTGCGAGCGGGACTACGATTTCCTCCTTCCACCGAACTGATCGACATTCTGACGCTTTGTGGGGTGTGCTTGTCTCAATTTTCCTACAGAGCAATGTCGATTGTGATGGGCCTGATCGTGCTTTTCAGAGACCGCGGAGTGGTACTTTCCTCAGAGTGCCTTTCTCGGATGGGGCGTCTCTTTAGCGATGCGCAGGGACGTGTTTCATTCAGGTCCAAGTGGTTGGATATCCGCACCCGAGACCCCTCGAAAGGTTGGATCAGCAACTTCTTTTATGTGCAGAATGATTGGGGTCTTCAGGAGAAGTGGGGGAAGTTGAAAGAGCTACCTGTCCCCCTTCACATTGGAGCAGAAGATTTGCTGAGGATACTCAAACTCCCTGATCTGGATGCTCTACACTACGAGGTGCGTTACTTGAGTAGATATGTAGATGAGGAGTACTTGTTCAAGGTTGGGTTATCTACTCAAGCAGGGAGATCACATGCTCAAATATTGAAGAAGTCTGCTAGAGTTCCAGAAGTGGTTCCCCAAAAGAATCACTCCAAGCGTCCAGGGAGCGAGGAAGGTTTGCAGGCATTGAGGAAGAAGAGGGCAGGTGAAGTTTTGACAGTTGTTAGCAGAGGTCCCCGAGCTTCTCCATCCAAGACATATATTCCAGAGGATGTGTTAAACCATCAGTGCATCGGCCGCCGACGGGCTGAGGAGTTGGTGAGTTCTCCTTCACTTCTTCTCCTTTTTTACATTTCTTAAGGAATATATTTCTGATATTTTTCTTGTCTCAGTATTCTGATTTCAAGCTTGAGATGACCAAGGCTCTGAACGATTGGAACAAAGAGTTTGTGAAGGTTAAATACCTTCAGGGAGAGTACAAGAAGAAGTATGACAGTAAAGTGAAGGAGATGAAGGTGGTGGAGGATCAGCTCGAGGGGTGCAGAACTGAGTTGGCGAACAAGATCACTTCAGTCTCTTCTCAGAATGAACGGATGGATCGTCTGCATATAGAATTGGTGGAGGCACAAGCGACGATCAAGCAGCAGGAAAAGGCTCAGCAAGTCCTTGAGGCTGAGAATGAGAGGCTTCGAAGTGTATTATCTGAGAAGGAGGCCCAGCAGTTGCCGTCAGCAGTTATTGAGGAGTTCAAAAAATCTTATGCTTTCAAGATCATTATTGAGGACCACATTCAGGAGGCTCGCAGTCATATTTATGATGTGGAGGTGAAGGCCTTGGAGGCAGAGTGCGCAGAGGATGGCTTCATCAGGGGCTTCATGAAGGGTGTTCGGACAGTACATCGCAAGACCGGAGCAGAGATTGAGGGACTGACTCCCAGCCAGGCTTCTAGTGATGCTTCTTCGGACTCTGGTGGTGAAGAGCTGGAGAGTGAGTTACAGCGAGCTTTTGCCTTGGAGGAGGACGAGGATGATGTTGAGATTCTCTAGGGTGTCTTTGATGTAGTTTTGTATCTCCTTGATTCCTTTCTAGTGATTGTATGTATGCTCGATGTTGATGTTTCTATCTGGTGTACTTGATGTTCAGTGATATATAAAGATGTTGTTGATGTTCTTTTCTCACATGCAAATGAAATTTACTTAGTTTTATTTCAGTTTGGACTTTAGTGAGCTCTCTTTTGACTTGAACAAATGTGAGGCATTCTTTTTCTTTAAAGATTTTGACCTATCCAGGGTTATTAGTGAAAGCATTTGCTCGATTCCCTTAACCTGTCCGGAAAAAGGTCGGATCAACTCCCTTTGGGATTGATCATCAAATGATTTTGATATTCAAGATATCCTCCTAGGATACTTGACCTATCCGAGGTTGTTAGTCAAAGCATTTGCTTGATGACATTAACCTGTGTGGAAGAGGTCGGATCAAATCCCCCTGGGATTGATCATTCAATAATTGAGATACAATATAGATTGTGTACTTCTCGAATCACAGAAAAAGAGTTTGGAGAGGAGAAATAATAGCACGACAAAGTGAATATCATATTGCTCTGTGATATGAGATAACAGTTCCCTAGAATAACTTAGGGATACAAGGGAAAAGTTCTTCTATAATCAATACACACGGGATGTACGAGAAACTTTATAACACGAATATAAGACAAACATAATACATAGACTGATAGCAGTATCAATTCCTACTGATAATATTTGTGAAGATTGCCCACGTTCCAAGTTCGAGGAAGCATTTTCCCGCCAGCATCCTTCAATTTGAAGGTTCCAGGCTTGACCATAGCCGCTACCAAATAAGGACCCTCCCAGAGGGGGGAGAGCTTATTTCGCTGAGGGCCTTTTCCAGCGGCTTCAATGCTTCGTAGTACTAAGTCCCCAATAGTGATAGGGCGAGGTTTCACCCTTCGATTGTAGTGACGGGCAACTCTTTGGTGGTATGCAGCGGTTCTGAGTGAGGCTTCATCTCTTACTTCTGGGAGGAAATCCAAATTTGCTCTAAGCTTCTCCTCGTTACTTTTGAAGTCGAAAGTCTGAACTCTGTGGCTAGGAACTCCGATATCAACCGGTATGACTGCTTCTATACCAAAGCAAAGGTTATATGGGGTTTCCCCTGTTGGAGTTCTGGTGGTGGTCCGATAAGCCCAGAGGACATTGGGGAGTTCTTCGGCCCATTGCCCCCCAGCCTTCCCTAGGCGTGTCTTCAGCCCTTTCAGGATTGTTCGATTTGTGACCTCTGTTTGCCCATTAGTTTGAGGATGGGCAACAGCTGTGTGAATGAGCTGAATATGAAAATCCCTACAAAAAGATGTAAAGATTTTCCCAGTGAACTGTGTCCCGTTATCAGTGATGATTTTTGCGGGAATGCCAAAGCGACATATTATGTTCTTCCATAAAAATTGCTTGGCATTTGCTTCAGTAATCTTCGCCAAAGGTTCCGCCTCTACCCATTTGGTGAAGTAATCTACAGCCAAAATAATGAATTTTCGCTGTCCAGTTGCTATAGGAAAAGGTCCCATTATATCAATTCCCCATTGGGCAAAAGGCCAGGGGCCTTGAAGAGATGCAAGCTCCAGAGCGGGTGTATGAGTGAGGTTAGAATGCAGTTGACAGTTTTCGCACTTTCGTGTGAATTCAAGTGCATCCTGTTTCATTGTAGGCCAATAGAATCCCTGTCTCATGATCTTGTAAGCTAACGCTCTTCCTCCCAGATGTTCTCCACATACTCCTGAATGCACTTCTCGAAGCGCGTAATCGGCTTCTGATGGTGGGAGACACTTGAGGTAGGGCCCAATGAAGGAGCGCTTATACAACTCGTTGCTGATAATAGTGAAATTTGCAGCTTGCCTCCGAAGTCGTATTGCAGCTATAGGATCTTCAGGTAGCACTCCATCTTTTAGAAAAGACAAGATGGGTTCGATCCAAGACATCTCTCTTGGCTCGTCAATTGACTGTATGACCCATGGACCCTGAATGCTTGGAAAGTGGATTTCCTCGATACATCTTCTCTTGTAGATATCCCCCGTTGTTGATGTAGCAAGTTTAGAAAGAGCGTCTGCTCTCGCATTTTGTTCTCGGAGGATATGTATGATTTGATGTTCCCCTATACGGGCTAAGAGTAGCTTCACAATGCTACAATATTGAGCCAATTGTGGGTTGTGAATATCAAAATCCCCCTCCACCTGAGAGGCGACTAGTTGGGAATCAGTGTGGGCTATTAGGTTCTGGACTTCACAGTCGATGGCTAGTCTCAACCCAGCAATAAGGGCCTCGTATTCTGCTACGTTGTTGGTTGCTGGGAACTTGAGTCGAAGCCCGTACTCAAGAGTAACCTTCTGTGGAGAGATTAATAAAATTCCAGCCCCAGCCCCAGAACTCCCTGAAGCTCCATCGACGTACAACATCCAGAATGGAGAAGAAGGTGAAGCACTTGGTTGTACATCAGATGCTGGAACAGTGCATTCAACTACAAAATCTGCTAGTGCTTGAGATTTAATATCAGGTCTAGGCAAGTAGTGGATATCAAATTCTCCCAGTTCTACAGACCACTTGACAAGCCTGCCTGATGCTTCTGGCTTCTGCAGAATGCTTTTTAGCGGCAGATTCGTGTAAACTCCAATTGAGTGGGCTTGAAAGTAAGGGCGTAGTTTTCTGGCGGAGTAAACTAACGCCAATGCTGTCTTATCTGCCAGAGGATAACGTCCCTCTACTTCAGATAGAATCTTACTAACGTAGTAGATAGGACGTTGTATAGCATTTTCTTCTCGGACCAGAACTGAACTAATGGCTTGGATAGATACAGCCATATACAAATACAATCTCTCTCCTGGTATTGGTTTAGAAAGTAGTGGCGGGGATGCCAAATACTTTCGCAATTGTTCGAAGGCTTCTTGACATTCATCTGTCCATTGAAATCCGGAGCTACGAGCACCTCTAAGTATCTTGAAGAAGGGCAGATATTTGTCTCCTGAACGTGCCAGGAAACGAGATAGTGCCGCAATTCTCCCATTCAGCCTTTGGACCTCCTTGATGTTCTTTGGCGGCACCATGTCCCTTAATGCCTTGATCTTCTCCGGATTGGCTTCGATTCCTCTATGGGTTACCATAAACCCCAAAAACTTTCCAGAAGCGACTCCAAAAGCACATTTAGCGGGGTTGAGTCGCATATTGTAATGCCTTAACAAGTGGAAACATCGTTTCAGGTCAGAGATATGTTGGGTTTTTTCCAGACTTTTTACCAACATATCGTCCACGTACACCTCCATTGTACGTCCAATAAGGCTTTTGAAAACCTTATTCATGAGGCGCTGATAAGTTGCTCCAGCATTTTTGAGCCCGAAGGGCATCACCCGGTAGCAGTACAATCCTTTGTCTGTTTGAAAAGCTGTTGCTTCTTCATCAGCAGGATTCATCTTTATTTGATTGTAACCGGAGTATGCATCCATAAAACTTAACATCTGATGACCGGAAGTGGTATCAACTAACTGGTCAATGCGAGGGAGCGGAAAACTATCTTTTGGGCAAGCTTTATTGAGATCAGTGTAATCTATACACATTCTCCAGGCTCCACTCCCCTTCCGTACCATGACAACATTTGCTAACCAAGTAGGATAGTGTACCTCTCGTATGAATCCGGCTTCTAAAAGTTTATCAACTTCTTGTTCAATTGCTTGCTGGCGGTCTGGTGCAAAGTTTCGCTTCTTCTGGATAATCGGTTTGCATGTTGGATTGACTTTGAGAGAGTGAACGATCACTTCGGGGTCAATTCCAGGCATATCTGCTGGACCCCATGCAAAAATATCCTGATTTTCTCGCAGAAAAGCTGTAAAGTTTTTCTTCTCATCATCTGAGAGAAGTGATCCAATTCGCACTGTCTTTGAAGGATGCTCTTCAGATATAGATACAATAGTAAGGTCTTCCACAGGGGAAGCTCTCTGAGGAATATCTTCGCTGCGCAGATCAAAGTCCTCGATGCTTAGGGTAATCGTTGGACGAGACTTGATCTGCCTAAGATAGCAGGTTTGTGCTATTTGCTGATCTCCGCATACTACACCGACTCCTGATGGGGTATGGAACTTCAGCTTGAGGTGAGGAATGGATGCGATGATCCCAAAAATTGACTGGAGCGGCCTCCCAAAGATGGCGTTATAAGCTGATTCTGATTTCACCACAATGAATTGGATGGAGTGTGTAGTCTGTCGAGGAAATTCTCCAAGAACTACCGGGAGACTGATTATTCCTTCTGCTTGTACAGGTCGATTATCAAATCCATATAAAGGACCTGCAGCAGGTTGAAGTTTTTCTCTTGAGAGACCCATGTTGAGAAAAGTAGAGTAGAATAGAACATCTACGGAGCTTCCGTTGTCCACAAGAATTCTTTTGACATTGTAACACGGGTCACCAATGCCTGCGTTTATGACAAGCGGATCTTGATGGGGGGTCTTTACTCCTTCCAGGTCGGAATCATCGAACGTGATGGAATGATCAATACGGGCCCTTTTTGGAGTTGGGTTTTCTTCCACAGTTAAAAAGATTTGGTCGGATAGTAAGGGGCCTCCTGCGATTGTTTCAATTTCGCCCACCGTTACCCGGTTATTCGCTGGTTGTCTTTGTGATTGATTCTGCCCCCCAGTGGGACGAGCTTCTTCTCGGGTAGGTGGATTCCCAATAAATTGTTGAAGATAACCCTGACGGATGAGTCTTTCAATCTCCTCCTTAAGTTGCCTACAGGACTCAGTAGTGTGGCCACGACTACGATGAAAGTGGCAGTACTGATCTTGGTTTCCTGTATTCTGCTTTAAAGGATGCGGCCACTTCACTTTGTCCTGATCTTGAATCGCCATCAACACATTTGCTCGAGAGGTGTTGAGCGGAGTGTACTCCTTCTCCTGTCGGGGTTCTCGTCGTGGCAATGGGGGTCTAGGAGGTAGATTGCTCTTCCCTTGCTTTTTCCGTTGTGATGATGGATTATCCATCTCAGGTGCTCCCTTGCGCTTCCCAGTGGGTTGCTCGAACTGTTTTCTGTGAGCATTTATTGCCTCATCTGCTGATATCTGTGCTTCCACACGATGGATCAGATCGGCATATGAATGGACAGTATCGCGCATGAGTGCCGAATAGAAGGGGCCAGGACGGAGTCCTCCAAGAAAGACCCCTCTGAGCAATTCTGGGTCCACTCCTGGGATTTGTCGAGCCTCGATAGAAAATCGTCGAAAGTACTCTTTCAATGATTCTCCCTCGCTTTGACGAATCCCGGAAAGGTGAGAAGAATCCTTAGTAATTCTTCGGTTGGCTACGAACTGCTCGACAAACACCTTGGCCAATTTAACAAATGTGGGGATCGTTCCGGCTGGAAGTGAATAGTACCATGTTCGAGCTTGTCCTTTAAGAGTAGTAGGGAAAACCTGGCAAAGGAGTGCATCTGAAGCTCGTTGAATATGCATGATGGTTCTGTAATGGTCGATGTGCTCGTACGGGTCGGATGTCCCATCGTAGGATTCAATGCTTGGCAGCTTAAAGCCAGCCGGAATAGGGTGTTGAAGAATGGCTTCTGCCAGGGGTGACGACTCCTGGAAGTCCCACTGACGAAGAGGTTGTCTTATGCCTCCTGTAGGGAATTCCTCCCGGACTAATTGTCGCAGTTCGTGGCGTAGGGCATTGCGAGGGAGCTCAGCAATGTGAGGTTGGGCTAACTCCTCAGGGAGGTCTTGAGGAAGGCGAGATCGCTGACTTGCGTGCGGAGGATGGGTAGAACTTGCTGTATCAGCCAGCTCATTCTCTTGACGTGACTGCGAACGCCTCCTGGGTGGAGGAAGAGGATTCTCAGCCTAAAGATGTTCAATTTGAACAGCTTCGACACGGGGTGGATCTCGAGGGAGAAGAACCTCCTCCTGAGGTGCTAGGGTCGGCTGTCGAGTCTCTCGCAAGAGTTGTAGGATCTCATTTTGAGATTCTTCCATCTTTCGAATTCTTTCCTCTAAGGAGGGTCCCGAGGTCCCTTCTCCATGTGCGTTTTGCCCCCCGGGGAGGAAAGAGGTAGATACCGGGCGTCTATGATTTATAGACTGATTTCTGGACTGGTGGGAGTTGGAGCGAGAAGCTCCAATGATACGACTGCTGCGCCTGTTGACCATCGTAGCAATACTTGAAGTTGTGGGATGGACTTTTTCCCACAGACGGCGCCAAACTGTTGCGGACTCAAATATACGCGGCGATAGATTTTAATTTTCCGTCTCAACGTTGTACGTATATCCAGTACACAAACAGAATTGAGAAAGTAACACCAGAATTTTTACGTGGAAAACCCTGGAAAGGGAAAAAACCACGGGGCCACGCCCAGTTGAAATGATTCCACTAGAACTTGAGCAGATTACAGGGGACTGACTCGCTTTCAAGGGCGATCAGATTACAATGAGTATCCGTTACAAGGACAAGCTGAGTTCCGACGTCACTCGGAATGTCGAACAGAATTCTGGCGTCACTTTGAAAGAAACCCGGCGTCACTCGGGCGTCGGGTAGAATTCCGGCGTCGGGCAGTATTCCGACGCTGCTCCCGTGTAGGGCAGAGTTCCGGCGTCCCTCGGGCGCCTGGTGGTGCTTCGGTGGAGTTCCGGCGATGTTCCGGCGGAGTTCCGGCGGTGTTTCGGCGGAGTTCCGGCGGTGGTCGAGGAGGAGCTGTTCCCTCCTAGGCTTCTCTTCTCTTCTTCTTTTCTTCTTCTCTTCCTCTCTTCTTGGCTTGGGTCCCCTCTTAGGAGAAATGAGGGGCTATTTATAGTTTTTCTGGAGTGGCATAGCCCGTAAATATGTGAGGGATCAGGGGCAAATAGGGAGTGATCTGGATGAACGGCCGATATTGAATCCCTTGATCATGAACCGTTTATCAAGCATTTGAAGGTCTTAATGATGTCAGAATTCTACGATCTTGGGCTCGTTGGATTCGTCTCGCCGAGCCGCTCGATTCGACTATAAGCTCGTCAAAATCGGAGACCGTTTGGTAACTCAAATAGCTGTTTGATGCTTCCAACAGCGCTTCGGGTACTTGATTTGGACTCACTTGGGCTCGGATTGAGTCGAATTTGGTGTCGTTGGATTCGTATTTCCGAGACGCTCAGTTCGACTATAAGTTTGCTGAAATCGGAGTTTAAATGGTCACCGAAATAATTTTTGAAGTTTCCAACTTGAGTTTTCCTCGAGATTCGTGCCCGATCAAGATGATTTTTTGGCGATATATCACTAAGGAACCGGCTCCTATTTTCAAAACCAACGGAATTATCTCAAAGAGGAGACATTATTTTGTGAAAATTATCTCAAAGAGGAGACATTATTTTGTGCGGACACCGGACGGGAGAATCGTCCAGTTTTCTCTTTGTCTATAATAAAAGAGCAGTAAGCTATACTTTTACTGTAGACAAAGAGAAAATCAGACGATTTTTTCTGTCCGATGTCCGCATAGAATAATGCGAGGAGATAATTTTCAGAGGGGAAGAATATTGCTATGCCATTAATTTCAGATTCGCATCACCTTATCTCTAGAAAGGCACTTATGAAAGTTTAGAATATAATAATACTATTGAAAAACAGTTATTTTGTTATGAAATTTTTGTGATAAAATTCTTGGCATTATTACGAAGATTTTATTTAGGATAGTTTTTTAACTATTTTTTAAAATAAATTTTTATTACTAAAAATTTTTGAACTAATTTTTTTTGTTCTAAAAAATTATTTTAGAAATTAGTGAAAAAATTATCCCAAATGAGGCTTCATTTGAGATAGCTTTTTTACTGCTTTCTAAAGTTCCTGTTTAAAGTTACTTACAAAATTTTTTAATTAAAAAAAATTATGCAAAAAAATTACTTTAAAAAATAACAAGAAAATTATCACAAATAAAGTTTAAGCTACGAGATGAAAAATATGATGCGCAATTTTCAGCCACAACCACTGCTAAATATGCGTTGAAGTCACTATGTTACAACAGAGTGATAAATGTGACTCTTTCATGATGAATTTATAACAAATTTTTTTTTAGGGGGCAAGTTCGGCACTTGAACATCCACCACCTGAGAGGGGGTATCACGGCATGAAGAAATTATTTCGTGCAGAGTCCGGACGAGAAAAATCGTTCGGACATATGAGTGTACACATTATTTATAAATTTGTATACTGTGTATATTAATTTTTTGTACACATTATTTGTACACAATGTGTACACTCAGTTCGGACAATTCTTCATGTTCAGACTCCACATGAAATAATTTTTCCATGCCATGACACTAGGTTGCAAAATCTGACAGGCATCATAATAAATTTGGTTACAAAATCTTGAAACATTAGACCCAATAACTTTTATTCATCATTTCTTTTTTCTTTCTTCAAAAAGTAGAAATGATCAAACTTTCCTCTATTACTAGCATCATTAGTTGCCTCCGATACTTTTTATGTATGCAGCTCATTTTGATCTGTTAATTAAAAAGCTTAGCTATCAATTAAGAGATCTTGAATTCGAAACTTACGTATGTAATTTGCGTGCAAATTTGCCTTTAATTGGCTCAAAAGCCCCCAAAAAAATGATTTTTTTTTTAAGTTTGTACTTTAGGTAGCGACTCCGAACATTTCTAGCTAAAAATTCTTATAGTTCTTTTTTTTTTTCTTTTTCATATTGTGAGTCTAAATGATATGTTATTCTAGATTTTTTTTTGGCTCAATTACCTCAGGCTAAAATCCTCGATTTTTTTAGATTTTTCAATGTAATGATACTTTGTTGACATGATAAGTCCCTATGATGGTGGATTCTGTCACTTTAGGAATAACTAGATCGGATGGCATGTACCAAAGAAAGCTGATCTTCAAATATGATAGAAGCTTCAATAAATTCATAGAGATTTGTGGAGATCCAAAGCAAGTCCTGCCAACTAGTCCAAAGGGAGGCTCCAACATTAGCAATTGCTTGCCACATATATGCTTCTAATATGGAGGAAAAAAGAAAGCATTAGAGATATCCTACCTTAAAAGACCTTCTCTAAGGATTGTGACCTCTTACTCACAAGTAGTCCTTTGCTTGTGATAGTAAACACACACCAAAAATAGTAGAAAACTCAAAATACAATCTTTAATTCAACCTCATTATCATAATATGAAGATATATACCTTTATATATAAATAGAGCAAGAGGCAGCCTAATAGCCAAAGGGGGAAGGGGAAGGATGTTCATGGCATGAGGAAGGGGAGGAGAATTGGATAGAAGGTTTTGAAGGATTCATATTAGGCTTCGTTTGGGATAGCTTTCTTATCGTTTTTTAGTATAAAAGTTTATTGAAATAGAAATTTTTGTACTAGAAAGCTATTTTAGAAAACAATAAGAAAGTCATCCCAAACGAAGCCTTAGTTTCTAAGAGTTTTAAAAAGGCTCAAGAAAAGCATTCTATTTTTAAGTGAATACCATGGCTTCATAATAGCATATATAAAAATAAAAGGAGAGAAAAGATAGAATGTTGGGTGGGCAAGACATATAGGATGATGACATAGCAAGTTAAAAGTGAGATGAGGAGACCAACTTTGATGTTGTTGGTCAATTGGTTGTCAAAAGTGAGACAAAAGGGTAACCAAACATAGTCCAAGTGCATGAAATCTTGACTTTATGAAATAATAAATTAACTCTAAATGACTAAGATTTTGTTTTAGACAGTTTTTTTACTGTTTTTAAAGCAGCTTTTTAGTACAAAATTTTTTTAACTAAAAAATTATTTTAGAAAGCAGTAAGAAAGCTGTCATAAATGAAGCTTAAATGTCTTCTTCATGAAGACTTCCTCTAAATCATCATACTATACATTCGGATTCAAACATCAGTATTTCCCTTACACATTTAAAATTTACAGCATACAAAATCAAGCTATTTAAGATATTTGAAAGCTCAGAAAGTCATTAAGAAAAAAAAAAACTTTTAATTAGGCTGAGGCCTTCTCCTTGCCGACTCCAATTTGATACTCAGGCTCACAGAATTCTCCTCCAAGATCATCACATGCTTCGCCAGGAAACACTCTGCATTTTGCACTTCAAAATTTTACCTTTGCTTCTATATATTACTGGTTTAATAATAAAATTGATTACGTGAAATATTTTCCTTAACAAATTCACAAACTCTCTGTACAGATTAAGGATATCTTTGGGACGGTTTTCTTCCGGCTTTGCTTTTACAGACCGCAACCATAGTTATATTTGTCTAATGACTACTTTTTACAATAGTTTTTAAAAAAATCACTTCCCCTACAACGGCTTTATAACCACCTTTAAAAAAAACTACACCTGTTTCACTATTTTACTTTTACAATTTTTCAGAAATTCTTGTGGTAGAAATTTAATTTACCACCAAAATAACTAAGCTATTTTTCACACAGCAACTTTACAATCAACTTTAGCTTCATTTAGGGCAGCTTTCTTACTGCATTCTAAAGCAGGTTTCTAGTACAAAAATTTTTTATTCAAAAAAATTTTTATACTAAAAAGCTGACTTATAAAATAATAAGAAAACTGTCCTAAATAAAGCCTTTATAAAATACTGCAACCGTCCTAAACAACTCCTTAATCTGCACATGTTCTCAATAACTTCATGAAAATATTCGCAAAAATAATTATAAAAATGTTAAAATTAATTGAATTGGATTTGGCAGATAAGCTGTTTATGATAAATGTTAATTTAATAGATTATGAACTTACGTCTTTTGCTGATTATATTCCAAATACTCCCTCTCAACCTCTTCCACTGCTTTGGGGGATTCTGCAGAATTTGTTGATGCCGTAAGCTTTGCTTCTGGATATATAGCTTCATCGCACGCTTCACCACCGACTGTCTCACAAGCTTCAGCTGGAAAGACCCTGCAACGCATCATAGTCGTTTGCCATCATAGGCACTAAGATGACAAAAAAAATACTAAATGATGGAATGTCTTTGATTTCTAATCAAAATAACCTAAATGACTCTATAGAAATTTATAAATAAGCCATGCTTATGCAGATTCAAGGAGTTTCTTAGAAAGAATTTTGGTCAAAAATTATGCCCATCAACACCAAACATTACCATCAATGTTCTTAAGAAGAATAACTTAACATACTACCAATGTTACCCAATGTTCAATATCTATGACCTACTGATATCCCATTCCAACCTACCTATTTGTTGATCTCCATTCCCCTACAAGGTCAATGACTTAGCAAACCACCGATGGTCATCTAACATCCCCCATCAATCATTCTCCGACATCTATAAATGTTCAATGTATATCAGTCATTAATGACCAATAACCGAGTTCATAGCTGTAAGTTTCTTCCCCTATTATGAGGACTTGGCAGACCACTAATCGTCACCTGACATCTAACATTCCCAATCAACCTTCGGATGATTGCCAATGGCTGCCACCTGTTGTTCATCGACTACCAACATATAATGACAATCTGGGCATATTAAGACTCCTACTTCTATCATATAATTTTTTTTTGTAATTGATGTCTGCTATATTGTATTAATGTTTTATCTAGTTACATAGACTTACATCATTTGTAATATATGACATAGTGAAATTATTCAACTGGATCAGATCCTATAATGTTTTTTCCTTCGCATGTTTTTTATATATAAAAAATCTAATATCTAATATGTGTTATTCTTAATTTGTTTATATGTGCTTGAGATTTTCGTTCAATGCTAAAATAATAAACTCTATCTATCACTATGAATATTTCAACATACAACATAGAATTCTCAAAATACTAATATTTTTCTTAAATAATGTAAATTAAAATTTGTTTCTCATATTTTAATATTTCTATTTTTATAATTTTTTTTCATTTAAATATAGTTATGGTGAAATGGTTGCAACCCATAAGGCATTGTTCATATCATTCATAAAGAAAGATCAAAGCAGACATTAAATTGATTTGTTGGTTAGAAGCTCTGGCTACTAACTAAGAAGATTTGGGTTAGAGTCTTGCATATGTAGACATTAAATAAAAATATAATAACAATTTTATGATGAACTGTTTGGTTTGAAGTAAATAAATGAAAAAAAAACAAGTGAATGAAATTTAAAACAAGAAATTAACTTCTCTGAGCTTGATTTACTATAAATTAACTTATTTAATTACATAAAATAATAATTAATTTTAATTTAAAAAATACAAAAAAATTCATAAACAATCATAAATAATAATAATAATTAAAAAAACAGTTACTGCAAAAATTAAAATGGGAGGATAATAATTAGTGATACATGAGAAGATAACAAGAATATATATGATATCCTAAATTAAAAGCTTAAAAAAAGATTATGATAAATAATAAATCACAATTTATATTAAATAAATTAGATTGCATTTTCCATCCTAACAAGAAATTAATTAGCCCAAAAAATTATTAAAAAACAATACTCTATAAACACACAATCATGCAAATTTTTGTTTCTCAACTTCTCATAAAGTTCAAACAAGCAAACACTTTAAGGAAATTAAAAATAATCTAAAAGCCAAGAAAGAAAACTTACGAGCCCAAAGAGCTATAATCGACCACACTCTCCACGGCGGCGGCGGCGGTCGCATCAACACCGCCGCTGTCGCCGCCGGCCGCCATTAGAACCGGCCTTGCTCTCTTGATGTTTGGCTTCAAGGAGAATACAGACCTTGGCATGAACAAGCTTTTGGTGTTCTTCAGAGGCCAAAAACTAGCACTGAAGCACACACTCCCAGCTGCCTGCATCTTCAAATCTACATTCTTTGATTTCTTCCTGGTCTTCTCAAATGGTTTTGGAGGATTTGTGAGATGTAGGAGGAGAGCTAAAAGAAGATAAGGTTTTGATTTTTTTTTTTCCTGTGATCTATCTGATTGCGGTAGGTCCCACTTATTTGGTTGGTTCATCATAATTTTTTTTTTTTGGGAGATTTTTCTCTACATTATTGATTATTGATGTAGCTGTTTTCATGATTATGACCAGCGTTGCAGATATTTTTCGGATTTAGAAGGCTGGATTAAACTGAATTTTACTATTTTAAACAATGGGACGCTGTAATTGGATGGCTAACATAATTGAATCACTAATTTAAGGCTGGAACCAGGCTCCAACTTAAAAAATTTGTTAATGTGTAATTAACAATTTTCATGAAAATTGTTGAGAAATAAATTCTTATGATCTACTTGTCTACCTGAGACTAAGGGGACGATTTTCTTACTATTTTTTAAAACAGATTTTTTTTATCAAAAATTTTATTTTTATATTAAAAAGTTACTTTACGAAACAGTAAGAAAGTCATTTGAGGGTTTCATTTAAAACAGCTTTCTTACTGCTTCTTAAAACTACTTTAAGAAACAATAAGTTGTCCAAAATAAAATCTTAGGATGACTATAATATTTAATAAAATTAATTTCAAAATTATTATAAAAAATAATTTAACTATTTTAATTATAAAATATAATTTTCTATTGCAAAGTTTTTTTTACAAATATTGAGAAAGTTGTAAAAATATATCTAAATGAAATTATGATTGCTCTTTTATAAAGTTTGTTATAAAATTATTATGTGAAAAATTAGTTAATTGCACAAGTTATAAAAAATAATTTTACATCATAAAAATTTCTTCTGAGAAAATAGAAAAAATAATAGTGAAATAAAATTATAATTACTATTTAAAAAATAAAATAATAAAAAAATTATCCCAAACCGATCTTTAATTTTCCCTCATGAAATAAGCTACTTGTTTTTTTTCTCTTTTTAAATTTTTAAAAATTATTCAACTTTGGTTGAGTTAATGAAAGGGTTTATGTTTTTTTTTTTTTCTTATTAATTCATGTTATTAAGTAGAGAAATCCTCTGCTTTGGTAATTTCAATCTATCTGCATCCACAGGGATTTTTCTTTGTTCCGAAATAATCCAATGCTAGAAAAAAATTAAAAAAAACATGTAAAATAGATTTTCACATTGTTTCAGTCTTATTTGTTAATACTAAGCTACTATTGAGATATATTATTTAAATAAAATAAAACCAGTAATATCATAGAGGCCACCAAACTATTATACAAAAATATTTTTCATCAATATTAAACTACCTATAAGGCAAGCATATTATGCTCCTCTCCATCATACATTTTCTATGTATTATGTATAAATCAAAATTAAGATTTATTAAATAAAAAGCAACTCCCAATAAGATTTCATTTGAGACAACTTTCTTATGATTTTCTAAAAGAACTTTTTAATACAAATATTTCTTGAACTAAAAATTTTTATGCTAAAAAACTACTTATAAAAATAGTAAAAAAATTGTCACAAAGAAAACATAAGGCTTTGTTTGAGACAACTTTTGAATTGCTAAAAAAATTTGTACTAAAAAATTATTTCAAAAAATAGTAAAAAATTGTTCCAAATAAAACTAAAGCTTCGTTTGGGACGATTTTCTTGCTGCTTTTTAAAGCAGCTTTCAGTACAAAGAATTTACTTTTCAGTACAAAAATTAAATTTTTTGTACTGAAAAGCTGCTTTAAGAAGCAGTAAAAAAGCTATCCCAAATGAAGCCTTAGCTTTATTTGGGACGACTTTTTTACTACTTCTTAAAGCAACCTTCTCGTTAAAAAATTTTAATTTTTATACTAGAAAATTATTTTAAGAAGCAATAAGAAAGCAGTCCTAAACACAGCCTAAGGGTTCGTTTGGGACGGCTTTTTTACTGCTTCTTGAATCAACTTTCTAGTACAAAAATTAAAATATTTGTACTAAAAAATTATTTTAAAAAGCAATAAAAAAACCGCCCCAAACATAGCCTAAATCTTGATTCAGAATCACTTTAGAAGAGCTTGCTCTGTTTTCTAATGTAAACATAAGAAGAGCTGTTTCTACAGCCTATTTTAGAGCTCTGCAAAATTTTACTTCAGGCCTGCATGGCTGCACAACTAGAATAAAGCTCAATAGGTCAAGATTGTTAATTTCTCTATGAGCTCTTTCAAAGCCAAGAATTGATTTATTTCCCAATCAACTCTATCTTTTAAGATGAATTTTTGGTCCACACACATTATATAAACAAACATATCATTAAATATAATGCATGCTAAATAAATTCTGACCTTTAGATCTACTTTGAGATTGATGCAATACAAATTATTTATACATTTTACTAATCTTAAAGCAAATTCAGAAGTTTTTTTAAAATCCATTATAACAATTTTTTTAGCCATGGCATCCTAATATATATATATATTTTCAAATAAATATAAATACATGATAGATGACATACATCCTGATCATATTCGAACTAAATTCAGTCCATCCCCACTCAAATTCGACCTCAGCACTTTCACAACTGTTAGTCTGCTAGTTCAATCTGAGAAATATCCAAAAGCCCTAAAAAAAACCAATATGCCAAATTCACCAACAAACCACAAGAAGAAAACACACCAATGCAAGAAATATGTGAAAGATGCATAGTTGGACCAATATCTAGAGAAAAAATGCTTCAGACAGGAATGCAAAACAAGTTCAGGTAGAGAGACAAACCGATGTTTAGGAACAGAGCATAGAACAATAAATTTGATCAATGAATCACATGTCATTAGGAAGAGAAGCGCAACGCTGGCTCGAGATCAGTCATTCCTCAACTACGAGCTTCCTCCTCTTGTACCGCACCATGACCTCACCCTTCACACCAACCACCATGGCATTCCAGTCAATTTCTGGAAAAGGTGAGATGAGCTCGAAGTCAAAGTTTCTGAGAAGATGGCTCCAGATTGCCTTTATTTGCAGGTATGCAAATGGTTCGCCAAGACAACCATGCCTTCCGCCGCCGAATGAGATGTAGGAGAAGGCTCCAGCCACCTTATCCTCCTCCCTCCCGGGCGAAAATCGGTTGGGGTCATACGTATCAGGGTCCTTGTAGATGGATGGAAGCCGGTTTGCAAAGGCAGGTGAAGTGGCAACAATATGTCCCTTTGGTATTACATACTCGATTCCCTCCCTTGTCTTCACCGTGAATTCGCTGTGAGATTGACGAAGAAGCATGATGAGAGGAGGGTGGAGTCTGAGGGCTTCCTTAATGCAACGATACAGAACATCCATTTCAGACAGGATATCATGATCAACTTTATCACCATATTTCTTCATTAGTCGCTTCTGCTCGTCGAGCGCAGCTGATAAGTATTCATTGTATTTCAGTAGATAGGCTCCGGTCCAGGTAGAGGTGATGGAACTGGTGTGCTGTCCAGCAAACAGGGCTGCAATAAGAAGGCCTGTAATCTCTCCTTCGGTGGTTGGACGACCGTTCTTGTATTTGGAATCAATGAAGCACTGCAGCATATCATCCTCAGTGATTCCAGAGCATTTGCGGGATTTGATGATGGTTGCAAAGATCTCAGCAATTCGGAACCGAGCCCTGTCGCGTTGTCTATGTGCAGGGATTGGGAGATAGGGGAAAATGACACTGATTGGGCGCATCCCATTGTCAAGATCATGAAAAAGTGCAGACACATCGTCAAAGAGCTTGTCTCTTACTTCACGACCTAGAAGGCATCGACTGGCAGTCAAGATGATGAGGTGCTCAAGCTCATATTTTAGATCAACAGTGCCACTATCTCCCCACTTTGAGAAGTAGTCCTGCAGAAAAACAGCACAGCAAAAAGTATTGAGGACCAATTTATGCGTTATGAACTATATGTGTACCATGGACTAAAGAATCATCGAAAATCTTCTAGATGTTAGAGCATGATTTTGATCAAGGCAGAGATGCTCAGTTATCTTCAAAAAGGCTAGTAGGTTAAGCTTTGCAATGCAAAAGTTGATTAGCCTTCAGTGCTAATTATCTGTTCTATCTAAATTTTCAAGAACAATCTTAGGTGGAGCTTGTATCTATAGCCATCAGAAACAGAAATGCACAAATTAATGAAAATTAACTAATTAAATAAGCTAGATGAATAAGAAAGAAATACCAATAATAACTTTTTGGAAAATGGATGTTGATAGTATACTTGAATAACTAGGTTTGGTAATGGAAATAAAGCATAAAGAAATACATGATGAACTTTAAAAGGATTTTTCCATTTGAGTTCACTGAAAGTTTGATAATTATGGCAATTTTCTTATTAGGTTATCTCAACACCATAATAAACTCGTTTCCATGTATCCCAATGCCTAGCATCGCAGCATGGTTAAGTTTTACTTAATTGGCCTATACTTTTTTTGGGGTAATTAAAAGCATAGCTTAATTTCATGTTAGTACATGTAATATAGTTACGTACCTTAACTATATTACAAAAAAGAATGAAGCTGTATGAGCTCCACCAAAAAGAAGCAATGCTCGCCAAAAGATTAAAAAAACATGCTAAAACAATACAACGGCCTCAAAGACGACGAGCTTAAATCAGAAAAACAAAACCAAAGCAAACCAAAAACCTGGACTCTAAAATATACGTTCATGCATCCAGTATGCAAAAAATCATTCAAACGAACGGAACATCTCCTGTTTGCCCAGAACAACCATCCAAAAGGAGGTCTGAATCGTCTGGGATTCCAGCAATACCGTCATCAGAACAAATGTAACGAGTCCACCATGATAATCGATCCCAGCAGCAAAATATAGCTGCAGCAAGGTGCAGAACGGGTAAATTGGTATGGGTTGCCCGCTAGGTCGATCGAAGTTTTAACTGGCCTATGGACAGTGTTTCCTCGTCCCAACAAAAAAAAAAAAAGGTGCAGCAAAAAGGTAACCACCCCCACCTCCAAAATGGAAAACGATTAAGTTCCAAAGCCACAGTAAGGGAACCAAAATTATAGATTCAGAAGAGATTTTAGACTCTCCTATTTCTTCCATCTAGAAGCCTCAAGTTGGATAGCTTTCTTGATTTTAATTCACACCGTTTATCTACATTCGAATGCTGAATCAAATCTCCCGTCATTTCTCTCCCTCAGAGAAATGTGATAAATCAAGCAACAGATCACCAATAGGTAATAGTGTTTAAGAAATGAATGAGTCTGAACCATTTCAGATATAAATTCAAATAATTGCAGCAAGCTTGTCCTGAGAAGAAAGCTATTCATCCAAGGCAATAAATTAACCATAACAGAGAAGGAGAAGTCACATTCAAAAAAGAGGTGAGAGAAGTGTTCAGGTGACGTGTTGCAGAGTCTACAAATCAGGTCTACTGTATATTTCTCTTAGATAGCACATCAGCAGTCTTTAAGCCACCGAGAAGAACCATCCAAGTGTATGCTGAGAATCTCAAAGCATAGTGTTAGTGCCAAACAGAATTATGCCAAGGCACAAAGGGAACATCGCAGTATAAGTAAGATAAAAAGGCCTAAAATGGAGGATTATTTGACTTCTTCCACTGAATGCAGTTAATAGGTAATTCGTTAATATGAATAGAATGAATTGCCAGAAAAATGTGAGATGGGAGAGCCGGAGGCAAAGACCAGGAGTTGTTGGTCATAATATCTTTCAAATAAGCATTAGGAGAAAATATGTGCCAGAGAGCATCCTGAGAGTTCCAAGAGGGTGCAGCCATTGCACTAGTGATCCCAACAAGATAGAAGACTCCCAGTGTTATATATTCGACATATAAGAGAGCAACTATAATTGTGTCGTAATGCTTGAATGGCAGGAATTCCCAAACCACCAAATTCTTTTGGCCTGCATGTGTTTTTCCAGGAAATAAGATGCAATTTCCTAGTGATAGTGTTTCCATGGTTGAGAAATAGCACAAGTTTTGTCAATAAATTTACAACAAGATTTTGGTAATATAGAACCTCTAACCCAGTAAAGTATGATATTTCATATGGCAAATCTCACAAATTAAAGTCTCCTTGTAAAAAACAACAATTTTGCTTTCCAGACATCTAAATAATGAGTGACGTTTTGCGTAAGGGGGGGAAGGAAATTAGATAAGGAACTAAAAATAAGTAGGGAGGATAATGGGCATTCATAATGATGAAAAATAAGTAGGGCGATACTGGGCATCCTTGTCTTAATCCAAGTAAGGATCTTAAAAAACCTTCAAGACCACCATTAATACATATTAAGTAATAAACCTCATTAATGCAAGCTTTGATCCAGGAAAAAAATGTGGCAGGAAAACCTTTTTGCACAAGCCTCTTCAATAGAAAGACCCTTGGAAATAGCATTAAAAGCTTTGTAGAAGTCAAATTTAGCACTTCTAACTGAAATATTGAATTATCCCAGTAGCTCAGAGGCAAGTATGATGTTGTTCGTTGAGACCCTTTTCTGAATAAAATCAGAAAGGCTAGGATGAATAATCTGGGGCATAATTGGTTTAAGCTTGTGTTAGACCAATGGACCGGTCTAGCTGGTCCATACGGGACCGGCCTAGCCGGTCCATACGGGACCGGCCTAGCCGGTCCATACAGGACCGGCTCACGGAGACAAGAGGCAGAACTCTTCCGCCTCCGATACGCGGGATCCAACTGCCCGCTTTCTACAGAGCCATTTAGGAAGGATTTTGAAGGAAGTTTAGGAGGGAAATTGAATGTAGGGACTGTTTAGAGATTTCCTTTTGAATTATATGCATTTAATAGTTTGTTTTCCTAGGGTTAGGGCATCTGGAATTTGGTTGAAATTTGAGATCTCTTAGATTTAGTTTTTCTTTTGGGCTCTAGCAGCGTCTAGAGATTTGGGAGAGATCGATCCTCCTCTCAAATAGAGGATCAATTGTATCTTGCTATTTTCCGTTTCCCTTTCATCAAATAATACAAATTATTTACTGTTTTTGTGATTTTGTGCGGATTGTTGTGGAGAATTCTCGCTGTTTTCCGAAGATTGATAGGAAATACTTGAGATCTGCAAGTGTTTCCTATCAAATTGGTATCAGAGCGCTTTCTCGGGCGAAAAAATAAGATATATTGGCTGTTTTTGCAATTGGAGCCTAACAAATTAAAATCAGAGCGCTTTCTTGGGCGAAAAAATAAGATATCTTGGTTGTTTTTGCAATTGGAGCCTATATCCAATTAATGGCAGCAAAGAAGACGGAGGCGTTGGAAGGCAAGATGGAGCAATTCAAAATCGGCTTGGAGAAGTTCTCTACCATGGGAGAAAGATTTTCATATATGGAAAACCGTATGGAAAATCGATTTAGAAGGGTGGAGGAGATGCTAAAAAGACTCTTGGAGATGCAAAAAAACACTTCACTGGTGGTTCCGATGGCTAACCCTAACCAAGATTTGACCAGGATTCTCTTGGCCGAATCAAAGGGAAAGGAGATCGGACAAGAGGAGTTTGACGAGGGGAGTTTCTTTCATCAAGAGCCACCTCTTGTGGCTCCGATAAGGGGTGGATCAGGGTTCCTGGATGAGGGGATAACAGAGATGAAATCTTTTGGTGGAGACAGTAGGGCGGCCGACCACTATAAGAGGCATTTTGGGCAAGGGGAACCACTCATCGGAGGAGGGGGTTAAGAGCCACCTCCTAGGACTCCGATAAGGGGCGGAATAGGGTTAGCAGATGGGGGGACAGCAGGAAGGGCATTTCGTGGTGAAGGTGGTGGGGTGGCCGACCCCTATGGGGTCTTTTGGGCAAGGGAAGTGGACGACCAAAGGAGGGGCATGGGCTGAACCATGGGGATCAGGTCATGTGAGGCAAAGGGAAGGAAGGTGGGATTCCCACCCACGATACATGAGGGAAATATGGAGGGATCACGACAACTGCTACACTGGAGGAGGAAGAAGTTATTGGGGTGGTAGTGATCCTAGGGTGAGGAAGTTGGGGATGCCAGTATTTGAAAGCGATGATGCTTATGAGTGGGTGTACCGGGTGGAGATGTATCTCATGGTGAATGGGGTGACGGAGGAGGAGAAACTAACGGCAGCGGCCCTATGTTTGGAAGGGAAAGCTTTAGCTTGGTTCCAGTGGAAGATAGCATGGCCACTAACAGAACAGCTGAATAAAGCTATCAACAACGTCCCATCCTTCCACCTTGAGGACAAGGTGGATATTTGGGAGGCAAGTATTATTAGATGGGTCCATTGGACCGGTCTAGCCGGTCCATACGGGACCGGCTCGCGGAGACAAGAGGCAGAACTCTTCCACCTCCGATACGCGGGATCCGACTGCCTGCTTTCTACAGAGCCATTTAGGAAGGATTTTGAAGGAAGTTTAGGAGGGAAATTGAATGTAGGGACTGTTTAGAGATTTCCTTTTGAATTGTATGCATTATATAGTTTGTTTTCCTAGGGTTAGGACATCTGGAATTTGGCTGAATTTTGAGATCTCTTAGATTTAGGTTTTCTTTTGGGCTCTAGCAGCTTCTAGAGATTTGGGAGAGATCGATCCTACTCTCGAATAGAGGATCAATTGTATCTTGCTATTTTTCGTTTCCCTTTCATCAAATAATACAAATTATTTATTGTTTTTGTGCGGATTTTTGTGGAGAATTCTCGCTGTTTTCCGAAGATTGATAGGAAATACTTGAGATCTCCAAGTGTTTCACCTTGAGGACAAGGTGGATCTTTGGGAGGCGAGTATTGTTAGACCGGTCTAGCCGGTCCATACGGGATCGGTATGGACCGGCTCACGGAGACAAGAGGCGAAACTCTTCCACCTCCGATACGTGGGATCCGACCACCCGCTTTCTATAGAGCCATTTAGGAAGGATTTTGAAGGAAGTTTAGGCGGGAAATCGAATGTAGGGACTGTTTAGAGATTTCCTTTTGAATTGTATGCATTAAATAGTTTGTTTTCCTAGGGTTAGGGCATCTAGAATTTGGCTGAAATTTGAGATCTCTTAAATTTAGGTTTTCTTTTGGGCTCTAGCGGCGTCTAGAGATTTGAGAGAGATCGATCCTCCTCCTCCTCTCGAATAGAGGATCAATTGTATCTTGCTATTTTTCATCTTCTACTAGTGAATTTCAAGTGTTTTCCCTCAGATTTTCGTGGTTTTGTGCGAATTTTTCTGAAGAATTCTCGCTGTTTTTCGAAGATTGATAGGAAATACTTGAGATCTCCAAGTGTTTCCTATCAGCTTGTTGGCCAAAATTTTAGAAATTACTTTATAGAAAGTATTGCAAAGGGAGATAGATCTGAAGTCAGTGATATTGCTGGCATAATTAGATTTGGAGATCAAAGCTAAAGAAGAGCTTTGACTCTTCTTGGGAGATATCTTTATAGACTTGATGACCAAAGATATTCTGACCACTTTTATAAAACTCAAAAGTGGAACCATCCAGACCAATGGTAGAGCAAGAAGCAGCAGAAAAAATGACCCTTTTAATTTCATCATCAATGGTCAGAGCAATAAGAGAGGCCACGAGATGAGGAGGTATAACAACACCAGGGGGAATGTGGATTGACTCATCCTGGAATGAGGAGGAATTAAATAGAATTAGAAAAAGCAGGATGATAGAATTGACCATGTCCTAATTGGATGTAGAGGGCACAGATGGAGAAGAAATCCTAAAGATTTTGTTGTAGTTACGTCTAATTTTTATCTTAACATATAAGAACTTGAGATCATCCTCACATTAGGTCAACCATTTAGTTCTAAATTTCTAGGTGATCCAGTAAGCCCACGTAGAGGAGCATGATAATTTGAAAATGTAGGATGATAGAATTGACCGTGTCCTAAATCCTATTTGGATGTAGAGGGGCCATATGGAGAAGAAATCTTAGAGATTTTAGAGATTTTGTTGTAGTTACATCTAATTTGTATATTAGCATATAAAAACTTAAGATCATCCTCACATTAGGTCAACCATTTAGTTCTAGATCTCTGGGTGATCCAGTAAGGCCACACAGAGGAGCATGAGGCAATATGATTGTTAACAATCATTAAGTTGGAGTTAAAGGATATAAATCTAGCTGCAATAGTAAAAAAGGCTTGTTGTTGATTAAGTTTATATTTACTGAAATTCAGGTAGGTAGATGAGGCCCAAGTATTGGATTTAATGAGGGTCTTAAGAAGGTAGAGCTTTTGGTAGAGGATAAACATTGGATTCCCAGAAAAATATTTGGAAAAAATCAACATCAGGATGTCTCAATAACTTACATTCTTAGTCCAATAATTCTTGAATAAAAACCTGTGATGATTGGTATTAGTGGTGTTTGATTAAAGGATGAGAGGTGAGTGGTCAGAATCTCTAGGATTCTGAACCCTATAGAATGAGATAGGAAAATGTTCCAGCTATAAATCATTTTGAAAAGATCTGTACAGCTTAATGTGGATTGATTGATCATCTCTCTGATTGAACCAAGTATAGAAGAAACTAACAGATGACAAGTCTTTTGATCCCCCATAAAACAAGTCTTTCAGTCAAGAGTTAGAAACATAAACCACAGAAATCTGAAATAGAAGAATAGGTCCAACTATAATAATCTCATGAATCATTTGATTGGAAAAGGAAGAGGGAGAGAATGTGCTTTTAAAAGAGTTCCATTAAATCCACAAATTCTTCCAGATTTGAAAAAGGAAAAATTGTGGCAACTTTCTTCATCATCAAAGTGCAATGAGAGGAAGAAAACCATGGGTCAGACAATGATAAAACATTGAACTTGGTCTCCAAAAGGCAAAACATATCAAGAGAATAAAGACAGGGCCAGCTCTTCACAACTGAGGACTTTTTTGATGTAGTTAAATCCTCTTATTTTCCAAACAACAATAGAGGGAAAGGGCAGGGTTATTAGGATTTAGAGGGGGGGGTTGGCTGCCTTCTTGACATTCTTAACTCTGGTGTATTTTGCTGGTTGGGATGAAGCTGTGTTGGACTGGGAGGCTTCGAGAGTATTCGAATTTTGAGAGTTTACAACAGATTGTAGCGCTTGAAATTTGTTGAGGGAGAACGGGTTAATAGGATCCAAGTAGGTGTAATTGGGAAGAATGACCACAGGGGTCATCTCTTCAGTGGGAGAGTTAAGGTTTGGTATTGGTTTTTTTATCAAAATCGGATTCTGGAGGTAGGTATGTAATATTTGGGTCAAGGGAGTTGGGTAATTGGCTGTATGAGGGAAAAAGATAAGGATGAGTAGCTTAAGGGGTTATATGGGTTGAACTAAAGTAGCAGAGAGAGAGAGAGTGTGTGTGTTGGGGGGGGGGGGGGGGGGGGGGGTGATGTTGGCTTTAGAGATGATACCTTGACTACAAGGGATCTTAGTAGATGAGGCAAGTCGAGAGGGGTCTTCTGGATCTACATTGATACTTGTATCCCTAAAAGGGGAGGAAGATTTAGTTGGGCATAGGGACACAAGATGAAAAAGTGAATAACAACATTCGCAAGGTATAGCTTTTCAATCGTATTAGACTTTAAGAGTAGTATTTTCCCTGACAAAAGATATAATAATTTTATTAGGGAAAGGAGATTTTATTAGGGTTGGCTTTAGAGATGATATCTCGACTAGTAGGGATCTTAGTAGATGAGGCAAGTCGAGAGAGATGTCTTCTGGATCTATGATTGATACTTCTATCCCTAAAAGGGGTATCATAGGAGCTAGAGGAAGATTTAGTTGGACATAGGGAAACAAGATGAAAAAGTGAACAACAACATTCGCAAGGTATATGTTTTCAATCGTATTCGACTTTAAGGGTAGTATTTTCCCCGACAACAAATATAAGAATTTTATTAGGGAAAGGAGATTTATTGGTAACTTGCATACAGACCTGACAAAAGTGAGGGTAGTTTTCTCTGTCGTAAGAAAGTCAACCACAAGGAGACTGACAATAAAACTGGCAATTCTGAAAATCCCCTTAGGGTTTCAGCAAGAAAAGGATATATCACGAATGTTATTAACCCAAATAGAGATAGAAGAAAATTCGTCCCTCTTAGGTCTGAAATAAGGGGACCATTTTTGTAAGATGAAGGGCTTGCCTAGAAAAAACTAACCCTCAATTCAGGCCATATTGTAACCTTCTAGGGCTAAAAATTTTAACAGTAAGAAATATTTACTAAATGAGAGCAATTATAAATTACTTTTGAAAGACTAGAACTTACTGATCGCAACAAGTAAAGCTTTGTAATAAGGTCTGCATCCAACAGAGTATCCAACAATAGAAAGCCTTAATTTCAAGGAGCCTTTGGAGATCTCTGCTTCAGATAAGTTAATCACTCCATCTTGCAGAAGTATAAAGGAAATGGGGAAGTCTTTGATGAAGGGGTTTGCGGAATGAGAGAAGGTTTTCCCAGTTAAGAGTTGGAGGGCTAGGTGATGAGGTGACGGGTTCGATCACGACAACATGGAGGCTAGAGGGGGTTTTAATCTCCTCGATTACTACTGAGAGATAATATCTCGACTAGTAGGGATCATAGTAGATGAGGCAAGTCGAGAGGGGGGCCTTCTGGATCTACGATTGATACTTCTATCCCTAAAAGGGGAGCATCATAGGAGCTAGAGGAAGATTTAGTTGGACATAGGGACACAAGATGAAAAAGTGAACAACAACATTCGCAAGGTATAGGTTTTTAATCGTATTCGACTTTAAGGGTAATATTTTCCCCGACAACAGATATAATAAATTTATTAGGGAAAGGAGATTTATTGGTAACTTGCACACAGACCCTGGCAAAAGTGAGGCTAATTTTCTCTGCCATAATAGAGTCAACCATAAGGAGACAGCTAATAAAACTGGCAATTCTGAAAACACCCTTTAGGTTTCAGCAAGAAAAAGATAGATCATAAATCTTATTAACCCAAATAGAGATAGAAGAAAATTCATCCCGCTTAGGTTTGAAATGGGGGAATCATTTTTGTAAGATGAAGGGCTTGCCTAGAAAAAACTAAGGACCACACCCCCCTGCAATCGCACGGCGTTCCGGCCATGTTGTAACCTTTTAGGGCTAAAAATTTTAATATTAAGAAACCTTAACTAAATGAGAGCAGTTATAAAGTACCTTTGAAAGACTAGAACTTACGAATAGCAACGAGTAAAGCTCTGTAATAAGGTCTACGGCCAACAGAGTATCCAACAATAGAAAGCCTTAATTTCACGGAGCCTTTGGAGATCTCTACTTCAGATAAGTTAATCACTCCATCTTGCAGAGGTATAAAGGAAATGGGGAAGTCTTTGCAGAATGAGAGAAGGTTTTCCCAGTTAAAAGTAGGATGACTACGTGATGAGGCGACGAGTTCGATCACGGCAGCATGGAGGCTAGAGGGGGTTTTAATATCCTCGATTACTACTGAGAGCAACCCCCTTCTCGGATAGGCTTTTTGATACCCTAGCCACCCCTTTTCTTTCTTAATATTGTTAAAAGCTAGTTAGTAGGTTTTGTCTATTTAAACTCTCCCTTCTTACCATTATTTTTTATTGGTATCATTATTATACTAAAGCCCTTAATGAATCATCTATAAAAAAATAGTTTGATCATGAAAAATGAATCTCATGAGTATTAGCCACGTGTTGGTCAATTGTAATTGCTTTGATTTTATTAGGATCAATAGATATTTTATCACTTGAAAGAATAAATCCCAAACATATTGCAAATAGTGCAACAAAATATAACTTTCAAATTAAAATACAACTTTTCAACCTGCAATATATCAAAGGCCATCCTTAGATGCACTAAATGATCTTCTATAATCTTGTTAGATAGAAAAATATTATAAAAGTACACAATTAGATATTTTTGAAAGAAAGATCAAAGAATATGATTGACAATTCTCATTAAAATACTTGATGCATGATCAATCCAAAAGACATGACCAATCATTAACATAATATATCTTTAATTTTAAAAGTTATTTTTCATTTATCATCCTTTTATATTCTTATTTGATAATACCCGCTCCTCAAATCAATATTTAAAAATATGATAGAACCAATCATCATATCCAATATATCATTCAATCTAGATATGAGAAACCAACATTTGATTGTAACTTTAGTTTTACTAGCCATGCATATACATCAACTATCATTTTTAAGGGTAAATAATACATGACTAACATAAGTATTTATATTCTCTCTAAAAAAATCCTTTCTTTAGTAATCAATCAACTTGTCTTTATGGCTCGGAGTTCAATTAGACTCATCCTACAATATGATAAAGTAGGTAAAAATGATCTAGAAATCAAATAATGGCACATTATATGTCTATAAGCAATGGTAATTCCTCGAGAAGATCTCTAGTGTATAGGTCTTTAAAATAAAACAATACTTAGTTAATATCCTTTGCGTATATTCATATTCAAAGCAAACAACTTCTATTTAAAAACCACCAAAGCATAAATTAATTTCTACACATCTCACTTTTACCAAAGTAATGTAGATTCAAAATATATACTAATTTATTCAGTTTATTAGAAGCACTAAATTCTTTTGTGTTTTATACAAAAGTTATTTTTGGCTACATAGATTTCAAAACTATCATCCTCCCACCCATTGCTCTTTGGCTACGTAGATTTCAAAACTATCATCGTCCCACCCATTGCTCTTAAACACGTAAATATTAGATCTCCCAAATTAGCCAAATCTAAGTCATGAAATGGTCTACCCAAAATGACATATGCAATATCTATAGGCAGAACATCACACAAGATTTTATCACTATATGTAATAAATTGAATGGACATCAAACATCTCTATCACCAAAGTTGCAATTTTATCCATCCAAACTGTTATATATGGTTATGTGTGATACAATTTCATTCAATATTAAATTTAACATCCATGCAACTCAAACTATCAATAACGACTTACATAGCATCTCATCATACTTGAAATAGACTTTAAAAGTAGAAGTTATTTTCAATCAATTTCAATTTTTGAAGAAGGCAATGATGAATCTCATAACATTCAGAGTATTTTGAATCAAAGCATTTGCAAAATCACTAATCTCTTTATCAAAATACATTATTTTTTTCCCCTCAATAATTTCATTATCTTCTTTATTTGCATCACTAGCGCATTCATTTACAAAGCGATTCATTTAATGACATATAAAACAAGCTTAGGAAAAATTTTAGAGCCAATTCAATTAGCCTTTAAATGCCTTTATTAACAGTAAACAGTAGTATTACTGCCTCTAGATACAGTGAGTGCTGCAAATTGAGTTTGATTGTTTTAACGAAAAGATGCATTTCTATTGTAATAGCTCTTTTAGGTGCACAAAATTTTAGCATTAGTTGAAAATCTAATGCAAGTTTGTAAGTATGTTTAAGTGAGGAAATATAATATGATGTCATCTTTTTTGATATTATGCATCAAACCAAACCTAAATTTGGATGACATTGTTCCAGGATCTTCTTCATAACATAGCAACAACTTCTCAACTTTGTTCATTTATTTAGTTACGATTTTTTTCATTTGTTTTTATGAATTAAATTCATGAAGAAGTCAATTATGCTATGATAAATATTAATATTTTGTAACAATTCTTTCATTTTAGCCTAAGTAGTTGTAGGTTCTCTATCCAATCTCTCTCTTTGTTTCTCTGGATACTCAACCAATACATTGTAGCTCTTCCAATTAATTTCAATTTTGTAAATCACTCTTGATGTTCAGCAAATAATGTTTTTCATTCAAAGAAATTATTCATGTACATTACCCATAAAATAAAGACCAAAAGATTCTTTTTCCATCAAATACAAACATCTTGATTTTTAACCTTCTTAGTTATGAAACCATCTAAAACATAAAATTGATGTTTATAATGGCCATACCCTACTATGTATCTTGATTATTCCTCCCATGATAAATTTATTTTCTTCTAACCATGTTGCATTCAGGTGAAAAGGTTACTAATTCAATTTCTGATTAATGTGGGTAAAATTGATATGTTTCCAAAGGGTTCTCTCCAAATTACATAAATTTCAAATTAAATCTGCATCAACATTCCCAACAAATAGTACCCAAATTGTAAGAGAACTACTACCAAAAGGTTGCATGGAAAGGCCCGAAAGCAGGGAAATATTTATCCAAGCACAAGTTTTGACATCCTCAACAATGCCCCAAACCACAGACATGGGTATTACCTATCCAAACACAAAATATGTAATCTTCAAGAGGAGCACCAAAACACAAACAAGAAATGTGAAGGAATGGATCATCTTTATCTAATAATATACTAGAGAGACAGCATCAATACCGAGTAGCAAAAGAACCAATAGTGAACTAAGGATAATACAACCCGTTTGCTAATAAAAGCATCATCAAAGGCAAGTTTTCACTGAACTAAAACTAAATTAAGAAAAATAAGAAAATAAATTATAAATAAATTAAAATGAACACAATTAAAATTTTAACTCATAACAACAACTTAACACATACAATTTGCATTTTTAACAATAAAAAAACATCGAGATTTTTATATGAAGCATTGAGAAAATTCAGAGTTTTTGATTGCCAAGATTTGTATAAATCAAGCAAACTTAATTATAATTATAAATTTAATGATATTTAAATATAGTTTAATGAATTTTAAATTTATTTTAATTTAAATTAACTTAATTATCACCATAGAGAAGCATTAATGATTAAGCTTAAGCTCACTGTTCACCTAGATCAACTAGGTTTAAAATGCTTGGTTTAAGGGATGTCAAAATGAGGTGTTTGGTTGGGCTTAAGAACTTAAACTGACTTAGGCCTAACTTAAGCATCAACAAAACATTGCTAAAATAGTAAGGGCTAAGGATTAGTAAAATAAGGACTTAAGTAAATGATTTATAATTTTAATAGATATGAGATTATTAGCAATCAATATTATTAGAAGAAAGAATGATAACTAGATATGATAGATTTAAGTATCTAGAATCAATCATACAGAAGAATAGGGATGTTGATAAAGTTGTAACTTTAAAGTTAAGTATAGATAGTTGAAATGTAGAAATGCACCAAGTGTATTCTATTATTAAAAAAACATCATGAATACAATTATAACACTGTCGTTGTCAGGTCCCAAGTACTGAATGAGAAAAGTGGAGGGTTGCGTTAGGTAGTCGACAGCCAGCGTAAAACTTGTCGAATAATAATGACATGAATCCTTTAAGAAATTGTGTTAATGCTAGGGCGTCCCCTGGAAGCGACGCGTTGTATGGCCTGAATACAGCGACAAGTGTGCAAGGGCCGCTGCACCGCCTCCTGGGTGCAGTGTTAAATAGGCAAGGGTTCCCATATCAAGGACAGATGTGGGCAAAAAAGCTAGTCCATGAAACTAAAATTAGGATAGGAACTTGGTATATAGGTTCCCTTACAGGAAAATTAATGGAATTAATAGATATTATGATTCATAGAAAGATAAATTTTCCGTGCATTCTGAAAACTAAATGGGTTGGAGAGAAGGCTAAGGAGATTGATAGTTTAGGATTTAAACTTTAATATTCGGGTAGGAGTCGTACTAGAAATGGTGTAGGCATGATTTTAGATAAGAGTTTGAAGGATAATGTTATAAATATTAATAAAATTAGAGATAGAATTATAGCTTTAAAAATTGTTGTTGATGCTAAGATTTTTAACATTATAAGTGCTTATGCTCCTCAAGTGGGTTTGGATATGGATTCAAAATTAAAATTTTGGAATGACTTAGAAGAATTAATACAAAAGACACCTCTTGAAAAAAGAGTTTTTATTGGAGGAAATTTAAATGGACCTGTTGGTAGAGAGGTAGATGATTTAAAAGCATTCATGATGGCCATGAGTTTGGAACGACAAATGAAGGTGGTAAGTCCATATTAGATTTTTGTTTAGCTTATGATTTTTTAATTGCTAATATCTTATTTAAGAAAAGGAATGAGCATCTCATTACACATAAAAATAGATATAGTACAACTCAGATTGATTATTTTCTTATAAAGAAATTAGAACGTTTAGATTGCAAAGATTGTAAAGTTATTCCAAGTGAAAATTTATGTACCCAACATCGTTTATTAGTTTTGGACTTGAAGATAATGGGAAAGAAAATAAAAAATAAAGTAAAACAATTTTCTAGGATTAGATGGGGGCATTTAAAGAATATTAACAAAAATATTTTTTAAAGTAAGATTTTAGATCTTAAGATTTTGTCTGTGCATGAGAATGCTAATGTTATGTGGGAAAAAGTGGCTAGTGATATTAAGAATATTGCAAAAGATGTGCTTGGAGTTTCAAAGGAAAAATCTCCTAATAGTAAAAATAGTTGGTGGTGGAATTCAAATGTGCAAGAAAAGATTAAAAATAAGAAGATTTCTTATAAAAATTGGTTTAATTGTAAAAATTCTGATAATTAGAAATTATATAAAGAGGCACGTAACGAATCTAAAAAAGAAATATGCGATGCAAAGAGTTTAGCTTTTAGTGATTTATATAATAGATTAAATACTAAGGAGGGAGAAAGATATATGTATAAGTTAGCCAAACAAAGAGATAGGAGTAGTAAGAATTTAGTTCAAGTAAAGTGTATTAAGGATGAAGATCAAAAAGTATTTTTTTTAGAAGATGATATTCAACAAAGGTGGATGAGATATTTTGCTAAACTTTTTAATGAAGAATGTGAAAATAAAATTAACTGTAGTGACCTTAGCACCCTAAATGAAAATAAAGATTTCTATTTTTATCGGCGTATTAGTAAAATCGAAATTAGAGAGGCTTTAAAGAAAATAAAGGGTGGAAAAACTGTTGGACCTGATGATATTCCAATAGAGGTGTGGAAATGCTTAGGAGATGAAGGAATTTCTTGGCTTACTAAACTTTTTAATACTGTTTTGAAGACTAAAAAGATGTCAGCTGAGTGGAGAATGAGTGTGTTAATCCCTATTTTTAAGAATAAAGGTGATGCACAAGATTGTACGAATTATAGAGGAATTAAGTTAACGTGTCATACTTTAAAACTATGGGAACGTGTTATGGAGCATAGGTTGCGGCGTGATACTAATGTTTCTCAAAATCAATTTGGATTCATGCCGGGTAGGTCTACTATGGAAGCCATACATTTATTAAGAGGTTTGATGGAGAAATATAGAGAGAATAAGGAGGATTTACATATGATATTTATTGATTTAGAAAAAGCATATGATAAAGTTCCAAGAGAAGTGCTATGGAGAGTTCTTGAAAAGAAATGAGTTAATAACGCTTATATTCAAATCATTAAAGATATGTATGCAGGAGCTATTACTTGTGTTCAAACACAAGGTGGTTTGACCAAGTATTTCCCTATTTCGGTTGGATTACATCAAGGATCAGCCTTAAGCCCATATCTTTTTGCTTTAGTCATGGATGTTCTCACTAGACATTTGCAAGAGGATGTACCTTGGTGTATGCTTTTTGCTGATGATATTCTTCTTGTTGATAAGACTAGAGAGGGAGTTGAAGGTAAACTAGAATTGTGGAGGTCAACCTTAGAGTCTAAAGGTTTTCGCTTGAGTAGATCTAAAACGAAATATATAGAGTGTAATTTTAGTAATAATAGACCTAGTGAGAGGATTGTGACTTTGGCCGATCAAGTCATTAATAAGAGTACACGTTTTAGATATCTTGGATCTATTGTTCAGAGTGATGGTGAAATAGATGGGGATATTATCAGCAGAATCCAAGTTGGATGGTTGAAGTGGAGAAATGCATCAGGCTTATTGTGTGATAAAAAAGTACCCCTCAAACTTAAGCGAAAATTCTATAAGATGGTGGTGAAACCTGCAATGCTTTATGGTGTCGAATGTTGGCCATTAAAAGAGAAGCATAATTCTAACTTAAGTGTTGCAGAGATGAGGATGCTCAGGTGGATGAGTGGCTTTACCCTTAGAGATAGGATACAAAATGAGCGTATTCGTGAAAATGTTGGAGTAGCTCCAGTGGAAGATAAGATTAGAGAGAGTCGCCTTAGATGGTTTGGTCACATAAAACGGCGGCCTCCCGATGACCCGGTTAGGAAAGTAGAGGTCTTAGATTTGACTTATGTTAAGAAAGGTAGAGGTAGACCTAAAAAGACTTGGTTATAAAATATTAGAAATGATCTTCCTTTATTAGATTTAAACGAGAATTTGACTTTTAACAAGACATAATGGAGAAAAAGGATTCATGTAGCCGACCTCACGTAGTGGGATAAAGGCTTGATGTTGTTGTTGTTGTTGTTGTTGTTGTATGTTGTATGGATATGAGTGCTCAATAGTGAAGATATCATTGACAGAAAACATATATATACATGATAAAAATGAGAATGTTAAGATGGATGTAGCGAAACTAGGAATTATAATATTAAGAAATGATTATAATGGAGGGGGGATGATGAAAGTAACAACTATTAAAGAAAAAGCAGTGAAAGATAAATCCAAGAGGATTCAGCATTTGCAATGAATGCTAGGAATGCATCGATAAAATGAGTAATGTAAAATTAATCTCAAAATATTTGGAAGAAAAAAGAATAGACTTAAGGTAACTTACATATAAGCTTAGCAAAAAGATTTGCTCAAAACAAATTTAAAATATCATACACGAATCACCATGGATGAATAAAAAATAAGGACACATAAAACCAATCCCAATTAATTAGTATAAGGCTAATGATGATGATCTTGATTCTAATGAATTTGTAAATAAGAATAACAACTGCATTTGCATGAGAAAATTTCAAAGGCACAAAAAGCTCATACAACGTAAAGTAAATATAGGTTCAAAACTTAAATAACTAAATAGATGAGTAAAGAGATCAGTTTTAAATGGTAGGCTTTAGTGCCATGGTGACTTCTCCCTCGAGATACGGAGTTCCAGAGCTTGAATCTGAAAATATGCCAAGGAAATCAACCATCCTTTCTATAAAGAAAAGCACGTGCAGCAATGCATGCATCAAACCTTCAATCCCCACCATACCCTTCCTTTATTCCCTCCCCTCCCCTTTAGTTGGCGAGAGCGTAATGCAAACATTACCCCCTTTTCAATATGGGCATCTATTCCAAATAATCTAAAATCTTGTTCTCATAAAAAGAACATGGATGAAAATAATTTTCCTTTCCATCCATATAGTGCCAACCTTAAAGGAGTAGTCATTTTGTTAGTGGTGGTGGTCTTTACAATACTTGGAGAATATTATGAATTACTATAATGTATCACGGGATATATTAAACTGTGAAAACCTAAAAGAACTAATAATTTGTCAGCCATGATTGGCGAGAGTTATCACTCAATGTGTAACTGCTCCTTCAACTTCAAGCAGTACACCAGAGAGTATTATATGACAAGGTAAAAAAGAAAAAAAGATTCAAGCATAGATCAGAAGGAACAACTTCAAAATTAAGAAAATTCTTTAGTTCATGTGTGAGACATTATAAAAGTGAAACTGACATGGAATTAAGCATAGAGAACAAGAACCCTTCAAAAATTGCAAAAACATATTTTTAGAGCCAATATTATACATATACAACACAAAATCAAATACAGCCCTATAATTTAAGGAAATAAAGCAATCCTACATAGTTATATGATATCATTAATCTAACAAAAAAATGAAAACCTATAGATCAACTTCCATGACCATTTGTATGCAACAACAAACTGAAGCCAAAATCATATTAGACATGGTGAAATAAACTTCTAAGCAGCAAAAAAACCTATGTTCTGACTCAACATGACGCAAAGCCGAAGCATGAAAATTAAGTGCAAGACTGTAATTAACATAAAATAAAAAAAGTGCCTGACTAGTAGGGTTTAGATTCCATGCCTCTCCTTAAAATTTAACTGTGGGTATATGAATGTTTAAACTTTATCTCCAAGTCTATAAGCAACGCTCGACAAGTTTAGGTCATGTCTATGGCTCTGTTTAGCAATGCTTTCATTCACTGTGTTTTGCTATTTAGTGTTGTGTTACGATGTTAAGTAAAACAGATGATTGCCGAGTGAAAATAACGTTAAAATTGTTGTAAATATTATAAGAGCTAGTTAAAACTATTGTGGAATTGATGTGTTGGATGACAAAAAAATGCAAGATGAAATTACTTTACTAATCATTATTTAATTTATTTATTATTTCATCAATACATCACTAAATCAGTACAGTTTATCTTATTCTTAATTGATGAACTATTAGCCTTATTAATCGATTAATGTCTAATTCGCAAAACTAATTGTTTCTAATTTGTTGATGTATGACTGATTAGAATAATTTACCAGTGATTATCCTGATTAATCTTTAACTAAACTAATTAATCTAACCAATTTAATGTCCTAAAACAGACTGAAATCTAATAAATTATTTAATCAAATTAATATATGACTAATTAGAATAAATTATCATCTTGATAAGTAATCAAAAAAATAATTATTCAGAGCAACCTAATTAATCTATTAGTTAATTAATACATTACTAATAATCCTAATATGTTATCATAATTAGTAGCTAGCCCCTAATGGCCTAATTAGCCTAAATGATCCCTAATTATCTTAATTAAGTATTTAAATGCAATAATATTTTTAATCCTAATTAATTAGCAATATATTTTTAATGAATCAATTAATAAACCTAATTTAATATTTAATTTCAAAATAAACTTAAATTAAGGGACTGATCCGAATATTGTTTTCCAAAAGTGGAAAGCTGAAATCCAAAAATATACTTGTCTAAGAAATCAACTTGACTCATTATTCCCAGAGAGTTATTTCTTGCCTTTCATAAAGCTAGTTTCTCAAAGCGGTGGCCAGTCTCTTATCAAATGCCCAAAAATTAATTCTATTATCCTGAAAAGCATAACTAAACGGCATAAAGCATTCCCTAACGATGCCTAAGAAACTTCTACTCAATAACTACTCCAAAGCTCAACTCGCATTTGGGCTATTTACCTGCAAGATTTAGCCAAGATTTAAGCTAAATCTTGCCAACTGTTTTTTGAGCCACATTAACCCTACAGTCTTCTTAGGTCCCATTTTCCTCCCATTTTTGGCTATAACTTGAATTTATTAAATCCTGAGGTAAGTGAATTAAGCTATTTACACAATCTCTCCTCATTGTGCCTTTTTTTCTCCTTTATTTAAACCGCAAATCTTGAAAATATCTATCAAATAGTTTACAAAGATTTAATCAGAAAGAAATTCTATCATGCCATACAACATTCAGGATTTACCTGTAAGATTTACTAAATCAAACCAGAATTAAATCCTACTTGAAGCCAAACAGCTCCAATTGCCAGCACAAACACTCCTAAGAACCAAGATTACACTCAAAAATACAAAAGCTAAGAAGTATGACTTATCATTTGTTGGCATGCAACAGATTCATGAACATGCAGATCTAACGATCTATGAAAAATGGCAGAATGTTCCTGCATTCTTGACTAAATCGATCCTTGAATAATATGTATAAGGATTTAAGCAAACCTCAGCCTCAAGAACCATCTGATCAACATAGCTTCTCAACTTGTTAACCCTCAACGCCTCCGTGAAAAACCTGAACTGTTCCTGCCTCACGGAGTAATCCACATCAAATACCACCCCAGGCCCAAAGGTAGGGACATTGAACTGGTACACCTCCTGTTGGCTTAGATCCGACTCCGGCGCCTTGAAGAAGTGAGACGAGACATCTGGCCCGATGAAGAAAGTAATGCGCCGGTGGAGCAAGTTGAGAGTGAACACACTCCCAAGCTTCGCATACTCTTCCCTGACCATCACGACAGGCCCATTCAGGAACCGAATGAGCCCTCCGATCAAAGGAAATGTCTTTACAACCGGCGGTAGCCTTTTTCTCGAATTGGGCGCCACAAAACCCCAGACAAGCTTCAAAAAAACGACGCTGACAAGGAACAGTACTCCGGCTATCACGTACGTGTTCTTCTCCCCTAGATTCATCGCTGCAATGTCAATCTACGTGACTTCTGAATGGACTATGGATAGAATTCGTTATAAATCGGCAATAAAACGAATTCGACTGTCTGCAGAGAAATGGCGGAGACAAAATGGAAACTATAGATGATCGACAGCGACGAGATCGGATTGAAATGGTAATTAAGAGGTAATGAATATGGGAACAGTGACGGAGTGCAATAATTCCTAGGGTTTGTCGATGATGAGTAATGGGGATCGATTCTATTTCATCCCCATCGGTTCTCTTTTGAAGGACAAGTGGTTCTGTATTCGTCTGTTTGCTAATATAGTAATATTAATCTGTTTGTAATTTGCAGGGTGAAAGACAGGAAAAAGAAGGCGAACTTTTATAGCGTTGGATTTTTTTTTTTTTAAGAAAAACAAATTCTTTATTAAAAAAACAATAAAATCAGACTTCAGCGTTTAATATTGTGACCGGTTAATTAAATTTTTTTAAAAAAATTAATCTATTTTTTAAGCAATCAAAAATTATGTAAAAATATGCTCAATCGACAAGCAACCATAGTATATAACTTATACAAGTTTTTAAGTAATCAAAATCAAAACTCATTACCTTCAACCTCCACAGTTCTAAAAGTTAGTGGGAATATATTACTACTTACGTCAATATCTATTATAGCGAGCAACGCTTTCTAATATTTATCAAATAAGAATGTTCCGTGCAAACTCAAAATAGGCTTGCCAAAGGTCCACTATTTGATCGATGTTTAAAATGCCGAAAAAAATTCATTCGAAATGACTTGCGACGTTGGATTGTATCCTCCCATGCAACATACATAACATTCATGAACCTATATAATTAATGGTGTGACTTCTCCTAATTGTTGAATATAGTCCTTATTGCCTTCTGTCTAGCATACCAAGCTTTCATGCATGAATCCTTGCATTAAGCTTAACTTATATCGTATCTTTGAATTATTTTGGTTTTAAATATATTTGCTAAGGAATGCTATGAAGGATGAAGTAATATGAAAATTTTAAGTTATAATGATAATATCAACTTAACATGATAGGATGTGCATAAGTATCATGAGCAACTATATAAGAAATTCTCTAAGCTCCACCAAGTCTCTTAGTACTGGATGCATGTAATCTCCGTTGATATCGACATGTTAGATGATCATAGTGCACACAAACAACCTTCAAAAGATTTTTATCCGATTAAGCCATCATTTACTTAATGTTATTTGCAATTTACTGACAATTAATTGCATATTGTGATTCTGTCTTCCATGAAAAGATAACATACTCGCCTAATTCCACAAAAAAGTTTGTTTTTTGGAAAAAAAATTGAGCTACCTGATATACCATTAAAATTTATATTTTGATGTCATTCTTCAACCAATTGGCAGGTACAAATGTAATTAAATTTTCTATATCATTACATCTTGGTTGTTGGTATTATTTAATCTTTTATGACATATTAGCTCGAGCAAAAAGATAAATAAATAAAATTTTGTTTTCATTATTATTAACTCAAAATATGTAAGCGGACCTCCAATGAACAACTAGAGGAAAAAAATCAAAAATTTAGCAATGAGTAGCTTAAGAAGTTTATAATGGTTAATAGGAGAAGAGGGGGAGGGGGTCATGGGGGATGCAGAAGAGGAAATTATTGGGGGGCAGGGGGGGGGGGGGGGGGGGGGGGGGGGTTGCTTAGAGAGGTGAAAGATGCCTTTCTCTACCTCCAATGGCTATCAAGCGAAATAGAACTATATCTCAATAATATTTTTATGAAAAATAGTATGAAATGTTAAGATATAAATAGATTTTTTTACAGCACTAATAAAATAGAGTTTGTGAAGAACAATTTCTACTCATTCACTCATAATTTTAGAGGGACACATGAAAGACATGCATAAGCATTCAAATTCAACAAGAAGCATTTTTAGTGAATTAAATCACAAACTCATGTACACACCAGTATCTACAAATTAGCCTTGACCTTATAGTAGGAGTCGATCCAATTAGGCCAAGATAGGCTGCTTATTTCAACGTGGGGCTGGAAAAAGCTATTTGAGACACAACTTACTTCATAATTAATTGTGATAAATGTATAACTTGATGTGTAAGAAAAAATTAAATTATGACACAAGATGAAGATCAAATTACTGCATGCAATGAAGATAGAATTTATATTGGTTTAACCATCAACGCATGAGTACAGTGCATTTATGGAGAAGAATTTTTCACTATTCATCAAGAGCTATATATAAATTACATGAGGATTATGATTAGAAGAATCTTTTTTTAGTTTAAGTGAATTCTTTGTTTAGGGTCCTCCTAAGTATGTGTCAAGTGGATTGTGCTTGGTGAACTTGAACCTTCTTTTAAGTCGAATGAGCTTGGTCACAACAATAAAGATGAAGTTATGATCCTACTTTGTTTAGAAGGGAATTTTCTTTGCATAAAAAGACAAATTCTCTATTTTTTATGGGTTCTCCTCTTAGGAATTTTGTCTCATTATTTCTCATAATTGCCCTTTATCTAAGTTTCTTTATTAATAAGAGCACACGTTTTCGATATCCTGTGTCTATTGTTCAGAGTGATGGTGAAATAGATTGGGATATTATAAGTAAAATTCAAGTTGGATGGTTGAAGTGGAGGAATGCATCAGGCTTGTTGTGTGATAGAAAAGCCCCCCTCAAACTTAGGGGAAAATTCTATAAGATGATGGTTAGACCTACAATGCTTTATAGTGCAGAATGTTGGCCATTAAAAGAGAAGCATAATATTAAGTTAAGTGTTGCAGAGATAAGGATGCTTAGGTGGATGAGTGGCTTTACACTTAGAGACTGGATACGAAATGAGCATATACGTAAAAAGGTTAGAGTAGCTCAAGTGGAAGATAAGATTAGAGAGAGTAATCTTAGATGGTTTGGTCACATAAAATGCCACCTTCCGATGACCCGGTTAGGAAAGTAGATTTATTATATTTGACTTATGTTAAGAAAGATAAAGGTAAACCTAAAAAGACTTGGTTAGAAAATATTAGAAATGACATTTTTTATTAGATTTAAATAATAATTTAACTCTTAACAGGAAACAAGGAAGAAAAAGAATTCATGTAGCTGACCCCACATAGTGGTATAAATGCTTGATGTTGTTGTTTTTGTTATTGTTGTTGCCCTTTATCAAAATCATCATGATATACATCATGCTAAATAGGCTAGCCAGGCCTCTATAAGCTTTGGATGGCTCATTAGGGGCTGGAACTTTTAGAAAAAGCCACTAGCAAGCAAAGATATTATAAGTAAAATTCAAGTTGGATGGTTGAAGTGGAGGAATGCATCAGGCTTGTTGTGTGATAGAAAAGCCCCCCTCAAACTTAGGGGAAAATTCTATAAGATGATGGTTAGACCTACAATGCTTTATAGTGCAGAATGTTGGCCATTAAAAGAGAAGCATAATATTAAGTTAAGTGTTGCAGAGATAAGGATGCTTAGGTGGATGAGTGGCTTTACACTTAGAGACTGGATACGAAATGAGCATATACGTAAAAAGGTTAGAGTAGCTCAAGTGGAAGATAAGATTAGAGAGAGTAATCTTAGATGGTTTGGTCACATAAAATGCCACCTTCCGATGACCCGGTTAGGAAAGTAGATTTATTATATTTGACTTATGTTAAGAAAGATAAAGGTAAACCTAAAAAGACTTGGTTAGAAAATATTAGAAATGACATTTTTTATTAGATTTAAATAATAATTTAACTCTTAACAGGAAACAAGGAAGAAAAAGAATTCATGTAGCTGACCCCACATAGTGGTATAAATGCTTGATGTTGTTGTTTTTGTTATTGTTGTTGCCCTTTATCTTAGATTCTCTTCTTTATATGCATCCCCCTCTTCAATGAGCTATGTGAAGGGAATTTCTATGAGCAAAGGAACTTGCACGGCTGTTACCAATTGTGGAGAATATAAAAATATTCTAGGGTGTTGATGAAGAAAGAGTTCATATGGAAAGCATGTAATGGTTTAGAGTTCATTAACGTGCGATGAAAATTTATTTTAATGGGGTGGAGCCATTGAAGTTCTACCCTATAGTGACCAAAATGCTTTCATAGGTTAAAAGTCCAACCATGGGCCTCAATAATAAGTAAATTTTGAGGGAACTTCTCATCAGGCCAAAAGGTTATCTAAAAGGATTTAGGTCAAGTAGCAAATAGGAACTATGAGTCAATATATACAATGTACAATGTGATGGAAAGAAGAGTCCATGTCTAGGAAAGCATTTAGTTATCAAGAGAATATTCTTATATATATATATAAAGAGAGATAATAGAGAGAGAACTTCCAATTTATGTAATTCAGCATATCTAACAAGGATATGGGCACACAAATCTAGTTATCATTTATGAATGATAGGTTTTATTACTTTGCTTATCTAAGAAGGTGGCACGAGAAAGAGAGGAATGACCATTCAAGTTCAAGGAGCCTGAAAACAACTCAAGATTTGACTTACTTTACAATTAATCATAAGAAATGAGTATATTGATGCAAAAGAGAATTTTAGATTATAATGCACAATAAAGATGACGCTTATTGTGGTTCAATAATTAATGCATATATCCATTGTAGTTAGGGAGGTTGGATCTTTATTATTCATATAGTACATACATATTACATATAGTTTATGAAAGGAATGAGAAATTTTTTTGAGTATGAGAAAATTCTCCATTAAGAGGCCCTTATCAGTGGACACCTAGACTATTTTACTATGTGAACTCAGACCTTCTCTAAAGTAGTTAGTGTTCGTTGTTGAGAAGATAAAATCGTGTCACTCTTTTGCTGAGAGTGTGCCTTCCCTTGCATGAAAGAGATTAATTTTCTTCCTTTTATGCTTTATCCTCTTTGGATAATTATCTCCTCATTTCACTAAGTAGCCTTTTCTTTATTATTCTCACCTTTTCTGTGCGGGTCAACGAGCAACATAAAGAGCATTTATAAGCACCGAGAGAAAAAAATATTATTTTTAATTAAGAGAAAGAAATTTAATATTTAGAGTGCCAAAGGAAGAGTTTACATGAAAAGTATTAAGTGAGTCAAAAATTGTCTATGGGTAATTATGATTATTCCAAAGAAGCGAAATGCTAAAGCTTTTTCAATAGAAATAAATGTCACGTCCCAGGATCTATAGTGAAAGAATTTCTTTTTTTTCCTCTTTATTGTCTTTTCATTTAACAATTAATGATTAATCATTTACAATCAGATCAATTTAATATCTAGAGCTAATTAATTGCATTACAGGAATATAAATAGTGAAAAAAATATGCTTCACATTATTATAACTAATATTTACATGCTGTATCCAGAGTTCAAAATAGTATATACAATAGTCACATTAGCTACAAAAGAAAACATAAACCAAAAACTAGAATAAACTACACAAGCATCACTGCATATATAGCCTCAAGCTACAAGCTTCTTATTTTTACCTAAAATCATGTAAAATCACATAATGAGCACGAAAGCCCAACAAATAATTAAAATCTTACAACTAAAATTAATGTAATAAAAAAAAGAAATAATATATTGTAAATCATATAAAGGAGTCTATATATGCATCAGTTTCTATATTTGTTATCTGTATCAAATACTTAGTCTATAACACATTACATCTTAGTCTATTGCATCATTAGTCATAATTTCAGTGCACAATAAACAATGATCAGTAATAGTGACCATATCAATAATAGTATTTAGTAACAACAAGTGATATCCTTATTTCGTATAAGTATCCATATTTGTATCAATAATAGTAATCTATAATAGTAGCAGTAATCAGTAGCAGTGTTCTTATTGTGTCCGTACAGTATCAATATAATGTTAGTATCAGTGTTAATATAAGTAATCATATCAATAACCATCAGTATCAATGACTAGTGTTAGTAATCCATATCAGTATCGATAATCAATATTTTATCAAATATTTATTTAAGGGTATCAGATATCTTACTCCTGCACTTATGACTCCCAATCAGTTGCCCCTCAATTCTTATGATTCATAATCAATGAACTACTTATAACTTCTCTTGAATCATGTGACAGTCGTCCCAACTCCTTATAACTCCTAATCAATCTGTAGCTCCTTATGACTCCCATCAACTGACTCATGTTCGTGGACTATATAGATCTTGAGGATATCACATAAGGTTATCATATCATACATGTGATATTAAATAGTACATCCTTTTAGTCATATCCGTATCATAGTTCATTATATATCAATCCTTTCAATCATTCCAACACATAATACATTTTAGTATTAATATATCAAATCATAATACATCACTTTCAACCCATTTTTAGTATATATTTCCCCTACTTATTTTAATAAGAATTTTGTATTCACATATTTAACTGAAGAAAATATTAAAATATTATATCAATTCCTTTAGAATGATCAAATTTATAACGTATTAGAAGTTACACAGTAAAAACTCATAAAATCAAAAGATAATGCATTTTTAACAGATTTATGAGAAATATAATATGTAGAATTGAAATCATCAAAAATATAAATAAGAGGATAACTGCTTTACAACGAATAGAATAATTTTTATAATAAGAAGACGAATAAAAAAGACCCAAAAAACCTTCTCTCTCTCTCTCTCCCCCCTCTTCTCCACCCCCCCCCCCCCCCCTTTCTCCTTCTATTTCTTCATGGGCAAGCATCGTTGAATGGAAGGAGGGAAAAGGATGGCATGGGATTTAAGAAAAAAATATTAAAAAATATTGTCAGTGTCATAACCCAACCTAATCAGGACATGCCCTATCGTATTGAGCTGTGACAAACAAATCTCAAGATCTAGTTTTGAAATCATTTCAGATTTTTTGCTAGTATTCATTGAAATTAACTATAGACTACAGAGCTACTAAAACATCTAAATACTGAAAATAAACTTATCCACTAGGTTTCTTTTATTTCATCAAAACCACAGTGAGCTACAATAGCTCAGCAAGCCACACAAATCAATCTAAATTTTTAGATATTCTTTTATCAAATATTTTGCTGAATCTTTAAAAGCAGTTTAAATAAATCACTATATTGAGAGATCTAATAAATGCATGATAATTATTCTCTGATTTAAATAACTATACTAAATAAATAAATAAATTAAAATTCATTTCACATATCCCTGTCTCAGGCAGAATCTCAAAAGATTCTAGCCTCTCATAACTCCTAGCAATTCCTTGACACATAGAATCTCAGAGGATTCTAGCCCCTTATGGCTCCCAACATATATAATTTAATCATATATGCACATATATCATCACATTATAGCAATTAAAGAATAATTGAGCATGTATTAAAAATTTCATGGTGTTGTATAATGGTAGACAACAAAAAATTCTACTAGGCAAAAATATATATATTTAGAAAATTATCAAATTATTAGAAATTATATAAAATAATATTTTAAGACTTTTATTGTACTACACTACCATTTTGAACATCCAGATAATTTTCTATTCAATAAAAACCCATAAATTTTAAAACCCCATTGTAAAATTTTTAGAAAATATTTAAAATGTGCATAATTGTAATCTTTATAACATATAAAACGTTACGCGATGAAAATTTTACCTATGCAAAGTTATTCTCGTTTTTTTGCTAACAAATACAAAATTTTAATCAAAAAATTTTCTAAAATTTTTGTATTTTTGAAAATTGAGATAGGCATAATGTAACTTACCTTGAGACAAACAAATTTCCCAACTGGGCTGATGGACGAAAATGATCCGAAGTCACCCAAAATTCGATTTTCCTCTTTCTCTCTCCTCTCTTTATCTTAATTTTTTTTCCAAAAGCTCTCTATTAGTCGTTTCTGACTTGTGGAAATGAAATGAAATGGGATTAGGGATATTAGTGATTTAAGATATTTTAATTTTATATAAAATAATAATATAATAATAATATTATTATTATTAATTTTTAGTATAAAATTCATAGAAATACTTTTAGGAATTTCAAAAATTATAGAAAATATTTATAAATTAGTTCATTTTATTTAAAAAATATTGATGAAATTAGTTTGCAAAACAGACATCTGACAGTCCAAAAACCCCCACTTGTACTGAGAGATGCCGATTTCTTAAGAAATTTCAACAGTGCCAAAAAATTATGAAAAAAATTGGGTAATTAAAGCACTACACCATAAATGTTCCAAAGAAGACGGTTTATGATTTGAACTTATAATGACTCCTAAAATAATTATTGACTTCTTTAGATCAAAAATTTCTTTAAAAAATTAAGGGCTTTCACAGTCAGTAGGCCAGCATCGCAACACTGCATTTAGTTTTTAGAGTTACTGTAGAGCAAAGATACAAGCATCACAGCAGTATTTTCTGGCACCATTGTGCTCTCATACAAGATGACGCAGTGCTACCTAGCACAACACCGCTTCGCTCAACTTCATATTCAAATTTCATATATATATATTTTCATTTTAAAATACTTTTTATGTCTTTGGGTTGTTACAATAAAAGTATGTCAGCCAATTAGTGGTGTAGTGATGGGCATTGACAATAAGCAAGTTTATGTAAGGACTTCTCATCGAGCTAAGAAATGATATATAAATGGACATAAGTTGAATAGTTGTGAGGAATTTTGATTCAACCCAACCATTCTAATAAGAGATGGAGATAAGTGTTCAATGACTAGGAAAGTGTTCAATTGTGAAATGATACTCTCAATGATATGGAAAGAGTTTGATTTTAATTTTTCTAACCTTTCACATCTAGCAAGGAATAAAATAGTTTAATATAGTTGTCATTTTCCCCTCATTTTAGCATCTTATTGCATATAGGTCCAAAATTAAAAAAATATACACTCTTGTGCCTCTTAACTCTAATTCATGAATTATAGTTATTACGAAACCTTATAGAACAATCATGATATTAAAAGGAACATTCATTAATTGATGTGCTTTAACCATGCACAAAGGGTTATTGTCATCCTCTCTTCCTTTTTTTTTAAATTTCATTTGGAGTCCTCAAGCGTTGACTTTGAATTAATCTTTAAAAGTTTGATGTTGACCACCTCTTGGCATTGGTCACTTGCACAGTTTTGTCACTTGTATTTTGTAGGTCGATGCACTTGTTGTTCGTCGCACTTATTGGGGTTCGTTTGTTGAACTCGTTTTCGTGTATTTGCCCTCGAGTGCATTTGAGCGAACTAATTGAGCCTCGTTGTGCCTAATTCGATTCAAATCGATGCCGATTTGGGTTTGATTGCATCGATTGAAGTTCAATTTCATTAAATTGACTTAATACGACCCAATTAAACTCAAATCGACTCGGAATTGAGTCGAATTATACCCAACTATGTTCAGTTAAGCTAGATTAGTTCATTTTAGCCACGTCGAGCCCAATTCGACTTGAATCAGCGTCAATTTGGGTTTGATTTTGTTTATTTAATTCAGTCAAACCGAATTGAACCCGAACTGACTCGAATTAAGCTGAATCAAACCTGATGTGGACTTGATTTCAACCCAACATGTTCAATTTAATTCCAATTAAAGCTTAATTAACTTTTCAAACAGTTTGATTATATTCCTAGATTAAGAAATCAAGTGGATGGATCAGATTCACTCTGACCCGACGCGCCCTCTGTCGTTTGCTAGAAATCCCGCAATTCAGAGATCTCTTGCGGCTCAAACAGGCATCAAGCTAAGGAGAAGCCTCGAGGCTTGAGTATTAAGAGAACGAAGGTGAATAGAGAGGGCATGCAGCTCATTCGACATCGGAAGACTCTCTCTCCCCAATTCTCACCGGGAAAAAATATTCTGTGCGGTCATCGGATGGTGTCTGGAGGCAAATTAGAGCGCGCCAAGTATTTTTTTGGGGGGAATTTACATACATGTCATTTCATTACATCTATATTACATATTTAACACCTAAAACTTAAATATTACATTCCTATCATCCAAACACTAATTTAACAACAAAGATGCCACTCCATCTCCACAAGCCCTCACTCTGTCTCTTCCTGTCGGATGCTCTTCCCGCGAAACAGCACATGGAAGATTTGGCTGTTAGATATGTAAAATAGAAACAACACATGGAAGAACTTTGGAATAGTATTATCTACATTTACCTTTGTTTATATAGAAAATTTTATGACAGGCTTTTCTATTGATTTTTCCTCTCTACCGTTGGATTTCAGTGCCCTCGAATTTGCCGAGCAATTGTCTTTGTTGTTTTGCTTGATGCTTTTATATGTTTTGATGATAAACTTTGCTTTGAGTTTTCTTTTTTGAGACTTTGTTGATTCCACGGATGGGAAGAACCTTATCATCCTGATCAAAATTGATTCAATGTATACCTGACTAAATTTTGTTCCTCTTAGAATAATCATTCTTCAGAATACCTTTGAATCTCATTGTTTCAATGATCTCTTCCAGCGATTTTTGCTCAGATTGTTCTTTCATCTCATCCACTTGTTTTATTTTTTTGGTGATCTTTACTTCCTGATGGAAATTGTTCTAATCCTATAAGCTTTGCAATCAAATTTGGAGCCTTCTCATCATCAGATTTTAATGTCAGATGGCTCTGCTTGCAAAGTCTATCTCTTATCACTTGCTTTAACTCTTCCACCGAATTTGTCGAAAAAATCAACTAAGAGTCTTGGTTCTTGCAACTTGCAGCAAGAACTCCCATAGCTCTTCGAACTTGCTTTCATGAAAAAGTGAGGGTTCTCGTGCTAAAAGAACCGCTCACGCTTGAAGGAATGATGGAGTGAGGGTTTATGAAGACGGAGTGGTATTTTTATTATTAAATTAGTGCTTGAGTAATAAAAATATAATATTTAAATTTTGGATGTTAAATATATAATATGATTGTAATAACCATGTATTTTTTTTCTTTGTACGACGTGCTCTGATTTGCCACCGACGGTCCGGTGACCGCACAGCCGAAGCCCTCGTCTTCCTTCCTTTCTCTCGCGTGTGCAAGGGACCCCGGCCACCAGCCTCTTGCCCTAGCCGACCGTCCTTCTTCCTCTCTCCCTCCGTTTTCTCTGATTCGAAACCCACAGAGGCCGAAGCCGCTTAGCCTCTCCTGTTCGAGCCCCAGAACGACGAGCCGCCTGATCGACCTGCTTCGACCCTTGGCCCCGCCTCCTGCCTTCGCTAGCTTCCCGGTCGCCGACCTCATTCAGCCTCCCTCCGACCCCATCTCCGACTTGTGTGCGTCCGAGCCCGAGGAGAACGAATAAGGCATTTCGCCTTTGCTTTGGGTGTGCGATCCGAGCTAGCAGCGACGAATAGAGCCGGTAATCTCCTATTTCCCTCTCCTTCTTCCTCCCATCTCTGATTTTGTCCTGCTTGTTTTATCTGTGATCATCACCATGCTAAAGTACATTCACAGATGTCAGTTTATTCATGTGAATCTCTCATTGCATGAGATATGTTTGAAAAGGGTAGGCATACATTATAATCTTTCTGTTCGGATGTCCTCTTTCAAAGCTCAAGATAATAAGGAGAAATTATTCCGTCCAGAGTCCGGGAAGAACCATCGGGACAACAAACAGCGTGCATAAAAATTTGATACATACTGTGTACAAACAGTGTGTACACTCACTGAGATTGTCAAGTTGAAGTCTTTATTGGCCTTCATATGAGACTACATCCGTGCCTCAAGGATGAACTCGTTAATGTTTGGAACAATGCTAAGGATGAGAAGATGAAACTTGGCACCTTGGAGGAGAATGAATGTTCCTTTGCTGACATTAATAAGACAACTTCATCTATTTTCGAAGAAGTCTAAGTCTTCAAAATGAAATTAATGGCCACTTGCAAGTTTATGGAGTCTTTCAGAATGACTCAATTTGTGAGTTCTTCCTACGATAGTTTATTAGGAGTGAGACCGTTTCTCCTGATGTATTACTGCACTAGTTTTAAATTTAATGATGAGTAGGGGAATGCAAAGAGCTTTTTTACTATAAGCTTTTCTGCTTTTATCCCAAGTACTCACCACTTAATATAAAATTTTAGTGTTTCAAGTATTTGATGTATCAAGTTCAAATAGTCTATATATGTTCATGTGTACAAAGTTTTTATTTTGGTTACACACATACTATTTTTGGATGCAATGAGTTTTTTTATTATAAGGATAAAGAAGGATTTGATTCAACATTTGATCATTTATAACAATTGTGATATTTGCCTAAAAAATCCCACTCTCCATTTATAAATACCTCTTTGGAATTTTTTGAGGCATTCACACTCTTTATTTAGGCTTCGCCGCTCTCTCTCCTCACTCAATTTCTTCTTACTTTCTCCATTTCTCCATACACTTTTTCACTCATCATGGTTGCTTCTCTGATGAAGTGTTTGAAGGCCTTCGTGGAGGCTAAGTATACCAAGGTATCTTATGCTTCTCCTATGCTTTCCAATATGATCCACATAGGGTATTGTTTCAGTGATAAGAATTTCACTATCAAGTCTCAAAGAGTGGCGAGTTCCCCCAAGCCTTTTCATGATGAGGAGTTGTGCTTCTTTTTTCACCAATTTAGGTTGGGCCCTTGACTTCTTATATGCAAGGAGATTATTGATATTTTAAATTTTTTACATATTCATCCCTACACCAATCTTGCCAAACTTCTTTGCTAGCATTATTATGGTGCTCTTGTATATGAGGGCATAGAAGATACTGTGGAGCATCACATTCTTTCACCATATTTTCTCTATGAAGGCTTTTAAGGTGGTGCCTTTAGTTTTCTTCCACCTATGTGTGAATAATTTGACTGGAGAACAAGGTGAGAGAGTAGAAGTCAAAGTATGTCTTTGTGAATTCAATGATAGATTGGTTAGTTAAGAACATGGCTGCACCCGTCCTCATAGAGAATTTGAACTTTCCTATCCTGAACATGAAGGAGTATGCCATCTGCATCCAACTCAAGGGACTCGTCTTGAGTGTCACGTCATATATCAGGATGAATGATGTGAAAAAGAATCTATATGGCTAATTAATCCATCCCCCTTCCTTTTTCTTGACACCACTAACCTTTCATTTTGTGAATTTCTTAAAGCTTATACATAGGCAAGTCCAACCTTAATCTTGACCCGAATAATTTTCAAGTGATACAATTCTTGGGGATAAAATTCTTCAAAGCCGGGAAAAAAAGAAGGCTAAAGAGCATATTGATCCAAAAACAAATTTTGAGTCAAATATATTGAGTCGAGTTTAGATTAAATATACTTTAGATCAATTTCAATCAGGCCATAACTCCACCCATCAACCCCTAAAGTTTTGTTAAGTAAATTTAAAATAAAAATATATTGGTATTTATGTAAACCTCGAAGCCCTCGCATCCGATCCCTTCTTTTCTGGTGACGACGCGCGTGGCCTCACCACTGACGCACTCATAGCGGGCGGCCATTTCCCGTTCTCGTTCTTCTCTCGCGCTGCAGACAGCTCATCCCCTTCGCGTCTTGCGCTCGAACTTGACGGACACATCCCTCGTGTCTCTCAGCCTGTTTTAGCCCTCAAGACAACTTCGATTTTGGCGTCTACCTCAACGCTGGCGGCCATCAAAACCCTTGCTGGCCGGTAGCCCCTTCCCGGCGTCTCCTACATTCCTATTTGCAGTTGCATTCTGGCAAGATATCGTTCTTTATTATCTGGTATTCTTTCAGGCATAATATCCGCTTCTTCACATATCTTTATATTGTCAAATGTCAATGTGTGAATATGGCTGAACATTTGAAATTTCTTTGTGTATTTTTTCTTAGGATTTGTATGCCATTTGAATTTTTTTAAATAATTATGAATGAGATTATATTTAATTATTGTTTGTTATATATTTGAATTAGTATGTCATTTAAATAGTTATTAATTAAAGAAAACTTAAAAACTTTCTTCTTCCGATTCAATGTCAGATTCGGATTTTAAAATCTTTGTGCATTCATAATATTCCTTCTTCACGTAGCTTTTTTTGTTCTGCCCAAATAATGCACAAAATCAGTGTACTCTATTCTACACTCTCATAATACATGCGCACTATGTGCAAGAAAATAATCACATGTAATGCATGGGAGTATTTAAAAAAATATATAATAATTATAAAGATCGATTTTTGTAAAATAATTAAAAAAATATTAGTAGCTTTAATAATTATAAAGATTGGGTGTTATAATAGATGGGGTTGAATTTAAAAGAAAATTTTGATTATCCTTTATCTTCCTAATGAAAGAATAAAAGAATTTTTTTGTTTGTTGAAATAATATACTACAAATATGTTACATATTTTTTTCTTTCACCATTATTTAAGATTTACAATAAATTTGAATTTTTTAGTAATTAGGAAAGCTCAATATTTTTTCTAATTACAATCCTTTAATTGAAGATAGAATGTAATAATTAGAAAAGCATGCTATATGATGTAGATTATATTAGATATGTAATAGATTTGATAATGTAACTTACCATTTTGAAATTAAAAATATATTTTTTTCCATCACTCAAATGTAAAATTTTGAGAGAAACCTATTTCAAATTGTGCTCTCTTATTATTTTGAAAATTTGAGGGAACCTTCTCTCTCATTACAACTTAATAATATGTATGTGGATATGTAACCAAACAACCCCTAATTAAGAAAGATCAATAGTTTGCATGAAGTTGAACCAGAGTTAAAACTTGGCATAATCCATGTATGGCACATTGCATAACTTTGAAATTGAATTCAAACACATTTAAAAACTATGAAATCAGGTCATCAGTCATCACCTTGAAATATGGATATGATACATGGTATAATTTGGATACTATCTTATCATCCATGTTTTTATTTAATTTAAATTCACTTCTTGCCATTACCTTTAAATTTGAGTAAAGACATGATGTATTTTAAATATAAATATTTTAATTGCTACTTTATTATCACATCATATATATTATTATTTTTAAATTTAAACTCAATTTTAATATTTTTACTATATTTTTAATTAATATTTAACTACCACATTTCAGCTATTTTATTTAATGGCTAATATATATGTATATATAAACTTTGCTTTTAAGTAAAACTTATTCTTGTTTTATTTTGAATTTATTTGTTCAATCTTTTATCAATTTAACTCAGCACTTGACTTAATAGCATATTTAATAATTGATTTTTTAATTTTTATCATCCCTTTCAAGTTGCAATGTAGTAATTATAATAATTTTGTCGTATGGTTTTAGTTCTTGGAAATATTCTTATTGTTTTGTATGAATAAACTTTATATTTCTTACCTGATTTTCATAGCTTTTAAATTTTTTGCAATTTACAGAAATTGTTTGTTATTTTTAGTGGGCTTTGTGTTGATTATTTCATCACTCGGCTGTGGGATTTATGATATTTCATGACCTTATTGCTTAAATGGATTCATTTTTGGGCTCAATATGCTTCGCTTTTCGTCAACATGAGAACTCAAAGGAGTGGTTGTCAAATCGAATTAAAGAGAAACTAATATGGTTATACCTAAAAGAGGACTATAAGCAAAATGAGGTTTTGTTACCAAAACACCGTTTTTTCCACCCTGTCTTTGCATGCAGGCTTGTTTTTCTCTAATATATGGTTCTCCATAATCGTCACCTAAACATTTCTTTTTTCTCTTAGCATGAAATTGCTTTCTAAATTGTATTTATAATTTCCTAATTATATTTTATCTCTCAATTACCAATGAAATATTTAATTCTTTTTAAGACAAGAAAACATCAACTTTCAAGTTTTTCGCATTGTTGGGGTTTCAAAATGCTAGCTCTTGTATGGATTATGCGATTGTGAATTTCGTTGTATGTCCTCAGAACTTGCTTTTAGATTTGAAAATGGTTGAATAACGCTGTATACTTCTTTATTTTGTTATTCCATTTGAAATGTCAAATTTTTATATAGATTTTAGCAATTCAACTTAAAAGTATCACGTTTTAAGTGTTTTTTTAATGGAATGCTTTATGGGAATACGTTTTCCAAATCAGCTAGGCTTTGCATAGCATCAAGATTCCTTCTCATAGTTTTAGATGAAAACATTGTTTTTCTAGTGGGTTTTTATGCATTTAATCTTCGTCATTCTGCTATCAACCAAGATATCTATAATCAAAGCAATTGCTATGGATGATGATGAGGCTATTGAAACTCCTAAGAAAAATAACTAATTCTTGATGCATTCCTATCTCTTTTTTTTTTTTAAAGGACTACTTGAACAATGTCAAGTGAGGATGACTTGAAGAAAACACAGATTGTGGAAGCTCGTGCTAGAAATATTAGCCATAATGTACGTTGCACTGAGTGTGGAAGCCAGTCCATTGAAGAGTCCCAAGCAGATGTTGCCATTCTATTGCGGAAGGTATCATTTGTTCCTTATGTCTCTTCATTATTTCCCATTTGTCTGGATTGTTTTGTTGACTTATATTTGATGCAGATTTATTTAGGGTCCAAGGTTTCTAAATGCAACTAGAATGATGCAATGAATACATTTGTAGATTAAAGACTACTAAATCCACAAAAAACTCATTTTTCTTAGGTGTGAAGGGGAAAATAAGAGAAATAGAATTCAAAGGACACTGCAATGATTGTTTCTTATGTCTCTTCATTATTTCCCATTCGTTCTGGATTGTTTATTTTACTTGTATTTGATGCAGATTTTTTAGGGTCCAAGCTTTCTAAATGCAACTAGAACGATGCAATGAAACCATTTGTAGATTAAAGACTACTAAATCCACGGAAAACTCATTTTGCTTAGGTGTGAAGGAGAAAATAAGAGAAGTAGAATCCAAAAGATACTGCATTACTGCAACGATCTAGTCAATCTAAAGAAATCAATGAGAAAATTTCAAGCCACACAAAACCAGCGACCAACTCATTGTCGAAAACTCAATTAAATTCAATAACTATAGCAAGTCCAACAACATTATGTATGGGATAAAATTTTGAATGAGAGAATTCACCAAATTGAAGAAAATTTAGACTCCATTCATGGAATTAAATAGCCACACTTATTTTGCATTTGAAGGAATTATGCATCTAGCATGCATGTAAAATTGAAACTGAAATTAAAAAATCATTAAATGTTTTTTTGTTATATCTTAAATTGTCTATGCATAGAATTTTCATATGGCTTCTATGGTTGCTCGGGGCACTGGAGAAGACCAAAAATTTATTTTAATGATTGTACATAGAATGGTGAAAAGTTGGTAGAATTGCAAATTCCATATTTAAGTCAACAAACATGGCTACCATACTGAGCAAAATAAGTTACAATACTTGAGTTGACCACCAATACTGCAACTCCACACAGTTCACCAAATAACCAGTGAGTGTCAAGAGTAAGATGCCAGTGAACCCTCAAGGTATTAGATCAGAATCGTATGTCAATCTGCTTAGCTTGAAACTTTTGAATTTGATGAATTGATCTAATGATACTCATTAAACAATCCAGGCATAATGTTTTTGTTTTTATAAAGTAATTCATAAGTTATCACCAATAGTGGACATAGTCTCATGATAAAAATAATCTCAAGAACAATATATGGAATTATATGATAGAGGGTTGGATTTGGATTTATGAGATGGCAAAAGAAAAGAATCCAAGGAATTGTAGGAGGTTAATGAAAAAAAGTCAGATCAGAAAAATTGAAAATTGGATTAATGCTATAATGCCCCAAACTTTAATTTATAGGTATTAATTCAATATGCTGCAAGATTTTAAATAACCTGCTTTTTTTTTTAAATATCTTGAAGGTTTTTGAAAAAAAACCTTTCTGAATTTAAATGCACAATTACTTTATATTATTAGGTTTAAACTTTGTTTATCTCCTATTCTCATGAACAAAAAAACTTATAATAGTTAGCTTTTTGTGAATATTCTCAGGTATTTCATGCAAATAGATATAAGGTAAGTAATAAAAATGATATGAAACTTATGTATGACCTGCGGAATACTAACAATGACTTGTAACTGATTCTTAGAAAATGAGATGATAATGAAATTGAATGACAAATTACAGAAATATGATGTGTCTATCTGGGCAAACAACCTTAAAAAATCTTGTTTAAATATAAATTGTGATAAATTATATTTCTTTAGAATTAGTCAGATAAAAAGAGCATTATATTTTAGGTTTGCTTTAGGGCATTTATAATCGTCGAATTCCTTAAAATATTAATGCTAACTAATTCTTTTTAGAAGTTTTTTTTTGTTTATGAATCTATATATCACTAAATCAAGAACCAAAGATGTTTATTATTAATTTGATCATTCATCACATCAATAATATCAACAGATAATTCATCCAAAATTAAATACTTAGATTGCTTAATCAATTCATATAAGCAATTCATATACTATAGTATATATGATTGATTCAGTTTTTCATTTAAGGATGGACTAGATTTCTATTGTAAATTTTGGTCTATATATTATATCATTCTAACTTTGTTTTCAAACTTCAATTAAAACTCTTCTTTAAGTATACGTTCAGGTTCTTGAATAGCTTTCTAAAGTAAATGCAAGTTTAGATACAACATCAAATGTGAATCAATTGATGAATCTAATATATCTTCGAGAGAATATTTATAAATTACAGTTATTTCAATAAGATTATATTCAACTATACTTGATTCTTCCATTATTGTATTTTCAATTGGCTTTTAATGAGATGTTTATAAATTTTCCTCGGAAGTAATCACATGTTCAACAATCTTACTAGGATAGTAGTTGTAATGTTCATCGTTGTCTAAAGGCACTCATATTCAATATTTTTGGTGAATTTTTTTATCCTAATTAATTTTACTTAAAAATTTTAAGTGAAACAAATAATAGTAACAAAATAATCTAAAGCAAAATAATATTTAGGTACAAGACTGCTAAGCCTTGCATAATCTCAAGCACATTATATTTATTTTATTTATAATTTTTACAACAACAACAACATCAAGCCTTTATCCCACTACGTGGGGTCGGCTACATGAATCCTTTTTCTCCATTGTGTCCTGTTAAAAGTCAAATTCTCGTTTAAATTTAATAAAGAAAGATCTTTTCTAATATTTTCTAACTAAGTCTTTTTAGGTCTACCTCTACCTTTCTTAATAGAAGTCAAATCTAAGACCTCTACTTTCCTAACCGGGTCATCGGGAGGCCGCTGTTTTATGTGACCAAACCATCTAAGGCGACTCTCTCTAATCTTATCTTTCACTGGAGCTACTCCAACCTTTTCACGAATATGCTCATTTCGTACCCTATCTCTAAGGGTAAAGCCACTCATCCACCTGAGCATCCTCATCTCTGCAACACTTAACTTAGAATTATGCTTCTCTTTTAATGGCCAACATTCGGCACCATAAAGCATTGCAGGTCTCACCACCATCTTATAGAATTTTCGCTTAAGTTTGAGGGGTATTTTTCTATCACACAATAAGCCCGATGCATTCCTCCATTTCAACCATCCAACTTGGATTCTGCTGATAATACCCCCATCTATTTCACCATCACTCTGAACAATAGATCCAAGATATCTAAAACGTGTACTCTTATTAATGACTTGATCAGCCAAAGTCACAATCCCTTCATTAGGTCTATTATTACTAAAATTACACTCCATATATTCTGTTTTAGATCTACTCAAGCGGAAACCTTTAGACTCTAAGGTTGACCTCCACAATTCTAGTTTACCTTCAACTCCCTCTCTAGTCTTATCAACAAGAAGAATATCATCAGCAAAAAGCATACACCAAGGTACATCCTCTTGCAAATGTCTAGTGAGAACATCCATGACTAAAGCAAAAAGATACGGGCTTAAGGCTGATCCTTGATGTAATCCAACCGAAAATGAGAAATACTCGGTCAAACCACCTTGTGTTTGAACACAAGTAATAGCTCATGCATACATATCTTTAATGATTTGAATATAAGCGTTATTAACTCCTTTCTTTTCAAGAACTCTCCATAGCACTTCTCTTGGAACTTTATCATATGCTTTTTCTAAATCAATAAATATCATATGTAAATCCTCCTTATTCTCTCTATATTTCTCCATTAAACCTCTTAATAAATGTATGGCTTCCATAGTAGACTTACCCGGCATGAATCCAAATTGATTTTGAGAAACATTAGTATCACGCCGCAACCTATGCTCCATAACTCGTTCCCATAGTTTTCAAGTATGACACATTAACTTAATTCCTCTATAATTCGCACAATCTTGTGCATCACTTTTATTCTTAAAAATAGGCGCTCATTCTCCACTCATCTGGCATCTTTTTAGCCTTCAAAACAGTATTAAAAAGTTTGGTAAGCCAAAAAATACCTTCTTCTCCTAAGCATTTCTACACCTCTATTGAAATATCATCAGGTCCAACAGCTTTTCCACCCTTCATTTTCTTTAAAGCCTCTCTAACTTCAGTTTTACTAATACGCTGATAAAAACAAAAATCTTTATTTTTATTTAGGGTGCTAAGGTCACTACAGTCAATTTTATTTTCATATTCTTCATTAAAAAGTTTAGCAAAATATCTCATCCACCTTTCTTGAATATCATCTTCTAAAAAAAGTACTTTTTGATCTTCATCCTTAATACACTTCACTTGAACTAAATCCTTACTACTCCTATCTCTTTGTTTGGCTAACTTATACATATATCTTTCTCCCTCCTTAGTATCTAATCTATTATATAAATTACTAAAAGCTAAACTCTTTGCATCGCAAATTACTTTCTTAGATTCCTTACATGCCTCTTTATATATTTTCCAATTATCAGAATTTTTACAATTAAATCAATTTTTATAACAAATCTTCTTATTTTTAATCTTTTCTTGCACATTTGGATTCCACCACCAACTATTTTTATTATTAAGAGTTTTTCCCTTTGAAACTCCAAACACATCTTTTGCAATATTCTTAATATCACTAGCCACTTTTTTCCACATAACATTAGCATCCTCATGCACAGACAAAATCTTAAGATCTAAAATTTTACTCTCAAAAATATTTTTATTAATATTCTTTAAATACTCCCATCTAATCCTAGAATATCGTGTTACTTTATTTTTTATTTTCTGCCCCATTAACTTCAAGTCCAAAACTAATAAATGATGTTGGGTACATAAATTTTCACTCGGAATAACTTTACAATCTTTGCAATCTAAACGATCTATTTATTTATAATTTTTAGATTGATAATATAGTTGCTCCCCATATTTATCAAATGACAAGTATTAACTTGTCCATGCTTCATATCAACTGATCATAAAGACTTAGTGCAAACACTTTACCAAAATGATTGAGCATGCTCATTAATTTTAATTTGACACATTCAACTTTTTGAGAATCCGGCATTTTGTATTTTTCAAAGAAATTTTCTGAATTTTTGATCCAATTTGATGACAACAACAACAATATCAAGTTTTTATCCTACTATGTGAGGTGGACTACATGCATCCTTGATCACCATTTTGTCCTATTTGAAATTTTCAAAAGTCATACTCATCATCAAATGTCAGAATATAATTTTGAACCTCATGGTAATCATGTCGTAATTGTCTAGAATTAGCTTATAAGATTTGGTTTAAATTATATTTGGGATTCCGAATTATGTCTGATGCTACTATCTTTAAGCATACACTGCAAAATGTGCCATATTTTTGTTTGTAAAACTCCTAGAATCTGTTGTATTTTTTAACATACACACTTAGCACCTTGAAATGCGTATAAATCGGATTTATCCCCTTCTCAATTACTTTTTTTTTCATGAATAATTAAGAATTATGAACAGATACTTCTTATAATGCAGGAACATAGATATTGTATCATCAACTTCAAGCCTGTTCTTGAAATAAAATAATTCTTCTTTTTGTATGTGATGCACATCATTTTTGTATGTGATAGACATAGTGATCTGTTTAGGGACCGAGCTATAAAACAGGTCTGTATTGTAGCGGTATAGTTGGGCAATAAGTGTAAACAAAACACTGATATATTGTAAGTTCTAAAGCTGATTGCCTATTAAAAATATTTAGCATGGTATAGAGAACTGCTGCAATTAGGAAGGTTGAACAATATTTGGATTTATTTGTTTGCAACTGAGGAAATTATCTCAACAGCTTCTTGATGTCTGAAATGTCATTTTTAGCTAAATTTTCCATTCGAACTGATAAATGAAATGTTCTGAACTTCTGGCTCATTTTGGGCGAACAGCTTCAAGGACTGAGAACCTACAAAGGATGTCATTGTGATTAAATTTGTGGCAATTTATCTGTCTTAAAATGCTGGTTTAGATTTTAGATGGCTTTCCAAAAAAGGAACTTCTATGAATTTTGTTATTTTATTTAATAAGTAATTAAATAAATAAAATTATTTTGATCATCATCATGATCATTAATCTTGGCTCAAATATTTAAGGTTGCTGAATTTATTATTTTAATTATTTATATGTTAATTAAGGTTTGTTAATATTATAATAATAATATCAAATTTATAATAATATTTATTTTAGTTATTCAATCAATCATATCAATGTCAGATATTTTTAACCAAACAACTTCAAATCTTCTAGCAATTTTGAGTGTAATCTTGGTTCTCACTCCACAACACAATTATAATGTAGCACAACACAATCAAGCCAAATGGTGTCTTAGTGTGGTTGATTAGCAACTTACATTTTTCCTTTAGAGGAAAATCGTGGGAAACGTTATGCACTATTTTCACCTAAATAGCACCCATTTGACTTGTGCACCTACCACAAAGAAGAATTGAAGTCCAATGAAATGAGCCCAACTAAAAGGATAGGGGATATTAGTGGAGTTGGTTACAAAATTTTGAACTAGATTATTCTAATTAATAACTTCACACATGCCAGTAGGGCGGGTGAGAGCAATTCCTTAATTATAAACTTCATGTTTCTCTAGAGTGGATTATCTGTGATGGAGCATGGTCGTGCTCGTCTTGAGTCAAATGTGTGCCTACACATAAAGTTGGATAGTGCTCATCTTGAGTCAAATGTGTGCCTACACAAAGTTGGAAAATAGCCTTCCAACTTCCTTAGCGCTAAGAAAAAAATATATCTATTGATCTTTTGCAAGAAGTGCTGCTTAATTCACTAGAAAGGTTTGGGAGAATTCTAAGGTGCTATTATTCTTAAATCTTTTATTTATTATTATTATCAGGCATTAATGCAGAATACCCTTCCGATGACCTCCTCCTATTCCCAATGTCAGTTTGTTTAGTTGATATTGGCTCCTATAGCAAGTTGTTCTATCTTTTTAGATTTTGAGGCTTAAAGAGACTTGCTATCTTTATTGTGATTTTTGATCATGGAGTATATTGTGATATTATTTCAAGACCCGCTTTAGCAACGACTTGTGATCATTGCAAATATTTGAATCTTCTAGAGTTTGCATTATTTAGTTGGTTACAAGTTACCAACTATGGTATATAATTGGACTTCACTTGTGCAGTTGTGCCACTAACTACATGACATGAATAATGATTTTGAACTATGGTGGGACTTGGACTTTTGAGGCGGTTGATTTTATGGTTCATTTGGATGTGTACAACCAAATAATCTAAGGCAATGAAAGGAAATTTTACTTCAAATTTTTGTTCAATATTGAATGTTGAGTTAGATATTGATTCTTATACTGTGGTGCAAGAGTCACTACCAATTTCTAGAAAAGTCATCTCGTTGTTTTGATGCAAGTTTACTTTTTCTTGTTGAATTCTTTCTTCTTATTTCATTTATAGAGTTTGTTATTGATTTTTGCAAGCACAATTAATTATAGTCAAATTTGCAATGCTAACATATCTAAATTATGACATATGCCAACTTATTTATAATAGGAATTTATACTATTATAATATTTCATCATTATTGAGGATATTATCCTTTAATGTATTTTCATTAATTATGTTATTCTCTTTCTTATAGAGGCACATACATGTTTGTAATAATATGAAATTCAGTAAAGATGTACTCCTTACTAATATCCTTGTTCTAACATGATATCTTACAAATTCTGTGATAGGTCTTGAACAAGGCATAATATTCAAACATGCTTGTGCTCCTTTTATGCATGGCTGAGCGCACAACCCTATGCCTAAGAGTGTCAAAATGGATTTTTGGGTTTGGTTTGGGTCCAACTCGAAACTAACCCGCGTTCAACTAATCCAACCTGAACCTAACCCAACTAGGAAAACGGGTCAGAAATTCAAACTTGGAGCTGACTCGCCGGACTTTTGGGTTGACCCGACCCGATTAGACCCGCTAACCTGGGTTCTGACTTCCAAGCTGGGTGGGTGCGAGGTGAACGGGGGCGAGGGCAAGCTGCGTGACATGAGAGCGAGCGCGGCTGCGGGTTGCACATGCAGCTAGTGGCCTATGACCGTGCGGGGTGGAGCACATGTGCTCGGTGCGAGCAAAGAGCGGTTGGGTGTGACCTGGTAATGGTGTGAGTGCGAGCGATCACGCGTGCTCAGTGCGACGCGTCACATCACTCATGTGCGACGTGAGAGCGATTGAGTGCGGGATGCGGAATCGAGAAGAGAACAGCCAGCCGCCACCTACCCGGGTTGCATTCGGGTCATCTTGGGGTTTTCGAGTCAACCCGAACTCGACCCGTTTTTAGAAATCGGTTAGAATCTTAAACCCGAACCCGACCCGTCTGGAAAATAGGTTAACTCGAACCTGGAATTTTCCGAGTCGGGTCAAATATTGACTCCCCTATCTATGCCTAAACTACGCTAGGTTTTATGTCCCAAAATCTATATTATTATCTTGATTAACCCACCCATCCTCAGATAATGTGATGCCTCACTTTTTTTTACGCCTTTATTTTTCAGTGGGGATTGTGTCAGTGTCTTTCGTTCTTACTACGCTAATCACATTGTTGACACTTTATCATTATTATCTATTCTTGTTCAAATTGTTTCATCCGCACGCTCCTATTTTTCAATATCTCGTTTTATTTCTTTTATTTGAACTATCATTAAATTATTATTTGGTGCAATTTTTATATTTTTGGGTTTACATCAAAGTAGACAGTTATTATTTTAATTGGTGATCTTTGGACCTAAGAATTTCAAATCCAATTTATATGATTTCATCTATTACATCATCAAGTTGCTTTAGTTGCCCTAGTCCTTAAGACATGTTATAAATTAGTATCAAGTTTAAGGCTGCTCATCATGCCAACTAGGAATTTATAAAATTGAGTCAATTTATAAAATAATAACTAATGTAATTTAAACAAAAGCTATGATTTTATACAACTCTAAGATGATTATCATGAGGTTTATAATTATATACTTACATTCGATGGAGATATAATCTTAGGGAATTTTCATATTGGATCGATAATTTGGATGATTTTTTTTTAGATTTAATTTATCTAATTTTTAAAAAGTTGAATTTGCTAAACCAAAACTTGTGGGACATGCTCAATCATTTTGATGAAATATTGCTACTAAATTTGGATGGGTTGATATGAAACATAAACTTAATGAGCGATATTTTTCATTCAATGATTATAGGGATCAAGTAAATGAAGTGTTTAAATATTGTAAAGAAGGTGATTATGATGTGTTTGAATATTATGCGAGATTTATAAGTGTCATATCTAAATACTATTTGCATTTAAACTATTTTATCATCATTATTTGTTTTATTAAAGGTCTTAAGCTAGAGATTGGGGATTAATAGTGCCATAATTCACTAAAAATACTACATGAGGCTTTATAAAGATCTTTCGATGGTGAGAAATATTACAATCAGTCTAGTAGGATCATTATTCTTGTGATTAATGCCCTTTAAGAAAAATTAATACTCTCTCTGAAACTTATTGTACACACCACCAACATAAGAATCATATATGGTCTAATATGATCTTGTTAAAAGATATTTTAGTTTACAAATATTTATTTAAAGATGTGTAATGTGTTTAATGAAGATGGTGATTTTTTGTTACAATATGTAGAACATATGAAGTTGTTGAATTAGAATTACGCCTACATTAGGCCTTGTTCATAAACCCGAAGCTATATTTGAATGCGGGTTATGAGTAGAAATCGAAAGGAAGATTGTGTATGAGATCTTACCTAATCCTAAAGCTAAACTCCTAATAAAGATTGAATTTGCATTTGAATGTGAAATTGAACCAAGCACGTCTATTCTATTTGATGAATCAATTAATCAGTCTAAAAAAAATGTAATTTTAGATGAATTATCTACTGATATTATTCCTATGTAAATGATCGAGTGTGGTTGATTTTATTTTTAGTCTTGACATACCAATTTATAAAAAAGATTCTTATGAGAGAGTTAAGTTGCGTCAAGAAATTTGTTAATGATGAATGCTGTAAAAGAAATATGAAATTTAAGATTTTATTTATTTGTCAATTCAACTAATGTATAATTTATCTTAATTAATATTTTAGTTGTTTGGTTAATTTTCTTTAAGGAGATTGTCTATCCATATGTGCATATCATAGTTGTGTAATATATTTACTTTCATTTTTCTTTATTATCTCTTTCTCTATGAATTAGTTGTAGGTCTTGATTAGAATTCCTTAGGATGCACATTAATATTTTAACATTCTCTCATACTATATTCATGATTTTGTGTAAAGATAATCACAAGAAATTGATTATGAATTATGAAATATATTAGTCTTTCGTTGATGCGAACATTAGGTATGCAAGGTTTAAATATGTAATTAGGTGATAATGCATTTAAATCCAAGAGGTTTTCTATAGAAGCCTTTTAGAAATAAAATGCAAGAAATGTGGGGCTATTTAAAATTATGCAGTGCATTAGGTCTTAGGAGTATTTTTCTCTTTTGATCTTCACTTTATGACCCATGAATTTGCATCCAACATTATGCAGATCAGTTCTATATTTCTTGTTCTTGAAGCTATTTGAGGATATGAAATTGTGTCTAAGATTCATGATGTATTATAGAGATATATAATGCATTGGCGTAATAGGCTTATATGTGTTGATTCTTGGATTACATTGTGGAAGCACATCAATTATGCCCATAATTATCTAAGGAATATCAAATGCTTAATTCATCAAAGCCAGATATTTCCAAGCTAAGCAAATTGATGTGAGAATCCCTTCGACACCCCTACCACGGCCTTCATTTATTCTAGGTTCAAATTTTTGTAGCTGAGATTGACTCTTGCAGTGCCTTGTAATATTTGTTTCTAGTTCAGCTCCTAAGCAACTTACGATCTCTGTCGAAAGTTTGAATTCTGTAGCTTATGCTTGTTTATTCGGATGACTGACAGTTACCATGTTAATAACTAAACTTTTGCTTATGCCACTATGAACATGAATCAAACAATGATTTTGAATTCCGATATGATGTTTAAGGCAGCCAATTTAGGGCTTAGTTAGGTGCTTATAAATAAAGCATTTTAAGGCATATGAAAGGAACTTTTGTTTAACACAAATTTTAGATTTTTATTTTGATGCAGGACTAAGTATGCTTTGGATGAATGCGATAAGAGCTTGCACGATTTAGAATAGAGTAAATAACAATTAAGACGGTTAGCCACTAAACGATAATAGAAAACCAAATCACATGCTAAGAACTTGAATTATCAAAACAATTTAGAAGTTCAACAACATACGAATTAAGTAGTCATTCAACAAAAATCCCTACGCTAACAATGAGATTAGAAACATAGAAAGTAAAACTCAATTCCTACGATTACTAAGCTTGGCAGAGATAGATTAGCAAGATCTTCATGAATCAAGTCTGAACCACAATAGAGAATTAAACTATGAAGATACAAGAGTAGGGAGATTGGAAGAACTTTGTCACGGTTTGGACGTAATCCACCATTGAATGGAACCAAGCTGCTCTTCTATGGCTTCGGAGAGAGTGAATAAGATGCGCTCCACATATTCCTCGACAGTGTTATCGATCTCCGGATTGATGTCGAAGAAAGTTGAGTGAAGGATGTGGACGAAACCTTGCTCGTCGTAGACAATGCCGAAGTCAAGATCGGGATCGATCATGCATCGATCTTGCTGCGTTGAAGTGTTATAGAAGATGTTCCTTTCCTGTCACTGATTTTCCTTGAGAGAAAGGGGTCTCTCCCAAGAATCCAAGTAGGAGAAGGTAAGGGAAGGTGGCCGGCCAAGGGGGAAGAGTTGGGGAAGATTAGGTTCAAATTTTGGGAGGAGTAATGGAGGGAAAATAGGTTAAACGTTCCCTTAATTAATCCTCCTAATTGGGAAAGATTAAGGGGAGGTGGGAGAGAGAGGGGCGGCGGATAGGAGAGAGGGGCCGGCGGATTGATGAGGTGGAGGGGGCTAAGGGAGGGAGTTTAATGCTTGCCTAAATAAGGATCTCAAATTAAGGAAGAGAAAGTAAATCAAATTCAATTTAAATTTGATTTGGAGTTGATTTAGGGGACTTTCCTAAAATAGATGTTCTAATTTAGGAAACATTTCAAATTTTAAAATTGATTGGAAATTTGAATTCATGGCTTTCCCAATTGGGTTTTTCATAAAAGGCAAGTATTAAAGGGGATTTGAAGTGTGGAGGGAAACGGAAGGGGAAGTAGGGCCGGCTGCTAGGTTAGGGCTTGTGGGGGATTTCGGTGAGGTGAGGGTGGGGTGGATGGTTGTGGTGGGGGAAAAGGAGGCCGGCGGCTATGAGAGGGCGAGGGTGGGATTTTGGGCCGGCAGTAAGAGGGGGCAAGGGAGTTTGGGTTGGCGGCAAGGGGAGAAGGGGGAAGGGCTGGTGGGCCGGCGGCAAGAATAGAGGGAGGAGAGAAAAAAAAAAGTAAACTAGCCACGAACCCGAACTCTCAAGGTTGGTGGGTGATACGCATTCCCTTGCCTAGGGATTTCTCCAAAGCTCTCTCCTAGAGCTTTCACAACTCTCCAAAGAACACATGCGCAGGAATTTTCTTATAATTCATTCATTAACCATAAAAAAGAACATAAGGCTATATATAGCCTCATACAATGGACTCAAAATAAAAGACGACGATGCCCTTTGGGCTTACACATGACCACCCTTAAGTAAGGGGTAAAAGGGAAAAATAACTAAAGCAAATACAAACATAAATAAATAAAAGACAAATACATATGACAACTTTAAAATATATCGGCGCGATCGTGGCCGTAGATCGGCGGCCATGCCTCTGATAGACTTTCCAAGCTCCGATGTCCCCATCATATTCAATCTTGAATGATGAGATAGATATTGATTTTCTCAAGCATTTTGCAAGATTGACTATCATTTTCTGGAGAAAGGCATCTTGTACTAGTGTTAGGCCTAGTTTCTCTACTTAGGTGCTGTTTGGTTACAAGTATTTGACAATTAGATATATTCAAAATACAATATAAAGTAAAAGCCCTGTATTTGAAGTCTTTTGCAGGGTTTGGTTGGTTGTAAAATAAATTTAAGAATTTAGTTTTTTATATTTGATTGCTTGCAAGGAAAAATTGATGTTTGGCGGCATTGGAGAGCTGTGGTTGGCGATGATGGTAGAGAAGGTGATGCAGCATATCACAAATCACTCGATTTGGATGATTTTGAAATACATAAAAATAAACTATGGGATTAGTTTTAAATTCCTCAAAATTTAACATTAATTATTTTTTAGCCAACAAAATGCCTAAATTTCTAAAATCCTTACATTTAGAATGCACAACTCCCAAAATCCCCCAGCCAAACAACCCCTCCGTGAATCATTTTCTTATTCATTTTTTATATATATAGTTATCGATTTTTGCAGCTATTTTATTTTAGTTAAAATATGTTACAATGAATTATAATCGGCTCATAGTTTTTGACGCTGTTTTAAGTTCAAGTTGAATTTCTTTGATTTAGATGATATTATTAAAGTATCATTTAGTGTGAATTTTTGTATTTTATTTCAAAGAAAACACAATCTTGTTTTAATTTGTGTTCTTTGGAACTACAAATTGTGTGATTTCATTCATTTAATCCAGATTGTGTGATTTAATTCATTACATCAAAGTTGCATTAGGAATTTTAGAATCAGATTATGTGATTTCAATCATTACATCAAGTTGCATTAGGACTTATACCCTAATTTGTATACTTAAAAAACTATTAGTTTGATGCACCTGTACTGCTAGTTACATTTTGTAGAAAACTGCACTTAGATTTCGAAGTTTACGAAATTTGTTACATTGATAAGCTTTGATGCTTTGATGTGATATTTTTACTGATACTGCTTTGATGGGAGTCTTAAGAAACCTCAAACACGTTGCACTTCATGAATGTTTCAATGTATGGCAAATAGTTAAAGCCTTGCCATGTTTGAAGGAAACTTATTCATGTAAGCCCCTGTTTACGTGATGACTTTATTAGGTAATTAATTTGGTCCCATTTTAATGTTTTTGCAGCTAATACGGGACGAGATTAGGGCTGGTAAAACGGACAAGGAAATATACGAAAACCTACAGGATAAATTTGGGGAGACGGTACTCTATACGCCTAAATTTGACGTACAGACTGCAGCTTTGTGGTTATCTCCGGTCAGTATATCCTGGCAAATTTTGATCTTTAACTATATCTGAATGAATAAGTAATATAACTTTTTAGGATGCGACTTCAATGGTAGTTGATAAACTAAATAGTGGTGTAATCTGTTCCAATTTATTTTCTTTCTTTTTTGATTTTCTTTTACATCATTGGCATATTTCTCCATGTCGACTCGTTTACTTAAAGACCCTCAAATTATGAGCCATTACATTTTACTATAAAAAAAATCTAAAGATTATTCTGGAAACGTAGGGTTGGGTGGCATAGAGATTTGGTAGTACATAAATTAATGGAGAGCTTGTTTCACTGTATGGAGTTGGAGCTTTGTCAAGTTTCGTTGTAGTTTAGTGGTTTCTTCTTATTTTCCATGAACTCACTTCCTGCGAACTCAGTTCATGTTTTATTTTTTGTTATTGCAATTTTTGGTAAGTAGGTGTGAAGGTGAGATCAAAAAAAGAAAAGAAAAAAACTCACATACCATTTTCCACTCAGTTCCAAAACTGAATTCCAACCAGAGGTGAATCTCATTAGGGGTGTAAATGAGAATAGTTTGAGGGAGTTCATGTATTGTTCGACTCTACTCGTCAAGAAAATGATCGAAAATATTTTGTTTGTGCTCGTATTATGGACTTATCGAGCCTATCACGACCTATTCATCAACATAAAATCTACTTGAAAATCATATATACATTATAAAATACATATCATCATGTACACATACATATTTCAATGCAAATATAAATATATGAATATGAGTATACACAATCTATACATATATGCACACATATAAGTATACATACACACATACATATATATGCATATTTTTATGTTTATAAACATAATTAAGCTACTAGCAAGTTGAACACGTCATATTGATATGACTAGTATCAAACACGAACTAGAGTTTTTTTTACTGCCCTAGCTTTCAAGAAAATATATAAAGAGGCACGTAAGGAATCTAAGAAAGCAATATGCGATGCAAAGAGTTTAGCTTTTAGTGATTTATATAATAGATTAGATACTAAGGAGGGAGAAAGATATATGTATAAGCTAGCCAAACAAAGAGATAGGAGTAGTAAGGATTTAATTCAAGTGAAGTGTATTAAGGATGAAGATCAAAAAGTACTTTTTTTAGAAGATGATATTCAACAAAGGTGGATGAGATATTTTGCTAAACTTTTTAATGAAGAATGTGAAAATAAAATTGACTGTAGTGATCTTAGCACCCTAAATGATAATAAAGATTTATGTTTTTATCGACGTATTAGTAAAACCGAAGTTAGAGAGGCTTTGAAGAAAATGAAGGGTGGAAAAGCTGTTGGACCTGATGATATTCCAATAGAGGTGTGGAAATGCTTAGGAGATGAAGGAATTTCTTGGCTTACTAAACTTTTTAATACTGTTTTGAAGACTAAAAAGATGCCAGATGAGTGGAGAATGAGTGTGTTAATCCCTATTTTTAAGAATAAAGGTGATGCACAAGATTGTGCGAATTATAGAGGAATTAAGTTAATGTGTCATACTTTAAAACTATGGGAACGAGTTATGGAGCATAGGTTGCGGCGTGATACTAATGTTTCTCAAAATCAATTTGGATTCATGCCGGGTAGGTCTACTATGGAAGCCATACATTTATTAAGAGGTTTGATGGAGAAATATAGAGAGAATAAGGAGGATTTACATATGATATTTATTGATTTAGAAAAAGCATATGATAAAGTTCCAAGAGAAGTGCTATGGAGAGTTCTTGAAAAGAAAAGAGTTAATAACGCTTATATTCAAATCATTAAAGATATGTATGCAGGAGCTATTACTTGTGTTCAAACACAAGGTGGTTTGACCAAGTATTTCCCTATTTCGGTTGGATTACATCAAGGATCAGCCTTAAGCCCATATCTTTTTGCTTTAGTCATGGATGTTCTCACTAGACATTTGCAAGAGGATGTACCTTGGTGTATGCTTTTTGCTGATGATATTCTTCTTGTTGATAAGACTAGAGAGGGAGTTGAAGGTAAACTAGAATTGTGGAGGTCAACTTTAGAGTCTAAAGGTTTTCGCTTGAGTAGATCTAAAACGGAATATATGGAGTGTAATTTTAGTAATAATAGACCTAGTGAGGGCATTGTGACTTTGGCCGATCAAGTCATTAATAAGAGTACACGTTTTAGATATCTTAGATCTATTGTTCAGAGTGATGGTGATATAGATGGGGATATTATCAGCAGAATCCAAGTTGGATGGTTGAAGTGGAGGAATGCATCAGGCTTATTGTGTGATAGAAAAGTACCTCTCAAACTTAAGGGAAAATTCTATAAGATGGTGGTGAGACATGCAATGCTTTATGGTGCCGAATGTTGGCCATTAAAAGAGAAGCATAATTCTAAGTTAAGTGTTGCAGAGATGAGGATGCTCAGGTGGATGAGTGGCTTTACCCTTAGAGATAGGATACGAAATGAGCATATTCGTGAAAAGGTTGGAGTAGCTCCAGTGGAAGATAAGATTAGAGAGAGTCGCCTTAGATGGTTTGGTCACGTAAAACGGCGGCCTCCCGATGACCCGGTTAGGAAAGTAGAGGTCTTAGATTTGACTTATGTTAAGAAAGGTAGAGGTAGACCTAAAAAGACTTGGTTAGAAAATATTAAAAATGATCTTTCTTTATTAGATTTAAACGAGAATTTGACTTTTAACAGGACACAATGGAGAAAAAGGATTCATGTAGCCGACCCCACGTAGTGGGATAAAGGCTTGATGTTGTTGTTGTTGTTGTTGTTGTTGTAGCTTTCAAGAGATTATTCTGTGCGGATGTCGAACACAGCTCTACGTCCGGAAACTAATCAGAATGAGCCACGACAGTGATACCGAGCCGCGGGCTTAGGTATCCGGATGGCGTTCGGCTTCCGCACAGAATAATTTTTCCCTAGCTCTCATCTCCCCTTGGTTCAGCACAAATCCTCTTATAGTTACGTATAGTATAAAATTTTTGCCTATAAATCCTTTTGTAACTACATGAAAAATGAAAAATTTTTCCATCATAAGAACATCAATGCCAAAACAACTTTGAGCTAATAGGTTGTTGCTGCTGACAACTTGCATAATCTGTAACTTGAGCTTCATGGCTTTATGAATAAAATTGATTGCTGACACTCATGCACTGGTACATGGAAAGTTCCTCGTCGCTGGAGCTGCGGCAGGTGTTTGGGCTTATCAGAGGCACAAGAGAAGGACTAATGTGCATATCATGGCTTTGGACCTTGTCAGAGGAGTGCCGTTAACAAAAATGGAGAAAAAAACAATGCTGGATATCCTCACGCCGCCTCCTCCAGAAAGGAAGCTATGGTGGTGGAGCTGATGGGGATTTACTCTATTTTATATATATTTTTTTCATCTCTGTAGCTATAGTGTTAATATCTGGACATTTATTTGTCTCTATTTTTATGCTGTTTTTTTTTTTTTTTACTTCAGTTGTTTAATGTATACTGTCTGATGAATCTTTTCTATTATCAGAGTAGGATTTAAGGTCTTGCAAACTGAAGCTTTGAGTATTGAAGGCTTTTTTTGAGACAGTTTTTTTTATAAAATTTTTAAAATAGTTTTTTAGTATAAAAATTAAATTTTTTGTATTAAAAAATTATTTTAAGAAGCAGTAAAAAAGTTGTCCCAAAATAAAATTAGTGATATTATATATTTGATAAAATATGTCACCAATGATGTTATATATTTATACTTCAAACTCTAAATCTAAAAGGATATTAGATAGTAGATTACTAGTTTCAAACATTACTCAAAATTTGTTCTAATCTTAATAGAAATATGTTTGGCACGTGATTGAACGTTCTTCGAAGCTTATTTGTATTTTAGAATTAAGATTGAACAATAGTTGAAGAAGCTTTGATCACGTGTGGTTTGATCAAGATTTGAAAAATTTCAATCAAAGCTAAAATAATATTCTAACAACTTTTAGAGCAAAGGGTGATCAAAGTATTGATAATATATTCGATGAAACTTTTGAGTAATTTTCAACTTTATTGCTTTTATCATGTTTTTGTTTATGCGATTGACTCATTTGAGTTGTCTTGCTATACATGTAAATATATGCTTGGGTAACATATAAATCTTAAGGTGTGATCGAGAAATTTGTTATACAATTTAAGCATGTTAAGGCTAATGACATTTCAAGGCCATATTTTATGGTGATGCATACAATCAAATTTGAGTTTTTTTGTAGTGAGATAGATAAGATTAGATATTTGCACTTCATAGTGATATAACTTTGTTATAAATATTATTATATTCATTTATTTAAAAATTTTGATAAGCTTTATTAGAGCTATTGTGATTATACTCCATATGTTACTATAACAATATATATTATCAAACACAAGGACTTTGCATATATATCCATAGGGGATATAGCCCTTTTCAAGCATTTATTTCCAAAATCCCAAGAAATTTTGAACAATTATTTCATTTTCATAATCATTAAAAAGAGCTAACTCTAACACAAACAATACCTTGTTTGATTTTCAGACCAAAAGTTTCAGATCCAACTCCTGAAGCAAGCAACGTTACTTATAATGCCCAGCAAGCTACCTCTCATTCCCTCTAAACATGCTGGATTAAGTCCCACGCAAGCATCAGAATCAAACCAAAACTCTCTAACCTCCTGTCTATATTCTTGCCATTTGCCCCCCTCTTCAACTTCAAGATTGCTACTCTCATAAGTCATAGCTATGCTTATTTACACACATATAAATACCAATACGCATAACCTTCCAAAACATCAAAAACTCATTACCCACCGAACTTGCCCTGGTTCCCATGTCTTCTCCGCAAGCCAAAGAACAAAGCTACCAGCGGCTCAACCATGAACTCCGTGACGTGATCTCCATCCTCACTGGACTCGGACAGACCGGCAATGTCGGTGCTGATGATGCCATGGGGATCATTACACTTGCTGGGTCAAACAAAGGAGCAATGATGAAAATGGAAGGTCCTGGAGCTTCCATTGATCAGACCACTGCTGCCGTGAACCCCAATGGCGGCGAGGGAACTGAGGCATTTGCCAATAGTAATTATCAAAGCATTAACAACTCCATTGTGATTGGCGGTAGCTGCGGCGCAGAGGACCCCGGCGTTCATCTCCTCGTCCAGGATTATGTGGAAGGAGATGATGAAGGAGTTGATGAATATCATGAGACGAAGAGCAAGGAGAAGAAGAAAGATAAGGAGAAGAAGAAGAAGAAAGGGAAACCAGAAGATGAGAAGCAGAGTGCTGAGGGTGAAGATGTGAAGAGGAATGATGAGGAATAAGGATGGAGAAGTTGTTCGATGCTATGAGTTGAATGGAGTGTTATCTACGGTTTGTTTTGTCTGTTGTGGTGATGGTAACAAGCTATATTTATTTTTATCGATGAAAGAGGAATAAGAGTGAATGTTTAAAAGGTGTGGGAAACTTGGATGTCTCGTGGGCTACATATTTTGTATAAAATGACGACATAATTGTGACATTCCTTCGGATTTCTAGGTCATGGCCATTAGACTTATATGGAAGCTATATTTACAGTCCGAAAATTCTCACAGAAATTGCTACATTTCTCCAAGTTTTAATTAAAAAAATATTGATGTACAGTTTTCATCTGAGAAGTTCATTAACATAATTTTGATGACTATCATATTAATAATTTTTTATTAATATGCTAATAATTTTTTATTAATGTTGCGTTTTGGAATATTCAAGGCGATAGAGAGATAAATAGTTTAATGTCTTAGCTTTGAACGAGATTCCAATACACAAACAGATAAGAGAGAGAGGGATGTGAAAGTAATAAGAGACACTGACATTTTTACGTGGTAAACTCTAAAAAGTGAAAAAACTATGGGGCCTAGCACAGTTAAAAATGATTTCTCTAGTGTTTATAGTTGATTACAAAATGATGCCTTTCCTTAGGGGGAGGGCCTTGGCGACAGAGATCGGAGAGACTGTAATCGGTGGGCGACGGTGGTAGGAGGGACTGTAGTCGGCGAGTGATGATGATCTGAGGGATTGTAGTTGACAGGCAACAGTGGTCGGAGTAGACCTTAGTCGGGCGGCAATGATCGGAAGGACCGTAGTCGGGCGATGTTTGAAGGGACCGTAGTTTAATTCAATGACGTCAACTTATCCCTTAACTCAAGATCAGTGAGAAGACAATATGCTGAAGAGATTTCCAAACTTCAAAAAATTGATCCCCTTTATGTAGGTTGAATAACATAGAATGTTCTTTCAATGTCTGATGATTGTTGGAGATTCTATATTAATTAGCCGTTGAGCAAGTAAAAATATTTGATTGTTGGGAAAAGATCCAAAAGCAATCAATGAATAGCCGAAAATCCGGCAACAATCGACGGTCGGGAAAAGATCTGGCTGGTGGTGCAAGCTTGATAAAGAAAGAGATATCCTTCAATTTTATTTTATTCCTCTTTCCTTTTGTGAAGAATGAGAGGTTATTTATAATTTTTTAGTAGCGACATCACTAATAAATAGAGAGAAAATCAAAGGCAAGTTGAGAATGTGGGAGTGTTTCAATGAACGGCTGATATCAACTCCCACGATTATGAATCATTTATCAAGCATTTGAGTGTCTTAATGAGGTCAGAATTCAACAATCTTGGGCTCATTGGATTCGACCCGTCAAGCTGCTCGATTCAACTATAATCATGTCACATTTGAATATCATTTGATCATCCAATTAATATTTTGAAACTTTCAAATAAACTTCTGGACCTCAATTTGGACCCATTTGGTTTTAGATTGAACCGATTTTGATGTCGCTAGGTTTATCTCTTCGAGATATTTAGTTTGTCTATAAGTTGCTGAAATTGGAGTTCGGATGGTCCCAGATTTAATTTTAAAAATGTCTAATTCATATTTGCATTAAGATTCGTGCCCAATCAAACTAATTTTTAGATGACATATCAATTAACATATTAAAAGACTTTATTATCAAATAACATGACTGATAATGATTTCTCTTATCATATTGCCAAAAAAAATAAAACTTCACTACTTACCACAAGTTAATAAATTGCCAATAGCTCTCTTACCATTTCCTTTTAAGGATGGATGAATTTGAAGGCTAACGCCAAAAAGACATGCCTCGTACAAATTAATATGGGAGAAAGAATGTAAACCTCATACCTGCTTACTGTAGGAAGATATAAGGAAATACAACTTTGGTATTGGGAGTTTCACAATGAAAGAGCCAAAAGGTTTTAAGACCTATGGCTGCAGATTCAAATACAAGAAACAAATTGCCAAAATTTTATTATGTTTCCATCATTTAACTTCAATGCAAACGTAGGCTACTCATCTTTATGGGGCTTTGCAAGAGAGAACCCCTTACTGCTGGTATCTGTAGTGGGACTTGAAGCTTTGGAAATGGATGATGTCCACGAATGAGTTTTGTCACTGGCTTCTGTACCAGTAAGATCTTCGGCCTTGTTTTCCCCGATACTTCCATGTTGCTCGCCAGGAATCCGACTGTTGGAGTTCCCAAACTGAAGTGTTTTGTATATGGAGAGAGCCTGAGCTATCATAGAAGATGGATTACCAGCAGCAGTCGGTAGCAACATAGTTGTTCCCTGACAAAAAATAGCGCAAAGAATGCTCAAAATATATCAAAGTGGATGTAATCTTTGAAAAAAGTGAGTGGCATGTTTTGTGTATTACTTTACCTCCTTTGCTATTGAGGAGAATGCAGTGATGTATTGTTCAGCGACTCTTAGGCCTGCTGCCTGCAGAAGGAGAATCAGGCTTTGCAGTTCAAAGAAAAAAAAAAAAAATATTAAGGATACTCTGACCTAATTTTGATCACAATTGGCTTAAAAATTGATTAGCCGTATTTCTATTTTATTTTATTTAACAACTGTTTGGTGTATGATAAAATAATAAAATTGTTGTGTCAATTTTTTAATATCATTCTGATGAAAATTAGGTTAGAGTTTCTTGATTCTTTTTTCTTTTTTTTTATTAAAGAAACGCCATTAACTGAAATCAAGTAAAGTTCAACGTAACTAGACAAAAAACAGACAGCCAAAATGAGGAATAATCATACCTCAAATCCTCCATCCGCTTTAATTGCAGTTGACAATAACCTGAGTCCTTCAGCAGTTGCTCGAGATTTAGCAAGTATAGCTTCAGCTTCACCTGAATGATTGCCCCAGTCAGAGAAAGGACGATAATAGGTTACAATATATTAGTTTTTCATTTTATTTCTCCTTAAAATTAGGGATTTTCTACTAAGCAAATATTTAATTTAACTTAATTCAACGTGTTTTTCCAATTAAAAGTGCAATTTATCATGTAAAATATGGCATGCCACCAGAAGACTCTGCCGGTGGACCAAGAAATTCCCAAAAACATTTCACAAGCAACAACGGACACGACAAAATCAGTTTGAAACATACTTTAGTTTCATTTGGCCAAAGTTATACTGGTAGTAGGGTGAACAATTGTCAGTAATAATTGATCCAGCATTACAACCATATCTAAATCTTGTTCCAGTGATGAGATTTAACACACATAGGCATTATGCTATACATATGTATAATATATATTTCTATTTATATGGAATCACTTAGGCTCGTAGAAATATTATATTAAAAAAAGGAGTACACTTATAAATGTCATTGTGGTAACAGAAGATCCCATATTAAAAAGAGTAAGTTCAAGAATTCTTCTTATTGGATTTTAAGTAAATTCAAGTAGTACATCCTGAAATCCTGTATACCAGCTATCAAAGTTAGGATAGATCCCAATCAAAATCATCATGATATACATCATGCTAAATAGGCTAGCCAGGCCTCTATAAGCTTTGGATGGCTCATTAGGGGCTGGAACTTTTAGAGAAAAAACTAGCAAGCAAAAGCTTGTCATTTGATTCAAAATCTCTTGCATCAGCCTACAAAGGCAGACAAGTACAAAACAGTTTGAACAGCCCGGATTCCAAAATGAAAATTTTTAAAATTAATGACAATGAACAAATCGTACTCAATGATATATCATACCATATGATTGGAGTTAAACACAAATTAAAATCATCATATAATATTTAAAATAATTAGATTAATTTCAAAAATTAAACTGTTTTTACTGTAGATGTACATCATACCATATGATTTATTTTCTAATTTAATCCGATCAAACAAAAGAAATTAAGTGATAAATGATATATATCAGATTTAACTAATCGTACTGTATGATATGAATTAGACCGCATGAAAAATCAAAACTCAATTTATATGGTACAAAGAAATAGTCTACATTGAACTAAACAATCTCCTGATTTTTCTTCTCAGTTTATCTTCAAGATTTAGTTTAAAAAAATTTCATATAAATAACATATGAGAGAGACCAAAATAATTGAAAGAATGAGAGGAGATGAGTTCAGTTGTGGGAGAGAGACTTTTTATTTGTTTTACAAATTCTAAAAGGAGAGATCCCATTATGAGTGTACTACATAGTTGTTCCTTCTATTCTTTCAGCTTGCACAGGCAGGATTCCAAAATGTTACAGATATTTTCTTAGAAACTTTTGCAGCTAAGCAGCATTGCATACATCTCAACTTGCATATATGAGATGGTTAACAAAACGTAATAAGAGAAAAAGCATACCTTTAGCCCTATTTACCTGATCCATCATTGCAGCTTCTGATTCCAAGATCACAGAACTTTTCCTCCCATCAGCAATGTTTATATTTGATTGTCTCTCTCCTATTTGCATTAGAGGGCAGATTAAGGCACCATATTTTATTTTGCTCAAATGGAACCAGGAAAAGATATGTAGAGATCAGACAAGTTGTATAAAGCAATCATAAAAAGAAAAAAGAAAAAAGAAAAATACAATACAGTTAGACAACAAGTGTTGTTCCAACATTCCATATCCACCACCTTTTGTAGCATTCTCCGAGTTAGCATTCGACAGCAAGCTTCTCCATATGACAATTAAATAATTCGAATACTTAAATTTAGTGAATCCAAAGATGAACCTTTTATTTTAACAAGTTTCACCTTCAGACTCCAGTACTTGAGCACGTTTTCTTCGCTCTGCCTCAGCTTGCATCTCCATTGCTGCTTTCACTCCAGGAGGTGGAGATATATCCCCTGTTCAAATGCGCTAAGACATATCAAACTAGCAGCAGGAACAGTAGATGCTGCACGTGTAAATTCAAATGGATAGGCTTACTTATTTCATAACGTAAACACTTCAAACCCCAGTCAGTAGCTGCCTCGTTAATTGCCCTCTGTTGGATTAACAATATAACTCAGATAAAGATAAACAAAAAAAAAAAATTATTCACACCAATTAATCATCATATTTTATACCCCATCATTTTTTATACTAGTTTTAAGAACCAGTTGGTTCAAGACAATAAACAGTAAGCAAGCTAAAATAACAACATAAGTGATCTAAAGCTCAATAAGTTATCTACTAGAAAAGATCCTGAACAGTCTAAAAGAAGGTTCTTTCCAAGATAATTAAAATGTTCGCTACATTCAATAAAAAACTAAAAAAGAGCTAAAGATCTATTATACTTTCGACTGATGAGTTAAATCATACAATAATGAATTCATCAGTCAAAAGCCTAATAGATCATTAGCACTTTTATTCACAACACTTTGCAATAAAATAAGTAACCAAAAACTGTCCTCAAATGCTAGCTGAAGGCAGCCAACCATATAAGCAAGCAGACAAGAAGGGGATTAAGCAATAGCAGCCAATGATGCAAATATGAAAGTTTCCAGTCGTAACAAATAGAAAATGGATGTGTAAAGAACAGGAACGTGAAAGATGAACTTTTAGTTTGATTTTAGTTGTCTGAATATAGTTATATTAAAGTAGGTTTTTAAACTGCAGTATGTGTTACTATTTACATGCCAAAGATGTTACCCTGTAACGGAAATTTGATCCCTACTTGGATCCGTATTCATCACAAGCTTTCTGGAGTTCCCTGCAGCTACCTTTGCTCATGCCTGCAACTTACTTTGGTAGATTTCTAGTTCGGTCTTCTATTCCTATGGTTCCCTGAAGTTATACGCCTCCAGCAATTTCAATGGACACCTGTACCACCTCTGGTGGTTAATTTTTCTGGTATTTGTAACTTAGGCTCTAATGGTCTTACTTTTTGTGTGCATGATCGAGCTCTAGCGAGATTTCTTCCTATGATATAAAAATTCCTTTTGTTTATGTAGCAACAATTATATGTCAATCTTTTGGTCTCTTGTATCTAGTGGAAGTCCGAATTTTAAGGGGTTTTACAATTATAAACAAAAGTCTGAGGCATATACCAACACATCATAGTGCTCCAATAAAACTGTTAGTTGAATGCACTATTTCTTCTATTTTTGGAGAATAAAAAGATGTCAGATAGGTCGAGAAAGAGTGTGTTGATTCCTATTTTTAAATGAATAAAGATGATGCACAAGTGTGCAAATTATAGGGGAAAATTAATGTGTCATGCATTAAAATTATGGGAGAGAGTAATTGAGCATAGGTTATGATGTGATACTAATTTTTCTCAAAATCAGTTTGAATTCATGCTGGATAGGTCTACTATGGAAGCTATACATTTGTTGGAAGGCTTGATGGAGAAGTACTTACAAAGGGAGTAAGGAGGATCTACATGTGATATTTATTGATTTAGAGAAAGCATAGGATAAAGCTTCAAGAGAAGTGCTCTGGAGAGTTTTAGGAAAGAAAAGAATTAATAATATTTATATTCAATTTATTAAAAAATATATATACAGGAGCTATTACTAAAGTTCAAGCACAAGGTGTTTTGACCAAATATTTTCTTATTTTAGTTGGTTACATCAAGGATCAACTGTAAGTCCATATATTTTTACTGTAGTCATGGATATTCTTACTAAACATTTGCAAGAGGTTGCACCTTGGTGTATGCTTTTGCTGATTATATTCTTGTTATTGATAATACTAGAGAGAGAGTTAATGAAAAACTTGAATTATGGAAAAGGTTTTCATGTAATTAGATCTAAAACCAAGGTTCTTAGGTATTTAAAATCTAATGTTGAAAAGGGGATTCTCCATAAAAGAAATATATAAAAATCTAAAACTAGAAGGATATACTGATGTTGGGATCATTGATACATAAAATGTAACTTTAGGTTATTGCACATTATTTGGAGGAAATCTTATAACATGAAAAAGTAAAAAATAACCCCATTGTCTAAAGATCAAGTGCGAAATCTAAATTTAGAGCAATTGCTTAAAAAATTATGAATTTTTATGATTAAAAATTAAATTAAAAGATCTAAAGATTAAATGAGAATGACGTATAAGAATATATTGTGATAACAAGTATGCCATCAGTATTGCCCACAATTCATTAAAGTATGACTGATCCAAAGACAGAAGTTGATGGACACTTCATAAAAGAAAAAAATTAGAGAGTGGGTTGATTTACACTCCTTATTTCCCAACAAACAATAAACTTGCTGATATATGTACCAAAGGGCTTTATAATCCTGCATTCAAGTGAACAAACTAAAATTAATAGACCTCTACCAATCAAATTGAGGGAGAGAAGAATGCGGACAGCTGCAACATAATTACCGAAGAGGAACATGCAGCTAGATTTAAGCAGAGTAATGAAATATGGTTGGCGAACACCACAAGAAAGTAATTATAGCAGAAATGGTAAGAACCAATCCACATACTCATGATGGAGAGAAATGAATAAGGCAGATCAAACTAGGAATGAATTACAGCATAAATAGGAAACATATATTCCACAAATTCAGACAACGAATTGAAGGACGGCAGGTTGAATAGGAAGTAATTGGTGTAATACTTGAAGAAATTTTTTTGAAATATAGAATTGTTGCAATTATCACTCTTCCTAGAATTATATAAGCAGCTCTATATATAAGTACCCGTTGAATTTATGATAAAATTATCAAGCCTTCTATCCATTCTTCTTTCAAGCTTTCTATCCATCATTTATGAGCCGTGCAATATTGAAGGGGAGGCCACGAGAGAGCAATCAAGTAAGCAAATTAGCTGAATTTTATGAGGTTTTTTAGGTGGATGGGGACTGTTATGTGGTTATCAAAAAAGAGAGGTAATATAAAGAATGAGAAGGAATACCAAGTCTAAGGGAAATATGAAGAAGAGAGGGAATAACAAGTATTTTTTTTTAATTTTTTTTATTTTATTATTTTTTACTTTTTTTGGAATAACAAGTATTACAAGAAGAGGAAGCCTTGCGTAGGTATGGAGGATAGAAGAGGATAGTGGGTAGTTCTAATAAAATTAACAAGAAGTTAAGGGAAAAAATGAGAGGAACATGAGAAGGAGCAGCTGTGAAAGATACAAGTTAAAAAAGAAGAAAATTACATAATGAGGGTTTATGGAGCTCCTGTAATTCCACAGAGAGGGCGGTTTGAATGGTTTTGGCATGCATTTTAGGGTTTGGAAAGATTAATATGAGCCATAAAAGTTCTTGAGAATAGACTGCTTCCATTATGGCGGATGACTTAGAAATGGAAGACTATAAGAACATGAAATTCAGAACTTCATAAACTCTTTAACATTGATCTTCATTGCAACACTGATCATCATCTTGTTAAATTGATGATGATGATTCCCAGAATAAAACTAAGCTCTAATACTAATTGATGTGGAGTGACACAATAGGAGAATTGCATAAATCTTGAGCAATTAAATAAGTCCTAATTTTAATCTAGGAAGCACAAGTTGGACGTGCTTCTGATAGGAAATACTTGAGTTCGCAAGTAACCCTAGCGGGAATACTTGAGTTCGCAAGCAACCCTAGCAATAATTGGTGAAAACAGCGAGAAAACTTCGAGATTTCTGATGAAAATAATCCAAAATCAGTAGATTATATTATAGGAATCAAACCGAAAGCAAGAACAAGCAAAGATACAATTGATCCTCAATTCGAGAGGAGGATCGTTCTCTCCCAATCTCTAGACGATGAGTCTAGAGCCCAAGACGCCAAGAAAACTCCAAGAGAGCAACTCAAATCATGCATGCCCTAACCCTAGCCTCGCTCTTCCTTTTAATACATACTTCCTAATACAAAGCCAATAAAAACTTTCCTAGAATAAATCAAATTCAAATCCAATTCAAAACGATTTCTCTAATTGTTGCCCGCCCCCTTTCCCTCTCTAATCCCGCACAAAGTGGGCCCCTCAATCCCCACAGAAGGAGGCGGCTTAGTTCGCCTCCTGTATACGCGAACCGGCCCAGGCGGGGCCGGTGTGGGCGGTTCAGCCAGAACCGTATCAATACCTCCTTCCCAAAGAACCACATTGTCCTCAAGGTGAAAATTTAGGAACTGATGATTTATCCTCTCATAAGGTTCCCACGTGGCCTTGTAGTCTAGAAGACTTTTCCACTTGATCAACACTTCTTTAGCTCCCTCTCCCCTCTGCCGAACCCTCATCAGCTCTAAGGGTTCCAAAATCACCTCTAAGTCCTTCGTGAGTGTCACCGGTAACTCCGAGCTGGCGGTATATTCTCCAATGGCCCTTCTCAACTGAGATACATGAAAAACCGGATATATGGTTGCCGTTGGTGGTAGTTTCAGCCGATATGCCACCGCCCCAATCTTTTCCAATACTTCATAAGGTCCAAAGTACCTTGGAGCAAGCTTCTCATTTCTCTTGTTGGCGACTGTCTTTTGTCTGTATGGTCGGAGCTTCAAGAACACCCACTCCCCCACTTTGAACTGGATGCCCTTCCTATGCCCATCCGTTTGTTTCTGCATAATCTGTTGAGCTCTCAGTAGATGTCTCTTCAACTCCTCTAATATCCTGTCCCTCTCCTGCAAGTACTCCTCTATTGAAGAAACTAGAGTGCTGTTGCTCCCAAAGTGCACCAAGTGGGGTGGATCCCTTCAGTACAACACCTTGAACGGGGTCATCTGAGAAGCAGAATGATACGAGGTGTTGTACCAATACTCAGCCCATGATAACCACTTGGCCCATTACCTGGGTATCTCTGACACGAAGAATCTGAGATAGGTCTCCAAGCTCATGTTGACCACTTCTGTTTGGCCATCCGTCTGTGGGAGGTAGGCGGTGCTCCTTTTCAACACGGTCCCCTACAGTCTGAACAACTCTCTCCAGAAATGACTGAGGAACACTTTATCGCTGTCAGATACAATCGCCTCTAGTATCCCATGTAACCTGACAATCTCCCTGATGAAGGCTGATGTTATTGTCACTGCCGTGTACGGATGTCGTAGGAGAATAAAATGAGAAAATTTGCTCAATCTATCCACCACGACCAAGATCACTGTGAACCCCTCAGAGCGGGACATCCCATCTATGAAGTCCATAAATACCTCCTCCCATACTCGTCCTGGTAAGGCCAATAGCTGTAATAGTCCTCCTGGTGACATTGCCAAGTACTTGTTCCTTTGACAGACCTCGCATCGGGCTACCATCTCCTCCACATCCTTCTGCATCCACTTCCAATACAGCTCTGCTGCCAACCTCCTGTAGGTCTTCTACACCCCTGAGTGACCTCCAACAGCACTCCCATGGAACTCCTGACACAGGTGTTGAATGTGGACTAATATCATGGGTATTACAAACCTCCCCTCGTACAGAAGTCTCTCCCCCTCCAATGAGTACCTCGGGTGGCTACTCCATTCCTTTATTAAGTCGGCCATTATCCTGCCCAACTCCTCATCCCTAGCACTCTCCTCCTTGATGGCCTCCCAATCTAACATCATTGGGATTGATACTTCCATCATCTGCAACTCTCCCATGCATCTGGACAAAGCATCTGCCGCCTTGTTCTCCACTCATGGCATGTACTGAATCTCAAAATCATACCCCAACAACTTGGACAGCCACCTCTGATGCTCCTCTGTCACCATCCGTTATTCCAGTAAATATTTCAAGCTCCGCTGATCAGTCCTGATAATGAAATGCCTCCCTAGTAGGTAAGGCCGCCACTTCTTGATGGCCAAAATGATGGCCATCAACTCCCTCTCATAGACTAATTTCAGCCTGGCTCTAGCAGTCAACACCTGGCTGAAATAGGCAATGGGCCTATGACTCTGCATAAGCATTGCACCCAATCCATACCCGGAAGCATCTGTCTCCACTATAAAAATTTGAGTGAAATCTGGCAAAGCTAAAACTGGTACAGTAGTCATAGCCTTCTTCAAGTTCTCAAATGCTGATGTGGCTGCCTCCCTCCATAGGAAATCGTCCTTCTTCAACTGCTCAGTGAGTGGCCATGTTATGGTGATGTATTCCTTTACAAACCTTTTATAATAACATGTCAGGCCTAGGAATCCCCTCAGTTCCTTCAAATTTTTAGGCACTGGCCATTTCAACATTGCCTTAATTTTTGACTGATATGCTGCCACCCCTTCTTTGGATACAACATGGCCCAAGTACTCTACACTGGCTTGTGCAAAACAGTACTTCTTCAAGTTGGCTCTCAGCTGGTGCTCCTGCAGCACCTCTAACACCCTCCTCAAATGCTCCCAGTGCTCCTCTTCTGTCTTATTGTAGACTAGGATGTCATCAAAGAATATCAGTACAAATTGCCTGAGATAAGGTTTGAAATCCTTATTCATAAGTGCCTGGAAAGTGACTGGAGCGTTGGTGAGGCCAAACGGCATCACCAAGAACTCATAGTGTCCCTCATGAGTTTTAAAAGCAGTCTTGAGCACATCCTCCTCCTTCATTCTGATCTGATGGTATCCTGATTTTAAATCTATTTTGCTGAAGATCACTGCTCCACTCAACTCATCTAATAGCTCATCAATAACTGGTATGAGAAACTTGTCCGATACAATTTCCTTGTTGAGCGCCCTGTAGTCCACACAGAATCACCAGCTGCCATCTTTTTTCTTCACCAATAGAACTGGACTAGAGGAAGGACTAACACTGGGTCTGATGATTCTTGCCTCCAACATCTCTCTAATTAACTTTTCAATTTCATCCTTTTGAAATTGAGGGTAGTGATAGGGCCATACGCTGACAAGTGACACTCCCTCTCACAAAGTGATGGCGTGCTCCTGCTCCCTAGGTGGTGGTAATCCTTGAGACAACTGAAAAACCTCATAGAACTTCTGGATCAGCGACTATACCGAGAAGGGTATGTCCCCTCCTTCCTCCAGTCTCCCCCCCTCCAACTTATGCAGCTCTACCAAAAAGCCTTCTCCCACCCGCTGTATACTCCTCACCATGGTTTTGAGGGACATCATAGATTTGGATAGACCTGCATCTCCCCTGATCACCACCCTTCTCCCATCCACCATCAACTCCATAGTGAGTGCTCCCCAGCTGACTTTGGTATCACCTAAAGTCTGTAACTACTTCATCCCCTGGATGACATCAGTACTCCCTAGCTCCAGTGGAAGGAAATCCTCCCTCACCTGAATCCCCTGGATAGTCAATAGCACTCCTCTGCAAATCCCCTGGCCTTTCTCCACCTGCCCTGTACCCATCATCACCCCATAACAACTGGTGTCCACCAATCTCACTCCCAATTGGTTGACGACCTGAGTGGAAATAAAGTTGTGGGTAGCCCCACTGTCAATCAACACTACCACCTCCATGTCCTCTATCTCCCCCTTCACCTTCATGGTATGATTCGTAGTGAATCCTACCACCGAGTTCAGGGAAACCTCGGCCAGATCCAAATGCAGCTTCTCCTCCATCTCTTCCAACCCTTCTTCACCTCCCTCCTCAGTTTCCTCGTCATCACAGACGATGAGAACCTGAAGAGTTCGGTCCTTGCACATATGTACTGGAGTATACTTTTCGTCACACCTGAAACACAACCCCTTGGCCCTCTTTCTTGCATCTCCTTCTCCGTCAGCCTCTTAAAATTCCCCCCACTTCCTCCTCCTAATGTCTTCTCCTTGGTGGTCTCACGAAACCCTCCTGTCGTCGGCCCCTTGGGTGCTAAATGGGTAGTCGTCATCCGGTACGTGCCTCCTGAATTGCTACTCCTGGTTCCCTTCTCCAAGTTCTTCTGATTTTCCACCAATTGTGCCAACTTCATGGTCTCTCCTAAGTCACAAGACATCATGACTTTCACCGCTGCTCTGATGTCTGCCTTGAGTCCCTTCATGAAATTCCCCTCCAAAGCCGACTCTGATAATCGTTCCACCCGACTGGCTAGATGCTCGAACTGCTCCCAGTAGTCTGCCACTGATCTGTCCTGTACCAGTGCGAAAAACTGCTCATAGAAGTCTCCTCCCCCGTCGGTTTGAAAACATTCTAATAAACAGTCTTTGAACGCTCTCCAGCTCCGTATAAGCCTCCTCTGATCCCTCCATTGGTACCATGATAATACCTTCCCCTCCAAACATAGACCCGCGGCTGCCAATTTCTCCTCATCTGTCAACCCGTTGACAACAAAATACCTCTCCACCTTGTAGATCCACCCATAAGCATCTTCCCCTTCAAATATTGGCATCTTCAACTTTCTCACCTTCGAATCTCCCCCGTTTCTTCGTATCCTGCCATAGTTTTCCCTTTCCCAAGTGTTTTGCTCCCCCCATGTCTCCCGGCTTTCCCTTACATATTTATCTTCAAACCCTTCTTCACTTTCTTCCCTCTTTTCTCCAAAATCAGCACCCCTTCGTCCATAATTTCTCTTTTTTATTTCCCAATCAGCCCCCCTTTCTCCATGTTCCCTATTCCCACGCCTCTCTCCATATCTTCCCCCTTTTTCCTCCATAATTTCTCCATCGCTTTCCCTCCTACGAACATCAGAATTCGTAGTTCTCCCCACTGGTCCCTTTGCCTCCGATGCCACCATTTGAATTTGATTCTCGAAGATCTTCTTCATCATCAGATGAAGATCAGAAACCTTGCCTTCCATCGACGAAACCTTGCCTTTCATGGATGAGAGTTGATCTTCCATTGTAGCTTTGATTTGGCTCATTTCTCATTCAAATCTTTCTTCCAACGCGTCAACTTTCTTGGCCGCCATCAAGAATTCTGGATATTAGATCCAAAATTCAGCAAAATCACTTTTTTTGATCCAAAAATCGCCGCGGAATTTCTGTAAAATTCAACCCACATGGGTCCAGGAACAATGCTCTGATACCACTTTGATAGGAAATACTTGAGTTCGCAAGCAACCCTAACAATAATTGGTAAAAACAACGAGAAAACTTTGAGATTTCCGATGAAAATAATCCAAAATCAGTAGATTATATTATAGGAATCAAACCGAAAGCAAGAACAATCAAAGATACAATTGATCCTCAATTCGAGAGGAGGATCATTCTCTCCTAATCTCTAGACGATGAGTCTAGAGCCCAAGACGCCAAGGAAACTCCAAGAGAACAACTAAAATCATGCATGCCCTAACCCTAGCCTCCCTCTTCCTTTTAATACATACTTCCTAATACAAAGCCAATAAAAACTTTCCTAGAATAAATCAAATTCAAATCCAATTCAAAAGGATTTCTCTAATTGCTGCCCACCCCCTTCCCTCTCTCTAAATCCCGCACAAAGTGGGCCCCTCAATCCCCCCCTCCTGTATAAGCGAACCGGCCCAGGCAGGGCCGATCTGGGCGGTTCAGGCAGAACCATATCAGCTTCCTTAAAGCGTCGTAAAATGTAAATATTGAATTATGGAGGAAGCCATCTTGTATTGATGTGAGACCTAATGTTTTTCCTGATTTAATAATTTCATTTCTTGTTTATTTTTCTATCTAATTTATTATTGATCGATTAGCACTATTGATTTTGGTAAAAATTAATGCGTCAAAAAATTAATTTTGTGAAAACTAATTTATTCTGCTACTTGATTTTATTAATTTCTAAAATTCAGCTGAAATTTGCAAATTTTTGTGATTTTTTCATTATAAATTACACTTAAACTATTATTCTTATTTACATTAAAAGAAAGTGAGCTGGCTTGTTAGTGACTAGTAATCCATGAATCCTTAATTTTTGTTTGCATGAATGGATGTTATGCATCATATTAGCTGCATTGGAAAAGCATATCCATGAGTCGTCTTGCATCAAATTGAGGTATCAGAGTTTTAGGTTGTGTCACAATGTCATTTAAAAATAAGGCTAACTATTAGGCAGCTTAAAAGGTCGTGAAAGTGATGAAATTTTAATAACTTTGCAATATCAATAGACTAAATTGTTAAATAAACAAAATCAAATCTATAGTGACATTAATTCAGTTAAAAAAAGAATTAATAATTTGGAAGTCAAGAAAGTTTATGCACATGAACCTAAAGTGGATTCCAATCACAACGATAAACAAATTCACTATGTTAATTATGGTAGGAGACAAGGAAATAATCAAGATCAGCATTTAAGGCCTACAGCAATGATGTTAATGAAAATCATCAATATCAAAAATTTGATGCAGACAACAGCATAAATAGAAAAGTTAAAGTGAAAGCGTCTATCTATGATGCTAAACTTGGTTCTAAAGCTTTTCCTAATTGGTTTCTAAATACAAATAATTTCTTTGAATGGTAGAGTGTCAAATGTTAAAGTTTGCAAAAATGAAATTAATTAGTCAAGTATAAATTTACTGGATGGGCAAGGAGAAGCAAAGAAAGAGATTGGGAAGGGAGCCTATAAGAGACTGGACTGAAATGAAGGAACTTTTAAAAGACAAATATTTTAAATTGTCATATCATGATAGATTACTCGCTAAAATGAAGCATGAAGATTATTACTAAACACATGAAAAAATCTGAAGAATTGTTATTGTACTCTAAGATCATTGAAGATCCTAAAATTACAATCTCTAGGTTAAGTTATAGTTCGAGACTTGACAATATGAGAGAGGTAACATCTCATCACATTCCATCAATCGATCATACTTTCAAATTGTATTAGACTTTAAAAAAATGTTAAACTTTCTAGTGTCTAATAGGGTCAACACATATCTTGATAATCCATTTTTCCATCATAGCAATTAAATTTAATCTATTACACCAATTGCATATAAGGGTAGTAGCTCTATAGTCGATAAAGGCACAAAAGGGAGAACAACTATACAGCAGCATTTGATTCTAAAAATTCAGCAAAGGCATGCTTTAAGTTTTCATCAAATTGGCAATTATGTTGGTGAGTGTCTGATGGGGACATCAGCACATGGAAAGTCTATTAAAGACGTAGCCGTCGATCTACGGCCACGATCGAGTCATTATATTTCTGAGATTGTTTTATGTATTTTATATTTTCATGTCATATGGTATTTTGCTTTATTAGTTCCCGTTGTACCCTTTTATTAAGGGATGTCGTATATAAGCCCTAGGAGGGACATTGTTATCCTTTATTTTGAGAGTCTTTGTATGAGGCTATTTATAGCCCTAGTGTGATCCTTTTCAAGTTAATGAATGAATGAAGAAAAATTTTAGCTTGCTTAATTTCTTTGTGAGATCTTGAGAGTGTTTGAGGGAGGAAATCCCTAGAAGAGGGAGAGTTGTGCATCGCCCACCAACCTAGAAGAGTCGGGTGGTTTTCGTTCTTTTATCTATCTCTCTTCTTTCCCTTCTCCCACCACCGGCCAACCACAAGCTCCACCACCAGTCAACCACCATCCCTCCCTACAACCACCATCCGACATCAACTCCCTTCAACACCGGCCTCTCCCCTTCACTCCCTACCTTCAGCCGCCCCTAAACCCCCCTCTAGCCGAACCCCCCCTCCACTTCCTCAAGCCCACGCCCAACCACCCGCCGGCCCTAGCCTCCTTGCCATCTTGATGTTGATTTCAATCAACATCAATGCTTGCCTTAATCCCCTTACTCAATTTAGGAAAGGTTTCAATTCAATTTTGAAATTCAAATTGGATTTCAAAATCTTTCCTAAATTAACTCTTTTAAATTAGGAAAGTTCTTTAAATTAAGTCTAATTCAAAATTAAATTAGATTTGATTTAATCTTTCTTTCTTAATTTAAGTTTCTAAACTAGGAAACCCTTTTATTTTCCCTCTCCAATCCCCTTTCCCCCTCACCATGCCGCCGGCCCCCCATCTCTCTCTCCCCTCTTTCTCTCTCCAATTCCCCCTCTCCACATTAACTCCTATTCTCTTTGGAAATTAAATTCAAATTTTGATTCCTAATTTCCCTCTAATTAGAAATCTGAAATTCATTTCAGATTTGAAACCTTTTCCTCTCAACACCCTAACCCTAACTCCTCCAAACCCTAAACCTAAACTTCCCAAGGTGCCTCCCTTTGGCCGGCCCCTTTCTCCTACCTCTTCCCACTTGGATTTTGGAGAGAAAACTCCTTCTCTCTCAAAGAAGGATGGTAAGGACAGCAAAGATCATGATCATCAACACATCAACGTTTGGAGTAAACTTTTCTCTCTCCAATTGAACTTTTAAAGGAGGCCACGACGGATTTCTTCCACATCGTACTTCCGGACTTGAATAAAGGTGAACCACTTCCCCCTTTTTAATTGCTTTCCTAATCCCCTAATCTTGTAGGTGATGACAAATCATAAGGAACCGTGCTCCACCATTGCCTAAGCTTAGTAAATGTAGGATTGAGCATGCTTTCTATGTTACTAATCTCATTGTTAGATTAGGGATTTTGTTGAAAGCTATTTACTTTACATGCTGTTGAGCTTCTAACCTATTTTGATAATCCAAGTGCTTAGCATATAATTTAGCCTAAATGATTGTGACCGCTCTTACGTTTTCTCTTTTCGTTTAAATCGCTAATAGCCTAATCATAATTGTTTTATCAAAATCGTGCAAATTCTTACGCATTCATTTACAAACATCTTAGTCCTGCATCAGTGTCCTAATAGAAACTCACATACAAATATTAACGAAATCAATGATTTTGAAGAAGACCTATAATTTGATGAATAAACTAGTGATTATGATCACACTTTATTGGATGATTCTTGGAGTATCATGTGTTGCATCATAACAACTCATAAGGTTGAATCTAATCAGATGATAAATGTAATTTTTTAAACTTAATTAAAGCATGGAGAGAAATTTTGTAAGCTTATAATTGATAGTGGGAGTTACATAAATGTTATGAGTTTTTTTAGACTGCATAAATTTAAAAATTGAACATCCACGATCATATAATGTACCTTGAGTGGATAAAACTATTATATTTATGTCACATATGCGCCTAGGGTCAACTCAATTGGTTATCTATATTAAAAGAATCTTGTGTAATGTGTACTTTTAAGACTAATGAAAGAATGATGGTTTTAAAACCTACAAAGTCTAACAGAAAATTTGAATCTACATAAAAATTTAGTGTTCTCAATGAAGTGAAAAAGTCAAAGAAAATTTTGAAAAACATGCATTTGAGAAAATGCGCACGCAACGAGATGTGATATATCCTTTAGTAGTTGTGAAATTGAAAACTGTGAAACCAAGAGATGTGACTAGGTTAAATGGTGTTGAACCAAGTACCGGATGATTTTAAAGATATTTGTTCTATTGAATTACCACTACTAGAGAATATATAATATGTTATTGACTTAATTCTTGAATTATCATCACCTAGTTTACCACAGTATAGGATGAATCCATCAAAATATGTTGAATTGAAAGGATAAGAGGATGAGTTGCTTAAGAAGAGATTTATTGGGGAGAGTATAAGTATTTGCGTTGTGCTTGCTTTACTTCCATCTAAGAATGATGATAGTTGAAATATGTGTGCAGTCAATATAGCTGTCAATAAGATTACTACCAAATATAGATTTCTTATACCTTTTATGAAATGACATATTAGACATGATGAATGGTGATATAATATTTTTTGAATTTGATTTTTAGGATTGAATACCATTGGGTTATATATAAGAAAAGGTGATGAGTATAAAACACCTTTTAAAACAAAAGATGAATATATGAATAATCAATGATACATTTTGAATTAACAAAAACATATGATACTTTTATTAGGATATTAAACTATAATGCATTGACACTTCTCTTCAAAGAGGTATGCATGTCCGACACATATTGGACTCTGACACGCGTCCAACACGCCTCCGAAACGTGTCGGGCACATCGAAGGCGTATTCGATTAAAAAAATATTAAAAATAAATTGGATACACGTGTTCAACACATATGTCTAAAATATTTTATGAGATTTTAAAAAAATATAATTTATTGTATCTCAAAATTTTATTTAGTAAAAAAAAAAAAGAAATTATTATTTCCCCTCCAAAGCCTCAAATCAATAGCCCGCACTCAATACCCCATTCCCTGAATATTCCCATTTTGATTTCTCTATAATAGGTTGCGACTAGGGTTTTACAACAACGCTCGATGCCATCTTAATATCGATGCACAATGCCGTCATAACATCAATATTTTAAAACCATCTCAACATCAAAGTCTGACGTTGGGTTGACATTGACATTTGATGCCAATAATTACTACACCCACAATCATACCTCCTTGTCATCTCGACATCTTATCTTTGTCCAACGTCGTCTTAATATCGAAGACCGATATCATCTCGAGATTGACGACCAATGTCGTATTGACATCAATGCCTGATGCTCATTACACAACAACGAAGTCCAACTGTTGACAATATTATAGTCTTCTCTCTCAATGCTTAACACATCGATATCCTAATATTTATTTTAAGCACAAATCCTAGTTAAATTACTTATTATTTCTTAATAATTCCAATTATATTGCTTATTCAATTTTTATACACTATTTTTAAAATATAAAATTATAATACCGTGTCCAACCTGTGTCAGTCCTATATTTTCAATAATTGACATGTCTCATATCCATGTCTATGAATCATGGATAATAAACTTTATATTGTAATCTTTCATTTGAAAGTTTTTTGTTATTTATTTTGATGATATTCTAATAATCTATAGCAAGACATAACATTTCATTTAGTACATCTTAAGAAAGTCTAACATTTTAAAAGCAGAGAAATTATATCTGAATTTGAAGAGAGATTGCTTTGAGACTCCATCTGTGATCTTCATATGTTTCGTTGTGTCTAGGGATGGATTAACTGTTGATTCTTGTTTAAGTCCACCTCCATTTATTTTGCTTCCATCAATTATGCCTCCATCCATGTTCCATCGAGCTCAGTAGTCCTCCATCTTCTTTATTCACTTCCTGCCACCTTAGTGATATGTGGGGTTATTAGTTTCATCTTATCAATCCGTGGACTATTGTAATAATTACATAATTATTATTTAACAAACTCATCAATCTATTACCTATCATAATTATTCTATAATTACTATTCCCAAGTCTTGTATATTTTTTACTAAAAGCTCTCCTAGGATTACATATATTCTATACAAATATTGGAATGAAACACTTAACCAATTCTCAATAATTCTATCATGGTATCAGAGCCTTATGTTTTCTTCATAGAATTTGTATAAGCCACAACCTTTATCGTTGCATTGCCCATGAATTGCAAACCTTCATTATATTAGGCCTTTTTCTGATCCTCTTAATCTTTTTATTTGTAACCTTCATGGCTACATCCTTATTTATCCTTTTTTTCTCTTTGCAACCAATTACTTTCACATATTCCTTCCCAAGGATCACATAAATACCCATGTTCCTTTAATCTTAGGTTTATTTGGAACCAATACCGACAACTCAAATCCAACAGGAGGATAACAAAATATTCATTCAATATATCATTTGAATGGAAATAATTACCTCAAGTAGCCATAATTTGTTTGAAGCGAAAAGAAAAATTAAGCCATTTACTTGGCATTAAAGCTCAGCAAGGCAATCCCACATTCAATACTTCGGATAAACAACACTAAATAATGATGTCCTAGTTATGGAACTCGAAGATTCTTGAAACAAGTGATACTAGCATATTCCTCCAATCAACAAAGAAAATTTGGAATATGATAAATCAAATGCATTCTAAAATTTGTTAAATAGGCCAAATCTATGAGATGGAAATCAAGATCTCAACCACAAAATAAGGATGATCCATAAAAAATATACCAATTTATTACAAGGTTTTTGGCAAGAGATGTAACATTATCAATGCATTCAAACGGAATGCAGTAAAATGCAACCATCCTAAAACGTTTTGTTAAAAAAGACCAAATTTATGATTTTTTTGTTAGATTAAATGTTGAATGTGATATTATAAGGGTGCAAATTCTCAAAAAAAAAAAAGATTTTTCTTTCCTAGATGAAGTTATTATCATCAGTCGAATGAAAAAAGGAAAAGGGGAGTTACGATTGCCAATAACCCCATAAAAGGTTCATGCTTAATAACAAGGCTGCCACATCAAATACTTTGATTCAAAATTCTCTTCTTCTGAGAAGCACAAATAGACACACAAACAAAGAAGGTCAAAAAAGATTCTTCATGGTGCACATGTTGCAAGAAGGCTCAACGTACACACAAAAAAAAGATGCTAGAAGCTTCAAGAGCCATTGTGTAAAGTTTAGATAACACTAAGAGGAAAAGTAAAATAACAGAGACATGTATACATAATACATGTGGAAGAATGTAAAACCAAAGAATCTTAGATAAAATTCCTGAAAGAAGAAATAAAAAAGTTAAAAATTGTACTAGCATCCCTATAAAAGATTCCAACAATATATATATATATATATATATATTTGCATTCTCCAAAATTATCTTATCTCCTCGCGCTTTTGACGTCTCAAAGATGTTCAATCCTAGCTCCTGAATCATTGATTCAAGAGTTACAGATCATATGATCAAACTCTGCACACAAATTTATTTCATAAACCCCATATCCTAACAACAAGAAAATAACCATTGCCTATAGATCCTTCATAATTGTTGTTTTCCGAGGAGACATTCTTATGAACAAATCCCTCATACTTTGAAATATCCTACACATACTTAAATTATTCACCAACATATTATCTATCCAAAAGTTAACTACATATTCTTAATATCATGTTATATTTTATCATTCATAGTGTGTATTTCATAAATAGGGCACAAGGATGATTATACTTGTTAAAGAAAGAGATTGTCTCTACCAAATTGAGGAATGCAGTGACCAAGAAGCTCCAAACTACTAGTTGTATTATCTTTTCTTTCTAAAATTTTTTAAATGCAACAAAGAAATATATAACTCCAACACCTCAGCCATCCTTCTTTTGTTATTCACAAAATTATGTTTCTTTTATTATTCAAATATATTAAAATTGTTGAGTTTCATTGTGTACTTGTAAGTTAGCAAAACGCATGTGCACCAATTTTTATTAAGTAACACGAGAATCCAAAGTTTTTTTTCTCTCATTCATAGTGACATATGGGTACCATCTTTTATACCTAACATATTTAGGACTCGATGGTTTGTGCTATTTATTGATGACAATAGCCTATGTCATGGATCTTACTACTAAAAATCAAAAGTGATGAACCGCATTTTTTTTCCAATATGATCAAGAATCAATTTAATGTTGAATTAAAAGAGTTAGATTTCACAATTCTCTCTCCTTAAATTTCCAGGAAAGAAAAACAATATGAGACCTCTTGTGTATACATACCTCAACAAAATAGTGGTTGAGCAAAAGAACAATCACCAACATGGTACCAAATGAGCTCTTTTTTTTCAAAAGAATGTTTCAAAATAATATTGGGAGAAACCGTATTAACAACCGCTTATATCATAAACCAATTATCTATATGGGTCATTGAGTTTAAGAGTCTTACTCAAGTCCTAATCAAAATTCTCCTCACTTTAACACCCAAATAAACTTGTTTCCAAGATACTTAAAGTGCTACCTTTATCTATACAAATCCACAAAGTAGAGAACTTGATACAAGAGAACTTAAATGTATTTTTATTAGCCATTTTTTAAATTCAAAAGAGTACAAATGCTACCATTCCCCAACGAGAAAGATGCATCAGTCTAATGATGTCCCTTTTCATAAAAATGAATTATACTTTACTTATCCCATAGCTAAAATATCATTCACAAATAAATTATTTCTCAAAAATTGCCTCTTCTTAGCCCTCATCCTAGCAAACTTTACTCTTGAATTAGCCACTTATACATATATAAAATTTACACCAAAATCAATGCAATTCTAATCAATTGAATCATTTTCTAGCACTGAACTCGTTGAGAGAACTATTAAGCCTGTAAACAAAAATACTTCAACTAAACATCCCTTACACTTATTCTAATCATACAGAAATCATTTTTATCGTCATCATCATTCATTAATAGCCTTCTTGCTAATTCTATTCCTAAACTATCTCTAGGGTTTAAATAATACGAATTGAAATAATGTAATAGAAAAATGTAGGCCCTTCAAAAGTGTAAAATATGGGAATTAGAAACAGTACTAGTAAGAAAGAAACTAATAGAGCTGAGCTTTTACCGTAAAATATAAATCTGATGGTAAAAAATATATAAAGTCGAAATAGTGAAAAAAGACTAAACTCAAACATAGGGATTGACATTTAAAACTTTTTCTCATATTGCAAAAATGAATATTGAGTTTTGTTTACCATCAGCAGCTATCAAGAGTTAGAAAATATAATAATTCACTATGAAGAATGTCGTTTCACATGATGATCTAGAGGAGGTATATATGGAGATTCCACCGAGATTTAGCTCAAACTCAAGTAAAAAAGTATGCAAACTAAAAAAAGGATTACACTGATTAAAGTAATCTCAAAGGGCATAGTTCGGAAGATTTTCTAAGATAAAGTTCAACATGGGATACATACAAAGTCAAGGAGATCATATATTATTTGTGAAACACATGACTTCAGAGGGTACTACTAGTTATGTCAATGACTCCATCATAACAAGTAGTAATTTGAAAGATATGAAGTCAAGGAATTAGGTAAGACATAAACCATTATATCCCAACATATATATCGATAACAGGCCTATTGAAAGAAAAAGGCAGGTTAAGATGCAAGCCAGTCAATAGCTCTAACAAAAGTAATCACAAATTTAAAGATGCTTCAGAAGATAACCATAGAAAAAATCTCCTATAAAAACTTGTGAGAAGGCTTACCTATATCACAGTCTTGACAATGCCTACGTTATTGGTGTGATAAGTCAATTCATTCAGACTTGACAGTATTTATGTTATTGGTGTGATAAGTTAATTCATTCACAATTGACAATGTTTATGTTATTGGTGTGATAAGTCAATTCATTCACAATCTTAAAGAATCAAATCTTTGGGAACACATTGAATCTTACAATATATGAAGAATTTTATTCAAAATGGTGTAGAATTTGACACTTGAAGCCTCTACAAATGCCAATTATGCAAGATCTAATATTGATAAGAGATCAACTTCAAGACATTGCATATTTTTATAAGGCAACCTCATAATTAGGCATCATAAAAATAAAATGTGATAGCAATTATCACAGAAAAAGATAATTTTATTAATTTAGATCTATGACACTAAGAATTTGTTAATTGCTAGGACTAAAAGTTATCCTAAAAATTTAAGACTTAATGGAAAGATCCCATGAAACTCTGTTGTGAAAACAAATCAGCCATTAATAGTGCACATAATCCCACGTAACATGACTAAACAATATATTGAAGTAGATGGATATTTTATAAAGAAGATGCGTTTGTTGCTACAAATAGGCAACTCGTAAATATTCTCACCACATGATTATTATAAATAATATTTTTGAAATTGACATGTAAGCTTAGAATGGATAACATCCATTCATTCGCTAGAGGGAGCGTGTGGAAAAAACAATCACCATTAAATTCGCCTCCATTAAGTTCGCCTTTATCAATTCTGCCTCCATCAATGTTCCCCAAAACCCAACAGTCCTCCACCTTCTTTATTCACTTCATGCTATCTCAATGATTTGTGGAATTATTAATGTCATTTGATCAATTTGTGGAAAATTGTAATTATTCTATAGGTTTATTCTATCACATCACTAATCCCTAAAATATTGTAATTTTTCTATAATTATTATTCTCAAATTTTATATGTTTTCTATTAGAAGAAGCCCTCATATGATTATATAAATACTAAATAAATGTTGAAATCAAGCTATTAATAAATTCTTCCTAATTCTTGCCAGTTCTAATGAAGTTAAAATAATTAATGTTTGGTCAAAATCTATTAACATGCATCATACTCAGAGTTTCATAGTTTGGCCTTTTTTTTATAGTTGATTCATCAAAAAGTTTAGTATTGTTATGCTTCAAATACAAATTGACTTAAAATATAGGAATTTAAATAGACTATATTTATCGATTGTGCTTTTACAGTAACAAAAGAAAGATATATTAAAGCACTTATGCTTAACTTGTTTAATTTTAATAAAAAGCTTGAGGTTTCATGTGATGCATCTAAATAGGTATTGGAGGAATGCTAGTTGAGAATAGAATTCTATTGCATTCTTTAGCAAAAAACTAAATGAGATTAAACAAAAATGTTCAAATCATAATCGAGAATTCTATGCTGTAGTGCAAGCTCTTTGATATTGGGAACTTTATTGCCTGAGAAGTTTGTGTTACATTATGATCATCAAATTTTGAAACATCTCGAAAGAAGTTGGGATCATAAACAAGCTAATTGGATTGAGTTTCCACAACAATATTCATTTCTCCTTAAACATTGTGTTGTAACTGAAAACAAGCATGTTGATGTATATACATACAAAACAAGCCATAGTTATTTGGGTTTGATCATATCAAAGAGCATATTGCATGTAAGGATTAAGTGAGATTAAAGCTTTAAATTACTTATCCTTACTTAATAAAGGCTATATGATTCAGGATGATTGTTTGTTTAAGGGTGCCTGACTTTGTATTCTTGATTCATTTTGAGAATTTTTTTATCTTATAATTATATGTTGTCTGTTGTGTGCATTTTGAGAGAGATAAAAATATTGCAATGACTGACTATAGTTATTTCAGGCCACATTTAAAGAGAGATTGCACATAGTTTTCAGGACTTCTCAATTTACCAAGGATAAAAAATATAACATAGGGTTATATACACCTTTATCAATTCTAGATTAGTCTGAGGACATTAGTATGTTGCAAGGAAAATTGAGAAAACATGGTTATAATTTTGTAGTGGAAGATCATTTTTCAAAACTATCATATTTCATATAATGTCATAAAACTAAGAATGAATCTCATATTCTCATGTATAAGCCTCAAAATTAAATCATTAAATGACTGAAAATATTAAATAATAAATAATATAAGAGCATCAAAATAAGATGTTAAAAAATATATTATAAAAACTCATACAATCATTAAATATTAAACATGAAGTCTAAGATAAATTAATAAATATAAACAAGAAGCCAAAAATAAACTACTCTCACTTCTAATTCAACATAAATAAGAAGTTTAAGATCATAAACTCTTAATTCAAAAATCTCCCCACTCACATCACCTAGAGGATCTTCATTAGAATCATCATTTTTGTTAACCACTTCCTCTCATTCATCATCAACGCTTGTATCAACATCCTCCTAATCTTCCTCATCATCTTCAATCTCAAGCATCTTGCTCTTAGATGATCAATAACATCCAATAAGAATATTGTTAAAACAATGCTTATGTTGATGGTTTCAATTTTCATTACAAAATTTTATATTAAACTTTCTATTATCTTTTTATCAACTTGTGTTGTTCTTGTTTCTTCATCTAACAAGGAAGTTAATATTGAGATATTCCTCTTATAATTGTGATGATATAACTTCATTTTCATGCTTCAAAAATTATTCATCATCCAATAGAACATCCTTACTAACTAAACGAGCTTCAACATCCTCCAAAATTTTTTCTCAAAAGTATTTCTTTTAATCTCCTTTTTTATGTTACGAGAACTAATGAGTTCATCCATAAAATAGTTGAGCGATTTCTTCTCTTGCCATGAATTTGATTACAAGTACTCCATTTTTGCTCACACCTTCATAGCAAATATGCATGACCATACACTTATATTATAAATTTTTGTAATTCATGATTGTCATCTCCATGTTGAATCAACACTCAACTAATTTAGGTAAAAATGAACATAATATGCAAACTTAACAAACTTAACCAACAAATATCAAAGTTATCATCTATAGAATCCTTATAATAGAAATGCTTGCAAATACTGTCATTAGCTTATTGTAATCTAAAGAATCCTTCCTTATCTTTAAAAACTACAAGTTGAAGACCAATCTTACCTCTATCTATTAAATTAGAGATCATTGTGGACTAGTTCTCGTCATATTAATATTAGGAGTTTAGATAATATCTAATTGTGTGCAAATATTAATGCAACCAAAGCTCCCAATTCTCATCTATAATCTCTCAAATTTTCTTATAGTTGTAGACATCACCACCTAAGCCCTTAAACATCAATTCCTTTGCCTCATTCATAGAATTATATGTGGAACTTGTTATTGTTTATTTTCCCCACATCAACCATTCTTAAGACAAGAACAGTTACGATAACATAAGTTACACTTAAGCCAAAATCTATCACTCGAAACAATCTATTTCATTTCTTTTCCTTCATATTTCTCAACTCATGTATAATTTAACCATTGCATAGAGCCAAACATAGCCTCCAAAAGTTGCATTGCTTCTGGAATATTTGGCAAAGTATGCTATGAAAAATCTAAAGGTTGCAGGTCTCTAATGAATTTTTTTAAAGAACTTATCAAGGCAAAAACATTTTGACGATTAAATGAATTTGCTTACCTTATTGCCTCTAGTCAAAGCATTCTGATGCTGCGGCAAACCCCTAAGTTTCTCAAATAAAAAATCAATGCAATATATGGCACATAAAGTCCAATAAAAATACCATCACTTCTCCATCAATTTAATCCTACTAACTTATATGCACTTCTATTGTCAGTGACAACTTCAACAAGATGCTCTCTAATTTCCTTAATAACCCTACAATTAATTTGAAAATATACTATGCATCATTCACCTGGTCCGCTACTTTAATAAACTAAGAAGATGATGTCAAAAGGTTGTTTATAAAGATATTGACCAAGTTTCTATTTTGATATCTGACCAATCATCTAACAAAATTGTGACTCTGGTTTGTGATGATGAGTTTTTAATCTCCTTAATGTTCTTCAGTGATGTTCAATTTCTCCTTCAATCCAAATCTTAATTACACCTGGAAGTTGGTTTAAGGCCTTGACCATATAAATCTTATAATGACACATGTTAAAAGAGGAAGGAGAGATTGCCACATAAAATGAAGTTTTATGCTTAAAGAACATCCCAATGCCTGTACAAACGAGGCTACGAGCCTCTTTGCATTTTGTGAAGCCATGATATAGGATACCCTTGTCTCATCATTCTGTTCATCCTCCACATTCATCATATATTACCTTGTAGGCCCACTCGCATCTCTATTGGAGATTTGTGGAGGCACACTTCACGGCTGTGTTTGTATGCCCCGTCCTAAGGTGCATCTCGAATTGCTTAATTTTAAAAAATAAATAAATTGGATTTAAGCTTGGTGATAAGGCCATAGTGCATTTAAAACGAAAAAGGCGTCCATCTAAAACCTGTAAGGGATTGAAAGCAAGGAAGGCACAACCATTAAAAATTGTGTAACGCATTAAAATTAATGCCCAAAAATTCTAGGAAATTATGGTATAAATCCCTTTTTCAAGGTAGTTAATTTGGGTTTATTTAAAGAACCTACTACCAAATCCTTAGTTTTTAATCTTTTCACATCTTGTGAGGTCACAATCAATCTTTTGCCAGATTATTTTATACAGTTTCTTCCTGAGGCTATTCTAGATGATGAGATTATATCCGCAGCTAATGATGAATTTCAAAGATACCCTGTTCACAAGCAAACTGGACTAATGCAAGACAATAATAAGACCTCTCACTAGATCAATTTCAAAGGCCGATTATTATGATAATTAATTGTATCTTTATTTTCTTTAAAATTTAAGGAGCTCGCCATATACTATTTGAAAGTAATATTCAAAAAAATTAAAACCTATGTTGAAAGCATATAAGTCGACCCAAATCAAGAATTCAAAAGAATCAATAAAATATTTAATTGAATCCTTTAAATTGAGAAAATATTATTTGTTTCGAAATATGAAGGGATCTTAACGGGGGCTAATATTATGGCCAATAAATGAATTTTCAAGCAGGGATTTTGGTGTATTTCCTTATGAGTTTTTCTCATTTTTTATTACACTTCATGTACTACTAATACCCATTAATTCAATAAAAATAACTTAGTTCTCTTGCAAACACTTGTAGTAAGGAGTTGGTATTGCCAACTTTTGGATTGATTTGCAAATCAACCATAGGTGAGGTTCGCAAACCCTAACATATCCTAGTCTTTTTAATTTCTTATTATCCTACATGCCCCCACCTTCCCAAAGCCATAATCTACTTTAACCCTCACATAAATTGAGCCATACCATTCCATAAAATCCTAACTTGAGCTATCTACCTGCTATGACTAGTTTACTTAAAAATTAATAAATTTCTAACCACATATCTAATTGACATTAAATTACCTCCATAGTTATCAAATGTCTCAAACCTTTGATTCGGAAGTCCTCAACCTTTCCCATTAAAAAAAAAAATCCAGCCGTAAACATCAAGAAAAACTAAACAAAAAATTTGTCCAAGACCCATACACTAGTCAACTTTTTCATGTCTACTACCATCCATAAACCTTCTACCACAATTTCAGCAGCCCTCAAAACCTCTTGACAATACCCCCATCATTTGATATCAGAGATAAAAAGATCAAAAACCCCTTATCATTTGCACTAAAGAGAGAGAAACTAATCAATCCAAAGAGGCACCATGATGAGGACATCACTACATGGAAAGTTTATCGGAGCCGTGGCCGTCGATCTACGGCCACGATCGAGTCATTGTATTTTTGAGTCATGTCATGTTTTTGTTTTCTTTCATTAGTGTTATGTTATTTCTTTTCCGTTTTACCCCTTACTTAAGGATGGTTGTCTGTTAGCCCGGAGGACATTGTTGTCTTTTATTTTGAGTCCGTTGTTTGAGGCTATTTAAAGCCCCTTGATGTATCTTTGAAGCTTAATGAAGAATTAAAAGAAAATTTCTGCACTTAATCTCTTGTGAGAGTTGAGAGTTTGAGAGGATTTGGAGGAGCCTATGAGAGGCAAATTCATAGTACCCAACAGCGGTCTTCAGGAGCTCTTGGTTCTTTCCCTAACTCCCTTCTCTTCTCCCCTTTCTTCCCTAACAGCCGCCGGTTTTCCCCCTACTAAACCGAACCCCAACTTCCCCTCCACCACACCACGGCTAATCCCCAAACGCCTCCACCCGCCGGCCACCCAAGCACCATCCCGCCTCCAAGCAAGCCACCGGCCTCACCCCTCTCCCCTCCCTCTTAATTTGGTTTCCTAAATTAGGTTGGTGCCTATTTAGAAAGAATTTGAATTTCAAATTCAAATTGAATTTGAATTCAAAACTTTCCTAATTTACTCAACTTATTTTAGGAAAGTTGCCTAATTGAATTCTATTTGAATTTAAATTTAAATAGGATTAAATCAAACCTTTCCTAATACTTAAATCCTAAATTAAGTAACCCAAATCAATTCTCCCAAATCCCCTCCCACCTCCTTAATGCCGCCGGCCCCCTCACCCTTTACCCGCCCTCTCTCTCTCTCTCCAATCCCCCACTCCTTCCATTAATTCCTACCCTCTTTAGGAATTAAATCATATTTTCCGTTTTTCATATTCCCTCCTAATTCAAATCTGAAATTAATTTCAGAACTTAGAATTATCCCTTCCCTAACCCTAACCCTAACTCCACAAAATCTGAACCAACTTCTCCTCCCCACCCCTACCTTGGCCGGCCACCTCCACCTCTCTTTCTCCACTTGAGTTTCAAGAAAAAACTTCAATCTCTTGGGAAGAAGCATCAAGGACAGCAAAGAGGCAACCCCTACAACTCTTCTTCTCTCAAATCACCATGAATGGAGGTTCCCGAATGGAACTACGGATTGGTGCATGACGATCAAGATCAAATCGACATCCTCCGATCTCCTTTCTTTGATGTGGGTTTCGACTTCGATAACACCGTTGAAGAATACATCGACCGCATCCAAATTACCTTGGTAGACGTGATTGACGAACAAAGGTCAAAGGGACATTGGATCATCATCGGCCGACCAACCTTCTCCACCGTTCCGGCTACCTCTCCGCATACCGTAAAAGACTACATCATTCGCATCCTAGATATCCTCGCCAGCGCTATTCTCGAACAAGTGGGCAAAATCCGGTGGCGTATCTCTTCCAAGTCTCAATAAGGGTGAACTTCTTCTCCTTATTCAATTACCTCTCTATTCACTAACCTTGTAGGTGATGATGGAATTGCAAAGGATCGAGTTCCGCTAAAAACACTAAAGCTTAGTAAACGTAGGGCTTGAGTGCACTTTTATTTGCTTCTTGTTTTATTATTAATTTAGTGATGTTGATTGAACGCCTACTACTTCACATGTTGATTCTCTAAGTTATTTTGCTTGTCCAAGTGTTTAGCAAATAGTTTAACCTAAACGTAGTCACCCCTCTCTTATTTTTATTAACGTTTTGGACTGCTAACTTTATAATTACAATTGCTTACCTCAAATAATCGTGCAATTTACCTCTAAGCATTGTAGTCCTACATCATCTGGTATCAGAGCATGGCTAGCATACGTCACATGTGCTAGAACTCATCCTAGGGTGTTGTTTAATCTTTGTCTTTAAATTTTGCATGCATAACATCTTTAAAATATTTTAATTCATTGTTATGTTTGTTGTCCAGAATTTTTCTGCACTCATTTAGTGAGCATTAGAGTTGTTTCTTAGATTTCTAGGTGCTGATTTTAATTCTATAACTTCACTACTTGCCTAGGTAAATTAACCCTTTAGTGTGATTTGCTGTCCTAGAAGTTCCTACATCATTTCATATCATTTAGTGTGTCTTTTCTTCACTTTGGTTTGTTGTCCTCTTCCTAGAGTCACCCCTTAGTATCCCCTAGTGTCTAGTAATGGACCCGGAACAACTTGAGAGGACGTTAGACTTATTGGTAGGTCAAATAAACAACATTAGCCAGCAACTCAAAGAAAATCAAGCTGACCTAGCCGAACTTCGTAGGGACACTACTGAACGATTTGATACACTTGAGCATGCACAAGAGCATCCTATCCCCTACACCCCTTCTAGACCACCATCTATGTATGGGGATGACACTTACCCGGATGAGAGGCAACATCGTGCCAATCATCGAGCTCCACACTATGGACATGACCCTCATCATGATCCTGATATACCACTTATGAAAAAAATTAAAGTTGATGCCCCTACCTTTGATGGCACACTCGATCCCCAGCTCTTCCTGGACTGGGTCAAAGGTATGGACAGCTTCTTTAAGTGGTATAATATCTCTGAGGCGAGGAAGGTTAGTTTTGCGGAGATGAAACTCACGGGTAGGGCGAGCCAGTTTTGGTCAAACTTAGAGAGCCTTAGAGAGGCCAGGAACGATTACTCCATCACTGATTGGCCATCTATGAAACGTGAACTTAAGCAGAAATACTTGCCCCCCTCGTACTTCTCTAGGTTGTTGGATAGATGGAATAGGCTGACCCAGGGAAATAAACCAGTCAAAGAGTACATCGCCTCCTTCGATGATTACTTAATTCGATGCAAAGGGGAGACCTCTACCACCCCCGTGCAGATTTTGTCTATGTTTCGTACCGGATTGCGAGAGGATCTTCGCGAGCTATTTGCCCGGAACGTTACTACCCTGGAAAATGCCTACAGTTTAGTGCTAGATTTAGAGGAAACCCGTTCCCAGCACCCGAGCCGTTCACATGAGTCTAGACCTTCCTACAGACCTTCTGGTAGTTCCACTCCTCACTCTACTACTGCACGACCCACTCCTGGGAGTACGACCCGACCACCCACGAGTCACCCAGCCCCCCGACCTGATTTTAGAAACAAACCTCCCACCCCGGATACCCCTCAGTCCAGTCCCGGGACCAAGTGCTTTCGATGCCAGGGGTATGGGCATATCGTTTCTCAGTGCTCCAGTCCCTACAAAGTCTCCATCATTGAGGAGATTACTGAGGAGGATCTTGAGCCCGAGGTTGATCAGGTCCATCAAGTAGAAGATGAAGGCGATTTTTTTGAGGAGGACGATGACACCGCTGTCCTCCACTGCCTTCAGAAGCTGGACACTTCTCTCATCTGCGTGATGAGATGTGCACTGTCACACCCTGTTACCACCGATGACTGGCGTAGGACATCGATCTTTCACACCTACACCAAAATTAAAGATAAAAACTATAAAATCATCGTAGATAGTGGCAGTGGCATCAATGCTGTTTCCTCCAGCATGGTGTCCAAATTGGGTCTTTCTGCCGTTCCGCACCCCAATCCGTATAAGGTAGCGTGGGTCAACTCCACTGCCTTGGAGGTGAAAGAACGAAGCATCGTACCTATCTCCTTTGCCACTTATAAGAAGAATGTGTGGTGCGATGTACTGATTATGGATGTTGGACAAATTCTGCTAGGTCGACTCTGGATTTTTGATAATGATGTCCACATCTATGGGCATTCGAACACCTGCGTGTTTGAACATGCGGGCAAAAAGATTAAACTTTTGCCATCGCAAACCCGGGTCAAGGATGACCCCACCCACCCCCTTAAGTCCAAGAAAGGACTGAACTTGGTCACCACCAAAGTTCTGGACTCTGAGATTACTCGAGGCGCACCTCTGTACGCATTAGTAGGTCGTGAGATTCCCACTGGATCTGATGATCCTATTCCTCAGGAAGTCCAACCCATCTTAAGGCAATTTGCTGATGTCTTCCCTGATGACCTCCCAGATCAGTTACCTCCACTTAGAGACATTTAGCATGCTATAAACTTAGTCCCTGGAGCCTCCCTCCCTAACCTGTCATACTATCGCATGAACCCCACGGAACATGCTGAACTTAAGAAGCAGGTAGACGAGTTACTGCAGCGAGGTTTCATTAAGGAAAGTCTTAGTCCCTGCGCGGTGCCCGCCCTTCTCACTCCTAAGAAGGACGGATCTTGGAGAATGTGTGTTGATAGTCGTGTTATCAATAAAATCACCGTCAAATATCGTTTCCCTATTCCGAGGTTGGACGATATGCTCGATATGATGATGGGTGCCACTCTTTTCTCCAAGATCGATCTCAAGAGTGGATACCACCAGATCCGGATCCGACCCGGTGATGAGTGGAAGACTGCTTTCAAGAGCAAGGATGGTCTTTACGAGTGGTTGGTCATGCCTTTCGGATTGAGTAACGCCCCGAGCATTTTTATGAGAATCATGACCCAGGTGTTACGCCCTTTTATGGGTAAGTTTGTCGTTGTCTACTTTGATGACATTCTTATCTATAGTCATTCTGTTGACCAACACCTGGACCACTTAAAGCAAGTCTGCTCGGTCTTAAGGAAAGAACAGCTTTATGTGAACCCCAAGAAGTGTACTTTTCTTGTAAATCGAGTCATCTTTCTGGGATTTATCGTATCAGCTCAAGGGGTTTCTACTGACCTTGAGAAGGTGAAAGCCATAGTTGATTGGCCTATTCCTCAGAACATCCGGGAAGTCTGCAACTTCCACGGATTGGCCACCTTCTATAAGAGATTTATCCGAAATTTCAGTACCATTGTATCTCCTATCACGGATTGCTTAAGGAAAGGTGATTTCCACTAGACCCCGGCTGCCACCAGAGCTTTTGATGACATTAAGAAAAGAATGGTGGAGGCCCCAGTGATGAGACTTCATGATTTCTCCAAAGTCTTCGAAGTGACCTGCGACGCTTCGGGGGTCGGAATAGGAGGAGTCCTCTCCCAGGAAGGTCACCTCGTAGCTTATTTCAGTGAGAAACTGAATGACATTCGGCAGCCATATTCCACATATGACAAAGAGTTTTACGTTGTGATCCAATCCCTTCGCTATTGGCGACACTACTTGCTCCCGCAAGAGTTCGTCATCTTCTCGGATCACGAGGCTCTGCGTTATATCAACTCCCAAAAGAAGTTGAATACACGCCACGATCGATGGGTAGAGTTTCTTCAGGAGTACACATATACCCTTAGACATAAGGCGGGAGTTGAGAATAAAGCTGCTGATGCTCTCAGTTGTCGCATGATGACTACCACTGAGATGAGAGCTGAAGTTGTGGGTTTTGACCAAATAAAGAGGGACTATTTGGACTGCCCCGAGTTCAAGGAGACCTACTCTCTCTTGTCCACAGGCAGTACGCGCCTTGTGGACGATTTCCTTCTGGAGGATGGTTACCTTTACAAAGCTTAAAAGCTTTGCATCCCTAGCACCTCCCTTAGGGAATTTCTTGTCTGGGAACTCCACGCCGGAGGCCTCGCTGAGCACTTCGGACGGGATAAAACGATAGAAGCCGTGGAGTGTCGTTTCTTTTGGCCCAGCCTAAAGAGAGATGTTAGTAGGATGGTTAGTCGGTGTCACACTTGTCAGTTAGCCAAGCAACGTAAACAGAACACTGGCCTTTACACTCCTTTGCCTGTCCCTAGTTGTCCTTGACAGGATGTTAGTATTGATTTGATTTTAGGCCTGCCCAAGACACTCCGTAGAAATGATACCATCTGTGTTGTAGTAGATAAATTTTCCAAAATGGCTCATTTCATACCTTGCTCCAAAACATCCGACGCCTCCCACATTGCCAAGCTTTATTTCCATGAGGTTGTCCGTCTACATGGTCTTCCCAAGACCATCGTATCAGACAGGAATGTTAAATTCACTAGCGATTTTGGAAGACCCTTTGGATGAAGTTGGGCACTAAATTGTAATTCTCTACAGCCTTTCATCCACAGACTGATGGTCAGACCGAGGTAGTTAATAGGAGCTTAGGAAATCTGTTACGATCTTTGGTTAGTGAGCATATTAAGGATTAAGATTCCGTTCTACCCACTGCTGAGTTTGCTTATAATAATTCTGTGAACCGAACCACTGGCCTAAGTCCTTCGGAGATTGTTTATGGGTTCAAACCTAAGCAACCATTAGATCTCATTCCTATGTGTTCTAGGTATAGGATTTCTGAGTCTGCATCATCATTCGCATCGCATATGCATGAACTTCATAAGAAAATTGCACGACAAATTGAAAAGAGCAACAATGATTATAAATTACATGCTGATCTGAAACGAAAATTTAAAACTTTTGAGGTTGGTGACTCCGTGATGGTGCAGATCCGTCCGGAACGGTTCCTGAACCGTTAAGAAATTACATGCTAAGAGTGCTGGACCTTTCAAAATAATTAAAAAAATTAATGATAATACTTATGTGGTAGATCTTCCTGTTGAGTTCAACATCAATCCCTCTTTTAACATAGAAGATCTAGTGGCATATGAAGGTCCGGATTTCAATCCACCAAACCCACTCATACAACAGCCTTGTGTGACCCCACCTTGTGAGATCCCTAACCTACCCCCACTCCCAGATATTCCTAAATCACCTATGGCAGAAAAAGTGGACACGATCCTGAGTGATGAAATCATCTCTACAAAGAAAGGTGGACGACGAAGGTACTTGATCAGGTGGAGAGGCAAACCCGAGTCAGAGATACTTGGTTGGATCGTGAGGAGCTACAGCAGATGGATCCTGATGCATTAGAAATCTATGATAGCACCAGAGATACTTACTCGACGGAGTCGAGCTTTCTTCCACCCCGGGAGAATGATGAGGACATCACTACATGGAAAGTTTATCGGAGACGTGGCCGTCGATCTACGGCCACGATCGAGTCATTATATTTTTGAGTCATGTCATGTCATGTCTTTATTTTCTTTCATTAGTGTTATGTTATTTCTTTTCCGTTTTACCCCTTACTTAAGGATGGTTGTTTGTTAGCCCGGAGAGCATTGTTGTCTTTTGTTTTGAGTCCGTTGTTTGAGGCTATTTAAAGCCCCTTGATGTATCTTTGAAGCTTAATGAAGAATTAAAAGAAAATTTCTGCACTTAATCTCTTGTGAGAGTTGAGAGTTTGAGAGGATTTGGAGGAGCCTAGGAAAGGCAAATTCGTAGTACCCAACAGCGGCCTTCGGGAGCTCTTGGTTCTTTCCCTAACTCCCTTCTCTTCTCCCCTTTCTTCCCTAACAGCCACCGGTTTTCCCCCTACTAAACCGAACCCCAACTTCCCTTCCACCACACCACGGCCAATCCCCAAACGCCTCCACCCGCCGGCCACCCAAGCACCATCCCGCCTCCAAGCAAGCCACCGGCCTCACCCCTCACCCCTCTCCCCCTCCCTCTTAATTTGGTTTCTTAAATTAGGTTGGTGCCTATTTAGAAAGAATTTGAATTTCAAATTCAAATTGAATTTGAATTCAAAACTTTCCTAATTTACTCAACTTATTTTAGGAAAGTTGCCTAATTGAATCCTATTTGAATTTAAATTAAATAGGATTAAATCAAACCTTTTCTAATACTTATATCCTAAATTAAATAACCCAAATCCCCTCCCACCTCCTTAATGCCGCCGGCCCCCTCACCCTTTACCTGCCCTCTCTCTCTCTTCAATCCACCACTCCTTCCATTAATTCCTACCCTCTTTAAGAATTAAATCCTATTTTCCGTTTTTCATATTCCCTCCTAATTCAAATCTGAAATTAATTTCAAAATTTAGAATTATCCCTTCCCTAACCCTAACCCTAACTCCACAAAATCCGAACCAAGTTCTCCTCCCCACCCCTACCTTGGCCGGCCACCTCCACCTCTCTTTCTCCACTTGAGTTTCAAGGAAAAACTTCAATCTCTTGGGAAGAAGCATCAAGGACAGCAAAGAGGCATCCCCTACAACTCTTCTTCTCTCAAATCACCATGAATGGAGGTTCCCGAATAGAACTACGTATTGGTGCATGACGATCAAGATCAAATCGACATTCTCCGATCTTCTTTCTTTGACGTGGGTTTCGACTTCGATAACACCGTTGAAGAATACATCGACCGCTTGGTTGACGTGATTGACGAACAAAGGTCAAAGGGACATTGGATCATCACCGGCCGACCAACCTTCTCTACCGTTCCGGCTACCTCTCCGCATACCGTAAAAGACTACATCGTTCGCATCCTAGATATCCTCGCCGGCGCTATTCTCGAACAAGTGGGCAAAATCCGGTGGCGTATCTCTTCCAAGTCTCAATAAGGGTGAACTTCTTCTCCTTATTCAATTACCTCTCTATTCACTAACCTTGTAGGTGATGACGGAATCGCAAAGGATCGAGTTCCGCTAAAAATGCTAAAGCTTAGTAAACGTAGGGCTTGAGTGCACTTTTATTTGCTTCTTGTCTTATTGTTGATTTAGGGATGTTGATTGAACGCCTACTGCTTCGCATGTTGTTGATTCTCTAAGTTATTTTGCTTGTCCAAGTGTTTAGCAAGTAGTTTGGCCTAAACGTAGGCACCCCTCTCTTATTTTTATTAACGTTTTGGACTGCTAACTTTATAATTACAATTGCTTACCTCAAATAATCGTGCAATTTACCTCTAAGCATTGTAGTCCTGCATCACACCAACATCAATATAAAAGCCAATCTTACATTGGAACTTTTCAACCAAGGCTCTCCACTATCAAATCACTTTTATTTCAAAAATCGGGGATCCTATACTTCATCAAAAAAACATCTTCAAATCAACTGGTAATATTTGTTTTTCCTTTGCTAATAAATTCATTTATTTTAATAGAAATTGTGTTAAAGAAATCTAGAATTTTGACATGTTATATTGGTAATTCTAAGATTAATTTACTAGTTGTGCTTAGTAAACACCACATAAATTCAAGCAAATCCTCTTTTAAAATCTAACCCGCCCCTATGATATATCAGAGTTCCTTGCAATTTAAGAGTGATTCATTAGAAAATATTCCATGTAACCTACTAAATATATTTTTAAAGCATGAAAGTTGAAGTTATTATTGATTTTTAGTTATGATTAATTAGTTTTATGTGTGTTTATCTTCACCTATAAAAATATGTTGGTAACAAATGTTAAAGACAAAAAAAAAATCACCTGCATTTCATTATTGCATAAGCATCTTTTTTTCGCAAGGCCATTTGCACATTAATTTATATATATAATGTATTTGGAAGACTTAAAAGATTTTGTCAAAAAGATCTAAACTGTCTAAGAAGAGTTTGAGAGTTAAGTGGTCTATAATGACCGCCCTCATCACCTGACAGTTCTTTTAGTTAAGCATTATTTAAATCATTAATTATTTTTATTCCTTTATTATATTTTACAATTTTCATATTTTTAAAAGCATTTATCATATGTTTGCAATCATGCATCTCCTTACATCACCAATTATACCTATGCACTAAGATAAATTTATAACTTCTGATTTGATAGTGTCCACAATATTAACAAGTTTTTAGATTGGGTCAAATAATCAGAGAACTTCTTTACTTGGCAAAATGTGGATGACTTAGAACCTCTCCTAAACACAAAAAATATAAGCATACAATGAAACATGTCGCATCAGTTATTGAATCATCTACCTTAAATACTTACCCTAATGAGCTTGAACCTCCATCCCATTTTAGCATCTATATTTATGAGCCTTTTGTTGCATTTCCTTCTATTGAGAATCATATCCATGTTGTTCTCTCGGAACCTTTGAGTTGGTTACCTCTCACCTTTCATAGTGGGCTCATTAATGATCCTCCTATTGCACCTAAGATGCACATAACTATTGTGATCTCAAATCATCACTCTAAACCTTTTGACCAACTGCCCAACGTCATGCTTAATTAGACTTCTATTTTAAAAAAGGTATGCACTACTACCTTTTCAGAAGCAATTATCTACAATGGCCTTAGATCCCCATCCTAATGATTCTGACCATTGTGAATGCTCGAAGAGGCTTATCTCTTTGAGAAGTCTAATATATTGTTTCTCTTAAGATACACGTACCTATTGTGATCTCAAATCCCCAGCTTATCTTATTTCATATATAAATTAAGGAGTCCAATAATGAGCCCTTCCTAGATAACATGCAACTTAACTTAGATCATACTCATAAACCTCCATTACTAGATTTGACTCACCTAATTGAACATCCTAAGCTATATTATGACATTAATTGTCTATTCTTAATACCTCCTGATCTGATTGATAAGAATAACTATTTATTATATGATGGCGCATTTTCATTATCACTTCATATACACAGTCTTTATTGATATGTGTGACAACAAATTAACAAGCATTTTTTCAATGTATTTAATACGAAATGCATGTAGAAATTGAGAAAATTAGGAAAAAGAGCAAACAATAACACTTTTTATTTTTTATTGAAAGATCTATGAATGAAAACTCAAGATACAGCCGAATCTTCAATTGGAGAGGAAGATGCGACTCTCCCAAATCCCTAGCCGTCGGCTAGAGCCTTCTCAAAAAAGACTACAACAAATACAAATCACATACTACCCAAAATACAACATTGTTAGTCTTAAATAGGCTCCCCTAATTCCCTTTCAAATCAGCCCATTTCCCTAAATAATTTCCTCTCATATTTGAATTCAAATGAGATCCCTTTCCCTAATTAATTCCCTCCCAATTGTAATTAAAAATTTCTCAAACAATTCTCCCTTAATTCCTCCTCCTTTATCCCTAAATAATTTCCTCTTAGATTTTGAATTCAAATTAGATCTTTTGTCCTAAATAATTCCCTCCCAATTATAATTTAAACTTTCCTAAACAATTCCCCCTTCATTAAGAACCTTCCTAAACAACTCCCTCTTGATTAGGAAACTTTCTAATTCCCTCCCAATCAAATCAGTCCCCTTTCCGTAAATAAGCATTCCTAATTCTCTCCAAATTTTGGTCTTCTATGGTAAGTAATTAATCCCCGTTGAGCCCCCCTCTCTCTCCTTGTCCGCCGCCCACACTAGTGGGGCCACAGGCTTAGCCGGTCCATCAATACTCCCATCCCAAAGTGTCGACTTGTCCTCAAGATGGAACGAAGGAAACTGCTACTGAAGCATTAGACTAATAGCACTGGACTGAAAAATGGACTGTCACCGGGTCGAATGATCCCTGCCTCCAGCATCTCCCTGATCAATCTCTCGATCTCATCATTCTAGAGTTGGGGATAATCGTCCGGACGAACACTGATATGTGAAACTCCTTCCTTCAAGATGATAGTATGCCCATGCTCCTGTGGAGAAGGCAACCCCTAAACTGATTGGAACACCTCTCGATACTGTTGAAGTGGTTGAACCATGTCAGGTGCTTCTATATTCTCCCCATCTTCTTCTCCTTCCAAGCTTTTCAGCTCCACCAAAAATCTCACTCCTTCACCCATCCCCTCCTTTGAAGTGGCTCCAAAGGTAGCATCTTCTTTTCTTCTCCCAAAACTTCTACCTCATGATACTCCCTCATCGTCCCTATATTTGGGTTTCCCCCACTTCCTAGTTCGGTCAATGGTGTTCTTGCCTCTGATGTTGTCGGTTGGGTGTGAAGCTCCAATATTTTCCTCATCATCACCTCCAAGATGGCAAACTTCTAATCGATCTTCTCATGGATGACTGAAATTTGAGTTTGAAAATCTAAAATCTTTTTTGTAAAATCAAATTTCAATTGTCCGATCTCCCCTTCCAACACTTCTACCTTTCTTCCCGCCATAGGTACCAAGATCTACGCTCTGATACCAATTTGATAGGAAGTGAATATAGAAATTGAGAAAATTAAGAAGAAGAACCCACAAGAACACTTTTTATTGAAAGATATATAAAGAAAAACTCAAAATACAGTTGGATCTTCAATTGGAGAGGAAGATCTGGCTTTCCCAAATCCCTAACCGCCGGCTAGAGCCCTCTCAAAAAAGACTACAGCAAACACAAATCACATAATAATAAAAATACAACATTGATAGCCTTAAGTAGGCTCACATAATTCCCTCCCAAATCAGCCCCCTTTTCCTAAATAATTCCCTTTCATATTTGAATTCAAATTAGACCTCATTCCCTAATTAATTCCCTCCCAATTGTAATTAAAAATTTCCCTAAACAATTCCCCCTTAATTCCTCCTCCTTTTCTATAAATAATTCTCTTAGATTTTCAATTCAAATTAGATCTCTTGCCCTAAATAATTCCCGCCCAAACATCCTAATTCCCTCCCAATCAAATCAGCCCCCTTTCCCAAATAAATATTCCTAATTCCCTCCCAATTTTGGTCTTATATGATAAGTAATTAATCCCCTTTGAGCCCCCCCTCTCCTTACTAGTGGAGCCCATAGGCTCAACCGGTCCATCAATATTCACTTAAGAATATAATAATAATTATTATGTTTTACAACAACAACAACAACAACAACATCAAGCCTTTATCCCACTACGTGGGGTCAATAATAACTATGTTTTAAATTAAACTTAATTCCTTACCAATGAATTCACCAAATACTATATTATAAATAGAAACCTTGGACTTATTGCTTATTCTTTGGTTTTTCCACCTCACATATTTTATACTCCTTTTTTATTACATATGATATCTTCTAATATAAAGGGTTTATTAAGCATTGAAATTGGCAAACTAACATGCTTGCATGAGATATAGGTCTCCTTTTAAAATTATTGCCATCATCAATTGCCTCAGCAGGTACAAATACAATTGCTTCAGCAGGTACAAATACAATACCATTATATGCATCTAAAATTAAAGATACTCTACCACCTATACATACATACAAAATTTTTCCCTCTCACTTCATCACAATGCTTTTAACTTTGTGGAGCAAAGAATCAAAGGGAGGAAAGTTGATACAAAACAAGCAAGGAGGCCTCTTATTAGAACAATTTTAATGGTCGATTATTATGATAATTAATTATACATTATTAGGGCGACCTTAAAGTGATGAGGCCTCGTGACTTGGGAGAGGTGATGGAGCTAACCTAATTATTGGAGGATCAGAGGCACCTGGAGAGAGACAAGAGGAAGCAACTCAGGAGGTTCGTACAGGATGACCACCACCTTTTTGGCACCCAAAAGACCAACACCGAGTATTCTTAGGGGGACCTGGAAGGAGAAGACCATAGGAGGGTGAATTGGGGGAAACTTCAAGAAGCTCATTGAGATGGAGTTACAGGAGAAAAGAGCGAAGGGGCTATGTTTCAGATGTGATGAGAGATATATACCCGGGCACACATGTAAAGACCGAACTCTTTAGGTTCTCACCGTCTGTAATGACAAGGAAACTGGGGTGGGTGATGGGAGTGAAGCAGTGGTGGAGAAAGAAAAGATGCATTTAGATGTGGCAGAGGTCTCATTGAACTCAGTGGTGGAATTCACTTCAAATCACATCATGAAAGTGAAAGGAGAGATAACAGACAGGGAGGTAGTGGTGTTGAAAAATAGTGGGGCTACTCACAATTTCATCTCCAACCAGGTCATGGACCAATTAGGGCTGAAGCTGGTGGACACAGGGTGCTACGGGGTGATGATGGGCACAAGGAAGGTGGAGACAAGCAGAGGAGTGTGTAGAGGGTTAGTTCTGACCATACAGAGGGTTCAGGTGAGGGAGGACTTTCTTCCATTGGAGTTAGGGAGCACTGATGTCATCCTGAGGATGAAATGACTGCAAATATTAGGAGACACTAAGGTTAATTGAGGAGCACTGACGATGGAAATTATGGTGGAGGGAAGGAGGGTAGTGATCAGGGGAGATGCAGGGTTATCCAAATCCATGATTTCTCACAAAACCATGGTGATGACCATATGAGAGGTGGGGGGAGGATTTTTTATGGAGTTGTAAAGTTTGGAGGGGATTTGGGTAGAGGAGGGCAGAGACATCCCTCTTTTAGTACAACCGCTTATACAACAATTCAGTGAGGTCTTTCAGCCATCTCCAGGATGGCTACCATCGAGGGAACAGGAGCATCAGCTGCAGGCCAACTTGAAGAACTTTTGCTTTGCGCAGCCCTGTGTGGAGTACAGGAGGTACTAGTTAAGTGAGAGGATTTGCCAGAATACGAGGCCACATGGGATCCGTACGAGATGATCAGGAGACAATTCTCATCCTTCCACCATGAGGACAAGGTACATCTTAGGGTGGGTGTGTATTGTTACGCCCAGGCCACGAGAGAGCCTTCTACCCAGTTTAACAGAATCGAACCCAACTGAGAATAGAAAGGGAGGTTCCAGCCCCCCTTGTGGGGCCATTATAGATTTAATTCAAAATGAAAGGTAGAGACATAGAGGGAGAGATATTTAGGAAGAAAAGTAGGTTGATTTGGCAGGGAATTAGGAAAGCCTATTTAGAGCTAACTATGGGGTGATTTCAGGATTATGTGATTTGTGTCTATTGTAATCTTTTTTGAGGGGACTCTAGCCGTCGCCTAGGGATTTGGGAGAACCAGATCTTCCTCTCCAATTGAATATCCAACTGTATTTGCTATTTCTTTCATATATCTTTCAATAAAAAGAGTCTTGGTGTAATCTTCATACATTTTTCTTATTGTCTTTCATTGATTTTAAGGGAATTGCATCCACTTCATATAGAAGACATTAAATTATAACAATGTTAGAAGCAATTGTACCTTGACTAAGAATCTTCCTAGCTAAATGCTGATGCGGTATTCTCCCATCATTTCTTTCAAGACAATTAAAGCACTAAGTTCTTTCCAAAACTAAAAGAAAACACTGTTTAGCTCTAAGAGTTGCGTTATTAAGTCACAATATTGATGCAAATCAAATAAAGGAAAATTAATAGAAGTCCATCAAGCGATATAAGTACTCATCAACTTTATCTGTTATTGTCAAATATACAAATAACTTCAAAATAGAAACAGAAACTTCATACTAACTCACCTACGATATCATCCGAAAAATTACTAACATCTACAAGATCAACCATCATTTGGATCAAGTTAACTCACAGTTATAAATGTCACAAGGAAAATAAGAAAAAATATGATGAAATGCATATCACCGGAATTAAATGGGCTTTGAAAACTTCAAAAGCGTACCACAATGTTCTCATTAAGGGTATCCCGCTCTTCAAATGTCTTATCAAGAGTAATCTTCCCAAGTTCACTCCTCATAGTAGTTTGGGCCAGCTGGATCACCGCAAATATAGGGTTTTCCACTCCGTACGAAGCAAGAAACGGGTCAACAATCTACAAGAAGCGATAAGCGCTGCTCGAATCAGCAACCAACATATCGAATAACTCAAAATCGGCATCCCTAATATAATAGCTCAAACCTTGACGTACAAAACTCCATCAATGAGTATGCTGACATTATCCTTGGTAATGGCAGACTGGTCCGGGATCGGGATCGCCTCCTCCTTCAGGGAGTGAACGTAAGCGATTCTGTCAACGAAGGGAACAAGGAGGTGAATCCCAGAGGATAGGGTTTTAAGATACTTCCCGAAGCGTTCCACCACGTATGCCTTCTTCTCGGGGACAATGCGGATGCCCCAGTTTGTCGGCGGCCCTGGTTGCTCATAGCTGCACCGATCAGGATATTTGGTTAGCTGAGAAAGGGGAAAGAGGAGCATGGAAGCTTCGAAGGAGAGTTTACCGGGCTGCCGAGAAGTCATCGCGGGAGCGACCAGAGCGGAAGTGGCGGATTAGGAGGACAGGGGGAGGATTTTGGTTGAAAGGGTTTGGGCGGCGGAAAGATGCGGCAGCGTGGCGGGCGAGGGAGGAAGCAAGAGCGATTCCGGATGGTCTTGCTCTCCAGAGAGCCATTTTCTGTTTCCGGAATGATTATTGGATTCCGGAAGAAAACCCTCGCAAAACCTGGACCGGGGTGTATTGAGGTTTTTTCCTAGCTTGGAGAGCAAGCTTCGCAGACCGGGGTAATCGGTCCGTTGAAAACCTGGACCGGGGAGTCTTGAGTTGAAAATAAAAGCTAAAAAAATTTAGAAGATTGCCCGAGGAACAAAATAATATTTGCAGTGATGTTTTCAATTTTTATGTTATTTACAGGATAATATCAAAATATACATCTTAACCCTCCTGCTATGGCCACTGCTACCACCCACCAAGTTGGGATTTCTGTCCGGCCACCTACAGACGCCAGACTTCCGTCCGACCACCAACTGACGCTGGATTTCTGCCCAATCATGGACTGACTCTGAACTTTCTTTCCGACCTTCAAATTTCAATCCGATTGTTGACTATTGTAATCTGATCGTCCTCAATTTCAAAGATGAATTAGACACTTATAATGTACTCAAACACTAGTAGAATCATTTCACCAACCACTATCACCGCCTTGTACCACCTCTTGCTAGCCTCCAATGAAAATTATATAAGTATCATTCCTATGAGCATCAGAGCATCCGATAATGAAAATTTTAATTTCTTGGATGGTTATTTTGCATTATTTTCAAATTAAATAAAAACTTTTGTGCTAGTATATTAAAGTTTTGTTTGAAATAATTTTTTATGATTTTTTAAAGCAGCTTTCTAATAAAAAATTAATTTTTAAAAATTATTTTAAAAAATAATAAAAAAATTGTCCAAAATAAAGTCTGATACCGTTAAATTCATAGAAATTATTTTCGATCTTACATTCACAGCTGAAAGGACTCTCCTACATGATTTAGGGTCCATTATTATACATTCATGAATACAAATCACCAAACTCATCAAAATGAAATTACTTCATGGGCCCCAATGTAATAAATTTATTACATGAACAGAGATGCATGTTCCTTTTTGATTTTCAATATATTTGTGCAAAATAAATAAATATTTTTGTGCAGAGTAGATATATATAGTAATAAACTCTAATCAATCAATATTTTTATTAGTAAAAATTCATTTTATAACAATGAACTGTCAGGTCATTTTTCTTGCTTTATAAAAGTTAACTATTTATATATAGTTTAATAGCATATTACAAATTTTTAAAAAAATTACATACATACCAATAAATTTTTATATATTTACATATCTAACATCTAAATCTATATATTTAATTACATATATATTTTATTTTAAATAAATTAATATTCATATTATTTTCAATTATTTAAAAATTTAAGTGCTTCAAGCAAGAAAAAAAGAAGGCATTATCCCAACAGAAGCGTTGGCAAATGCAGCAGATGCAGTTGAAAAGTGAAAGCAAAAAACTTGGGGAAAGCGATCTATCGCCTGCACTTGTTCAATTAAAAATACTTTGTAATCAATTTGGAAAGCGATCCAACAACTTTGCTTTTGTTCCTTTAAGATTGGGATGAAAGTTTCCCTGTAATAGAGTCAAAGAGCTCAGCGTTACTGCTGCAAATGCAAATTTGTTAAGAGTTTTCAAATCATATTGACACACAGAGATGTCCAAAAATATAAGACTGTCATGGAAAGATTTCAGGTCAATGAGTATCAAAATCATTATATGAACAATTAACAAGTGCAGGTAGCCAATCAATAATATACTTTTATTTGAATATCTGATTACAAATTCAAATCTAAAACTCCATGCTTCAATTAGCTATATATATATATTGAGAATTATTTCCTGTAACTCTTCAATAACTTACAACCTAAAACCAAGACTTGGTCTGTCAAATTCAGATCGAGGGAACAAATCACTCCAAGGGCAGAGAAAGAGCAGAAACAAAAATGTACAGGAGCATTCAAATGGACTCCCATGATCAACTATAGCTTATCTGCTATCCTACCAAGAGCATCAGCAAGCTTGTTCAGAACACCAAGAAGGCCATTCACCTGATCCTTCCTCTGTTCTCTGTCTAGCTGGGTGTTTCTGTTCTGTGATTCGAGCTGTGTGGCGAGCATCGTATTGTTTCGATCAAGCATTTCGATAATCCGGAACTGCAAGCTGGAGCTGTCTTCCTCATCTTCATGGGGTGTTCGCTGCCGTTTCCGGTTTTCTCGTTTCGGAGACTCCTTGCTCGAGTTTTCAGCAGCTGTTTGCTGCTTATCTTTGGAAGGACCTGTAGCGTCTAATTCATATGAAAATATGACATGATGCTTTAGTATGGTGAATAACCAAGAGCTTAAAGTTTCATAATTCATATAAATAAATTGATGCCAGTTCCAACACATGGGATCAAATATACAGCCATAGAGAACTGGAATTTCTTAAAACGATAATACCACAGCTGATGAAGATACCATAATTTAACATCATAGAATAGCATAAAATAGATAATGTAAGCAATACTTTATTCTATGCTCTTTTTGATGGATATAGTATCCTTATAGACATCACACATTAGAGAAATAATTCCAAGGGGATGTTTGGTTGCAGGATTTATCCACCCAACTGGATTTTTTTCTGGGTAATTACTTGATAACTTCCCAAAAGTTTTGTTAGATACCACCTGGAATCTGGATATGGCCATTTGTCCACGCAAATTAGCTTTAGCACATTGTTATGTCATGTATAATCTAAATGTAAAAAAAAAGACCATAAATCTTAATTAAAAAATGTATGATTTCAACATTTTATAAATTTTCAGCATTATTTACTATTTATTCATCAAGCTGCATAAAGTTTGTAGTCTAATAGATGATCCATAGATTGATATAAATTTAATATTAAATTTCGAATGAAACATAATCACCTATTGTCATTTTATGATCATACACAATTTATATTTGAAAAAAAAACTTTTGTGGTAACACAATTCATGTCAGGATGGTATCATCGCCCTTGGATGTGCATTGAAATTAGTATTCTATATGATATTTAAGGACCGCAACAATCTTAGCACAAATCCAAGAGCAATGAAGTCCATCTTGACGTGAATTCTATCAGGAGAATCTGCCACAATTTCATTCCTTCGGATCCGCCACAATTTCTTTCCTTCAGATTTTACACGATATAAAAAAAGCGATATGCAAGATCCAAATCGATAAGTTTTACTATAATTAAAATATTTTGGTTCAGTTCAATTCTAAAGTCCTATCCAAAACAATAAAACTTGGGATTAGTGACATGAGAATTAAGGGTTTTTTTTGGATTAATGATCAAAATACTCTCCCTTTGAATGGTAAGTGGATGAAAAAGTTAATATGATCATTAGGGGGATACATAGTATTCAATAAAATCTCAAGGGAGGTATATAATAATTACCCAATTTTTTTTAGGCTTTCTTCATAAATTTAGTATTTCAAATCCAGAATTTGGTTGAATTTGACCTAAAATTCTAGCTTTTGTAAATTTTGTCAATAGAAGGATTTAAGGTACTTGAAAGTGTAGGCTTTAAGGATTTAGAAAATCCACGTACTTGCATCCAAATAGTTATAGGAATTTAATATATATTAAAGATATTGACAATTAGGCTTTTCTTTTTCCTCAGAATTTCATATATTTGGATTTATAAGATTTACTAATATTTGCTTTTCCTCCATGCTACCAAACAGCCCCTTCAATGTTAAAATAGTCGTATCTCATCATTCCTCAATCAGACTACTTTTCACTAAAAAAGGGTGGAATTGTCACAGTAAGTTAAAGGAATTTCTGTCACCATGCTGCCTTTTCTTAAAAATGCCATGAATCTTCCAAGAACTTTATCAGCTACACATATCCAGAATAAACAAAAAACAATATTTAATAGAGATGTTTGCTAAAATTTGGTTCAATGAAGACAGTTGATATTGATTAATTTGTTGTTACTCCAAAATTGGAACTCAGACGAATATCTTATGATAAACAAGAAGAAAACTTGAAGATTTCATGGTAAAATTAGCAGCAAAAATTTAATAAAAAATAAAAACTGAATGAAACAAAGCACAACCTGGAGTAGATTCCTCCTCTTGAACTAATTCCAACTTCTTCTCTGCAACCAAATGAAAAAGCCAACAAACTGATCAATCTCAACAAAAGAAATCTGGTCCACTTTAATTTCAAGATATCAATAAACAAATAGAGAAATAAAAAGTGCTAAACACAATCAACAATCAATCTCAAACTTCAATTATCATCTATCGATGGATTAATCACTTCCCCCAATTAACCCTACTAAACCCTTGAAACCAAACTTACCAGAAATCGGAACCACCTCCACCGGCGGCGTCGGCCTCTCCATCTCGCTTTCGTCCCCCTCCTCCGCCTCTTTCTCCTCCTCAAAATCCGAAAACAGCCCATCATCCGCCGCGCTCCGTCCGCTATCAAACACCACCTCCTCTCCATCCCCTTCCTCCTCCACCACCGGAGCAGCCCGCGCCGCCGACGATGCCGCCGCTGGCGGCACGCCGTCTAGTATATCATACACCTCCCGATCAAAGAACCCCGGCAACTTTCTCTCCCTCCTCAAATCGTTCCTCATCGCCCAGAACGACTCCGCCTCCCCTCTTATCTCTCGCCGGATCTCCCACTCCTTTATCTTCTTGTAATCTCCGGCGAGATTACTCCACCGCTTCCGGCACTGAACCGCCCCCCGATTCACCCCATGTCGCCGACAGTAAGTCGAAACTGCCGCCCACTTCGGCTCCGCCGCCACCGCCGATGTCGACGCGCGCCCTCTCCCCCGGCTTTCCACCACCCTCTTGCCTTGTATGAGAACGAGGATCTCCTGCCGCGTCCACCGCGGAAGCCGCGGCGGCCGGCAGGCTTCACCGCCGTTAGCGGCCGACGTCAACGCGGCAATTTCCATCAGGGCAATCAGTTAACGGAAAGTTAACGGCGGCTGGGGCTACTCGGCCCTTCGGGACGGAAGGTAAGTGGAGGCGACCATAACGTACAACAAGGCGTGGAGCGAGAAGGAGAGGAGAGAGGGAGAGGAGAGAGCAGAGGGCAGGCCGAAAAGATGAGGAAGTCGGGACTTAATTAGGACTTAATTAACCTACTAAAGAAGACCTAAGCGTGTTAATTACTTGGAGGGTACCATCACCATTTGTACAATGTATAGAGTCTAATTGCATAATAAATATATATTAATATTCGATTGGATGATATGGATTAGAATGTCCTTTTGGAGGGCTCTATTTGCATACCTTCTTTTGTGCAATTGAATAAGGGAGAGGTGAAGGGATATCCCTTTCATTCAATTGGATTGATAAGGCACCGCCAACTTCTACTTATGGAATAGGATACAACTAAGGTGAGCTTACCTCACAGCTTTATTTGTTCCATCATAAATAGTAAGTTGTAGGCTTATGAGAATTAGAAGGCTCGACTTCTAGGTGATGTTTAGTTGGCTAAAAAAATTAAATGCAATGTAAAATGAATGAATGAGAATAAAATAAATTCATATGAATCTTTTTTTTTTTTGTTTGGTTTGAAGTAAAATTAATGTAATATAAAGTTCAAAGACGACGACCGACGACAAGTGATGGAAGTGGTTACTGGCGGCTGTCGGCGATGGTGATTGATGAAGGGTGGTGGTGACGGTGGTGGCAGATGGTGGTGACGGTGGTGGCAGATGGGTGGCAGCGGTGGTGGCAGGCGGGTGGAGACGGTGGTGGCCGGCAGTCAGCGACTAGTGATGGTAGCAGGCGGAGTTGGGTGTCGGCGGATGGGAGGGTGACGATGGTGGGTGGCAGCCGACAGCGACAGTGGTTGGCAGCTGGTGGTGGTGGTGGCTGACAGGTGGCGGCATTAGGAGGATGGCCGTGGTGGTGGACACTATAAACCATTCTCGTGCAAAACTGGATGAGTTTGATTTACCTCAAAAATAAACTAGAATAGTTTACACTATATTTACTTTACTTTAATTTGCATTTCTTTCTCATTCAACTAAATACCAAAATTTTCAAAACACGTGTATTTGAAATACTTTACATCATTATGTAATTTAACCAATGAGTCACTTAGAAATATGAGGGGGCACTAGGCCCTCCTTAAATTTTTTATATTTTTATTTATAATAAATATATATAAATAAATTTATATTATTTAATATTTAAATAAAAAAAATTAATATATATCTCTCAATAATAAAATTAATTTATATGCTTTCCATTGAAAATATTCATGATAAAGAGAAATATAAAAAAAGTAAATAAGATTTTTCTCCTTTTCTTTTTAATTTCTTCCTACCTCAATGTCATGCGGTATTTATGTAAGGGCCATGAAATGTTTATTTTTACATTTACATTTCATTGAGCTCACGCATTAAGCATATTTATAAATGATGAATTTTTTTCCCAAAAAAAAGAGAAAAATGATAATTCAGTTATATGCTACTATAGTCTTCCAGATTCAGACTATTGTCACAATAAAATTAAAACCCTTTTCTTCTTCTCCTTAATAGGAGTGAAAATGAGTTGAGTCGAGTCGAGCTCGAGTTAGGGCTAATTTGAGCTTGGCTTGTCAACTCAAAAGGCAAACTCGCATTCAAGCTCGAGCTCATATGATGAAAAAAATATAGACCGCAGTCACGATACAGGCGAAACCGTAGTAGTTCTATCATGCGACTTTTTATTTTTTGAAACAACTACGATGTGATTAGGACTTGACATTACATATTTTGTATATTCGATAGGGGCGGGAAAAAAGTTATCACCAAGCCAACAAGCTTGCTGAGCTTAAGCTTGGGCTCGTATAATATATGACTCTAATATAAGTTTGAACTCAAATTTGTGAGTTGATAAACTCGACTAACTAGTCGGTTTAGCTCACTTACACTATCTAGTCTTTAATTCACTTTGGTTGTTTGTCATTAAATTCTTTAAAATTAAAAGTTAAAGAGAATAATAAATTTACTTTCAATCGCCCAAAATAAATTACATGGTTGAAATAAATAAAAAATGCAAGTCTCCTAAAATTTCTACTTTAATAAATTTTTTGTACTAAAAAGTTGTTTTAAAAAGCAGTAAGAAAGTTATCCCAAATGAAATCTTAGGCCTCATTTAGAACGACTTTTTTACTGCTTTTTAAAATAACTTTTTTTTAACAAAAATTTAAATTTTTATACTATAAAGTTGCTTTAAAAAGTAGTAAGAAAGTCATCCCAAACGAAACCTTAATCTAAATTTTAGTAGACCACTCTATAAGCTTTCTTTATAATTCAAGTCAAGATTTGATATAAATAAATATTTATTTATAGAAAAGTATTTTTATAGGAAGTCACCACAATCTCCCTTCCTTAACTTTTCTGTTCCTCAAATTATGTTGTTTTTTAAACTATTTATTATAATTTTAAAATTCTAAAAAAATGTGAAACAAATCTAATAAATTTAATTTATTTTATATCATAATTTATTTTTCTTAGAAAAACTTTTTTAAATTTTAAATAATGCAACTAAATAGAATATATAAATTAAAAAATTATATTTATTGAAACTTGTTAAAAAAAAAAAAAGATGGTGTAGCGAAGCTCTTCATTAGAGTGGGGCATGTTGCTCGGTAGCTTTTGCTCACGGGGCTACAGGATTGTTTTCTGATGTTATGGAAGCCAAACATGTGCTGCTCCAACGAGAAAAAAATATATTTTCATTTGACTAATGAGGCTTAAAATTTGGCAGTTTTTTAGGTCTTATTTGATATATTTTTATTTAAAAATATTAATTAGATAAAGAAATTAATTTAATTAGTTGAGTTTTCACTTTTTATTTTAGAAAGGAAATTAAATTATTTCATATTATTATTTATTAACTTCACTTACTTTGTAGTATTATTCATCAATATGTTATTTGTGATTTTCCTTCTGAAAATAATTAGAATGCAAAATGTATTTTTATTTCTGATTTAAATATAATTAAAATAAAAAATAAAAGATAATTCCCAAAGGCAGTCATAATTATAATATTGTTTTAGTGTTTTTAGGCTCTGAAGCCCAAATCAAATGGGTCAAATTTAGTTCTTACATGAAGTTGACTTGATCCGAATATATTTGAATTGAAGCCTATTTATCAAACTAGTGAAAAATTTTCATCCAAACCCAATTCGATCCGACCCCATCTAATCGGAACATGACATGTTTGATTTATTTATCATATAGATCGAGCAAATTTTTCATATCAACACGACCCGCTTAATTCAAAAATGACACGTTTAATAACAAAAGGGTTGTTTAAGTTGAAAATGACCCGCTTAATATGAACATGACCCGTTTAACTTGAACCCAAATCCAAATGATAATCAAGTAAATTTTAAGTTTTCGATCAAATCTAAACCCAACTAAAAATTTAATCGACTCAAGAATTCATATCCGAACTGGACTCAAATACTAATTAAATTAATCCGAACGTGAATTTTTTTAGTCCGTAGGTCATGTCCCTTTTATTGTTAGTTTTTTGCTTTGTGTTTTCTGTAAGGAGCTCTTTGATTGCTTGAAAAAGAAAGGCAATATAAATTAAATGTAATGTAAAGTTAATACAATATTTTTAGCAATGTTGTAAAAATTAGACCGGATATCAAATCGGATGAAGGAGAGGTTCACGGTTCCACCGATTAAACCGGGGTCAAATCAGATGATGTAATAAATAATAATATTATTAAGAATTAATAAAATTACATAATAATATGACAATCTAACATTGATTTTAACAAATGTTAGAACGAATTTCAGCACATTTAATTGATTTAAGTAGAAGACAATGCAATTTCATCACATACAAAACACAAATTAAACAAATCTTAATATTAATTTCAGTAATTAAACCTAAACACACGATTTAAAATCACAAAACCGAAATGACACACCTTGCGGCTCGAGGTTCCTACACGAGGTGATCCGGCCATCTCGCGGCTCTCAGTTCCCGCTTAGGATGGCCAAATCAATTAATTTGTTATTATCACTTTGCACTGGGGGATGAATGCATACCTTAGAATTTTCAATTTTACACAACCTCTTTTTAATAGGAAATAGTAAATACACCATTTGCACAAAAACTTCTTGTCTCTTCTTCCAATAGGTGATTTTCTAAACGTTCGATGAAAAATTGGTAAATAACAACTAAATAATAGCAACTAAATGAGTAAATAACATGATAAAGAAATAATATAATTTTTAGTAAAATAAGGAGAAAGCATTAATGCTCTTAAAATGAAACAATAAAAACTATAAAAATGCATATAGAAGATTGCCTTTTTTTTCTTTTCCAAATATAGAAACAACTTTATTCCAAGCTTTTGGAAATGGTACTGTTTGTGTGATTATATACTAATTCAGATTTTGCATTTGATTTCAGTTATATATATTGAATGATTTGAACTCTCATGGTGCTCTTGTTAATGTTCTCTTTCATTTATAAATCAATAATACAAATTAATCAAAATCTTCTAAGTGAAAATGGTACATGCACTGTCAATAGAGACAAAAAAAACTCTTTTTTGATACAATACATAGAATATAAGAGAATATTAACAAGTAGAAATGCTATGAATAATTTTTTTTTCAACTCATCTTACCAAGAAATCATTATAATTTATCCAAGTTTAGTGTTTAGCATTAAGTACAGAAGCAAAAATAAAATCTCTGTTATGCCAAACCTCATGGTTGATATTTAAAAAGAAAAAGAAGACATCAAATAGGTCTAAAATGGAAATGCCAAGGACGGAAAGCGAGCGAAGATGGCTTCATAAAATACCTCCAGGTTGGCTGTTACTCAAATGCCGAAGATGAGGGCTTTGAAATGCCGAAAAATACCAATGAAGGCTTCGAAATGACAAAGTTGAAGGGAAGATTGGAAGAACGAACGCGGAACAACCGAACGATTGAATGCTTGTTTGCTTCGTTTAAGGCAAGGTTTTAATAAATCAAATTCACTCGGTAGATCTCGCTCGGATGGCTTAGATTTGCTAAAGCAAAAAATTGGGCGGTTTTGTTTAAACCGGCAGGTTCATCGGTTTACTGGTTGAAACGGGACTTCATTAGGTTTTTTACGAGTTTTCTATAAAACGGATTTGCTATGAGAACTGGACTAGTTGCTCCGGTTCGGTCCGATTTTTAAAACCTTGGTTTTTAGAATACTTTGGAGCTGTTTCGTTATCTGTAAAGTAAATGCAAGGAATTATTTTTCTTGTTTGGTGAGTTATATGCAATGTAAAATAAAAACAGTGTATTTTTGAATATTTTTGGTAAGTGGGCTGGAGAGGGATGCTAGAGTCGATGTGAGGTGGTCGTAGTCGGGTTGGAGTCGGAGACCGATGGCTAGGGCTGCTGCTGTGGAGTCAGAATTAGAGCCATATGGCTGCTCGGGGGTGGAATCGGATGCCTACTTGGGCGTGTCGATCACACACAACAAGAAGAAGAGGGGTCTTAACGTGAGAGGGAGAGTTGAGGCTTGCGGCTGCTTAAGTTGTGAGAGAACATAGCATGCGAACATAAACCAGATAGAAATGCCCGATGACTACTTGGAGGATTCGCAAATCTCCTCCACTCATCGACTTGGTGACCACTTGCAAACTAGATTTTGCGAGAGAGAAAGCACACACCCCTGATGACTGGATTTCGTGAGGAAGAAGGACAAGCATGACAGATCTCATGAGAGCTGGATTACGTGAGAATGAGAGACCACGAGGGATTTCGTTTCCTTGGATTTTGGGAGAGAGAATGATGGAGAAGGCTGGGGTTTTGCGAGAGACGAAGAGTCTCGTTAGAGCCTCGTTCCCACGTTTCAGTCTTTTGATTTGCTTGCCAATGCTTGCCTACTGTTGCCAAAAAAGTCAACGCATTATGTCGCAAATAAGGCAGATGATCGTTGTTATGATCTATGACAATACCCACCATCACAACAAGGGAAACGCCCATCGTCAACATCAATGTCGACAATTAAAAAAAAAACATCAATGTCGACACTCGATATCGACACAAATAACGACACCCATCATCGGGAGTAGTACCTTCAATACTCATAATTGTTAGGAAGGTAACATGGTATCTTGACACAGACACAAAGTTTAAAGCCTATAGTCTCAGACAAAGTCAATGCCCACCATTGATACCCAACCTGACAATAACCATTGCCACAACACTATACCTATCATTCATGCTGACATGGACACTAGTCATCATTGCTAATTAGGTCGATACTCATCATTTACATCAATTGTGACCTCCTTCATTGCTAATAAGATTGACACCCACCATTAATGCGAACACCGATGTTGACCTTGAATTCTCCCAAGGACCCCTCCACTGGACCCAATGGGTCAGGCCCAATCTATTCGGCCTAGACTTGTGCCTCGGGTCAACCTGATTGACCAGGTCAACCCATTAAGCCCATAAGGGTCTAAATTAGTTCAAATCAAATTCAATCCAATTCCAAGGCATCTTAAGCTCAAACCCCTCCATCCCTTGGACTTACTTGGCTAGGTTGACCAAGTCAACCCTTGACTTGGTCAACCCAAGTCATAATAGGTCAAATTAACCCGTTTAAGACCTAATATGGCCCTTAAAACCTTCCCTATTTATCCCTAATTAAAACCACGGCCTAATGATTCTATTTTCCCTCCTAATTGAATGGAGATTTGATCATAGCCGTTGATCATAGCCTTAGGTTTATAAATAGGAGTTTTAGGTTGTTTAGGGCACTTTTTGACTCTTGCTCCAAACCTAGATGCTCCCAATCCGAGATCTCTCGTGTGTGAGCTCCCATGATCTCCTCCCATCCTTCCTTACTCAAATCCACCGTCAAACACCCGCCGGCGGCGAGCTTTCCGGCGAACCGAGGCGAAATCCTTTCCAAGGTATTTTCCGTTCGATCCAAAGCTCGTTCGATCCCGATTTCTTCTACAACTAGGAGCGTGGACAGTCTACAAGTGCAACAAGCCTAAGAACGTCCAAATCCGTTGTGTATTTGAGGTATAATCCCTAACCTTAGTGTAAAACACTTAGATCTAATTAGCACTTAGGTTATCGCGTTTTAGGCCGCATGAACACTTCCACATGAATGCTCTTTACCCATAGATCGTATGTTTAAAATTTTATTGAATTTGGTTTAGCCGATCATGAGAACGAGCCAAAATATCGAGTTAGGGCTCAGGTTCGGCTCTTCGTCCGCTAACGGTTGATCTCAGCCGTTGATCTCGCGATCAACGGCTGAGATCCGGTCGTTCCGCTGTTCGGAACGACGGTTGGCTTCGATCCTGTGGATCAGAACACCGTTCGGCACCATCACGACCGTCCAATCGCAATAGCGGAAGATTAGACGGCTGTGGGGCGTCGTCCTACGTGGCTAAGTGACCGCGACCGCGACAATCATTATCGAAACCGCAGAACCAACCCCGCGCTGACACGTGGCTCACTATCGCGCCGCCTCGGTCCCTCTCCCCAATCATTGCCCGGGACCACGGAGCCAGTCCCGAGCCGACACGTGGCTTCCGAGCTGCCGCCGCCGCCTTCTTCTTTAAATTAATTAAAAATAATTATTTTTAATCGCTTTTTATATAAAAATTGTTTAAATATTTATTTAAAAAATCAAAAAATTTCAAAAAATTATATTTTACACTATTATAATTATTATTATCATTTATTATTATTATTATTATTATTATTATTATTATTATTGTAATATTAATATTACTAATAATAATAATATTATTATTTTAAATAATAATATTATTAGGCTAATATTTATATTATTATAATATTAATTTACTATTATTAATATTATTATAATATTAATATTATTAATAATAATATTATTATTACTTTAATAATATTATTATTATGTTAATATTTATACTATTATAATATTAATTTATTATTATTAATATTATTATAATACTGATATTATTATTATTAATATTATTATTATTTTAATATTTATGTTATTATAATATTAATTTATTATTAATAATATCGTTATTTTAATAATATTATTATTATGTTAGTATTTATATTATTATAATATTAATTCATTATTATTAGTATTATTATAATTTTAATAATATTATTAATAATAATAATATTATTTTAATAATAATATTATTATGTTAATATTTATATTATTATAATATTAATTTATTATTACTAACATTATTATGATAATATTAATAATAATAATAATATTATTATTATTATTATTTTAATAATATTATTATTATGTTAATATTTATATTATTATAATATTGATATTTTGATGGTAACATTATTATTATTATTATTATTATTATTATTATTATTATTGTTATTTTCACATTTATTATTATTGTTATTATCTTTTATTATTATTATTATTATTATTATTATTATTATTATTATATTATTTATTATTTATTCATTTTAAAAATTAAAAAACCCTTTCTATAGTTTTTTTAATTTAATTTAATAATTATTTTTAAATATTAATTAATTATATTATTTTAAAAATACCTTTAAATGTATTTAACTTCTAAAATTAATAACTAATTCATTTTAAATCAGATTTTGACGCGTAATACCTTGAATTTTTTAGAAAAATGTGAAATTTAATTTAAAAATACTTTCTAGATTCAATTCTGCCTTTTCTGGATTATTTTCTGTATCACCTGATTACTTGATTATTTAAATATTATTTAATTATTTTAAAAAAATAGAAAATTATTTTTCAAATACAAATTATTTTGAAACCTCACTGTGAGTGGATCAGTAGGTTTCTCATTCCTATACATTGAGCTACTTTCAAGTTATCTTATTTTCAAATCTATATAAACATCTATTTTAATATTTATGTATTTTAAAATTGTTTTAAAATTATATGCATACTTAAACTCTCTAATTTGAGAGATCTGCTCATGAAATCTTAAACATGGGATTTAAACCTATGAATAGCATTCATGTGGGAGAAAGATTAGTGGATGATTGTGTCCCAATCATTCACTAATCACTTCATTAGGCCTATTTACTTAGTGTTTTATAATCCTTGCATGTGTAGGATGCACAAGCACCTAGCCTAGGCTCTCCTAGATCTAAGGACATATTTGGTGTGTTTATATTTGCTGCATTTCCCTTATGTTATGCCCAGGATTAGTTAAGACATTGATTTAAACCCATTTAACGTAGCGACACCTTAAGGACAATAATTAAATACCCGTCCAGCGAACTTAAAAAAAATTTTAGGAGTTAGGATAGAAAACCGAATGGCTTGAAATTTGAAACACATAAACTTAGTAATATCCTAAATCCCTCAAAATTTTCTAAGAATTTTTAGGACTCATTAAACCTCTTAATTGATCAACCCTAATTTACCCTTTAATTAGGACCTGATAACTTCAGAAAATTCTAATAAATCCAAATTAAATTAGAAAAACATCCATTATATATCAAACTCTTCAGAATTCAGTTCCTAATCCATGAAAATTAAAATCCCCTTAATTGGACCTCAATATGAACTTTAATTTAAATTTGATTAAAAATTACCTTTTGATTAAATTAAATAATTTAAAATTATTAAAAATTCCAAATTTTAACCAAAGACTTGGGAACACTTCTTTGGGTTATTCCTGACCTTTGGGGGTGATTCCAAGTAGTTTGGAACTGATTTGGATCAAAATCCCTAAAACAACCCTTTAATTAAATAATTTCGATGATTCACTAAATAGCCCAAACTTTGAAAATTCATAACTAATTATAGAAAACTTTAAATGGGATAAACTCAAAGGCATTCAACTCACATTAGGGTCTAGTATTTATTAAAAATATTAAAACTCTAAAAATCAACTTAAATCAAAAAGTCAACAATCCAGTCAAACTTAGTTCAAAACGAGACCAAAACTTGAGAAATTCATAACTTTGGATAGAGGAATCCAAATTGGGCATGCTTACAGTCTAGCTGATCGGGTTAAGGTCTATTATTTTATAAAAATATTAACTATCCACAAAGCCCCTTTAATTAAAAAGTCAATTTTGGACCCCTTTGACCTAGTGGATAGGGTGACCCCGGACCTCCTGAAAATCACCGGCTCAACTTAAGCTTCAGAAAACGTCACCCTTAACCTAAAGCCAACATACTAACACAATAATAAATAAATTAATATATTCTTTCTTTTAATCTTCAACCAACTAAATTAACTTAATCAACCCGTGGTTGCTACTAGGTAACACAGGCCTACGAGGCTATTGACTTAGCCCCAAGGAAGGTGAAATAAATTTCACGGCCTCGGTGTGAAACAAAAGTAGTAATCATCTAAACATTAAATCATACCTAATTCAACCTGTAGTGCACTAATATTTAAATTTAAATTTAAATCTTTTCTGGGGACCTTCAACAAACTTGGACATTAGACAAGTTCAATTAACTACCCAGCTTAGAATTTATCTCAGCTACACAGCCTTTCACACACACTTAGATGGTTTGTTAGGGCACCACTTATAGACCAAGGCTAGGCCGGTGTTTACTTTTCTGTTGTGTGCCAAGTTTTTTGAGATTTCACTACATGTTGTGATTGAGATGACGTTGGTGTGTTTGCTTACTTTTATTACACTATAGGAATTGATGTAATTACACGATAGATTACCTATAGGTTATGATCAATTTTGATACTAACGATATTTTCTACAGGTGGTCATGCTCATGCAACATTAAATAAAAGGGGGACAATTATCATGATTTAAATGCTAACACTGTTTTATGCAAATGCTTCAGAAATTGCTCAGCCCCTGCATAAATGAGGGCTAAATAAATCATAATTATACATTATTATAGGTGCTTCAGAGCTGCTTAGCCCTCACAAAATAATTAAGAGCATGGCCAAGTGTGACTGTGATGAGTATCTTTATTTTATATAAATTGCTTGGAATGTGATATTAACTGCTTGGGATGACATTTATTAGGATAACCATGCAGGAGAGTCTAGAATTCACTGCTTTATTTTAATGTAATCATTTGTAATACTGGTTAAGAGTTGTGAAAGTTTATTTTGAGTGGGGATATAAGAATCCAAAGGTTGGATTTCAAAAAGGAAAGGACACCCAATATGAGGATAGTCCTTTTCTATTTGGAAATCCAAATTTTGATCATTCTACTATCCAAGGAGTCCAAGGAAGAGGAGATCCAAGGAGTCCAAGGAAGAGGAGATCCATGAGTCCAAGGAAGAGAAGATCGAGAAGGTGAAGACCGAGAGTATCCCACTCAAAATGACTTGCGTCTGTTTTAGGATTAAAAATCCAGGTTGTAGGCAGTGGTGCCCGGCCACTTTAATTTTCTACAGACCCTGGGTTGTAATTAAGGGTAGTTGGCCTATGGACATTTATTTGATTAATTTGGTTATTTATTATTGTTTGATTTGGTGTTGATTGCACATAGGTTGTATGCTTTTCTTAATTTCTTGGAGTCTTGCATGCCGTTTTTTTTGTTTTAGCCTGAATTTCGTTAGGCTCTCTAAGGACTAAAATATTTTTTACTCATAACTAATATTTAAAATTTTAAGGTTTAAATAATTTAGCAACCTAACGATCTAGGGAACTACCGAAATCGTCCGGGGTCGCATATATATTAATGCATTTCCTCTCTCCTTCTGTAAGACACTTCCCTGCCTGCGATTAGAGTCCGGATAATCTAGCCTATGAGGATGAGGTGCTGCACCTAGGGAAGCCCAGTCTACTTCTAAAAATTATTTTATATAAGCCTTTTTAAAATTCTATGCATACCTAATTTGGATACTTCAATTAGCATGCATTGCATTAGAAATCAACTAAATCAAAATTTTAATCGTATTAGCTCTAAAAGCATTCACCCTACATAAGTATGGGGCCAATTAGGAGACTCTCTAGATGTCGACCCTACTTCCAAAGAACTATAACATACCCACCCATCTTTCATAAATGGCTGGACAGCATAGATTTTATACGACTAGGTGGTTAGCTAGCTCCCCAATCCAGGCCGGTGTAAGTCCAGGTTTTGCATTGCATTAGCTAGGACACGGATGTTGGTGTTGTGCGTAGAACACTAAACCCATTAGATTTAGGATTCAAGGCTACTATTATTTCATAGTATGCCTCATCAGTAGGTAAGTCTTCTATCATCCAAAGACTATAAACCCTACCTATCTGCATCACACGGATGACGCCACCTCCATCTTTCTCTCCTGCATATTTTGAGTGCATGATTTTCTTTTCTCTAGTTTCTTCTCACTATCTTAGTCCCTCCGGATGCTGATCTGAGCCGTACATGTTGACTAAGCCTAGTTGAATTTTTCTTCCCCTTCGAGTAGGATTTCCTAGTCTTTGCCTTATGTGCCGATCCCATTTAAGAGTATAATATATAATCCTTAATCGAGAGTTTTCTCAGGCCCCGGCTTGAGATGTAATTAACCACGGGGGCTTATGCTCGTGGGAAACGGAATCCAACTTTCAAATAAACCCCACTCGAGCTGATGTATCGGGTGGGGGAAACCCGTTGTGATGATAAGGTCACATATATTGTTACCCATTGGGGTGTGCTGATGAGAGCCACTATCCTCAATGATTAATCATATGTGTGATCGAATCTGCCCTCCCATTGGCAAATACTATCTCCCCTCACGGGGAGGCGATGCGGTGTTATGTCCTTTCGGAGGTTCACAATCGATGCACAACTTTATTAATATATTTAACGTCATTATCAAAAATATTGATGAAGCCTATCGTTGCCAACATGATTGATGCCCCTTATCCACACATCAGACGTTTTAATAAAACCAACACCAACAATGACACCATTTTTCACCACTAGGGCTAACAACCATCAGTGTCAACAACCTCAATATGCATCATTGTAATAAGACCAACACCCATAATCAAACACAATGTCAAAGATACTTTTTAATTGAAAGTATAAGATTTAAATATTAAAGTGAACTCCCATGCAATAGTGAAGAAGTGGCGACATATTAGGAGAATGATGAAGAGGAAATGAAAAAATCATGATGGGACATCGTTGCAGGAAGGGTCTAATGCTATACATTTTTGCAAATAACCCTCTTTATATCTGTGTATGCCCGATTGAACCTCTTCACCATCAAGCCACCTTCTGTGCCACCCAACTGCCATTGCCCCCCACCCTTAGCCTATCCACTTAATTAGTATCTCAACCCGTCTCCAACTCCAACCCATTGTCGTCATGTCTCACACCACCATCCACCTAATGAAATCATAATGGAGAGGGCTCAGTTGGAGTTGATATGTCACCAAAAAATTCATCTTGATCGGGCACGAATCTCAATGTAAATATGAGATTAAGGCTTTAAAAATTAAGATCAGGACCATCTAATCTCCAATTTCAGCAAGCTTATAATCATATTGAAAATATCAAGGATACGAACTCAACGACATCAAATTTGATCCAATCCAAGCCCAATTGAGCCCAAATCAAAGGTCGAAAGTCTATTTAGAAGCTTCAGAGCATTAATTGGACACCAAATGATATCCAAATATGGCATGCTTATAGTCAAATCGAGTGGCTCGATGAGATGAATGGATGAGACAAATCTAAGGAGCCCAAGATCACTCAATTTTGACATCTCTAGGGCATCTAAATGCTTGGTAAATGCTTCATAACCAAGGGGACCACTATGAGTCATCCGATGGAACACTCTCAACATGCCTTTGATCTTCTACGACCACCAATGAATCTCTTCCCGATCACTGAACGTTGTCAGACTTCAGCCTATTCATCGACCACTCTTGGATCACTTCCTGACCATGGACTACCGATAGACTTCTGTCCGTTCATCGGCTGCTGTGGGATCTCTTCCAGACCACCGACCATCACTGGATTTATGCTTATCCATCGACCACGCCCGGATCTCTTCTTGACCATCGATCATCATCAGACTTCTGCCCGTTTGTGGGCTGTCACCTGATTTCTTCACGATCACCAATCATCACCAGACTTTTGCCTGTTCATTAAATATCGCTAGATCTCTGACCTTCTCCAGACCTCTGCTGAATATTCTCCTAACTACTGATACTGGATTTCAGATATCTATCGTATCCATCTGAATTTAGCAAGATCTTCAACATATTATATTCACATTATCCCTAAGTTGAAGAATGAGTGGACTTTTGTAACATATTCAAATAATAGTGAAATATTTTCAACTGGGCAAGGCCCTGTAATTTTTTTTATTTTTCAGGTTTTCGACGTAAAAATCTCAGTGTTTCTTTATCATTTCAATTACGTGTTTGTGCGCTGAATTTTCATTCATGGCTAAGACGTAAAATCCTTCCACTCTATCGCCGTGAATTTTTCAGCCTGCAACAGGACTTATATTTTATATTATTCAAAATTTTGAATTTTGCATATTTGATTAAATTTTAGTTTGGATAAACCTTAAATTTGCTGAATTTTTTTTAAGATAAGTGTAATACAAAATTTAAATGATTTCTCATACTAATGCTTATTTTAAAGTGAATTAGATAATTTTAAGATCTATTATGAATAAAATTTGTATAAAATATATGCACTTAAAAAAAATGTCTAGACCTTACACTCAATGAGTTGATCTAGAAGGAAAGTGGGTATGAGAAGAGAGCAGCAGTCTATGGCTTCATTTGGAACAATTTTCTTACAGCTTTCTAAATCAATATTTTAATACAAAAATTTCTCGAAAGTAATGAAAAATTGTAGTCAAAAGTTATCCCAAACAAGACATAGAAATAATGATTATATTCTCTCACTAAAGTATTATGTACAAATTATCATCTATATATATTAGGTTATGATTAATTTCCATAAATGACTAATATTGTTACGTCCTGGAATATTCACGACAGTAGATAAATATATAGTTTAATGTCTTAGCGTTGTACGAAGATCCAACACATAAGTAAATGAAGGAGATATCATAGCGTTTATAAGAGACACTGGAGTTTTTATATGGAAACCCATAAAAAGGGGGAAAAACAATGGGGCCTGGCCCAATTTGAATGAATCCACTAGTAATTGCAGCCAATTACAAATGAGGCCCTTCCTTGGAAGTAGGCATTGGCTTAATGTCATAAATATACATCATATAGAGCGCATTACATAGTGGGAGTTATAATAATAAACATAAACATATTTATTTGGTTGGCAGAACCATAGTCGATAAGACAGGGGTCAGAAAGATCATAGTAGGCGACGGAGGTCAGAAAGACTGTAGTCGATAAGAGATAAGGGTCAGAAAGACCATTGCCTAGCGTAAGAGGTCAGAAGGATCGTAGTCGACAGAAGATCTAGGTTAGAAAGACCATTGCATGGCGAGGGAGGTCAGCAGGACCGTAGTCTGCAGAAGACCTGGGTCAAAAAGACCATTGTCTAGCGAGGGAGGTCAGAAGGACCGTAGTCGGCAAGTGACGGAGGTCGGGAGGACCGTAGTCGACAGACGATGGAGGAAAGAACATAGCCGACAGGCGTTGAAGGTCGGAAGGATCGTAGTCGACTGGCGTTGGAGATCAGAAAGACTATAGTCTGATGACAGAGGTCGGGAGGACCTTAGATGGTTGGGCTACGGAGGTCGGAAGGCCCCTAGTCGGTAGGCGACGAAGGTCAGGAGGACCATAGTCTGATGACAGAGGTCAGGAGGACCTTAGTTGGTAAGAGACAGGGGTCAAAAAGATCATAGTAGTAGGGCGGTACTCCAATAGAACTCTGGGCATCAGGTGGTGGTTCGGTAGAACTCCAGCCATCAGGTGGTGGTCCGGAAGAAGTCCAGGCGTCAGGTGGTGGTCCGAAAGAACTCCGGGCATCAGGTGGTGGTCTGGTAGAAGTTCGGGCCTCAGGTGGTGGTCCAGCAGAAGTCCAGGCCTCTGGTGGTGATCCGGCAGAAGTCCGGGCCTCTGGTGGTGGTCCTGAAGAAGTCTGGACCTCAGGTGGTGGTGGTCCGAAAGAAGTTTAGGCCTCAAGTGGTGTTCCAGCGGCGCTCAGGGCGTTAGGTGGTGGTCCGGTAGAACTCAGGGCGTCAAGCTGTGGTCCAGTGGAGCTTATAACGTTAGGTGGTGGTCCGGTGGAGCTCAGGGCATCAAGCGATGGTCCGGGAGAGCTTAGGAGTGGTGGTCCGGTGGAGCAATAACCTCAAGCGGTGGTCTGACGGAGCTTAGGATGTCAGGTGATGGTCTGATGGAGCAACGACGTTAGGCGGTGGTCCGGTGGAGCTTAGGATGTCAGGTGGTTGTTCGTCGGAGCAATGGCGTCAGGAGGTGGTCTGGCGGAGCTTAGAACGTTAGGTGGTGGTCCGGTGGAGCAACGACGTTAGGCTGTGGTCCGACGGAGCTTAAGAATTCAAGTGGTGGTCCGGCGGAGCAAACGGCGTCAGGTAGTGGTCCAGTGGAACTCTGACGGTGGTCGAGAAGGCAAGGAGGCAAGAGCGATCTCCGATCTCTCTCTTTTCTCCTTAGGCTTAGGGGTCCCCTTTCATGAAAAAGGAGGGGCCTATTTATAGATTTCCTGGAGTGGCATGGCTCATAAATAGGTGGAAGATCAAGGGTAAATAAGGAATGGTTTGTGTGGACAACTGATGTTGCATCCCTTGATCGTGGACCATTTGAAAGTCTTAGTGATGTCAAAATTTAGTGATCTTGGGCTCGTTGGATTCTTCTCGTCGAGCCGCTCGATTGGACTATAAGCACGTTGTGTTTGGAAACCGTTTGGTAATCCAAATTTTGGTTTGAACCTTCCAATGGTGCTTCAGGCCCTTGATCTGGACTCATTTGGGCTCGGATTGAGTCGAATTTGGTGTCGTTGGGTTCGTATTTCCGAGACGTTCAGTTTGACTATAATTTTGCTCAAATTGGAGCTCGAATGGTCCCAATTTTATTTCTGAAAGTTTCTAACTTGAATTTGCCTCGAGATTTGTGCTTTATCAAGATAATTTTTTTGTGATGTATCAAATATAATAAGTGCGACTCTATGACTCAATCTTATATATTTAGTATATCATATGAATTTTTTATATTAATTTTATGCTTAAAAATAGTTTCTATATTTCATATATTTTTTGAAATTCATAAATAATTATAAATCCATAAAAAAATTATATTTCAAAAGTTTAACACAACAAATTTATAATAAAAATTCTCGTTCTTCTCGCAAAAAAAATTGTATGTCACATATAAAAAAATTCTTTATGCGGATTTAGGGTAATCAAACAGTATTATCTTTAACATCAAATTGTCTCTTATGCTGATTTTGAAAAAAATAAGGCCCTAAATCGAAAAAGTTGATCTCAAAGGCAATGATAAGTAAAAAAAAAATATTTCAGAATAATTTCACATATTTTATATCATAATAAGCGTTAAAAATGTTAAATTTACTTTGAGATTAGTTATATATATATGTTGGGGATGAAAGTAAAGCACTACAACAAAACAAATAAGAAAAATAGAAATGCGGCGAAAAGTACAGGACATCAGGATTTAATGTGGAAAAACTTAAAATCAGGAAAAAAGCAAGGAGTCACACTACACCAAGAAATCTACTATGAAAATTATGAGAAATAAGTATATATCTCTCACTATCTCTTTGCTTTTCTTCTTACTTACACCGTTGTCACTCACAAAATAAAAGAGAAAGCCAAGTAAATAACACAAGGGATATCACCTTTAAGAAAAACGAGAAAGAAAACTGTCAAGTCTGCCTCGTAGTGTTGCGACACTCAACTTTTGTCATTTGGTGACTTTGGTCCATTTGACAGCATTGCAGCGCCGAGAATACAACGCTGTTGCGCTCTATTTTCTGTTTGATTTCACAGGAAAATGTCCAATGAACAATACAGCGTTGGGGTGCTCGGATACATAGCACTGGAGCATTGTATGGAAAAAATATTCTTTGTGCAAAACACCCAAACCCAAGCAGGGGGAGGACCTCCCGCACCACTGTAGCGAGCACAATAAATTAACTTGAGGTCCGAGGCAACAATACAATCCGATTGATTAATGACACAATCAGATTACACACAGACTAACAATATATTATGTGATTGTATTGCACTAATCTTAAAAAAAATTAATAATTTTCAATCCACACTAAAACAAATTATATCAAGACATCCTACATAATTTTTTTTCAAAAATAATTAGAAAAGCTCGATAATAATTTTCTAAAGCCAATAATAGAATCCAACTATCTTACCTCCATAGGATGAGAATTCATAATGGATGGCCGAAAATAATTTTGGTAACTTGATAGATCTAGTAATGTACAATTGTACATTAAGGATTTGTTTGGGACAATTTTTTTATTATTTTATGAATCAATTTCTTTGTACAAATTTTTTTGAATTTGAAATTTTTGTGTTAGAAAATTGCTTAATAAAGCAGTAAAAAAGCTGTCCTAAAAGCTTCGTTTGAGACAGCTTTAGACCACAATTTTTTTCTTACTTTTAAGAGATTTTTAACTAAAAAATAGCTTATAAAACAGTTAAAAAGCCATCCCAAATAAAATCTAAAGCATAGCAAATTTGTGATGCGTGATGAACAATTACTAAAAAAAAAAAAAGAACCTTTGCAAGCTAGTTCCTACCGACACTACAGAACTAACAATGCACCTTCTTCGCTAGTGCATTGCAGGCCATGGTGCAATTGATCTACGTTTGATCATTTGAAGACAAGTGGAATAAATAAATAATTAATATTTTATTAGTTTGTTTTTTCCCAATTAATTCATGATTAAATTTAATATTTTTGTTTATAGAAATAATAACATGACCAGTATTTTACTAAATAAAGTTCTATTTTCTTAAGACAAGTTGAGGAATTTCTTTTTTAAAGTTTCTCACACAAAAAAAAAAAAAATCTTTTTTTTACGATTTTTTACCTGAAAAATTTTTATTAGAAATGAAATTGTATGAACAATCATAACGGTCAAAAACATTGTTGAGAGTAAAACAATTATGACAGTGTACAGATAAAATCCAAATTCTATTTGAAAAATTATTATTTTAAATAACTGCTCTAATTTTTCTTAAATCTTTAGCCCTTTTTTCCCAAATATTACTCTGTAGTAGAATATGATTTAAAAATAATTTTCATTTGATTCTGATCATTTGATTAAGAATTTTGAAATTCAAGCTTAAATGATTTCCAGCAAATAAATTAGATAAAATGAAATCTTCCAATTTCATATCACTTAGGCTATGTTTGGGACAACTTTCTTATTGCTTTATGAAGCAGTTTTTGAGTACAAATTTTTAAATTCAAAAAAATTTTGTGATAGTTTTGTACTAAGAATCTGTTTAATAAAGCAGTAAGAAAGCTGTCCCAAACAAAGTTTTAATCATGTCATTATTTATGTTGATCAATGTATCTATTGTGATTGAGTACATATTGCCAGCACTAATCCCTTAATTTCCATGGAGAGTGCATGTTGGGGCAATGGCTCATACCATGTGTGTCTTCTAACTAAAATTTTAAGATCTTACAACTTCAAAGAAGAGGAAACACAAAGAATAAGTGGAATGATTAAGTGATATATTGGGTGTTTGATATAGCTCATTAGAAAGGTAATGTGCTTGATATGATGAGTAAGAGTGGTGTGATGAATGTTGAGGCTATAAATGTATAAGATGATGGTGTCTCCCAAAATTTGATGAGGGTTGCCTAATGAGAATGAGGAGTGTATATCAGGGCAAATGTTCATATAATGGGGATTACAATAAAGGCTTTTATGAGAGAGAGGAGTGTCATCAAAGATATAACTTGTCTTAGGCAACAACGACCCATGTGGCTTATGGAATATATGAAGCTATAGATCTAAGGTACCACAATGGATGCCTTCATAGCCATACCTGTAACAACCCAATATATGAAAACTTATTTTAAAATAAAATATTTGAATTTCTATTTGAAGTGGAGCACTGCGGTGCTGAGATTAGGAGCCTTGAGGCGCTAGGCTTGAGAGTGTAGTAGCGCTAGAAATCTTTGTAGCATTGCGTCGGAGTATTGCGGCGCTAAACCACTAACAGTATATATATATATATATATATATATATATATATATATATATATATATATATATATATATATATATATATATATATATATATATATCAACGCCATTCCCTTTATCACAATCTAACCCGACCAAAATAGGTCCTATCGTGTTGAGCTATGACAAACAAATTTCAAGATATAGTACATGGAATGTTTCAGATTCTCTTCCAATCATTTTAAATAAACTACATACTACAGATCTACTAAATATTCACATACTGAAAATAAACTCATCCATAAGATTTATTTCATTTCATCAAAATATATTTACACTATAGTACATGGCTACATGCAGAAGCTATAGAACTGAATAATAAACTAGCCATGACTGTACAAAAATCAAAATAGGGAAATATCTATAAACTCTGATCAATCCTAAACTACTAATCCACAGCTCCCCTTCTCTTTCCTAGAGCCTGAAAACCAGAAGCAAAATCACAGTGAGCTACAACAGTTTAACAAGCCACATAAATTGATCTAAATTTCTAAATTCTTTTATTAAATATTTTGCTAAACATTTAAAATTAGTTAAATGTAATACAATAAATTATTGTACGGAGAACTATAATACGAGCATGACAGTTATTCAAGTATATAAAAAAATAATATTGAGCAGATGAATAAATTGTAATTCATATCATATTCCCCAGATCTAGATAGATTCTCAAAGAATTTTGGCCTCTATGACTCCATTTTGTGCTTATAGCACCAGAATGTGACTTATAGCCACTAGAATGTGTCTTATATGCACCAAAATATTCTCTGACACAGATAAAATCTCAAAGGATTCTGGCCCTTTATGGCTCCCAATAAATATAATTTAATAATATATACATATATATCATCACATTATAATAATTAAAGAATAATTAAGCATGTGCCAAAATTGCATAATTTTTAATAACGGTAGGCAACAGAAAATCTTACTATGCAAAAATATCTATTTTTAGAAAATAACCAAATTATCAGAAATTGTGTAAAATAATAATCTTAGACTTTATCGTGCTATAACACTATTTTTCAGAGTCCAGGTAACTTTCTATTCAATGAAATCCTCATAAATTTTAAAACTCCAATTGTAAAATTTTTAGAAAATATTCAAAATATTCATAATTTTAATCTTTATAATATATAAAATATTTTACTAGTATAAAGTTATCACCATTTTCTGCTAATGAAAATAAATTTTAATAAAAAAATTTGATAAAAATTGCATATTTCTTAAAACTGAGATAACAATAGTGTGACCTACCTCGAGACAAACAAGTTTTTCAATTGGGCCGACGTACAAAAATGACTTAAAGTTGTCAAAAATCAAATTTATATTTTCTCTCACCTCTCTTTTCTCTCATTTCTTTTTTTCCCTCTCTATTGGCTTCTGTTACTAGAACAAATAAAATGGCTTTTAAGCCATTATGGCTTTAGATATTTTACCTTTTTTTTAAAATATATAATAATAATATTATAATAAATTTTTAGTATAAAATTCATAGAAATACTTTTAGGATTTCCAAAAATTATAAAAAAATATACATAAAATAGCTCATTTCATTTAGAAAATTCTGGTGAAATTGATTTGTAAAATGGATATCTGACGGTTCCAAAAACTTTACTTGTACTGACATATGCCAAAATCTTAAGAAATTTTACCAATGCATAAAAATTATGAAAAAATTAGGGTACTCAAAACACTACGCTATATATATTCTGGGAATGATGGATTATGATCTGAACTTATAATAATTCCTGGAAAAAAATTTGATTGTTCTAGGTCAAAAATATCATCATCGACATTTCCAAACTATAATAAATAAGAATAAACTTTGATACAACTATCTCATATCATATTTATTCTCCCAAGTAGCCTCTCTGGCAGTTTTGTGCTTTTATTGTACCTTGACCAAAGTAATATGCTTGCTCCTCAATTTTCTTACATTATATATCAAAATCCATTCGGGTTCTTTCCTATAGTGCATATTTGAACGAACCTCAACATCATCAATAGATAATCTCTTCCCAAAATCAAATACCTACTTTCTCAAAGAAGATACATGTAACACACTATATATATATCAGATATATGATCAAGTAATAATAATTTATAAGCAGAACTGCCAATCCTCTTATTGATCTAAAAAAGTCCAATATATCTTGGATTAAGCTTGCTGATTCTCTGAAATATGCTGACACCTTTCATATGGCTGATTTTTCCATGAATAAAGTTACCAATCTGAAACTCAATCAATCGATATTTTTGATCATATTACTTTTTTTGCATATCATATGTAGATTTCAATCTTTCTCTGATCAAATGAATCTTTGATATAGTGTCATCCATAAAGGCTGACCCTATCATCTGTCTATCTCCCATCTTTATCAAAGTCAAAGGAGTCCTACACTTCCTATCATATAAAACTTCATAAGTAGCCACACCTATGCTGGACTAATAACTATTGTTATATGTAAACTCTATTAGTGAAATATGATCCTCCCAACTTCCCTCAAAATCTATACCATATAGTCTCAAAAGACTTTATAGTACCTGAATAGTCCTTTTAAATTGTTCGTCTATTTGTAGATGAAAAGCCGTACTAAAGTGCAACTTTGTATCCAATCCATGCTAAATACCTCTCCATAATCTGGAGGTAAACCTGCCATCACGATCTGATATAATCACCTTCAGTACACCGTATAATCTGATAATATATTTGGCATTTATCTTAGCTAACCTGTCTATAGGATCAATCTATCAAATCAAAATAAAATGAGCAGATTTTGTTAGTTGATAAACAATAACCTGTGGACCTCCGAAAGGAACACTACTCAACGGGGGAACAGAATGTAGAGGGTACGATCACACTATCCCGAAGAACAAAATAATCGCAGGCCTCTGCGCTCTTCGCAAACGGGCCAATGGGAGGGCAGATTAGATCGTGCATACGATTAAATTGGGATTGACACATAGAGAGGAGACTAAGAAGTCCTACTCAAAGGATAAGAAAGGTTCAACCTGGCTTAGTCAACATACACCGATCACATTAGCATCCGGAGGGACTAAGGTAATGAGAGAAATTGGAGAAAATAAATTAACAATGCACTCAGAACATGCAGGAGAGAAAGGATGGAGGTGGTGTAATCCATGTGACGTGGATTTGTAGGATTTATAATCCTTGAAAAAAAGGGGACTTTGTTGTAAATTTGGTTTCAAAAAGTATAGTTTTGATGATGATAAACATGTTTGTATTCTGTTTTGCTTGGCTAACCCATTTCAGGTACAAAAGATCAAAAGCAACTCAAGCCAACTCAAGATCGGGTCCAAGTGTGTCTAAATGTAATATTTTCCTTTTCTTGAGTCAAATGTAATATAACTGATCCTCTAGCTAAGTAACCTTGCACACACACACTCAGGGGGAGAGCTTGAGTGAATTAGAGTTTCTGTTCAATTTTTTTGTTCAGATCATCCTGGACGATATTCACATCGTCCTGGACAATCAAGTAAAAATAAAAACCCTAATTATGGCGACCAAGTTAAGTCTGTCTGATTAAGCCGATCATCCTAGACGATCCATACATCATACGTGACGATAGGCTCAAATCAGAAATTCTCAGTCGCTAGATCAAGTTAGGCAAGTTTTAATTTTAGAGATTTGGTCTGATCGTCCCGGACGATACGTGTATCGTCCTGGACGATCCAGTACAATCATGCATAAATTAGTCTGGGAATTAAGGAAAGCAATTAATATTTAATTGATACGATTATATCATTCGAGATGATCGTAAGATCGTCCGGGATGATCATGATCGTCTAGCGTGTTTCAGTTGTACGTCCAGAGTGGTGATCAGGATAATTTTAACACTTTTTGAACTAATCGTACAGGACGATATCCGTATCATCCTGGATGATTAAGTCATTTTTAGGTCGTCCATCACAAGTTTCTCTGGACGACCAGAGCGATCTTCTGGACAAAATTCCTGAATTTACACTAATCATCCGGGACGATCACAGAATCGTACGGGACGATCTGAATAATTTTTTTCACTGATCATCCAGGAAAGCCAGATCATCCAGATTGAAACAGCTGATTTTAAACTGATCGTATAAGATGATCTATCGATCATCCTAGATAATCTTGGCTGACTAGTTGAAATTTAGGGCAAATTTTGAGCCATTCTATAAAAGATATTTTTCTTTCAATAAGAAAAATCTTTTGTCACTTTCCTTTACAGAGAAACCCTAGAGAGAGAGAGAGTTTGGAAGAGAGAGAGGATCTTGTGAGGGGGAGTTTGTGAAAGATTCACGAAGATTGCTCCAAGCAAGGATCAGAGTCATCTTCTCCATTCATCGTCTCTCGTCTTATTGGTGTTCTTTGTGAGAGGATAGTTCGCAAGAAGATCTGGGTTCTCTACCCGTTTTAGGAGGAAGTGAAATGAGTTCAGGTTCTCTGCCTGCTTCAGGAGGAAGCGAAAGGAGTCTGAGGTTCTCTGCCTGCTTCAGGAGGAAGCGAAAGGAGGTTAGGTTCTCTACCTCACCATGTCGGTGGAAAGGAGTTTTTGTATAGGCTTCTCAGCCTTGCTGTGGAAGCAGAAGGAGAGTCACTTTAGTTTAGTGGAATACCCGGAGGGGAGGATCTGGGGAGTGGACATAGATTAAGTTGACCGAACCACTATAAAATATGGTGTGTTCTTTCTCATTACTTTATGTACTTTAATTTTATGTGATTATCTGCTTGGGTGAAATCTGTGTTTGATCTTTTCATCTGTGTGTTTTACTTATTTTCGCTGCAAATCATCGAAAAGATTTTTTTATTGTTACTCTCAAATTTTTAAATAACCAATTCGCCCCCCCCCCCTCTTGCTTAGCCTCGGGACTAGTTCATCAGGGCTTAACATCCCTATCAAACTTTCAAGTGGTATCAGAGAGGGATTCTTAAAATTTAGTTTTGAAAAACTTTTGAATTTGATCCATGGCTAACTTTGGTAATCATAATACTGCTGAAGGTTATTCAATTACATGACCGCCATTATTTGATAACATACCTTTTGATTTTTAGAAAACTCACATGTCCACTTTTCTTCAATCAATTGATTATCGTATGTGGATGCTTGTTAAGGATGGCTATGAACCACCGTTTAGAATGATTAACAATATTAAAACTGAATTGCCTTTTACTGATTGGACATTTGATGATCGTGATTAACCCAATTGAATGCCAACTGTTTAAATTATTTTTTCTATGCTTTAAAATCTGAAGACTATATGCGTGTCTCTACTTGTACAACTGACAAAGAAATTTGGGATAGATTGTGCATCACTTATGAAGGTACAAATGAAGTCAAACAGTCTAGAATAAATATATTGCTGCATGACTATGAACTTTTTTGTATGAAATCTACTGAATCCATTTCTAAAATGTATATGAGATTCACTTAAATTGTCACTTCCTTGTATGCCTTAGGAAGAGAACTTACAAACTATGAAAGAGTGAACAAAATTCTTAGATGTTTGCCTTTTTTGTATGATGCTAAAATAACTGCAATCACTGAATCTAAAGATTTGAATACTTACTATATTGATAGCTTACTTGGATAACTCATTGCTTACGAGCAAGGGGTGAACCAAAGATAGCTTGATGCAGGTGAGAAGAAGAAGGAGAAAATAGTGGCACTGAAGGCCAATGAGAGTGATACTAGTTCTTTCGGGTCTGATAGCGATGACGTTGCCTTGATCACTAGGCAATTCAAAAGTTTTCTAAGGAAGAAACACAAGAACTTTTAGAAGTGAAATAAGGGTAAGTCCAGCAAAAAATTTAAGGGTTCATCTGATACTGTTTATTTTGAATGCAGGAAGCCTGGACACATTAAGGCTGATTGTCCTACACTTAAAGCTCACCCAAGTAAGGAGAAGGGTGAGGAGAAACACAAGTTCATGAAGGATAAGAAGCGGATTCAGAAAGCATTCTGAGAAGATTCTGTATCCGACTCCTCTGAGACTAAAGCTGAAGAGGAGGAAACCAATTTGTGTCTGACGGCTGATGATCATCCTGGTCAGTCTGACCAGGAAGAGGTATGTGAGCTTACTTACGATTAATTATTTAAATAATCTGAACGAATTCATGCATCGTATAGGAAGCTCAAAAAAACTCATGCTAGCCTGAAACTAGAATTTCTAAATTTATAAAAAGAGCATGATTCTATAATTAAAGATCATTCCACACTTGACAGCAATCACATGTCTTTACTTGATGAGTTTGATGAATTGAATAAAAAATATTCTGATTTAGTTACTGAGCATGATTCATTGAAAACCTCGCATGTTGATTTAGAAAGAGCTTTTAAAGAAATTAGACAATCTGGCATGTGAAGTGGAGAGTAGCAATGGTGCATTGAAATTTGAAATTGCAAGTCTTAACAAAGAAAATGAATTTCTGAAAGTTAAAATTAATACTTTTGAGAAAAATAAAATACCTCCTACTTTTGCACAGTTTTATACACCTCCACTTTTTGAAGAATTTATTTCAAAATCATCAAAGCATGTTGCATACAAACCTAGGAAGAGGCACTATCACCCACGTAGATTAGTTAACCCTTTTCCTGGTGTTAGATATTTTTCTTGTGGGATGTTAGAATATATTTCTCACACCTGCACCATTCATCATAGTACACATTGGGTGTGGAGGCCCAAATTGACTGTTTCACAGTACAACACACATACATTGCATTCTTCTTTTCATAAGAAGGAACCTAAACCTGTTTGGGTTCCTAAATCTGACGTTTGATGATTTTATAGGTGTGCTCTCATATAAGACCTCGTGAGAGCATGTGGTACCTAGATAGCAGATGTTCAAGACACATGACTGGAGATGCAAATCAGTTTATTTTACTGGAGGCCAGGGCTGGAGGCAAGGTTACACTTGAAGATAACACCACTAGGAGGGTGGTAGGTTCAGGTATAATTGGTGATTTAAAAAATTTTATGATTGACAATATTTTACTTGTAGATGGACTGAAACACAACTTGCTGAGCATCAGTCAACTCTATGACAAAGGATACAGCATCAAATTCCTGCCCACTTGCTATATTTTAAGCTTAAATGACAAAATTATTTTACAGGGACAAAGGATCAACAATGTCTACAAGCTGGATGCAAGTTGCATTAAAACTGAAAATTCAATTTGTTTAAAAACTGCTGCTGATGAGTCTTGATTGTGGCATATGAGATTGTGTCATGTCAGTATGAAAACTCTTAGGAGAGTCACCCAAAAAGGACTTAGTTAGAGGTGTTCTTGAGCTTAAGTTCACTAAGGACCACCTATGTGATGCCTGTCAATTAGAGAAGCAAGTCCAGTCCTCCTTTCACTCTGTTAAGGATATTAGCATCTCTAGACCTTTAGAAGTCCTTCACATGGATCTCTTTGGACCCATTAGCACTGCTAGCTTAGGGGGGAAAGTCTATGGTTTTATGATTGTTGATGATTACTCGAGGTTCACTTGGATTAAATTTCTGTCACATAAATCTGAGTCATTTGATGAATTTAAGTCCTTCTCCACTTGGATTCAGAGGAAGTTAGGTTGTGAGATCTTGACTATTCATATTGATCATGATGGAGAGTTTGAAAATGTGAAGTTTGGAAGTTTTTGTGAGGAAATAGGGATTAGTCATAATTTTTCAGCTCCTAGGACCTCTCAGCAGAATTGGGTAGTTGAAAGGAAGAACATGACCTTAGTGGAAGCCGCTAGAGCCATGCTTGCTGAGTATTCACTTCCAAAATACTTTTGGGCTGAAGTGGTGAACACTGTCTATTATTTACTGAATAGAGTGAATATAAGATCAAATCTGAATAAGACATCTTATGAGATCATTAAGGGTAGAACTCCAAACCTGTCCCACCTCCATGTCTTTGGCTGTAAGATTTTCATTCTGAACAACGGGAAATCATCCTTAGAAAAGTTTGACCCCAAATCTGATGAAGGAGTGTTCTTAGGCTATTCTAGTGTGGGGAAATCCTTTAGGGTGTTCAATAAGAGGACTTTGGTGGTAGAAGAGACAACTCATGTGGTGTTTAATGAATCTAATCCTAAGGTGGCTAGAGTTGAGGAAGAAGAAAAGGTAGAGGAGATTACCCAAGGGGTTGAAAATACAAATCTGGAGGAAAGGGTAGAACCTCAAACCATATTTCCTAGAGATTGGAGATATTCTTTGATTCATCCTAAAGAATTGATCTTAGGAGACCCTTCTGAAGGTGTTAGGACTAGGTATGAACTTAGGAAGAAAGTAAACCACTCTGCCTTTATCTCAATGACTGAACCCACCAACATCAATCAAGCCCTTTCTGATGAGTTTTAGATCTTAGCTATGCAAGAGGAACTGAATTAATTTGTAAGGAATGATGTCTGGGAGTTAGTAGAAAGACCTAAGAATCAAAGTATAGTGGGAACCAAGTGGGACTTTAAGAATAAGATGAATGATTCTAGTGTGGTGGTTAGGAATAAGGCAAGATTGGTGGCTAAGGGGTATAATCAGATTGAAGAGATTGATTTTGAGGAGACCTTTGCCTCTGTAGCTAGATTGGAAGCCATTAGAGTGCTACTAGCTTTTGCCTGTTATAAGGGATTTAAGCTGTTTCAAATGGATGTCAAGAGTGCCTTTTTAAATGGGGTAATAAAAGAGATTATTTTTGTAGAATAACCCCCAAGTTTTGAGAGTTTCTAATATCTAAATCATGTTTATAAATTAAAAAAGGCCTTATATGAATTAAAACAGGCACCTAGAGCTTGGTATGAGAGGCTTAGCACATTCCTATTAGAAAGAGAGTTTGTTAAGGGGAGCGTAGACACCACCCTTTTTCTGAGGAGAATAGCGGATGACTTACTCATTGTCCAGATCTATGTTGATGATATAATTTTTGGATCTTCTGATAAATATTTATGTGATGAGTTTTCTAAAATAATGAGTAAGGAGTTTGAGATGAGTATGATGGGAGAATTGTCCTACTTTTTAGGGTTTAGCATAAGGCAAATGGATGATGAAATCTTTCTCAATCAATCTAAATACACTAAGGATATTTTGAATAAATATGAAATGGATAAAGCCAAGCCAATCAACACTCCCATGAGCTCCTCTGTTCAGTTAGATAAGAATTCAAGTGGAAAATCTATTGATCAGAAGAAGTATAGAGGAATAATTGGATCACTATTTTACCTGACTGCTAGCCGACCTGATATCATGTTTAGTGTTTGTCTTTGTGCTAGGTTTCAGGCTGATCCTAAAGAGTCCCACCTGACTGCTGTTAAGAGAATTCTTAGATATCTTTTAGGAACACCAAACTTAGGAATCTGGTACCCTAGGCACAACACCTATTTTGAGATTATTAGATATTCTGATTTTGACTTTGTAGGGTGTAGGGTGGATAGAAAGAGCACTTCTAAAATTTTTCAATTTATAGGACAGTCTTTAATATCTTGGTATAGTAGAAAATAGAACTCAGTTGTACTTTCCACTGCTGAAGCTGAGTACATTGCCTTAGGAAGTTGTGTGGCCCAAGTTCTTTGGTTGAAGCAACAAGTCTTGGATATAGGATTACATGTGGGCACAATTTCTGTTCTGTGCGATATTACTAGTGTCATCTGTATTTTTAAAAATGCAATCCAACATTCTAGAACCAAATATATTGATATAAGGTATCACTTCATTAGGGATAGTGTTACAAAAGGGGACACTGAGCTACATCATGTAGCAACTGAAAATCAGCTGGCTGACATATTTACTAAACCACTAGCCTTTAACTAATTCAGCATTTTGAGGACTAGATTAGGAGTGATTGATATGAATGCTTGATTCTGATGAATACTGATTTTTGATTTGTCTGTTTTTCATTCTTTTTCTATTAGTAAGCTGTTTGATTTGATTATCTGTTTTCTATTATTTTTTATTTTTCTACTGATTTCTATTTTAGCCTAGGTGTCAGTTTGACTTGAGTATTTATTTTGATGTGATTTTCTACCTATTTTTATTCACTGGTTCATCTCCTTGGTTTACTATTTTATCTCTTTCAAAATCAAATCACTGCTCACTACTACTGATAAACTGAATTTTTAACTGAGAGTTTTACCTTATTTTATTTGGAAGCTGATAAGCAGTGATTGATTCCACTGGATCTGTTAAAGGGAAGAAACATTGATGATTGTCTCTCTTCCTCTAACTCCTTTACTGGTTTATTATTTCTTTTGGACAAAAATTTTCTTCAAAATTAAAAAACTGGTTTTTAAAATAGAGATTCATTTTATCTTCCTACAGTAATCTACCTCATATAAATAGTGTTTTCAAAGTCTTGAGTTATTGTTATGATTTTTTGAACCAAGTGATTGCACTTATCATATGATGTATGATTTTTATTTTGTGAATTACTTTTTCTTATTGTAGAGGGTAAGCTTTGGCGTCTCTTATGTCTGGAAGATAATTTTACAGCTGAGATCCTTTAATGATTTTGAGAGGGAGAAAGCTTACAAAAAATGAGCAGTGCACCAAACAAATTGAAAAAGAGGCACAAAATGAGCCCAAAGCTGAAAAGATGTGAAATCTCACCAAATTGAAAGATACACAAAGTGTATCAAAAATTAAAATATGCGTGAAGCGCCAAACAAATTGAAAAAGAGGCACAAAATGAGCCCAAACCAAGCTTTCTTCCCTTTTAGATCATTAAATATCTTAGAAAAATCCATGCGCACTTAATATTTTCAAAAGCTTGAGTTAGAAAATATTGATTTCTGATTTATTACTTTGTAACACTATTATATCAGATATTTTTTTAAAATGAGGCTTGAAAGAATCTCTTTTCAAATCTAATTTCTTTTCCTCTGAATTGGATTTTTTGTTTTGAAAGGGATTTGCATCTATAAGGTGTCCGAGGTGGGAGTTACGAAAGTCGATTTTCCAACTTTTTTTGGATTTCAGCGCTGTCAATCGTCTTCTTATTGGTTTTTGGATTTAAAATCAAAGGAAAATTCTGATTTACTGGAACAGATCAATCAAAAAAAATTATTATTTTATGTTTTGTGCTATTTTTTATCTGTATTGTTGTGTCTGTTCCTCCTCTTTTTGTGATGTTACAAGGGAGAGTTGATAGTTTTTGTTTTATATATTAATCTTGTTTTGTGTTGTTTATTTTATTTATAGTTGTTTTCCTGTACTGTTTTAGTTATTCAGTGAAATTTGAAAAGATATTTATTTTTCATATGTGCGTTGGTTAACTCCTGGTTATTTTATTTTAAACTACTGCACTAATATTTGCCATCATCAAAAAGGGGGAGATTGTTGCAAATCTAGTTTCAAAAAGTATAGTTTTGATGATGACAAACATGTTTGTATTCTGTTTTGCTTGGCTAACCCATTTCAGGTACAAAAGATCAAAAGTAACTAAAGCCAACTCAAGATCGGATCCAAGTGTGTCTAAATGTAATGTTTTCCTTTTCTTGAGTCAAATGTAATGTAACTAATCTCCTAGCTAAGTAACCTTACACACACATACTCAGGGGGAGAGCTTGAGTGAATTAGAGTTTCTGTTCAAACGATATTCACATCGTCCTGGACGATATTCACATCATCCTGGATGATATTCACATCGTCCTGGACGATTAAGTAAAAATAGAAATCCTAATTAGGGCGACTAAGTTAAGTCTGTCTGATTAAGCCGATCGTCCTGGACGATCCATACATCATACGGGACGATAGGCTCAAATCAGAAATTCTCAGCTGCTAGATCAAGTTAGGCAAGTTTTAATTTTAGAGATTTGGTCTGATCGTCCCGGACGATACGTGTATCATCCTGGATGATCCAGTACAATCATGCTTAAATTAGTCTGGTAATTAAGAAAAGTAATTAATATTTAATTGATACGGTCATATCGTCCGGGATGATCGCAAGATCGTTCGGGATGATCATGATCGTCTAGTGTGTTTCAACTGTACGTCCAGAGCGGTGATCAGGATGATTTTGGCACTTTTTGAACTAATCGTACAGGACGATATCCGTATCGTCCTGGACGATCAAGTCATTTTTAGGTCATCCAGCACAAGTTTCTCTGGACGACCAGAGCAGTCATCTGGATGAAATTCTTGAATTTACATTAATCGTCTTGGACGATCATAGAATCGTACGGGACGATCTGAATAATTTTTTTCACTGATCGTCTAGGAGAGTCAGATCATTCAGGTTAAAATAACTGATTTTGAACTGATCGTATAGGATGATCTATCGATTGTCCTGGACGATCTTGGCCAACCAGTTGAAATTTAGGACAAATTTAGAGCCCTCCTATAAAAGATCTTTTTCTTTCAACAAGAAAAATCTTTTGCCACTTTCCTTTATAGAGAAACCCTAGAGAGAGAGAGTTTGGGAGAGAGAGAGGATCTTGCGAAGGGGAGTTTGTGAGTGATTCATGAAGGTTGCTCCAAGCAAGGATCAGAGTCATCTTCTCCGTTCGTCATCTCTCGTCTTGTTAGTGTTCTTTGTGAGAGGATCATTCGCAAGAAGATCCGGGTTCTCTGCCCGCTTCAAGAGGAAGCGAAAGGAGTTCAGGTTCTCTTCCTGCTTCAGGAGGAAGCGAAAGGAGTTCGAGGTTCTCTGCCTGCTTCAGGAGGAAGCGAAAGGAGGTTAGGTTCTCTGCCTCACCGTATCGGTGGAAAGGAGTTTTTGTACATGGTTCTCTGCCTTGCTGTGGGAGCAGAAGGAGAGTCACTTTAGTTTAGTGCAATACCCGGAGGGGAGGCTCCGGGGAGTGGACGTAGGTCAAGTTGATCGAACTACTATAAAATCTGGTGTGTTCTTTCTGATTACTTTCTGCACTTTAGTTTTCTGTGATTATCTGCTTGGGTGAAATCTATGTTTGATCTTTTCGTCTGTGTGTTTTACTTGTTTTAGCTATAAATTATCGAAAAGATTTTTTTTACTGTTGGTCTCGAGTTTTTAAATAATCAATTCACCCTCCCTCTTAGTTAGCGTCGGGACTAGTTCATCAGGGCTTAACATCCCTATCGAACTTTCAGACTTACCCACCGATGAGGCATACTACGAGACACCGATAGTAGTAGCCTTGGACCCTAAATCTAGAGTAGATTTAATATTCTACAATACTAACACCTGTGTCCTAGCTAATGCATTATGGGCTTATATCCTACCTGAAAAGGAAAGCCAGCTAACTACCTAGTCGTATAAAATCCATGCTGCCCAGTCTTTATGAAAGATGGGTGGGTGGCTGAGTTTTTATAAGTAAGGCCGATATCTAGAGAGTTTCTTAAATAGCCCTGGACTTATGTAGGGTGAATGCTCCTAGCACTAATACAATTAAAATTTTAATTTAGTTGATTTCTAATGCAATGCATGCTAGTTAACAATCTCAAATCAGATATACATAGAATTTTAAAAAGGCTTATAAAAAATAATTTTTAGAAAAGACTAGGCTTCCCCAAGTCTGGCACCTCATCCTCATAGACCAGTTTATCCGGACTCTACCCGCAGGCGAGAAAGTGTCTCATAAAGGAGAAAGAAGGATGCATTAATATGCATGCGACCCTGAACGATTCCGGCCATTTTCTATGTCGTTAAATTTCTATGTATTTAAGTCTTAGAATTTTAAATATTAATTATGAGTAGGAAAGTTTTATTCCTAAAGAGCCTAGCAAAACCAAGCCAAGCACATGTAAGAAAGAAACTTAAGAAAAATATGTTGTTTCTACTACATAAACAATGTAAACATATCAATATAAATCCATAAAACACAGAAAAGTTCAAAGTCCATTGCAAGTGCCGTATAAGTATAACCCAGGATCTGCAGAAAAGTAATGAAGGCTAGGGTCCACCGACAACAACCTGGATTCTAATCTTATTGAACAAAGCAAGTCTTAAAATTCGAGCATTTCATCTTCAAGCCTTCATGTGGATCATCTTCAAGTCTTCATATAGATCGTCTCTGGGCCGGGTTCTTCCATGGACCGTCCTCCAGAAGGGTGCCTAAATGAATAAGAAATTCCATATGAAGGGCCTTTCTTTTTCTCTTTAGGTACATAGTATTTGAAATGTTGGACTTTTAAAGGCTTTCATAACTAAATAGAAATTACATCAAATTATATTATAAAAGAAGACTAGACCCGGACTAAACCTGCAAGGTTATCATAATAAAGTCCCAAGCAATTATATATAACAACCTAAGCAGTTAATATTTATGCAGAAAAGGAAACACAATTGGCTACGCTCTTTTAATTTAGGGAGGGGGCTTTAGCAATTTCTGGAGCACCTACAGAAAATAATGTTAATTTTAAAGCTTAATGATTATTGCCCCCTCTATTTTAGTGCTGCATGAGCATGATCACCTGCATAAGATTGGGTTAGAATAAATTGTCCCTAGCCTAGGGGTAATTCTAACGCACAATCAATCACATCACAGGTAAAGTGCGATACAGTAATAAAATAAACACTCACAGCAAATCATATCAACCAGCACACGTGCCACATGCAAGAGCGTCACATCACAGAAATAGAAAAATATACAACATCGGCCTAACCTAAAACTAGAAGCGGTGCCCTAGAAAATAATTCTATATGTGTGTAAAAGGCTGTGTGACTTTAGATGAGTCCTATGTCAAGTAGTTAGTTCAAGTTATTTTGTGTTAATGTTTGTTGAAGGTTTAAAAGGGGAAGTTTAGTTGGAGTTTAAGTATTAATAGATTATGATCCATTTTAGTTACTTTTAATTTATGGGTCCATTTTAATGCTTAGGATAGTAATCTTCAGAGTTTAAGTTGAGTTAGCCATTAGAAGGTTCGGGGTCATTCTACCCATTAAGCTAAGGGGGTCCAAAAAGTCACTTTTAGAAATAGGTTGGGTCTAGGGGAGTTAGTATTTTTATTAAATATTAGACCTTACTATGAGTAATTAGACTGTTAATTTGCTAGATTTAGAATTTTTTATGCAAAGTTATGAATTTTAGAAGGTCAGGGATTTACCACCCCATTAAGTCAAAAGGGGCAAAAGTTGACTTTTTAATTAAGAGTAGTTTATGAATATTTAGTATTTTTATAAAATAATAGACTTTAACTCAATCAGTTAGACTGTAAGCATGCTCAATTTAAATTTTTTTACATTAAGTTATGAATTTCTGAAGTTTTGACCTAATTTTGACTTGAGTTTGACCGGATTGTTGACTTTTTGATTTAAGATGATTTCTGAAATCCTAATATTTTTAATAAATACTATCTTTTCATATGAGTTGAATGCTTCTTAGTTTGCCCAATTTGGAATTTTTTGAAATTAGTTATAAATTTTTGAAGTTCGGGCATTTAATGAATTATTGAAATTATTTAATTAAGGGATGTTTTAGGGGTTTTGATCCGAATAAGCTCCAAACATTTTGGAATCATTTCTAAAGATTAGGAATGACCTAAGGAGATGTTCCTAAGTATTCGGGGAAATTTTGGAAATTTTAAAAATTTTTAATTATTTAATTTAATTAAAAAGGTAATTTTTAATCAAAATTAAATTAAGATTCAGATTGAAGTCCAATTAAAGGGATTTTAATTTTTTTGGATTAAGGACTGAATTATGAAGAGTCTGATATGTTATGGCTGATTTTTGGGTATAATTTGAATTTATTAAAATTTTCTGAAGTTATCGGGTCCTAATTAAAGGGTAAATTAGGGTTTATTAATTAAGGGGTTTAAAGGGCCCTAAAAATTCCAAGAAAATTCCAGGGGGGTTTAGGATGTCACTAAGTTCAAGTGTTTTAAGTTTCAAGTCATTTGGAGGTAAACCCTAGCTCCTAGAATTTCTCTAAATCCGCTAGACGGGTCCTTAATTATTGTCCTTAGGGTGTCACTACGTTGCATAGGTTTGAATCAAGTGTTTAAGACTAACCCTTAGGGATACTATAGGGGAAATGCAATACAAACATAAGCACACCAAGTCCTTAGATCTAGGAGGGCCTAAGCTAAGTGTTTATGCATGCTACACATGCAAGGACTACGAAACACTAAGTAAAATGAAACTAATGAAGTGATTAGTGAATGATTGGAACTCAATCATTCACTAATCCTCTTCACATGAATGTTGTTCATATACGTAGCCTATGTTTAAAATTCCATGAGGTGGATTTCCCAAAATTAGAGGATTTAAATAATATATAATTTTAAAATCATTAAAATACATGTATATATATATTAAACAGACACATATAGATATGTAGGTTTAAAAAAAAATAATATGGTTGAAAATATTTCAATTTGTATTCATGAGAGATCCACTTGCCACCCAGAGTGAGGTTTCAAAATAATTTGTAATTAAAAATAATTTTTTAGTTTTAAAATGATTAGCATATAATTATTAAATAATAGTAATAGAAGTAAGTAAATAATACATAAATTAGCCTGAGAAGTAAGTCCTAGTTTCTGAAAGTAAATTTAAATTAAAATTCATAATTTTTTGAAAAATTCAAGGTATTATACGCAAAAATCCGATTTAAAATAAATTAGTTATGAATTTTTAAAGTTTAATACATTTAAAAGGTATTTTTAAAATAATTAATATTTAAAAATAATTATTAAATTAAAAAATAGATTAATCATTAAAGTTTTCTGAATTTTAAAATAAACATATGTTTTTGAATAATAATAATAATAATGATAATAACCATAATAAAGCTAAAATAATGATTATAATAATAATTAAAATAATTAAGGTAAAACTAGTGATAATAATAATGAAGATAATTAAAATAATTATAATTAAAATATTAATAAGAATGATAATAATAATAATAAAGACTTAAAATAATAATAATAATAAGATAACAATATGATAATTATAATAACAATAATAATAGTTAAAGTAATTTTAAAATAATGGTAATAGTAATACAATTGAAATGGTTTTAAAATAGTAATAATAATAATAATAATAATAATAATAATAATAATAATAATAGTAGTATTAATAATAATAATAAATAGTATAATAAAAATACTAATAATAATAATAATAATAAAAGAAATAATAATAATAATAATAAAGTAATTAAAATAAAAATAATAATAATGATAATGGAAATAACTATAATAATAATAATAATAATAATAATAATAATAATAATAAGAACAAATTTTTTAAAAAAATTAATAATGATAATAGTAATAATAATAATAAATAATAATAATAGGAATAATAATAATAATAATAAGAAAACATATTATGATAATTATAATAATAATAATAACATAATGAAAATAACTTAAATAATCAAGGTAATAATAATAATAATAATAATAATAATAATAACTAATGATAATAATTAATAATAATAATAATAATAATAATAATAATAATAATAATAATAATAATAATATCAATATAAGAAGATAATCTAAATGTAAATAATTATAATAATATCATAAAATTATTTAAATAATAGTAATAATAACAATAATAATAATAATAATAATATTTATAAAAATAATTAATATTTTAAATAAATATTAATTTTAAATTAAAGTAGACATTTCTCTAAAAATTTTGATATATTATACGTATTTTTTGGAACTTTAAATAATTTTAAATTAATTTTAGAAGAAATCTAATTAAAAAGTATTTTAAAATAATTATACTATTTAATTTTAAATAAAAACAACGGCAGCGGCGGCGGTAGGCAACGCGGCGCTCTCGAATTCGCTCCGCAGTTCTGGGCAATCATTGCCAATGATTGCGCCACCGCGTAATCATTAGCAATGATTGCGTGGTAATCCGCACGGCACTTATCCACGTCACCGAAGCGGCGGAGCTACGGATCCTACGCCGTTTGGATCAACGACTCTGAGTGAGCTGGATGACGCGAATGACCGCAGGATCGGATTCGCGGTCGAACCAATGCCGCAGAACGGCGAGATCTGAGCCGTTGATGATAAGATCAATGGTTCGGATCGTACGTAATACGGGCGTTACGTAAACCGTAACCCTAAACCTATTTTTGTTTCGTTCTTGCAATCTTCTCGATGGATTTCGTTGAAATTTTAAACCTAAGAACTAGACGTGAAGAGCATTCGTGTAGGGTATTTTGCGCGACCTAAAACACACTTTTCGGAAAGCTATTTAACCCTATGTGTTCTATGCTAGGGTTAGGGATTTCACCTTAGTTTGTGGATGGTTTGACCCATTTAAGGACTCTCTAAAATTATAGTTTGTCCACGAATAAGTTTGTAGAAGAAATCGTGAGCTCCCAATGCCTCGATCGACGGGAAATCCACTTGGAAGTTTTGTGGTCTCGGGTTGTCGGAGATCTCGCCGGCGGCGGCCTTGACCGGTGGGTTTGACCTGGAAAGAGTGGAGAAGGGTTGGGGGAGCTCACACATGAGAGGTCTCGGCTTGAGGGAGGCTAGGGTGAGAGAAAACGAAAAAGATCCCCTCTAAAGAAGCCCTAAATCCCTATATATAGCTCTATCCCTAGGTTGGACGGCTAGGATTGGATCAAGATTAAATTAAGAGGGAAATTGATGCTCCCTAGTCGTGATTTTAAATTAGAGCCTATTAGGAATGAATCAAATGCATTAAATGGGTCTTAATTGACTTGAATATGTCAATTTGACCAATTAGAGGCTTGGGTTGACCAAGTCAAGGGTTGACTTGGTCAACATGGTCAATTAAGTCGAAGAGATGAGGGTTGAGTCCAAGGATTGAGTTTGAATGGGCTAGGGTTTGATTTGGGCCCATTTAGGCCAATTGGGTCTGGTTCCAGTGAGTCAGGCCTGACCCACTGGGCCCAGTGGAGGACTCCTGAGTGAAAGTCAAGGCTAACATAACCTAGATAACATCATGCCTCTGCTTCGATCTTAGAAAATCCATAATTAAATCCATCATCACATCTTTCTATTTTCACTCTAGAATAAATAAAGATTGCAGAAGACCACTTGGTCACTAATGCTCTGCCTTCACTAACTGAGATGCCTCACACTTTGAAATAATTTATGTTATATCTTTCTTCAGTCCAGGCCACCAAAATAAATCCTTCAAATCTCTATACATCTTGCTACTTCCTAGATGAATAGTATAACCTAAATAATGAATCTCATGCCAAATCTCTTACCTCAGATCTCCCAAGGAACCAATAATCTATCCTTGTAGAAAATAATACCATAATAAAAAAACTCGTAGTTTAAATTTCTTACCAGATTTGATCTGATCAATCAACTTCAAATATTCTACATCTGACTTCTGAGCTTCTTGAATCTTTTCTTATAAAGAAGGTTAAATAATTATATAAGCTAATATACCATAATCCCAATTAGTGGAAAAATCACCTCTAACTGTAATCTCTCTATACGTATCAAATACTCATCAGAATTGAGTTAAAGAAATGAAACTCCAGAAGAACCACACCCCAAATATCTCAGTAAAGCATCGCTGGATAGCTGAAATCCTTCTATACTAGTTGGAAGAGCCAAAACTATAGCAAAAGTCAAATAATCCTTCAATCTCTGGAAATTAGCCTTGTACTTAGGTATCCAGATAAAAGCTACTAACTTATGAGTCAGTCTTATTAGAGGTACAAAAATATAAGAAAATACCTTCATAATCTTTATATAATATCCAGCCATACCCAGGAAACCTCATATCTCAAACACATTAGTAGGCCTCAACCAATCAGTGACTCCTTAAATTTTTTGGGGATTTACATAAATACCATCGCCACTCACCACATGCCCCAGAAAAGAAATACTTCTCAGCTGAAACTCATATTTAGAGAATTTGAATATAGCTGATGCTGCCTTAAAGTCTTTAAAATAATTCTCAAATATCTGGCATAATCTTCCTCAAAAGTATAATATACCAAAATGTCATCTATGAAAATAATCACAAGCATATCCAAGAATCTCTAAACACTCTATTCATCATATCCATAAAGACAACTAATGTATTCGTCACCCAAATGGCATGATTAAGAACTCATATTGTTAGTACCTCGTATTAAAAGTTATCTTCATTACATTAGCCTCTCCCACCTTCATCTAGTAGTAGCCAGATCATAAATCAATATTTAAGAATATAGAAGATCTAGGAAGTTGATCGAATAGATCATCAATCCGTGGAAGAGGATACTTATTCTTGATAGTAACTTTATTTAACTCCCTCTTGATAGTAACTTTATTTAACTCCCTAAAGTCAATGCGCATATGCATCATACTATTCTTTTTCTTCATAAATAGAATAGGTGCTCTCCACGGTGACACATTAGGATGAATAAATCCACTATCAATCAACTCTTAAAGCTGAACCTTCAACTCCTAAAGCTCCATAGGTGCCATCCTATATGGAGCTTTTGGAAATCAGAGCAGTACTAAAAAATTTATCAATATAGAACTCCATGCCTCTATCTGGAGGCAAACTGACTAACTCCTCAGAAAATACATTTGAAAATATCCATACTATCTGGACATTAGTAAGAAGACCAAAATATATACTCTTATCTTGGATTAATGCTAGAAATATCATGCAACCATTCTTCCATAATCTATCTGCTTCCACAACAGAGATCAGACAGGATAAAATACCTCTAACTCCATAGAATACAACACTCTCACTACCTGGAAATAACGTAACTTGTTTCTTCAAGTAATCAATCTGAGCCTCGTATCAACTTAACTAGTCCATACCCAAAATAACATTATATGATAAAATAGGTAATAAATCAAATTAGATTTCCACTTCTTATTAGAAATTCAATATCACAAAAATAAAATCTACTAATTATCATACCATCTACAGTTGGTAGGATAATATAAAGAGAAATAGGTACTATAACTTAAGGTAAGTGCAGCAAATTAAAAAATTACTCAAAAATAAATGAATGACTAGCTCCTGAATCAAATAAAATATTATGTGGATGCTCAAAAATGCAAATCATACCTATCATAATATCTGGAGGATCACGAGCCTCTTAGTAAGTCAAACTATATATGCATGATTGAATTGAAGCTAGAGCAACATAAATACTAAGCTCTCCCTGACTACTGCCAGATGGCCTCCTTGCCACCAAACTAGAACCACCAGCTCTACTAGATGGTCTTTCAGAAAAAGTATGGAGAGAAACTGCCCTTGGTCTCCCTGCCAGTTTGATAAAACTCTCAGATCAGTCAAATCCTGCCTTTGAATACTCTGCTATATGGTGCCCTATCTGATCAATTCTGAAGCACTATCCAACCATCCTATAATATTGACTAAAATGACATCTGCCATAACTCTGGCATATAGGTGCCCCATTAATAGAACCAAAATTGGCTATTCTGCCACTGCTAGGGACTGCTACAGATACTGACTGTCCATCTCTCCTAGAATCTTCAAGTATAAATTTGTTCTTCTTCCCAGAAAAGTCACTACCAGAAGTCTCACCACTAAATCTCTTCCTACTAACAGTCCACTACTACTAAGCAGCCATTAGATTGTTCTCGATCAAACGATCTCTCTTCACTAGCTCAGAGAAATAAAAAATGTAAAATGGCACCATTGATTATCTCAAACTATCCCAAAGTCCTCTCAAAAACCTGCAACACTTCTCCGTGGGAGTGCTAACCAATTGTAGAGTACATCTAGCCAAAGTAGTAAACTCTGCCTCGTACTACATAACTATCCTGCTCCCCTAGAATAGCCTAAAAAAGTCTCATGTATCTGATGTCATCTAGAAAGTGGTACAAATCAAGCTAGAAACACATCAAAGAACTCCTCCCAGTTAATCAAAGAATTTAATCTCCTTAAAAATTTCTCCTTTTGCTGGCCCATCAACCAATTCTCAATCTCACCATCTAATAGAAAGATTGCTAATGGTATATTCCTCTCAAGAGGATACTATATACCTTCAAATAAGTTATCTAGCCTCCTTATCCAGTCCTCTAATGCTCTAGACTCAACAGTATCCCCAAACCTTGAAGACTTTAATCTCAAAAATATATGTAGATGTCTGTCTATCTCTTCAGATCTTATAACAAGAATCCTACTCTATACCTCACCCATCATCTAGTCTATCATAGTAGTAAACTACAAAACTGTATATGAACCAACAGTTAGAGCAATACTATATATAAGAGATGTCTGACTAGCACTCTGTTTATCTACCATGTATAAGTCTGGCGAATCCATGATCAAACAGAATATACAACTAAATATACATGCAAAGAAAACAAAAATAATGAAAACCCAGTCAGACTTGAAACTGTCTCACTAAACTTACAGATCTATTTTTATTGCTCTCTTTTTTATGATCCAATTTTAAAATTATTACTCTGATATCACAAAAACTTATCACAACTCAACCCAATCAGGACATGTCCTATCTTATTGAGCTATGTTAGAAAAAATTTAAGATCTAATTTTAGAATGTTTTAGATTACCTTCATATCATTTTAAATAAATTATAAATTGTAGAGCTACTAAACATCCACATACTAAAAATAAAATTATCTAGAATATTTCTTTTATTTTATTAAAATATATATACACTACAGTATATGGCTACATGCAGAAGCTACATAATTGAATAATAAACTAGCTATGACTATACAAAAATTAAAATAGGAAAATACCTATAATCCTTGATCAATTTTAAACTGCTAATCCACAAGCTCCCCTTTTCTTTCGCAAAATCTAAAAATCAGAAGCAAAATCATAGTGAGCTATAACAACTAAGCAAGCCACACAAACTTATCTAAATTATCAAAATTCTTTTATTAAATCTTTTAATGAATATTTAAAATTAGTTAAATATAATCTAATAATTTATTATACTAAGAAATATAATACGAGCATAGTAGTTATCCAATTATTAAAAAAAAATACTGAGTAGATAAATAAATTATAATTCATATCATAGAGTAGTTCATATCATATTTCTTAGACCTAGACAGAATCACAATGGATTATGGCCTCTTATGACTCTCTTTTGTGCTTATAGCACTAGAACATACTCGTAGGCACCATAATATGGCATATAGCTACCAGAATATACCTTATAGGCACTATAATATTTCTTGACATATAGAATCTCATAGGATTTTGGCCCATTATGACTCCCAACAGATATAATTTAATCATATATATATATATATATATATATATATATATATATATATATATATATATATATATATATATATAATCATATTATAGCAATTAAAAAGTTATTGAGCATGTGTCAAAATTACATAGTTTTCTATAACAGTTGGCAATAGAAAATCTTACTAGGCAAAAATATATATTTTTAAAAAATAATTAAATTATTAAGGATTGTGTAAAATAGTATTTTAAGACTTTTATCAAACTACAATACTATTTTTCAGAGTCCAAATATATTTTTATTTAATAAAAATCTCACAAATTTTAAAACCTCCATTGTAAAAATTTTACAAAATATTCAAAATATTCATAATCTTAGTATCTATATAAAATAAAAAGTTATATGATAAAAATTTTATTAGTATAAAGTTATCTATATTTTTTTAATGATAAAAATAAAATTTTAATAAAATTGCATATTTTTGAAAACTAAGATAGGCATAGTGTGACTAACCTTAAGACGAATAAATTTCCCGACTAGATCGATGGATGAAACGGCTCAAAGTAGCCCAAAATAGTATTTTTATTCTCTTTGACCTCTTTTTTCTCTCATTTCTTTTTTTTTTTCTCTATTGGCTTATGTTACCTGAACAGATTAAATGGATTTTAAGCCATTATGGCTTTAGATATTTTACCTTTTTTAATATATAATAATATTATTAAAATAAAATTTTAATATGAAACTCATTAAAAATTTTTTAGGGATTTTAAAAATTATAAAAAAATATTAAAAATAGCTCATTTTATTTAAAAAAATCTAGTAAAATCAATTTGCATAACGAACATCTGACGGTCCCAAAAATTTTACTTATACCTATAGGTGCTAATTTCTTAAGAAATTTCACAAGTGCCCGAAAATTATGAAAAAATTAGGGTAGTTAAAGCACTATACTATATATATTCTAGCCAAGAAGGATTGTGATTTAGACTTACAATGATTCCTAAAAAAATTTTTTACTGTTCTAGGTCAAAAAATTTTAAAAAAAATTAAGGGTTTTCATACCCTCTCCCCCACCCTTGTTTTGTGTGGATTGGCTAGGACGAGAGGAAGAGAAGGGGGGAGGAAGAGGAGAGAGAGTATAGAAGATAGAAGAAGTACTCTGAGCTTTTTGTCCATCGTTTCTATTATAAAATTATTTTGATCATTGTAAGTAACTATTCTCTTACTTCTGTTTTTGATGAATTTGATTTCTATGAATGTTATTTCTCCTAAATATGCTAAAAATGTATTATCTCTTGATTTTATAAGCTTTTACCACTTAACTTTTAATATATTATAGATTTGATCATTCTAAGCAATAAGATATAATTTTATTATATTTTTAAACTCTTAGAAACATGTATATAACTATTTATATGGAAGTATTAGGGAAAAGGTATACTAAAACTAAGCTGAAAATGATGTACTGTGACTTGATATGATTGATAGGACTGATATGTATTGGAAGATGATATTGATCTAATTGAAAGGATGAATTGATTAATATCGGATACATGAAATGATTACCCCCACATAATAACCTCAAGATTCATTGATTTACTAATGGGAGTCATAAGGAGTTAAAGATTGATTGAGAGTTGTAAAGAGTCAGGGTGATTGGTTCACTTGATTTAAGAGAAATTATAAGGAGTATATTGATTGAGAGTCATAAGGGGCGACTAATTGACAATCATAAGTGCAGGACCATGATCAATATACCTTCATTGAATATCTGATACAGAGATATTGATTATTGATACTAATATTAATTATTGAATACTAATATTAATTATCGATATTATTTACTGAATACATATATTTATATTATGTGGACATTAATTTTATAGGCATTGATTTCTATTATTACTTATTGTTACTAAATATGGATATTGATACTATTGTATAACTGCATACCTGATAGACTGATAAGGAAGATTGAATGATAAATATAGAATGTTTGATTGATTGATATAGGTGACTGATATAGATAGTATATACTAATTCGAAGATTTTCCTACATGATTTATAACAAACTATTTCTCTTTTGTCTTTCATTGTAGTGAGATTTTAGTTACAAGCAAGACTTTTATTCTCATTATGTGATTTTACATGATTTTAGATAAAGGGAAGGAGCCTTCAACTTGAGGCTAGGCAATGATATTAGTGTAGTTTTTCCTTAGTTCCCTTGGTTTATGTGTATTCTTTTATAGCTAGTGTGACTATTGCACATATAATTTTGGGACTCTAAATGTAATATATAAATATTGATTATAACAATGTGAATTATATTTTTTTTATTATTTATATTTTTAATGTAATTAATCAACTATGGATCTCAAATTGATTTGGTTGTTAAATAAAAGATAAAAAAATATAATGAGTTGAAAAGATAATAAAGAGAAAGGAAAGAAATTCTTTCACATATCAAAAGTTGTGCGGTTTACACCATGCATATTACAAGCTTTGTTTGATGAATCTTAGGGCTCAATTATTATTTATCTACAAGACTAAGAAAGGTTTTCATTGGTGGCTTTTGATTGACAAGATTTAACTCATGAGATGGCTATTATGATTATCATGTCTTAAGCCTTTATTAGAGGGACATGATGGCATGCTTTATGTTGTAGGGCTCAATTGTTAGGTCATATGTATTAATTATTATTTATGGGGTCTAGGTTTACACCATGAATATTAATAAGTGAGAATGAGAGAAATTTTCTTGCAATATATAAAATAATTAGAGAACTTTATTTTGAAATAGAGATTTCTCAAAAATAATAAGCTCTATTAATCTTAAAGTAAGCCTTAAATGAGATTAGTTTCTGTTGGTTCTCTTTCTAATTCTTTTATTTTTAATGAATAAAAAAATTAGTATTTGTTAATATAAAATATTTATTTTAAAATAATATAGAGAGAATATTTAAATAATACCATATGATGCTCATGTGTGGAAAATAGAATGAATCTTCCTGAATATTTTGTGATGGACACTTCCATAGAAGTGAGGCGATTTGAGGAATTCACTATTGAGTACTTTTGTTAGTCCTCACTAGTCCATTGTAAACTAAGTCCATCTCAAATCACATCACTTATCTAGGAAATATTGTATACTTTTGTGTTGCCAATACAATCCATGTTGCTTGTCTTTAAGGCGACATTACGAGCCACATTTAAAGTATGAGAAACCTATCTTGAAATAGCTTTTCCCAAACATCCCGTATAGTAACAGACTCATTATTGCCTAGAAGAACCTCCCTCTGAAATGCCAAGAAAGTAGATAATAATACAATTTATTAAACAAAGAAATGATCATAGAGAAAAATTAAACCACACCTTGAATCACCCCCACCATAACTCTTTAACTATGTGCTTACACCAGGCAGGGACGTGGTGGGCCCATATCAAATATGGATGCATGCTAGAGGTATGGTCACTATATAGCCAATCAAATTATAATATATATTAAATTAAAAAAGTTAGTGTCATCTTCTCTACCATACAAATGTCTTCTCAACGTGGTTGGGAATATAGTTAGTATATGTAAAAAAATTAACTCCACCTTGTTAATGTCATAGAGATTAAATATGTAAAGTATTTGCAACTATAGATATCAAGATAAATGATGGGAAGTTGGGTACGAACTTGGGGGGGAGGGGGGGGGGGGGGCGAGGGGTTGGGTTGGGCGGATGAGGGTAATTAAAGAGGTTGGAGTGATGAGTGGCAGGATGGTGAGAGGGGTGGGTGGGGAGAATGAAGGCAATAAGAAGAGGAGGGGGGGGGGGGGGGGAGGGGGTCAAGTTAAATGATGGGGAGTTAAGGCATAAAATTGGGGCCAAGCAAAAACCCAATGCAAAAGTCATTACAAATGCACAATAATATTGTATTATTTTGGCCTACAAAGAAAATACATTATGCATACCGAATCGTGGGTCAACCTTCATAGTAAGATAATCATAAGAGTTTAAAAGGAGATTGGAAGCCCTCTTCCCTTGGAATTAAGGGGCAAAGCTCTTGATGGGGGCTGTGGAGTATACTTTTAAATTATAAAATATTCAAGGCTCTATCTCCCTAATGCTTTATATATATATAATAATAATAATAATAATAATAATAATAATAATAATAATAATAAATCCCACTTAATATATGTAAGTATACATACTGAATGAAGTAATAAAGTGATAGAGTAGAGTGTTAAACCCACGAGAAAGTATGTTTTATAGCAATCGACTAATGCTGTTTACTCTAATTACAAAGTTATCCTACTAAAATAAAAATATTGGTTGTGGAGATTCAATCATTGAATAAAAATAGTAAAAATATATGATATAATATTTAAATAAAATATTTTGATTGATGAATATAAATTATAGATCTTTCATAATGAAATTCTTATTTATAATATGATTTAGAGCATATGCATCCCTAGATCTTTGCCGAGCTTATAGAGGTGAAAAAGATATCTATTGACCTCCTACAGTTATATCATCTCCTTAAGAACCTAGCATATTTACATCCTATATCTAGGTATGCAAATATACTATTGTAATATTCTTGATTGTCCTTGCATTCCTCTGTCAAGGCTATACATCACACTAAATTTTAACTACACATATGACCACTATGTGCATTAAATAAAGAGCAAAAAATATTAAAAATATCATTTAAATTTATGGCACAAGAATCTTCATTAGTACTTAATATATTCTCTACATCATCAATGCAAAACTATAGAACTAGCCATATATGAAAGAAAAGATAAACAAACTTATTTTCATTGAAATTATAGAAGAATAAAATTACAAGAGAATGATATCACCAGGAATGATCAGTGTATCTCCTCTACACTCCCTCTTCCTTAACATACAGAGTTGCTCAAATAAATACTGATTAAAACACTCTAATGATTATATAGAGCACTTCTCTAGTCTCCCTTAGAATTGACTCTAAGAGAGATCTAAAGAAGTGCTCTAAAAACTTCCAAAATTAGACAAGTGATTGAACTCTCTTACGAACATAACATCATTACTATTTATAAAAATTCAAAAATTTCAGGTGGTATTGTGGCGCTTGAAAGAGTGGCACCATGATGCCCTTGAAATGAATTAGCATCTTGGTAGTGAAACTTCTGCACCACCGCGGTGCTTGCTGATGTGGAGCATATACTTAGTAAACAGTCACATCATTTTGCTGGCAAATTGTGTCTTTTAGAAGTTATAACTATTACGCCGTGGCATTGCTGACTTTTAAATGCTACAACACCCGAGTTATAATTTTGGCTCTAAGGCAGGATATATTGTGACGTCGCAATACTTGAATACAGTGAACAAGCTACAACCAAGCTGACCATTTTGACACCGCGACGCTTGAGAACAATGAACATGGTGTTGCCATGTCTAAGTGTGGCGCTCCAGCGGTGTCCTTGATGGCGCTACGGCATTGATTAGTCAACGCGGTGGCGCTAGATGATACTTAGAATTTTATGCTATTTTTATATTTTTCCTACACAACATAACTAAAATAACACATTTTTACTAAAATATAACAAATAAAATAATGCATTATTTACAATTATCAAATTCTCCCTAGCTTAAAATCTTGCTTGTCCTCAAGCAAATAAAAGTTTTACAATTCGGATTAAATTAACTAAAGTAAAAAAAACTGACAATTTAAAATTAAAAAAATATAGGATAATACATCACGGTCTAGAAGTAATAAAAATGAATAAAGTTATAATTCTAGTTTAAAAAAATAATAATAATTACACTAGTCAAACATTCTTGTTATTGCTTAATCTGAATTCATAAGTTATATATTTAATTATTAACTTTTAAATTTTAAAGTGAATAATGTAGCTTAATAATTAGATATGATAGTAGTTAAAATTCAAACTTCATTAGTTCATCATCATTTTTACTAATTTTTTATTTTATTTTTTATGAATTTATGTATAAGATTTTAATCAGATTCTAAACTTTTAACTAATACTAATTTTTGAATATACTCATCTTTTTTTTATATTTTTTTTCTTTTTCTTTTTAGAACTATTTTCATAGTTCTTTTTTCTTTTTATTTTATAGAGTATATAGTTAATAATTTTAAATTTCAATTTTTACTTCAAATCCTTTTACAATCTTAATGAATTTTATATAAGAATTTAATAAGATTATCAATTTTAAATTCAGGTTGCTTATGATTTCCAATAGTAATTTATTCATATCTAATCTTTAATCCTAATTATTCATTATCATTTCAAAAATTAATGCATAATAGTATAACTTATAATTTTAAATTAAAATAATAACTTAAATGATCTAAGTTAGTTAATTATTAGTTTTTCTACTCTGTGAAGTATAAACAGTATTCATTTGAACTATGATCTAGAATTTTATTATTATCCTAATTTTACATAATTTTTAATTATGATTTTTATTAAGATGAATTAAATAATCAAAATACAGAGATACTAATGGAGAATAATATAAAATTTTAAGTATAAGGGAAATTTAATATAATATAAATAATAATATAAATAAAATATAATAAACACATATTATCATATGAATGATTGAAGTACATAAAATATGTGATACAAAATAATAACACAGATACATGATAATTAGTGCTTTAAGGCATCATACAAATCATTAATGGCTCTTATAGCCATATCTCCAAGAACATGAACATCCTTCACAAATCTGAATTCTCCTCCAAAAGACATGAAGGAAAACATATATAACATATATATATATATCCTCTTCCTCTCTTAAACTAAGCACAAAGAAAAATGAAGACTCTCATATTCTTCCAATCCACAAGGTTTCAATCTATGCTCCTTAACCTTGAAAATGTGAAAAGTCCTCTTATCTTGAATCCTTATGACACTATTACGATAAATTCTAATAAGAGTAAGGGCCAATCCATTTTGATTTAAGTTTTTTATGGTAAAACTTCTTTGTATAATTAAACAGTAAGACATATTGACTAGGATAAAATTTATAATCAAGAACTTCACATCCATCCATCTTCTTTATTTTTGCATTATATCTTCTTGTATCTTCTTGAACTTCATTTTTAAATTCATGAAGTTTATTAATGATAACAGAACTTTGGAGGTTGAGAAGAGAAAAAATATCTTCACTTTTCAATCACAATTCACTTCTATTCCTAGAGAAATAAGGCTTACTATCCTTCACTCCCATGGCTTTAATTTAAGTTTTAAGAATGAAAAGAGAGTACTTAACAACACTTTACTCCAAAAAATCTATCAAGGATTGAAAATACTTCCAACTTATCCTTTTTATAGTTTTAACTAGTTTGGAGCACCAAAATTTCAAATTAAAAATAAATACATCCCAGCCAAGTGATGCGGCGCTAAACTAAGCGCTGCAACGCTCTTTCATCTCTCAATTTTTTTTAATAAACTCTAATGATTACTATTATTAAAACTAACAATTCTATCTAACACACCTAAATTAAAAGCTGGGTTGTCTCCCTTAAAGCACTAAGTTTATAGTCTTCAGCCAGACTTAATAACGCACTCAACCTAATTCTGGGTTGCCTCCCACACAGCGCTAAGTTTATAGTCTTCAGTTAGAGTTGCCTAGATTTTTCAATTTGACTAGGGTATATTGTTTCTATTCTTCAAATGACTTTCACGCACTATGATCTTTTTCTTTTTATTTTGGGTTAACTTCAGTATTCTTAAAATTCTTGTTTGTAATGTGATTCAGAGCATATGCATCCCTAGATCTCTATCGAGCTTATAGGAGTGAAAAGATATCTGTTAACCTCCTACAGTTATATCATCTCCTTAAGAACCTAGTATATTTTACTTCATATGCTAGGTATGCAAATATACTATTTTAATATTCCTGGTTGTTCTTGTATTTCTCCATCGAGGCTATATATCATATTAGATTTTAACTATACACATGGCCACTATGAGCATTAAATAAAGAGCAAAAAAATATAAAAAACATCATTCAAATTTATGGCACAAGAATCTTCATTAGTACTTAATATATTTTTTACATCATTAATTCAAAACTATAGAATTAGCCAGACATGGAAGAAAAGATAAGCAAACTCATTTTCATTGAAATTATAGAAGAATAAAATTACAAGAGAACAATATCACGAGGAAGGATCAATGTATCTCCTCTACACTCCTTCTTTAACAAGCAGAGTTGCTCAAACAGACACCGACTAAATCACTCTATTAATCATTATATCTAGCAATTCTCTACTCTCCCTTAGAATTGACTCTAAGAGAGATATATAAAAGTACTATGAAAACTATTGAAATTAGACAAGTGACTAAACTCTCTTTCAAATATAACATCACTACTATTTATAGGAAAACATAAAAAATAGCAGGTGGCGCTGTGGCTCTTGAAAGAGTGACATTGCGGTGCCCATGAAATGAATTAGCACCTCGGCGGTGGAACATCTGCACCGTCGCGATGCTTGCTGATGTGAAACAGTTACTTAGTGAACAATCACATCATTTCGCTGGTAGATCGTGTCCTTTGAAAGTTACAATTGCTACACCGTAGTTTTTGACTTTCAAATGTTGCAGTGCTCGAGTGGCAATTTTGGCGACAAGGAGACACCGCAACGCTTGAAGATAGTGAACATGACGCTTCAATGTCTAAGTGTGGGACTCCGGCCGTGTCCTTGATGGCGCTGCAGCGTTGATTCGTTCGACGCTACAGTGTTAGATGATACTTAGAATTTTGTGCCCTTTTTTATATTTTTCTTACACAACACAACTAAAATAATATATTTTTAATAAAAATATAACACATAAAATAATACATTATTCCACTTATCAGCTCTTAAAAGATATTCAATATTTATAATTATTTCATAGTTAAAATATATAATTGATATGTTATCGAAAAATTATCTTGATTGGGCACGAATCTCGAAGCAAAAATACAAGTTGGAAACTTCAAAAATTAATTTGGAGACCATTTAAACTCCGATTTTAGCAAGCTTATAGTCAAACTGAGCGTCTCGGAAATATGAACCCAACGACACCAAATTCGACTCAATCCGAGCCCAAATAAATCCAAATCAAGTACCCGAAGCGCTGTTGGAAATCTCGAACAGTAATTTGAGTTACCAAACGGTCTCTGATTTTGACGAGCTTATAGTCGATTTGAGCGGCTCGACGAGAAGAATCCAACGAGCCCAAGATTGCAGAATTCTGAAATCATTAAGACCTTTAAATGCTCAATAAATGATTCACGATCAAGGGATTCAATATCGGCTGTTCATCCGGATCACTCCTTATTTGCCCTTGATCCCTCATCTATTTACGGGCTATGCCACTCCAGAAGAGGGGACCTAAGCCAAGAAGAGAAGAAGAGAAGAAGAAGAGAAGAGAAGTCTAGGAGGGAATAGCTCCTCCTCGACCACTGCTGGAACACCGCCGGAACATCGCCGGAACATCGCCGGAACACCGATGGGCGCCCGAAGCACGCCAGAGCTCGGCCCGACACCAGAATAACGTCGTAATTTTGCCCAACTTCCAAGTAACACCGGAATTCTACCGGACACCCGAGTGACGTAAGAACTCTGCTTGGCCTTGTAATCAACTTTCAATACTTGTTGTAATCTGATCTTCCTGAATTTTAAGGACGAATCAGCCTCCTGTATTTCAAACAACACTAGTGGAACTCTTTCAACTGGGCGTGGCCCCATAGTTTTTTCCCTTTCCAAGGTTTTCCACGTAAAAATCCTGGTGTTACTATTTCAATTCTGTTTGTGTGCTGGATATACATACAACGCTGAGACAAAAATTTAAAATCTATCACCGCGTATATTAGAGTCTGCAACAGTTTGGCACCGTCTATGGGAATCTTTATCCCACAACTTCACGTATTGCTACAATGGTTAACAGGCGCAGCAGTCGCATCATTGGAGCTTCTCGCTCCAACTCCCACCAGTCCAAAAATCAGTCTATGAATCATAGACTCCCGATATCTGCCTCTTTCTACCCCGGGGGGCAAAACGCACCTGGAGAAGGGACCTCGGGACCTTCCCTAGAAGAGCGAATCCAAAAAATGGAAGAATCTCAGAACGAGACCCTATAACTCCTGCGGGAGACTCGACAACTGGCACTAGCACCACAGGAGGATGTTCTTCTTCCTCGAGATCCGCCGCAGGTAGAAGCTGTTCAACCCGAACATCTTCAAGCAGAAATTCCTCTTCCTCCGCCAAGGAGACATTCGCAGTCAAATCAAGATAACGAACTGGCTGATACAGCAAGTTCTACTCATCCTTCGCACACAGGTCGGCAACCTCGTATTCCTTTGGACCTCCCCGAGGAGTTAGCCCGACCTCACATTGTTGAGCTCCCTCACAATACCCTACGCCACGAACTGTGACGATTGGTCCCAGAGGAGTTCCCTATTGGAGGCGTAAGGAAACCTCTTCGTCAGTGGGGCTTCCAGGAGTCGTCACCCCTGACGGAAGCCATTCTTCAACACCCTATTCCGGCTGGCTTTAAGCTACCAAGCATCGAGTCCTACGATGAGACATCCGACCCATACGAGCACATCGACCATTACAGGACTATCATGCATATTTAACGAGCCTCAGACGCACTCCTTTGCCAGGTTTTCCCTGCCACTCTTAAAGGACAAGCTCGAACATGGTTCTATTCACTTCCAGCTGGAACGATCCCCACATTCGTCAAATTGGCCAAAGTATTTGTCGAACAGTTCGTAACCAACCGAAGAATTGCTAAGGATTCTTCTCACCTCTCTGGGATCCGTCAGAATGAGGGAGAAACATTAAAAGAATATTTTCAACGGTTTTCCACCGAGGCTCGATAGATTCCGGGAGTGGACCCAGAACTGCTCCGAGGGGTCTTCCTTGGAGGCCTTCGCCCTGGTCCATTCTATTCGGCACTCATGCGGGACACAATTCATTCATATGCTGACCTGATCCATCGTGTAGAAGCTCAAATCTCCACTGATGAAACCATTAATGCTCATAGAAAGTAATTTGAGCAAACAACTGGAAAGCGTAAGAATGCCCCTACAATAGAGGACTCATTTTCGCAATGAAAGAAAAATTCATCTCCTAGACCCCCAGTACCACAACGCGAGTTCCGACATGAAAAAGAGTATATGCCTCTCAATGCAACTCGAACCAACATACAAATGGCCATTCGAGATAAAGAAAATATCAAGTGGCCTAATTCTTTGAAGCTGAATATTGGGAACCAGGAGCAATATTGCTATTTCCACCGTAGCCGTAGACACACTACTGAAGCCTGCAAGCAACTCAAGGATGAGATCGAGAGGTTGATCTGACAAGGATATCTTCGACAATTCATCCAAAACCCACCTGCTCGAGATGAAACTGGTCCAACTGGGGGGCAAAATCAACAACAATAAAGACAACAGTTGAATAATATTCAAATGGTTAGTGAGATTGAATAACCGTGCACTTTGTGTAGTTGTATTAGTAATAATACTTGTCTTATCTCATCGTGTTAAATAGGGTGTCACTTTGATATCCCTAATATTTTCTTTAAAGTTAAACATTGTGTTGTCCTTGTACGTTTATCTTATATATTGATTACAGTGTAACTTGTATATCCCTAAGTCACACTAGGGATCTATTGTATTGTCTTACAGTAATATAATGTGTTGTTCGTCCAGTTTTGATATTATTTCTTTCTTTAAAAAGAATACAAATGACAATGAAAAACTACTGACAAATATAATCTCTTTATCCATGATATGAGAAATATGCAGTCTTTATTGCGTCTCAATCACTGGAAGATCGATCCAGGGGGATTCGATCCGGCCTCTTCCATACAGGTTAACGTCGTCGAGCAAAGGCTCCGACATACAACCTCAGAAAGGTCTCACATCCTTGGTGGATTCTCTCGACCTCTTCCATACAGGTTAACGTCGTCGAGCAAAGGTTCTGACATACAACCTCAGAAAGGTCTCATATCCTTGGTGGATTTTCTCGACCTCTTCCATACATATTAATGTCGTCGAGCAAAGGCTCCGACATACAACCTCAAAAAGGTCTCACATCCTTGATGGATTCTCTCGACCTCTTCCATACAGGTTAACGTCGTCGAGCAAAGGCTCCGACATACAACCTCGGATAGGTCATATATTCTTGATGGATTCTCTGCACATCTCCCGCAGAGATTCTTGGCGGGCAAAAAATCTTCGAAAAAGCATGTTACGCAATATATCAACTCATGTTTCAAAGATGCAAAAGCAAGTTTTCAACTTCATATAAATATTATTGAAGTTATATTGAGAAAGATTGTACATCTAGTTCACCTTTGCAAGAATTTAAAAGCAAAAGGTACACTGGTGACATTCATACAAGCTAGAATCATCAAGCAACAAGCAACTTTAACACAGTCAAATATCCTTGGTGGATTTAAGTGACTTCTCCCTTACTGCACGCAAGCATCTCCTACAACTGCTCCTTTACAGAAAGGACATAACTTGATCATCATCAGACCTCCACTCAGTTGACAGTGTTAGTGTTTTGCAAGAATATTGGCATATCACACTACTTCGGCCCCTTGATTCAGTAATATCTGATGTTGGCACACTTCAGTATGGATGAATATTGCCTTAACATAATGCCACTGGACACCCGCCATCATAGGCCCTTCGTCGGATATCTGCCAGCGGTCCTCTACTTTATATCAACCATCATCGGCTTCTTACTCGATCGCGAACCATCATCGACTTCTCGCTCGATCGTTATTAGCAGTACACCCTCCAACAATTTGCTCTCTACTCGATCATTGAATGCCAATAGACTTCCACCCGATCGTCCATCATCGACGAACTTCCGCTCAAATAGCATCGAAAGTCTCGTATCCTCTCGTACGATCTTCTAAAGGATTTTTAGAGGATGTGGGATCATCCATTTCACTTCCTTTACTAAAGAGGGGCGCGAATCTGAGTAGGGAAAATCACCTACGAAAGACAGCGGAAAGCCTCTGAGTAGGAAGAAAAATGGAGGAGAAAGAATGAGAAAAGAAGCCTCTAACTTCTGCGCAAAGGGAGGGGCGCCGACTCAAGTAGAGAAAGTCACCTACTTAAAAATGGCGGAAGGCCTCAGAATGCCAAAAGCTAGAAAGCCAGAGGGAGAGGGAGATGTGGTGCAAATTTTCATTACCCCAAGGGGGGTATTTATAGAATAAAAAGGGGAGAAAAAGAGAATGAAATATTGAAAAAAGATGGGGAAAATGTTTGAAATTTGGAGGGAGGAGGTTTCTAGAAGAATTTCGAATTTTTTCAGAATTTTTTTGAAATTTTTTGGGCTCAAAAATAGTTATTTACGAATTTAAAAAAAAAGAAGGTGGGGCCCGCAAAAAAAAATATATATAAAAGGGCGACTGCTGCGCGCTCACGCGGACCGCCGCCGGCGGCCGGCCGGTTCGGCCGCCTACGCGTTATTGGGCTCCGATTTTGGGCCCGGACGTTCCAAATCGGACGTTTTTTGGGTCCCCGAACACGTTTTTCGACGTTCCGGACTCAATTTTGACACTTTCGTAGCTCAACGAGGCCTCTACAATCAAGTTTGAGTAAAATTATATCTTTTTGAACGTAATTTTTTGCGATTCGGCCAATGTAAAATGCCGGAACAAGTATTTTTGGACTCCTGGAGCTTTGACGTCCGAAAATAGGGGGCAACTGATATGTTATCGAAAAATTATCTTGATTGGGCACGAATCTCGAAGCACAAACACAAGTTGGAAACTTCAAAAATTAATTCGAAGACCATTGAAACTCCGATTTCAGCAAGCTTATAGTCAAACTGAGCGTCTCGGAAATACAAACCCAACGACACCAAATTCCAAATCAAGTACCCGAAGCGCTGTTGGAAACCTCGAACAGCAATTTGAGTTACCAAACGGTCTCCAATTTTGACGAGCTTATAGTCGAATCGAGCGGCTCGACGAGACGAATCCAACGAGCCCAAGATCGTAGAATTCTAAAATCATTAAAACCTTCAAATGCTCAATAAATGGTTCACGATCAAGGGATTCAATATCGGCCGTTCATCCGGATCACTCCTTATTTGCCCCTGATCCCTCATCTATTTACGGGCTATGCCACTCCAGAAAAACTATAAATAGCCCCTCATTTCTCTTAAGAGGGGACCTAAGCCAAGAAGAGAAGAAGGGAAGAAGAAGAGAAGATAAGTCTAGGAGGGAATAGCTCCTCCTCGACCACCGCCGGAACACCGCCGGAACATCGTCGGAACACCGCTGGGCGCCCGAAGCACGCCGGAGCTCGGCCCGACACCAGAATAACGTCGTAATTCTGTCCAACTTCCAAGTAACGCCGGAATTCTGCCGGACACCCGAGTGACGTCAGAACTCTGCTTGGCCTTGTAATCAACTTTCAATCCTCGTTGTAATCTGATCTTCCTGAATTTCAAGGACGAATCAGCCTCCTGTATTTCAAACAACACTAGTGGAACTCTTTCAACTGGGCGTGGCCCCGTAGTTTTTTCCCTTTCCAGGGTTTTCTACGTAAAAATCCTGGTGTTACTATTTTAATTCTGGTTGTGTGCTGGATATATGTACAATGCTGAGACGAAAATTTAAAATCTATCGCCGCGTATATTCGAGTCCGCAACAATAATATTGGCTACATGCTATATCTATCAATTAAATGAATATGTATAAATTTTTTATATTATGTGTGCTGATTTTCTTTTTGGTCTTTCTATTTTTTGTTCTGTATATTTGCATACATTTCACCAACGTCAACACCTAAATAACGACAAAGGAAAAGGGGAGCCAACTCACCCAATAAAATAATATAATGTGGTGAATTAAATTAAAGCTAGTAAGGGCCTATGCCCTCATATTAAAAACTCATCATAGCAATAAAAATATTTTGTCATTTTTAACTGTTATTATTTTAATTATGTGCGAATCTCAAAGCAATTAATGGGCTATTTATCTCTTCGGACGGTACCAGAGCAGGATATATTTTGGGGCAATTTTTTTTTCTTTTTTTTTTCCCAATGATTTTTAGATCTATATCACATAGCTGTTTGGCTATTATATTTTTATTTTTTTTTTAAATTGTTATGACCTAAAGCTATTTTAAGAACCACATCTAATAGTTATAAAAACTATTTATTTAAAAAAATATTTTCTCCATAAAGTTTTACAAGTATTTTTTTTTAAAATATAGCTGTCTCAGGCCATTAATTATATAAACTTTATATTTTAGATAAATTTACAACATTCATATTCAAAATAATAAGAAATTAAAAATTAATTTGAAGGCTTGAATGTTATATGGATGACTTGTTATCTAATATAATATATAAATAATTTATTTTAAATTATTCCTTTTTAAGTTTCAATTGTTGTCTTTTTTAAAATCTTATTAGTGATTATGGGAGACTTAGATCGGAGATCGTCAAAATTCTACTTTGTGTACATTTATTTTAAAAAAATTTAACTTGTTGGATTATAATAAAATTAATCAAGATAAATATAAAAATTATTAGATTTATTTTAAGATAAATATAATATATTAATAATTTATATTGGATTAATTTTAAAATAAATATAAAAGCTTAGAGATCCAATTAAATTAAAGCTAGTATATGCCCTCATATTAAAAACTAATGAGTTTGGTTTTATTGATTTGTATATAAAAGGAAATTGTTGAATCTAAAATATTTTATTAAACAAAGAGGAACTTTTATTTACAAATAATAACCCAAAGGGGGTTGGAAATAAATTGGACATATAACCTTTTACCTTTCTAGGTATAGAAATTTAAGAATTTTCTTCTATTTATTAATTCATGAAAGAAAATAGGTACATGTTTAAAAGCCATTAGTGACAAGTATTTTTGAAGAAACATAATAAATGCAAGCACTTAATGCAATATAGGCAATTACTTACATTAGAAAACAATTACAACATTAATATAATTTATGTCTAGAATATTGAGTAGATGTTTTCTTAATATGTCTATGCAAAATATGGCTTTTGTCAAAGACACCAATTTTGGACCAAGGAAAGTGGAATCATGACTTGGAAAGTGGGTTTGTAAGGGTGTATAAGATGGGTAATTTATTGCATCAGGATATAGATTTGTGGAATTAATTGGGGCGGTTTTGGACTATGGTATGATTGGGGGAGATTGATATTTGTGGAATTTATTGAGGAATAAGTTGTAGTAATTCTGTCAAATAAATTTGTTTAAGAGTCATTATAAGTCAAATTTAAAAATTATCTTCGTTATAAGGTAGATATTATTGTTTTTTAATTATACTAAATTTTTCATAATTTTTGGGCATTGATAAAATCTTTAAAAAATTGATACCTGTCAGTACAAGTGGAGATTTTGAAACCATCAGGAGTCCGATTTGCAAACTGATTTTACCAAGAATTTTTAAATAAAATGAGTTATTTAATGGATATTTTTTATAATTTTAAAGCTTTAAAAGGATTTATATGAATTTTATATTAAAATTTATTTAAATTATATAATTATATTTATATTATTTTATTATTTTATTATTAAATATCTTAAGCCATTATTGATTCCATTAAAAGCCTCTTTTCTCCATTAAATTCGGCTAAGAGAATGAAATATGAGAGAAAAGTGAGGAGAGAGAAAAGAAATCCTAGGATTTGAAGGCCGTATAATGATTTTCGTTTGTCTACTCTATTGAAAAATTTGCTCATCTCACTATAAGGAATCATTACACTATTTTTTATTTCAATAAATTTATGTTTTTGATATTTATCTTATCAAATTTATATTTTTGTTATAAAAAAGTGAGGATAATTTAGTATTAGTAACACTTTCCCCACGTAACTTTTTAAATGTTATAAAGCTTGAGATTATGAACGTTTTGAGTATTTATTTGAGATTTTTTATTATGTGATTTTGAAAATACGATCATTTTTACCAATTTATAAATTTATTTTGAGGCCTAAAAATAGTACCTGATGGGCAAAGAGTGATTACTCTGTTTACTAGCCAACGATTTACTAATACTGATATGATACTAAAAAATACCGATTAAGACAGGACTTCTTACTTGTTTAGTGTGTTATACTGAGCATGTGATTAAGATACTTATTTGATACTAATATAAAATAATTAGATAAAAAGTCTACATAGTTATGTGATTTTACTACATTGATATAATTTTGACAGTCTTTATCGATACTTTAATTTTATTGCTTTATACGATTTTTTTACAGATTGATAATATTAATATGACAATAGCTTTATCGATTTGACATCCGTACTGATTTACTAGCTTCCATACCATACTATTTTACTGTTTACAAATTTTACTACTATTGTATGTGAGCTATACTATTTCTATATAGATTCATAATCATATAAATATTACTATTATGATTTGACTTCTGACATGCATATTGCTCCTTTGCATTGTGTTCAATTCAGTTATTGGATTTGGTTATTTGTTGGGCTCTTGAACTCGTTATATGTGGTTAAATAATTTCAGACCAGGGCAAGGGAGCAGGAGTGTGAGACTGATCAAGATTCCTTCAGGTTCAGTTTCTTTTTATTTTAGCTATTCTTTTATACTTATGATAGAGTTGTTGTGATATGATTGTATACATCCTAAAATATATATATAATTTTTTTAAAAAAAAATTAATACAGATGTATATATAGATGTTTTGAATTCTAGAATTATTTTTGTTATTCATTTCTGATAAATAAAGTTAAAAGCTCATGTGTTATTTATTAAAAGATAAAAAAAATTATTCTTCCAAATTAGATTCTGGGAGATCACAATTATTATTAGATTATGATTGTTGGAAGAATTGAATTGTTACTAGAGCTATAAGAATTGATAATGAGTTGGGTATATTGGATAGATTAAGATATATTATTTTGCATACATAGTTAATTACATGTGTGAATTATTTTGAATAGATAGAATCATATAAAAATGAATAACTGTAATGGATCTGCTAGAGCATGAGATGTACCAAATAAGTAACACAGTATAGCTTTAGTGCCATCAGATAATATGATGCAGTTAGCTACTATTATAAGACATATAATGAGGGAAAAGCATAGTAAGTCAATTAGAAGTAAAGAAGAAGAGGGAGACAAGCACTTATAGATATTCCATAAGTTGAAGCCTCTGATGTTCAAAGGAGCTTTAGGACGTCAGGCTGTAAAAGATTGACTATTGAGGATAGAAAAGATATTTGACAACATGTAGTGTCTAGAGAGTCGAAAGGTACCATTTGCTGCATTTTTCTTTGAAGAAGAGGCTGAGAGATGTTGGGTTAGATAAAAGAGAGAGAAATTTTAAGGGAAGATAAATGCTGAGATCACTTAGAAGTAATTCACTAAAGTATTCAGAATATGGTTTATATCTCCTTCAGCTCAAAGATAGATGAAGGAAGCATTTATCAAGTTGGAGCAAGAAAGCAAGATAGTGATGCAGTATGAGGCTAAGTTTACTACAACAACTAGATATGCTCCTCACTTAATCCTTACTGATGAAGAAAAGTACTATAGGTTTCTACAAGGGTTGAATATGGAGTACCATTAGTGTCTTTATGGATCCATGAGTTTTTTGAGTTGGTGGAGCGGGCTAGATTGATAGAGATTGATTTGAAAGTACCAACATCTAGATATGAGGTGGGCTCTAAATAAGATTTCAATAGGAGGAGGAGCGGAGATGAGACAAGCAGGGATAGAAACAAAGACAATGCCTATGAGAAGAAAAATAGATATAATGATTCAAAGAGATCTTGATCGATAGTATCTACTAGCAGTTATAGTGAGTGTATTCATTATAGTTGATAATATACAGGCCAGTGTTGATTGGACGTTGCTTTTGTTGTGGACAAAAGGACAAAAAGTAGCAGACTGTCCTCATATGGGATTTGGAGGAAGAACCGACTCTAGTGCAGGGCAGTCCATACATACTTATTAACCTCATTTTTTATGAGATCATTAGCCTAAATTATCCAAACTCTTGATTGTTAATATGATAGTTTACAATCGCCCAATTGTCAATCACCCAGCCTACAATCACTTGACTTATAGCTCCTTGATTCTCAATCATTCAGCTTTCAATCATCTGATTAGTAGTCATCTAATTTACAATCACCCTGGACATCTAATTAGACTTAAATAACCTTTTAAAATCAATCAATCATCCAGTCTAAAATTAATATCTCAATCACCTCTACAATAAACACTTCAATCAACAATCAATCAACCTTCAATGAACTCCAATCACCTAAATAATCAGCTAACCCAGTGTGCTGCCTTGCATAGTGTACAAACACCTTGACCTCAGTCATGATCCAAACCACATTCAACCTACACATCAAGTAGTCAAACCAAACAAACTCTAAATTACTTCTAAACTTCACCAAACTCCCATGATCATCACTTCTAATTGATTGAAAATTTGACTGGTCACCCTAACCCAGTCAATAGTTGACTTGGTTAACTTATCATGCTTGGTCAAACTTGACCCAATTGGTCAAACCACCATATGCAATCAAATCAAAGCTCTCCAATCATATTAATCACTCAAATCCATTTCATTTCATGGTTCAAATGCATCCAAAGCTATTGTAAGCCACACTTGATAAGTTTGACTTGGTCAAACCTATGTGCATGGTTAACATTATCATCAAATATTAATACCTTACGTTTAAACCCATAGCATTCAATCCTTACACCATTCACACTTCCCCAAGACTTCACCTAAACAATTAACTTGACTTATTGACTAGTCAAACAGTTAATAAGTAGCTTAAACAAGGTCGAAATGGTCAAATCTCCTCTCTCCAATCCATCCCTCTAAACCAATTCTTCCAATGCATTCAAATGGAACCTAATGCATCTGTAAACACTAGTCTAACAAACTCCAGCATTTGGTTTAGCCTAAATAAGCTCCCATATGAACCCATGTGCTCACATAAGGATAAAATAAGCTTTACACATCATTTTCCTTTCCTTGTTCTATTCTTTGTCTTCCTAACCACCTGAGGGATTGGTGTCATACATCTAACAACCCTCCAAACTAATCCTAGCAATCCACATCTATCCTATGGTTTTGAATTAGGCCAAAAGAGCAAAATCACTCATCCAAGCATTAACACACACTCTAAGCCTCCTGGACCACAAGCTCTTTTCATTTTGCCTCTCCACACATCCCTCTACACTTCCTAACTCTCAATTAGTCAATCAAAGCTTGTCGGCAGTAGCTCTCAGGCCATACTAGCTCAAGGTTCATCCAAGGTTTAATTCTGCAATCCAAGCCTCTTCAACCATCGATTTCTTCAAGTGGATTGTGCTAGAGGACTTAGGGAGCAAAATGAGCCTAAGATTAACCTGTAAGACTTATTGGATCAAGGTAATGAGCTAACCCTAGCTTATAGCACTAAGATCTAAATAGCTTTTGAAAAGTGTGCATTAAATCATAAAAATTACTCCTCATGTATGGTCCATTTATCTTCCCTTGAGCTCTGTTTAAATTTTCATAAACTTTGATTGATTATTTTTAAAGAATGAGCCATGCTTCATGTAACATCCAAAAGTCAAATTTGAAAGAGTTGTTTACTTATTATTTTAAGAATATACTAGAGCTTTTATAAATCATCAATATAAATAATAACCAATAAAACCAACTAAAATTTATACATTAAGATATTTTACTATTTATTCATCTAAAATATCATTTATACTAGCTAGGAGATCACTCTACAAAAAATTAAAAAATTACAGAATAAAAATTTATAGAGAACCTGAGGATCTCTGATAATCTCACTCTAACTAGTCCTGACTTAAAATCATTAAAAAATCACATAATGAGCTCAAAAGCCTAGCATTAATCCAAAATTGCTAGAGCATTCAATGCAAGGACTAAAGAATAAATATGATATACTCAATCTAATATACTTAATAGCACTCAATATAATTAATGAATAAATATTATCAATAAAGCTCAAAATAATCTATAATAAAAGCAGAGAATCATTATAATAAATCTTAAAATTAATAATTAGTATAAAATTTAATAAATTTGTAAAATAATGATACAAAAATTATTCATAAATCACTAAAGAAATCTATCTTATCTATTCATATGCATCATATATTTATGTATTATCAATGCATCTGATACTATCAATGATATTAATATATCTATCAAAGTCATTAGTGCTATCAATGTATGTATGCATCAATATATGATTTAACAAGATAGGACATTCAGCTTTAATATGGTATTTTTAATATCTTTATCCCAATTGATTCCTAGTTGGTCATCAGTCATATCAATTATCACTTATCTAATAAATCAATTATCATATTCCATTAATCAATTATCATTACAGGAAGCTTCATTAAATCAATAAAAAGTCATTAATCTCTATCTATCGGTGTAATTGATTATCTGTTATAGGTTATAACTGGGATAACACCACAAATCATCTTTAAAAGAAAGCCCATCGGCCCACCCTTTTATACAGGATATTATATTTTAACAGCCAACCTATTTTATAGTGTAATAGCCAGCCTTTCTTGCTTATACAAATGTCACAATCAAAATGCAATAGAAAATAATTAATTTTATTCATTACAAAAATATATATATAATAATAATAATAAATATTAAAAACTAAAATAAAATTTGAGTTACTTATAATAAATATAAGAAATCTCTGAATAAAATTGACAGATGAAAAAGCCTTGAACATCCTTCTCTCTCTTCCCTCTCTCTTCTTCGATAAGGCACAACACTAAAATTTAGATTTTTCATATAAAAAATTATTTTAAAAAATTTGAATTATTATAATCAATCCACCTTAGAAAAATGTCATCCCTGACATTTCCTATAAGGATTTGCGCATAAAATCAATACAAAAAATCTAAAAAATCAAAACTCAAATCAAATCAAAATAAATCACAAATTAAAACTCATCAAACTCAATCAATGAAATAATAAATCTATACTACCCAACTTCTACCTCACTTATAAATTAATTCCTATATATGTGGTTACAATCTAATTCTTCCAATAATCGCTCTAATACCAATTTGTAATGCCGTAGAATTAAATTTGGAAGAATTATCTATTTATCATTTTAAGAATATATCAAAGTTTCTATAAATTATTAATATAAATAATAACTAGCAAAAGTAACTAAAATCATATACATTAATATATTTTGTTATTCATTCACTAAAATATCATTTATTTTAGTAAGAGATCACTAAAATCATTAATCTATCACAAGCACCTAACTACAAAAGAATAAATAAAAATACATAATAAAATTTAAAAAAAACCTAAGGATCTCACTTCAACTGATTTTTACCCATTCCTTAATCTAAAATCATTAAAAATATATATAATGAGCTCAAAAGCGCATCAGTAATCTAAAACTCACTAAAGCTTTCAATACAAGAACTAGAATTAATATGATATGTTCAGTCTAATATAATCAATAGCAGTCAATATAATTAATGATTAAATATTATTAATAAAACTCAAAATGATTAGTAATAAAAGCAAGGAATCATTATTATGAATCTAAAAATCAATAATTAGTATAAAATTCAATAAATCGATAAAATAATAGTGGAAAAATCATTCATAAATTACTAAAGAAATCTATCTTATCTATTCATATGTATCATCTATTTATGTATTATCAATGCATCTAATACTATCAATGATATTAATGTATCTGTCAATATCATCAGTGCTATCAAGTATGCATGTATCAATATATGATTTAACAAGGCAGGACATCCAGCTTTAATGTGGTATTTTCAATATCTTTTACCCCAAATGATGGTCATTAATCATATCAATTATCACTTATCTAATGAATCAATTCTCATATTTCATTAATCAATTATCATTACACGTGACTTCATTAAATCAATAAAGAGTCATCACTCTCTGCCCGTTGGAATAATCGGTCATCTGTTACAGGCTACAATCAGGATAACACCACAAACTATCTTTAAAGTAGAGCCCATTGGCCCACCCTCCTGCACAGGATATTATATTTTAACAGTCAATTCTTTTTATAGTATTAACAGTCAGCCTTTCTTGTTTATGCAAATACTACAATCAAAATCCAATAGAAAATAATCAATTCTATTTATTATAAAAAAAATTATATAATAATCAAAATAATTGAAAACTAATATGAGATTTGAGTTACTTATAATAAATATAAGAAATCTCTAAATAAAATTGATGGATGAAAAAGCCCTAAACAACATTCTCTCTCTTCCCTCTCTCCTCTTTGGCAAAGCATAACGCTGAAATTCAAATTATTCATATAAAACAAGCATTTAAAAAAATTTAGATTATTACACTTCATAATTAGGGTTGAGTTAATATATGCATAAACTGTATGAAATTTGGGCCATTGATCTTGAGATCAACGGCCTAGATCTCGTCATTTTGTATTCTATTCAAACCACCTCAGACAGCTGGTCATTATGCTTCCTATCCATCATCCTCTCAGCCGTTCAATCCAAATCGTATGCAATCAAATGATTGAGACGACCCGCTGATGCTGTTTAGTGAAACTGCGTGTAATACATACGTCGCTGACATTATTTTCTTTAAATATCAATGATTGTCAGTGACATAATCATTGGTAATAAAATGCACCATCGGGTTTAATTTAATAAAATGTATTTTAAAAAAATGCATTATAATCACATTAACTTAAAAAAATTGTAGAAAAATAAATATTCAACAAAAACTAACAAATAAGGACTCATTTTGTTCAAAATTTTATGCTCTTTCATTTAAAAATAAAATGGAGTAAAAATATGAAGTATTCAGGGATTAATTTACATTATATTATTCTTTTAATTTCTTTAATTATTCCTTAATTACTTGCTTAATTGAACTCAAACTTTGCTGAGTTGAATTAGGGTATATATGTAAGCTCCAATAATTTTCTTGACATCATTTAAGGTCTATTTCAATTATAATTCATTTTTTAAAATCCAAATGGCAATAATTTAGAGTATATATTTGAAAATTCATAAGAAAATCATTTTTATTTTATTTCATGCATATAACCACATTATGAAATCAATAAACAAAGCTTAATCATGGGTAAATAGAATAAACCAAATTTGATACATTTATGTATGGTAATTGTATGCTTATTGCCTCTTCAATTTTGAATGATTTTTCCCAAATGCTTAATAACTTGGATTCAAATTTGGGTGATAAATAATGTGATATATCTCTCATTTATCATAGTATTTTGGAGACAATTGAATGAAGGATTACGTTTTTTTGTTTTGAATAAAGGATTACTTTGTAATTGAAATTCTAAACATTTAGGTCATGATTTGACCTATATGCTTGGAAGTTTGTCACTTCTAATTCCTTTAGATTTAGATCCCCATTTTTGATGTGGTATGATTGTGTATATGTATAAGGGTTAGAAACAATGATTGCTCAATCCCATTTCAAACACTAGTGATAATTAATGATAATAACAAAGGCTATGTCTAGTTAACTTATAAAAATTTTTAGGAATTCATACACACATCCAAAGGGGTGAAACTTTAAACTATTAAACTTAAGCATATCATACATCCTATGAATTAAACTCACATTGATTTGACATTAATTGACATAAAATAATAATAATCAAAATCAACATTTATTTAGCGGCTGTTTTTTTTTTCAAAAATTACAATAAATCAAGGGAAACATTTAAAAATCTAGAATAAATTTTGATCAACTCCAAATTACATCTAAAATCATTGAAAAGTAAAATCATATTCAAAATTGATTAAATTTTAACTAATAATTAATTAACCCTTAATTAAATATTAATTAAATAAATTCATTAAAGATAAAATATAAATCAAATTAATTTGAAACTTCCAGAGATTGATACATAGGTCATTCCTAATATATTTTATCAATTTCATAAAGTTTGGAGTTGATTTGATATCAAATTCAAATTACCCCTCTTATATTAATAATTAAATTACTTTAATAATTCATTCAACATTTAATTTCAGTATAATTAAATAAATATGATAAATATAAATCAAATATACATTAAAAATTAAAATAAAATTTAGAAATTAATAATTTGAATTTAAATAAAATTTGAATTAAAATTTAATAATAATTAATTAATAATTAATTAAATTCCAAATAATTAATAAAATAAAAAATCAATAAAAATTAAAAATATAAAATAAAAACTAATTTGATAATTTATTTGATTAAAATTTATTTTAATTTAAATAAATTTATTAATTAATTTTAATTAAATAATAAGACTTTCATTCTTAATGCTTAGTTCTTTTTGGAGGGCATTTTAGCATTTTATTTAAAGCCTTTAATGCACATTAAATCACCCAATAATCCCTTTATGTAGTGCATGATTCCTTGTAGGAAGGCACATGCATATCTCATTAAGAGATTTCTTTAATAAATTTTAAATATGCAAATGCACCATACTATCCTCCACTTATGGAAGGCATAGTTGTATAAATTTTAATAACCCTTAATCAAACATTAATAATATATTGACCCTATACATCATGTTTGACACCACTTGGAGAGCATGTGTATTGGATTGAAGGGTCCATTCTCTATCATTTGATAAACCATTAATAAATATTTAAAGGCTTTATATGGTCATCTGTCCTATATGGGGGATGATTGCATGTCATTTATAAGCCTTAGGATCTGTAGGTTAGTGGTCCTTGCACTTTTGGGTTATTAATCTATAAATTTTTTATAATTAAATAAATAACTCCAACCATTAAAATTTTAAATAATAAAATTCAAATGCATATAAGTTAAACTTTAACTAAAATCCCCTTTTGGCTTTAATGAATAAACCTTCTAAATTCATGCAACTAGCATATTAAACTCATATATGATATTTCAAAGCTGCACAGCCTCTTTCACACACTTAGGTTAGGTCTTACTTTCCTACAGAGTCTGAGTTTTTTGTATATATTCAAATCAATAAATGAAGAAAATTTATTTTTAATTATAAATTCTTCTCTTTTATTTACATCATTCCATACATCAAATTCATGTGGGTGGTAGCTTACATTAGGGGGTAGCAGGGTTTCCTTGATTTTTCTCGAAGTGTATGTTCCAGACTTTGTAGGAACATGTATAATAGTTCTAAGATGATATAGCTTTGGGTATTGTAGATACAACCCCTTCTCCTATTCATATATAAAAGCATGCTTTTTTTATTTCTGTTACGTACACTAGAGCCTAGGAATTTTATACTTCCCATTGGTAAGGTATCAGGGTCCCCATCATGTACGAGGGATTTTAAGCTTTTCCTGTTTGTATAGGGTCATTATGCTATCAAAATTTTTTATTTTGATAGTTAGAAATTTTAGCTAGGTAATCTAAAAAAAAATGTAGAGTTTTAGTGAGTCTTATCGTTAGCGTCACTTAAACATAAAGTCAAATTACTTATCTCGAGTCATCAATTTAGAGTATGATCTATTCTTTTGATCTCTTATGATAGAGCTAATCTTATCACACATTACATTTAGGATGATTACGTGTGTATTAGGTTGTTAGCTAGTAGCTCATTCTAAGAAAGGGTAAGTTTAGAGGCATTTGCACACCTTAACTCTATAATAAAAATAATATTATGCATTCAAATATATTTTCTACAAAAACTTAAAAAAATATTATTTGAGGAAACGATTGACATTTTTAAATATGTAAGGCAACTTTCTTATGTCTTAAAATTAAAATTAGTTTGATATCCACTTTAATCGAAAGTTTTTTCTTGACAATAGAGGCTTGCCTCTATAGGAACCCAAGATCTCAGTATCAAAATAAACCCTTTCTTAGTTTGCTAAGAGAGGAAAAAATCTCTAGACGTTGACTAAAGCCTATCATGGGTTAATTTCATATTTAAAATGATATGTGAGTGAATTTCACCCTTCAGGATAATTTTTACATTCTCTACATCGAGTTTAGATACTAAAATAAATCATTTCTTTTCACAAGTTGATGATATGGTGTTAGTTTATTCTTCGAGATAATTTGCACTAATTATGTAGATTAATTTGAAGAAATATTAAATCCAAATCAGTGGTACAAACATCAATCATTTAATCTGTTCATAATATTGTAGGACAAAAAGTAGGCTCAAGTGCATATAGTGAAAGATTAAACAATAAGGTGGATGACAGAGCTGTTAGTGGTAGTCATAGGGAGACTGTTACACCATGATCGATTATACCTACTCTAGTGATGCGACATATGTACAACTTACAGTATATAGAAGACCGATAACAACTTGAAAGCTCTACTTATAAAAAAAATTATTTGAATAACAGAATGACATAGCATATCATACATAATTGAATGACATGTGATATAATGAACTGTAAGACTGTATGATTTTTTGTACAAGTTTTGATTTGAATTTGAATTGATTTGATTTGAGTTTTGATCGTATGAATTTGATTTATATTGATTTTGTTCCTGCTTCCTTAAGGGAAATGTTGGGGATGACATTTTTTTAAGGTGTGTAGATTGTAATAACACTATCAAATAATTTTTTTTTAGGATTCATTATAAGTTAAATTTGAAAATCATGTTTGCCATAAGATATATATTATTGTATTTTAATTATGCGTAAATTTTCATAATTATTGGGCATTGATCATAATTTTTGGGCACTAATGAAAATTCTTAAGAAATTAACACCTATTGGTATACGTGGGGATTTTGAGACCGTTAGGTGTCAGTTTTGCAAATCAATTTCACCAAAATTTTTTAAATAAAATGAGTTATTTTATAGATATTTTTCTATAATTTTTAAATCTCCAAAAAGATTTATATGAATTTTATATTAAAATTTTTTAAATTATATAATTATATTTATATTATATTATTATTTTATTATAAAATATCTTAAGCCATTAATGAATCCATTAAAAGCCTCTTTTCTCCATTCAATTCGGCTAACAGAGGATGTATTAGGAAAATGAGAGAAAAGTAAGGAGAGAAAAAAAATCATAGGATTTGGAGGTCGTAGAGCAAGTTTCATCCGTCAATCCTGTTGGGAGATTTACTCGTCTCACTATATGAAATTGTTACCTTATTTTTTATTTCAATAATTTGTATTTGTGGTATTTTTTTGATTTAATTTGTATTTCTGTTATTGAAGAATGAGGATAATTTTGTATTGATAAAAATTTTACCATATAACTTTTTTATATGTTTTAGAGCCACTACAGGGAAATGGCTGATTACCGGTGGACAAAATCTGCCGATAATAAGTGAAATCCGATGGAAATGATAAGGATAAAATCTGCTAGTAATAATTGGGCGACAGACCGATCTCAACAGCGGTGGCGTTCGATTAAGGCAACTGATGTGAGCGAAGCAAACCAAAATGAGGAAGGAAGAAAATGATAAGGAAGACAAGGATGAGAGGGAAAAAGGGCCTTATCCATCGACTTTTCTGGCGTATTATTCACCGGAGACATTACCGTCGAAATATTCGTCAGAACATGTTCGTCGGGTTTAAGTAGTCCGGCGAAATATCTGTCAGATAGTCCAGCGGTAATTACGGACAGATAATATATTGGAATAAACTGATGATCTTATAAATAATGGCAAAAATATCGATAAAGGGCCCGTAAAATTTATGCCGGTTATAGAGCCACTACGGATAATTTACTGGTAAAGGGTCCACAAAATTTACGCCGGAAACACCATCGTTAAATTACTGGCAAAATATCCGTCGATGTGAGCTCCGCTTTTACCAGTGTATTTGCTTCAGCCGGAAGATCTGATGGTAATAGAAGGTTTTCCTATAGTGAGCTTGAGATTATGAATATTTTGAGTACTTATTTGAGATTTTTTATTAGGCGATTTTAAAAATATAGTGATTTTTGCCAATTCAAAATTTTATTTTGACACCTAAAATAGTGCTTTAATTCAATAAATGCTTCAAAATATTACTTTATACAATCTCTAATAATTTGATAAATTTCTTAAAATCTGAATTTTTGCTTAATAGGGTTTTATGTTGCATACCATTAGGTCACTTTGACACTTTCTAAATTAAGCCTAATTATGATTTATTTACTGCAATGCATTGAAAAGGATGTGGATATGTGGTTGAGCAATAGCTGGTTGCTATATTACTATTATAGTACTGTGATAATAATATGTGTGTGATAAAAAAATAAATAAATACTATTTATTCACTAACATTGGCTGGAGATTGATTAACCTGTATAAGATGGTGGGCCAATGGGCTTTCCTTTAAATATGTGGTTTGGTGTTATCCTCAACTAATACATGTGGTACATTGATTAAGAGTTATAAGGAGAAGATTATTGTGCCGACGGGCAAAGAGTGAAAACTCTGCTTATTAAGCCAATAGTTTACTAATACTGATACAGTACTGAAAAAACATCAAGTAAGCTAGGACTTCTTACTTGTTTAGTGTGACATACTGAGCATGCGATTAAGGTACTAATTTGATACTGCTATAGAATAATTGGATAGCATGTATACATAGTTATATGATTTTATTTCATTGATATAATTTCGGTAGTTTTTATTGATGCTTTGGTTTTATCACTTTGTACGATTTCTTTATGGATTAATAATATTGATGTAATGGCTACTTTATCGATTTGACATCCTACTTATTTATTAGCTTTCGTACCATACTATTTTATTATTTACAGATTTTACTACTATGTGAGCTTTATTATTTCTACACAAATTTATGATCATATAAATATTACTATTATGATTTAACTGCTGACATGCATATTGCTCCTTTGCCTTGTGTTGAGTTCAATTATAGGATTTGGTTACTTGTTGGGCTCTTGAGCTCATTATATATGATTAAATGATTTCAGGTCAAGGCAAGAGAGTAGGAGTGTGAGACTGATCATAATTTCTTGATGTTCATATTCTTTTTATTTTAGCTATTTTTTTGTACTCATGATAGAGTAGTTATAATATAATTGTATAGATCCTGAAAAGTGTATATAAATTTTTTTGGGGAAATGAATACAAATGTATATATAGATATTTTGAATTCTAGAATTATTATTATTTATTTATTTTTGATAAATAAAGTTAGATGGCTCTAGTGTTATTTATTAAAAGATAATAGAATAATTTTTCAAATTAGATTCTAGGGCATCACATAAGTGGAGGGAATTATAATTGGTGTTATGTGAGAAATATGAATAGGAAAGTAATAATTAGATGGTGGAATTATATGTCGTAGATTATGAGTAACTGTTAAATTGTTATTGAAAAAAATTATGTTAGAATATATTGATATAGAATACATTAATATGGACTTCAAAGTTTATGAATTTGTGTTAAGATTAGTATACTTAAGAATATAATATATTCACTAATCTTAGTACAAATATAAAAGCTTTGAAGTCCATCTTGATGTGTTTTACATTATGATATTCAGAAATAAATTTTTATCATTATTAGTGCAAAAGGATATTGGATTTAAGATTTTAATGGGTGATGATATTTATTGGTTGATGTGGGTTGATATTGTAATTACTGATTTTTCAGTTTTGAATTGAGAAGATTAGCATAAATGGAAGCTAGTGAATGGGTGATGGCAACCCATTTAGACAAAGTGAATGAATTTATTTTTTCATCAATATGGAGTGTGGATCCAAACCCAATCTTAAATGCTGGCATGATTTCCTCAACAAGACATTATGAAAAATTTTACATCAAATTGTGCCCATAATTAAACTTCTTACTTACTCAAAACCATTGTATGTATCTATTTATGATTTATCTCAATGTAACAAAAATTACAAATCATATTTTCATACTTCAAGTATGTCAAGTTATCATCTACTTGATCTAGTGTACTATGATGTTCAGGGTCCATCCCTAATTGATGGTGACAAAGAATACTAAAGATTGAAACACTTGCGTGAAACTCTTAACATGCAAGACCTAATGTCCCCATCATATAACCCACATGTCACCTTCAGTGAATAATGCCATTGCCATATCATTAAAATAGGACTAACCCTACTCTATTGTTTGGCTGTACCTCATTCAGAATGGCTCTACTCATTTGACACCACCACCTATCTCATTAGCCACTTACTCACACCTATTCTGAATCACAAGTCGTTGTTTAAAAGCTTCTTTTCATTCCATTTGAAATAAAAAAAATATTTGGGTGCTACTATTGGCTTAAACCATACATTAAACACAAATTAGACTGATGGTCTAAACCATATTTTTTTCTTAGATATTCCAACCTTCATAACACTTATATTTACTCCAAACCCACACCATTTATCTCCTAGCAAATGTAATTCATAGAGCACCCTACATCGGCATAGTCATTTTTTAGCTCATGTCTTTTGATGCCTATCTAAAAATGTGCCATTGGGGGGTGACCTCAAATGTCTCCTTCACCCATGCTAGCTCCATATCCGCTTAGGAATCTTTAGTCCTCTAAGCAAAGCCACTCTTAATTCTATCCTAACCCAAATCAATTCTCCCATTTTCCCTATCGATGCTCTAGCATCACTAAACGTTCACATCTTAAGAGAGGGTTCATTTCAAATTGGATCCTATAGATAAATGTTAATTTAGCCAAACATAAATATTAGATGGTGCGACCCAACTCTTAAGCTTTGTTTGGGACGGCTTTCTCGCTGCTTCTTAAAGCAGCTTTCTAGTACAAAAATTTAAGTTTTTGTACTAGAAAGCCGTTTTAAGAAGCATCAAGCATGCCGTCCCAAATGAAGCCTTAGTGATCATGAGAGATAGGAGGTACTATATGATAGAGAGAAGAAATAATAAATAAGATGCTTTACAATAAGGAGGCTAATTTTTAGAGTACTTGTTGAAAATTTTGTCTTTTTTAATGAAATTTTATAAAATATATGAATATCTTAAGATTTTTCTTTTTTTATTTGATTTTTTATTATAGCTTTCTTTGCATGGTCCCAAACGTTCACATCTTAAGAGAGGGTTCATTTCAAATTGGATCCTATGGATAAATGTTAATTTAGCCAAACATAAATATTAGATGGTACGACCCAGCTCTTAAGCTTCGTTTGGGACGGCTTTCTCGCTGCTTCTTAAAGTAGCTTTCTAGTACAAAAATTTATATTTTTGTACTAGAAAGCCGTTTTAAGAAGCATCAAGAAGGCCGTCCCAAACGAAGCCTTAGTGATCATGAGAGGTAGGAGGTACTATATGATAGAGAGAAGAAATAATAAGTAAGATGCTTTACAATAAGGAGGCTAATTTTTAGAGTACTTGTTGAAAATTTTGTCTTTTTTAATGAAATTTTATAAAATATCGAATATCTTAAGATTTTTCTTTTTTTATTTGATTTTTCATTATAGCTTTCTTTGCATGGTGGCATCTTGAAGGGACCTCAAGGAAACTTTCTTAATTTTTTTTTTTTACAGCTCAAAATAATATTGTTTGATTTACGTGAAATTAACCCAAAATGAGATTTCACATTATCTATATTTTTCTTATGGCAAAATTGAAATTTCTTGTGGTTGGCCATAATGCATGAAATTTCTTAAATAATCTACCTGATTATCAAGTTGCTTTAAGTAAATGTCATGCATATTGTACAATATAGTGTATCATTAATCAAACTATTTTAATTAACTAATAATTTCTTAATTTAGCTCTCGTATATGTGTGCATGGATGCTTTATAAATCATATACATGTAATGTACAATAAGACTCAATAAAAAGAAAAACATACAAATTTTTTGCTTATTGGCAATTTTCATTAGCTTGATGGCTTTCTATCTTCGTTTCGGGATGAGTGCACTTATATGATTTCCAAAAGTAGTATGTTCAGTATAATTTGAGTTCCAATACTTGATTTACCTACCATATTTTGCATGACCAGAAAGAATGAACACACAAATTAATCAGCTCAATATATAATATCACAATCAATAATATTTATAATCATCAAAATATCAATAACCTCTACAGGATCATCGAGTTCAACATTCACCACCCATGAAGCGAGTGCCCACACTCAAGATGTCTCCAAGTATTGTGCCTTCCACAAGGATCACGTGTACGACACCAGGGAGTGTAGACACCTTAGCAGGGGTGGAAGATCTCATTAGGGTTGGGAAGCTAAAGGAGTTTTTCTTTGCATCATGATAGGCACCCAAGGAAGGCTCCTAAAAAGGATCGTAGGAATGAGGTTGTGCTAGCTCATGCCTTCCACATCACAGTGGTAGTACCCATCACCTAGGGTGGTGATCCTGCCAAGACCCTGAGAAGAGATAGCTCTAAAAGACCTTGCACAAAAGTCAACTTAGCTAACACCTTGTGCGCACTGGTGATCAAAATAAGCCTAATCACATTCAGTGAGACGAATAGACTTGCTAGAGAAAATTTCATAATCTTACAATAGAAAATTGTTGTAGCACTCACCGTCAAAAAACAAAACAAAACAAAACAAAATTCATTTCACAATTTTAAGAGAAAAAAATATTTTTTAAGGATAAAAACGGATGAATTTTTTAACATAATTTAAGCCAGATGAAAAGAGGACATGATTTTTTTTTCAAAAGGCTATATTAAATTGTGTATGCTTTATATTTTTATAATCACAAATATGCCACCCTAAACTCATTTTTAGATTTTCTCACCAATTGTCAAAGGCTAGTATTATGAGATATTCAATCACCTCATTAGTTAGAGATTAGTCCATAATCAAAGTTTATTTTGAATATTAAGCACATAATTCTAAATAAGAATAAAGATTATCAAAGACTCCTAAACAAGGAATTCTTCAAATCTACTTGCATTATATTATATTAAACCGGTCATCATTCTGGATTACTTGACAACCCTATGTAGTTGGATTTCTCAGCTAGATGGGAGAATCTTTAGTTCAAATAACAAAATGATGACAAATAGCAATATTTGCCAACGGTACAATTTTGATTTTTTTTTAAAAATATTTATGGAATTTGTTTTGACAAATGAATAAGCTATTTCATGTTGACTAATACTTGTCACATTTATTAATTTAATTTATGATAATATAATAATAATTAATTGGTGTAGATTGAATTAATGGACCCATTGATTAAGTATTGGATAGAGAAGCCTATATTTATTTATGGGTTATTGCTTGCTAGTACCCTTATGTTTGTCCTCTTTGTTATTATTATTATTATTATTTTAATTTTTTCTTCACAAAAGTATATTCTTTTTTTAACCTTAGTAGATATAGACTTAAGAGAAATATATATATATATATATATATATATATATATATATATATATATATATATATATATATATATATATATATATATATATATATATATATATATACTTTGTTTCTATTGTATTATTTTTATGGAAAAATTTTTACGTAGGGAAATCATGATAGAATTTATGTTAGAGTTGGTCTTCTTATCTTGGATTTGCACTGAGATTAGTATTAGAGATGATATCCAAGGGTTGCACTAATCTTAGAGTAAATTTAAGGCCAATAAAACCCATTCTGGCATGAAATTCACCGGGATATTCAAATGTAATTTTTCTTCCATTCTTGTGTTATATTGCGGCATGAAAAATGAAATCATTATTATTCTCATAGAAAATAAGTTTATTATATAAATATATAAATGATAAACCCTTTATTAGCTCTTTAATACACATTAAATAGTTAGCCATAGGGATAAAGTTAGCAATATTATATTCAATATATTTATATTTAAATGGATATTTTTATTATGCTTATAAATGATTTGATCAATTAGGAAAAAGTGCTTCTTATATCATATCAGTTATGGCATTAAAAAAAAATCAATTAAATGTGATATTTTTATGAGTAAATTCTCTCTTAAAGTCAAGTGATTTACTACATTTGGAAATCTTTGGTGACTTAGGTTTTGTTTGGGACGACTTTCTTGCTGCTTCTTAAAGTAATTTTTTAGTATAAAAATTTTAATTCTTAAACTTAAAAGTTGTTTTAAAAAGTAATAAAAAAATCATCCCAAACGAAATTTTAGCAGATAGTTAATGAGGGTATAGCTTTCAGTCCTTATGACATGAAAGTAGAGAGTATTGAGAAAATAATAAAAGAAAATTTTATGCTCTATAGTTTTATATCAAATGACATTCATATAGAAGGTCTATACCATATTTTTTTTTTATGATAAAATGGTGAATATTAGCATTAGGATTAGCTTGAAAAAGATTTATCTTTTTGTGTGCTAGTAGGCCAATAAGATATTGGTGCATTATAGAATGATATACCAAATGCTAGGGTTTGACCCCTAGGGTTGGGCATAGAGGATTTATATAATTGAAGAATATTATAATATTGAGCATAGTACAAGCACATAATTCTATACCATTATTGGCTATTAGTGTTCCTTTTGTATGAATAGACCCCCCAATCTACCTTACTAATTTCTATTAAGGAAATTTTTATCAAATACCATAAAAAAGCTATGAAGTTTTTTGTACAACACCTTTTTTGTTTAAAGGAAAATCACTTGTATGCACCATAACACTTTAGATAGGGATGTGAATTTGGCTCAAAATGGACAATGGTTAAGAAAAAAACAGATCAATTATTTTGGCTCAGATTAAGCTCAAATCAAATCTGACTTGGATCAGAATTAATGTAATTTGAGCTTGGATCATATGGACAAGTAACTATAAAAAAATAATCTAAAGATGAGCTTAATTTCTACCACAAATTAAACTTTTATGAATCTTAGCAAGCGTGCATTACCTACGTTGAATCTACAATAGATTGAACCAATATATAATTAATATTTTTAGATTTCGTTTGGTATGACTTTCTTACTGGCTTTTAAAATATTTTTTTGGTACAAAAATTTTTAGTTCAAGAAATTTTTGTACTAAAAATATACTTTAAAAAGCAGGAAGAAAGTCGTAGACTTTGTTTAGGATGACTTTCTTACTGCTTCTTAATGCAGCTTTCAAGAACAAAAATTAAAATTTGTGTACTAAAAAGCTGCTTTAAGAAGCAGTAAGAAAGCCGTCCCAAATGAAACCTTCATAATGCATGCAAAACACTTTCAAGTTGTGCATAGGCCAAAGATCACAAACAAGATCCTGCTAATTTGGATGAATTTCAAGTAAGGTGGATAAGGATCATCCATTGGTAGAACCCTCTTCCTTATCAGGATTTAGTCAGCTCCTCCTCCAAAGAAAAGTGGATGTTTTCCAACAATTAGAGTGGTTCCATTCCTTAAACTTGCATGGCTAGATCTCACTTTGAAATTATATCTTAAAAATGTGACTAATAAGTGTTATATATTTCTTTCTTATTGGAATATCTTTAAAAAGACTGTCATTTTATAGAATATTCAATGAAGGATAAATTCAAAGGTGATTTGATATTTTTATTTTTAGATATTTTGAAAATCATTTGAAATATAACAGTATGATAGTTTATTCAAAATATAGGTCTCCTTAACACTTAATAGAGTTCCAAATATTGTACTATTTTTAACCTAGTATAAGTCCATCTCTTCTTATTTTTGGAAAAACTTCTCCGCACTACGACCTTGAGAAGTCAGATTTCTTATGGGTCGGGCTCTCATACTAACATTTTCCTATTTCAAACATAAATGTCTTCAGGAATATTAGCGGCCTAATGATTTATGTAGAATTTGTGAAAATAATAACTTTACATATCACGTAAATGATTTAATCTTCATATGATAGAACAATAAAAAACCCCATTAAATTTAAACTTTATTTACATTTTCTTCTCAAAATATCCTCAAAGATCCTTTAGAGAATCCTTAAAAAAACTTCCTGAAATACTCTTTGAATGATAATATAAACAAGTCGAAATAGGTGGAACCAATCCCTCTTTATGACCGAACTAAGTCAGCTCCATTGTTCATGATTTAGCCCTAATTTGGGAGAATATAAATAATATTTTGAAATTTTAATAAATTTATTTGTAATCAAAATTATATCATATTTGATATGAAATGATATGTACGGAAACAACTCAATGAATAAGGAACGGAAAGAAATCACAATTCTATTAAGTATATCATTGTTGCTTCTTTAATTCTAGTTATTATATAATTATTTTAATTTTTCAAATGTATCAAATGAGCGCCAAAACTATAATTTTTTTTGTGTAGTAACATAGAAGTATTGATAAGGTACCATAAATAAATAAGAAAAAAGGACCAAAAATAAATAATAAAATATAAATTATTTATAGTTAATTAACATAATTAACCATGATTGGCATATAAATGATATATTTAAAATATACTATAATTTTGAAACTTAAAATCACACAAATTTTATAATAATATTAATAATTAATTTCAAATTTCAAAATAAAATATTTTCTTAGCTTTTGATTCCAAAATTTTATATTTGTGCAAATAATCAATGTAAATTCAAACAAATTCTCAAAATTCTAGATACTTCTAGAATAACATAAAAGCATAATTTGGATTAAATCTAATTATTTTTAATATCTTTGAAATATTTGAAAAAAATGAAACTCTATTTTTCTTATAGATATCATATCCTAATAAATTTGATTGTAATTTTTTATATGAGTTCTATGTGGCTTAATTAATCCATATTAAGCTTTACTTACATTAATTTCCCACATTAGGAGTAGAATAATTTTAAATTTTTTAATTACTCTATAAATCATATTGTATTACAAAATTATTTGACTGAAATAAAAAAATCCTTAATTACTTTAACAAATTATATGATATCAAAGGATTGCATTTTTGTTCAAACTAAAAATAAATAAAATAAAATAAGCAAAAAGGTCCAGAAACAAATGTCATTTTCATAATAAGGACAAAAATATAAAACCAAACCAACAGCTGTCTCTTGTGTTAATTGAACACTGGAGAGACGTGAGACGATCATCTATAATGTCTGAGGTAGCTAAAGTTGATCACCTTCTAAGATTTTGGAGCCATCCAATCTCATTAGAATACAATTAAGCAATTAATTATTTGCTTAACTGATCACTAAGTGGACTCAAAGGGTGATTAGTGTACCTTTTCTTCATTAACCTTTAATTTAAATAAGTAATTAAGGATATTAAACCTGGGGTTCCGATATCTGGTAAGGCAACCGCTATCTTTTGTTTTCCATCGAATGGGGTTCTTTGACCTCAAAAGAGAGAATAATAATAATAAATAAAGTTTAAAGTTGACACAATAATCATGTTTATATGTTTATAATCTAAAAAGTTTTTGGGCGATTTACGTATATAACGGATAAATTTAATTATTTGCATCATTTTGCACTTAGTTAAAATAGTTATTGAAAGAAGATTTAGGTTTTGTTTGGGACAGTTTTCTTACTCTTTTTAAAATAATTTTTTAGTACCAAAATTTTTTAAATTAAATTTTTTTGGAGTAGAAAGCTGTTTTAGAAAGCGGTGAAAAAGCTATTCTAAACGACGCCTAAATGTCATCGAATAGGCTCTTCATGCCTTTGGTTTGTTGGATCGCCTTGCAACCTCACAGGATTAGGGTAGAGGCGAGCATGTTTGGAGGCGCATACGTAGTAGAGGCGTCGGTTAGTTCGCCAGTGGATGATTCGTTGGATCTATGTAAAGGCGTTAGTTGGAGGTGTGAATAGGACGAAGGCAACAATGGCTAGAGGCGTGATTTGCATGAGAGATTATTAAGTGCGGAGTTCAGACTGTCACTATAGGAAAATCGTCATTACTGGCGGCTTTCCGGCAGACTATTTTCCAGCGACTTTCCGGCGGTCTAATTTTTCAGAAGAATTTCCTGCGGCTTTCCGGCGGTTGTATTTCCGCGGCTTTTTCGGCGGTTTGTATTAATATTTGAAAAATCATATATTCGTAATTTAATTAATTAATAATTTATAGTTTATTTTAATTAATTATTAATTTAATAACTTAGTCTAATTAATTGTTAATTTAATAACTTATTTAATTAATTATTAACTTTAATATTTTATTTAAATTAATTATTATTTTTAAATTTTAAAACATTTTTATTTAATTATTAATTTAATAGTTTATTTTAATTATTTATTCATGTTACCGGAAAATGCCGCCGGTAATATGTGATTTTTCTATAGTGCTTCCGAATTTTGTGAGGGTACACAACAAATACATAGTTTTATAAAAAAATTTATATTTACTGTGTACCCTCACAAATCCAAAAAGTCTGGACTCCGCAATCTCTCGATTTGCAAAGCCAATTAGAGGGCATATGTACTTTTTTATTTTATTTTATTTTGAGGGTTTAAGTGTTATATACGGTGAATAGAGAAGTTTATAGGTTAAATATAGATATCTCAGCATTTTAAATACTATATATGTAAATCTCCCAAATATTTTTATTTATTATTATTTATTTATTTATTTATGTTTGAGAAATTGAGTATCCAAATACAAATTAAATTTACCAATCTTTATTAAATCCAATACTTCTGATAAGGCCAAACCAAGTGCTGGTGGACCTTTAAACTCATGATAATTAAAGGTTTTATATTATTCATTAGCTGGAAAAAGGTTAATTAGGTTAAGATGTGAAGTTTATGTAAAATGAATGGTTATAAAGCAATGGCTAAGCTTTAGATTTCGTTTGAAACAATTTTCTTATCATTTTTGAAGGAGTTTTCTGATAAAAAAATTTTTAGCTTAAGAAAATTTTGTACTAAAAATTTGTTTTAGAAAACAATAAAAAAGCTATCCCAAACGAAATCTTAATTAATTAATGGAAAGGATTACATTTGGCTATTTTGTTTCAAATAGATCCAAAGTGGCATTTAAGTTTTTAATAAAATAAATTAAACAATGTAGCTTTTTAATGATTTTCCAGTTATTTTATGAAGGGGATTATTATTTGAAGCCTGCAAAATAAACCAAAAAGAAGAACATGTAAAAAAAGTTTCAATTTTAAATATCAAATGAACTTAAAAATTCATAAAATCTAGCATGTTCGTTGTTGGAATGGCGCTGTGTGGAATTGGAGAAATCATTAGGTGTGGAGTTCGGATCTTTCGGATTTGTGAGAGTACACAATAAATACATAATTTTTTTATAAAACTGTGTATTTACTTTGTATTTGTTGTGTACCTTCACAAACTCCAGATGCATCTTGCATCCGGACTCCGCACGTAATAATATCTCGTGGAATTGAGCGGAACAAAGTAAGTTTAGCTTTTGATCCAAGATGCTTACATGCTTTGAGAAAGAGTGAAAGCAAAGATAGCAAGAGGTAATGAGGCCTTTAATGAAGAGGTGAGATTGGCAGAAAACTCCAAGAGATAACAATGGTGGGTCTCATGAGAAAAAAATGTCCATATACACATTATTCATGTGCAAGAAGAGGAGAAGAGTGGCATACACAGATTGAGACATGCACTGTTAGACTTTGTAAATTATATTCAATGTATAATGAGATAGAAGAGCCCACTTTGAAGGTACAGTCAGATGGTGTTCAAAGAAGGTCCACCTTGATATATTGGGTGATGCCGATAGGAAAGGGATGAAAGAAAGGAGTGGGAGGACTCCTTTTCTTTTTACTAGGGAGGGAGTTCATGCCCCAAGGAAATGAGCAATGAGTTAGGAGAGTGCTGCATATGATGAACCCTTTTGTTGCCCTCTTCATGCCCTTATATAGGGCATTGGGGAGTAGAGAATGATGTGATGACCCCTGAGAAGTACAACTGCTGCAATATTTAGGTTTTGTTTGGGATAACTTTCTTGTTGTTTTCTAAAGTAGCTTTTTAGTATAAAAATTTAATTTTTGTACTAAAAAGTTGATTTAAGAAGCAATAATAAAGCCGTCCCAAATGAAGTCTTAGTATCCCCAATAATGAGAAGACTTGAAGGTGCTTCACCTCTACCAATAATGTATAATCACAATATAATGATGGGGACTATTTAAAGAGCTAGAGAGAGAGAGAGTGTGTGTGTGTGTGAGAGAGAGAGAGAGAGAGATAATTCAAAGTTATACAGCAAGAAATTAGTTGGACTACTATAATCCAAAAATAAATTAAACATACAATTGCTTTACATAAAATTATGGCTAAAAAATTGTTGCGGGCTAGAATATGCGCGGTGATAGAGTTATAATTCTACGTTTTAGCGTTACAATAATATTTAGCTCACACACAGAGAACATAAGATTTTTTATGTGGAAAACCCTGGAGAGGGGAAAAACCTTGGGGCCTAGCCCAGTTGAAAATGATTCTACTATAATTTGAGTGAGCATAGTGAGATGACTCGTCCTTGAGGGCGATCAGATTACAAATGTCAACCGTATGGTTGTAGTCTAGTGTCAAACAAGGATGAAAGTCTGGCGTCACTTGGAAGTTCGGGTGTCAGGTGGAGGTCCGACAAAACTTCGGGCATCAGGTGGTGGTCTAGCGGAACTCCGGTGTCAGGTGGAGGTTTGGTGGAACTCCAGGCATCAGGTGGTGGTTTGACGGAACTCCGAGCATCAGGTGGTGGTCCGGTGGAACTCCGAACGTCAGGTGGTGCTCCGGCGGAACTCTGACGTCAGGTGGTGGTCCGGTAGAACTCTGACGTCAGGTGGTGGTCCAGCGAAACTTCGGGTGTCAGATGGTGATCTGGCGGAACTCCAGACATCTAGTGGTGGTCTAGCAGAACGTCGGGCTTCTGGTGGTGGTCCGGCAAACTCCGGCGTCAGGTGGTGGTTCGGCGGAACTCCGGGCGATGGTCGAGGAGGCAAGGAGGTAAGAGCGATATCTGATCTTTCTCTTATTTCCTTAGGCTTAGGGGACCCTTTTCATGAGAAAGGAGGGGTCTATTTATAAATTTTTTGGAGTGGCATGGCCTGTCAATAGGAGAAAGATCAAGGGCAAATGTGGAGTGGTTTGGATGAACGGCTAATATTGAATCCCTTAATCATAGACCGTTTGCTAGACATTTGAAGGTCTTAGTGATGTCGGAATTCCATGATCTTGGGCTCGTTGGATTCGTATCGTCGAGCCGCTCAATTCAACTATAAGCATTTCACGTTTGGAAATCGTTAGTAATCCAAATTGTGGTCTAAACCTTCCAACGGTGCTTCGGGTCATTGATTTGGACCCATTTGGGCTCGGATTGAGTCGAATTTGGTGTCGTTGGGTTCGTATCATTGAGACGCTCAGTTCGATTGTAAGTTTACTGAAATCAGAGTTCAAATGATCCCAAATTTAATTTTAGAAGTTTTCAACTAAAATTTGCCTCGAGATTCGTGCCCGATCCAAATAATTTTTTGATGATGTATCAAAAATATTCATGAAAATACAATAGAATCATCAGCTTCCTCATCACTGGATGCTCCCAACAAAAGTCCTGAATTGAAAGCTGGTTACCACCATTGTTGGAAGCCTCCATCGGTCGCCACAACCATAATAAATAGTAATAAAATAAGTAATTCTCATTTAACCATAATGAAGCTATACTAAAATTTATATGAACTAGTATTTTAAAATTATTAATATCAAATAATCATAAAAAGTACTACTAAAATCTTAATTATTCTTAAATAATACACTAATTAACTTATATTTAACCTTTAAAATAGTTGGTTATCTAGATAGTTAATTGATTGTTTAATTATCCAATCTTAATTACTATAATTAAATACTAGCAGAATTTAAATGGTTAACGAAAATCTTACTTAATATCTAATTATCTGAGATAATTAACCATCCTAAAAATCTTAATTAGAATTCTAATTAGGCTAAATAACTCATTATTTATCAAATTATTTATATTATTAATTAATTAATTCATGCTTAATTACCATAATTAAAAATATATATAATTATAAAAAAAAGGCATATGGATGGCTCTCACTAAGAAAACGACCAGGTAGAGTACCATTATAATTATAAGAAGAAATCAAATTAGAATTCAGCAAAGCTTGACCACATCAAGATAACCAAATGCTGCCATATTGCAGCATTGAATACACTGCAAGCTTTTTTGGCGATAAGTTCCGATAGTTTCCTCAGAAAGTCCAAATGGGTATTTGTTTTTCCTTAATCCTGTAAGCCTATGAATGCATAAGTTAGATTATGAAGCATTAAGGTACCAGTTAGTCATTTTATGCATTTATATTTTGTTTCAGCACATCTGATTAAGGTTTCGCTTGGGACGGCTTTCTTATTGCTTCTTAAAACAGCTTTTTAATTCAAAATTTTTAAGTTTCGAACTAAAAAACTGCTTTAAGAAGCAGTAAGAAAGCCGTCCCAAACAAAGGCCAAACAAGCACTTGATTGCAATGTTGAGGTCATTCTTCCTTTCTGCAAGGCAAAGAAGCCAAGGTCGAGAAGAAGGCAGAAATCTTCAGAAAAAGGATGTATTTTCACTACTGCTTGAACAAGAGTTATGTGTATTCTTCTGTAATTCGATCCAGTGAATCTCATGTGCTATTTGGTAGTTAGTGCTTCTTTACTCTCTGGAAATAAAGGCATCTCTAGCCATATTTCGAAATTAAGGCGCTTTCCACGTTTAATCACTGGAAATATTAGTACTTAGTCTAAAACAAGTGGATGTTTCCAATAAAAAATATATATCAAACGTTTTTTTTACATCATCAGCAACATTAGTCCTATGAGGACTTAAGCACACACATAGTTAAAGAGGGTTGCAAGATATATATATATATATATATACCAAAGTTCTTAGATGAAATATCCAAAACAAGGAAAAAAAAGGGGTGCTCGGCCCAGATGTTGATACAATATAATAAATGTAAACAAAAAAATATATATACATATATAATAAATGTAAGCAAATTTGTGGTGAATGTTAGAAGAGTCACTATGACATGGGCGAGCTATCTTCGATGGATCATTTACTATGTATTTGACCATTCTCTTTTATGGAGGAGAGACTATAGATTGGGAAGTTCAACATAAATATTTGTGCTAATGCTAGAGTTATAGTTACTGTTGATGGCATGTATCAGCTTTATAGACAATGATGTGCATTGATGCTATTGACGATGGCAAGTGACTAACTAATTAAGTTAGCTAGCATTAGTGTAGTCATGCAATAATGATCAGAAGATTGTAGTGGAGTGATAGTGGTTAGTAAATTATAATCGAGCAATGGTAGTAGAAGAACGTAGTTGAGCAATATTAGTTAGAGGTTTGATGTTAGACGATGGTGGTCAGATGAACATAGTCGGATGGTGATGTTAGTGGATCGTAGTGGGCATATAATGTTCAGAAGATCATAGTTTGACAAAGGAGTTTGGATGGTCATTATTGGGTGATGATAGTCGGAGAATTATAGTCAGTTGATAGCGTTCGGATGACCAAAATCAGGTGGCAGTGGTTAGAAGACTATAATCATGTAATGAATTAGAGGATATAGTCTTCAGAACCTTTTTCTAGGCTCGAATAGTCCAATTTAGACATTTTTTGGAGTCTTCGGGATTTTTTTTGAACATTTTTTTATTAATTTTGACATTTTTAGATCTACATGGAGCCTCTACAATCTATTTAGAGAAATTTTAAAAGTTTGGAGCATAGTTTTCTAATATTTTTAGCTCCGATCGACACTCCAACTTCTTGAAATTCTAAAATTATAATTAGAGTATTTTACTTTGTTCACAACTCTGAGGGAGGATCCACGTTCATGTCCAAGAAGTATTCGGACCTTCTTATATTTTGAAATTATAATTTTATGCCATAAAATTTATCTAAGAATTAACAAATATTTATGTATGACACAGACTATGAAGTTCGAAAATAAGAGGGCAATTGGTATATGATTGGAAATCAACTTAAGCAGACTAGATACACATTTGAATTGGAAACTATTAAAATCAAATTTAGAATCATTGTAACTCTAATTATAGTAAGCTTAAAGTCAAACTAAACTTTTTAAAGTGATGAATCTATCAACACCAAGAGTGATCTGAGTCAACCCCAAATAAAACATTTAAAGCATAATTGAGAACTTTGGGACATTAATTATGTGACCAAGTGATCTTTAAATCTCGCATGCTTATCGTCCAATCAAGCATTTGACGAAGCAAATCTAAAGAGGTTAAGATCTCTTAAATTTGATATCATTAAGACACTTAAATATTTAAAAATTTTTATTTTATCAATAAAATGATTACACATGCATTAAATGGAGTGTTTCAGATTTTGACTATATTTATAAAGCATGCCACACTTAGAAGTTATGTTATAATCTATATCTCTATTTTTTAAAATATTAGAGCTAAGATGTTTAAACTTAGCACACCTAGATTTCTTTTTTCTTCTAATAAAATTAAATGATAATTATGGAAATACTAAGTCTGTATTATATCACGCCCTCATATCGGCCTAACTTTCTAAGCTTATGAGTCCTTGCTCCTTTATTAGTGATCATCCTTGCGTGCATTGTCAATGCATGCATTTAATCTTATATATGTGCCTCGAATCACTCTCCTCACTCCTTAAATATTCATAATGATTACAAAGCATAATTTGCCCCTCTATCATGCTTCTAGGCTTCTAGCCATTCTCCCTACCCTTCTAACATGCCAGTTAACACCAACAACCCTCTACCCCTACCCTCACAATTGTCACCCAAACTACCACTTGTTCTTCACTATAGGAAAAAGGTTATTTTCCTGCGATCATTTTCGCCGGAAAATAAATGAATTAAATCCGTCGGTAATTTATATTTCCGGAGGATTTCTGATGGCAAGTCACGCGTCGGAAAACAAACACTGTCGAAACAATTCGGCTGTAGGGATTTCTTCTGAAAATTGCTTAGAAAAAAATAAAAAATATATTATTTAGCCTAAGCGGGCCTGTAAACCCGCTTGTTATCACTGAGAGCCCGTGAACCTGCCTGCACTCCACGGGCCCGTGAACTAGGCCCGCCCGCGAACCGATGGCCTGTGAATCAGGCCCGCCCGCACGATCTTAATGTGCCAATCTTGAGGAGATTGCCTCAATATTGGCATTAATGAAGCTATTATAGATAACATTTATACAAAATCAGCCAGTATTGATGTTCATACTGGACTGGTTCAAAGCTCCAATCAATCTCATATATTTGATAGGGTAGATGTTGATAGAGATGAGAATGTTGTTAATCTAGGTAATTATTTATGTTTCTTTAGTTAATGTTAGGATGGATCTCATTGCATGAAGAGTCTGAGCTGATAGACTCAAGGATGTTTCTATTGTTGAATATTTACATTGCAAGTTGTTATTGCAATTCAACTATTGCATGGATTCAGTCTTATGTGCCTCTAATCACTCTCCTCACTTCTCAAATATTCATAATTATTACGAAGCATAATTTGCCTCTCTATCATGCTTCTAACCATTCTTACTACCCTTCTAGCATGCTAGTTAACACCAACAACCCTCTACTTGTACCCTCACAATAGTCGCTCAAACTACCACTTGCTCTTGTTGTACGTTGATGTTCTATTCTTCATTCATCACTTGTGCATCTCCCTATTGGTATCCTTTCGGTGCAACTCACCTTCAATATCAGCAACACTTAACATTGGTGAGCCCTATTTTATTTCCTTTATGGCACCCCATTCGATAGTTATTGCCTTGATCACACTAGCCACTCCTTCCTACAGATGTTTTGAGAGCCATTTTTCTTCATCTCCTTCTTAATCCTTTTCTTTTTCAAAATGTTTTTTGTGGTAGTATTATTCCAACCCTTGATATTTGTGCATTCAAAAAATCATCTTCATTCAATGAAAAGAATGATATAGTGATTAAGAGAATAATAACCATGCTATCACCTTTAGTAGTAATAGATTTAATTTGGTCGCCAATCTGGTCCTCCAACATATGTTATTTATCATTTTTTAAGTTAGCTTTGGCTTGAAAGATTCTTATTATTTGGTACTTTTAGATTACATTCATGCATGCTTTAATCCGAAAAACAAATGAAAATATTCCTTTTTCGGTGTTCATATTTGTCATTTATATTATCATTCAATCAATAAATATTTCAAGCTCCACCCTTGATTACTTGAACATTAAAAACATAAATCAAGCTACCAATATATATTTATTTTTTGGAACTTTTGAACCAATTAAGACAAACTCACACACACATCACATATGCAAGCTCCGAATCCAAGACCTCTTGGTTGATAGTCAAAGCTCTCAACCAACAGATCAAGATGAGCTACGTACGTAGCTGCCAATATATTGAATTACAAATTATGAATTTTGATGATGGTGAGACCATTACTAATAAATTTTTATAAGTTCTATGCTCCAATCTTGAGGAGATTGCCTCAATAGTGGCATTAATGAAGCTATTATAGATAACAATTATGCAAAATCAGCTAATATTGATGTTCATATTGGACTAGTTCAAAGCTCCAATCAATCTCATAAATTTGATAGGGTAGATGTTGATAGAGAGATGAGAATGTTGTTAATCCAGGTAATTATTTATGTTTCTGTAGTTAATATTAGGATGGATCTCATTGCATCAAGAGTGCTAGCTAATAGACTCAAGGATGTTTCTATTGTTGAATATTTACACTGCAAGTTGTTATTCTAATTCATATGCATTCTCCTCATCTCGCATAGCTGAGTTCTAGACTTCAGATTCTTGCTACTTTAAAATATGGCTTTGTAATAAGGCCTACCAAAATAACTTGGGTCTTGAAAGTTAGGAAAAATGCTTATTACAAGAAAAATACTTTGGAGAAACCCTCTTTTAACAAAGAGTGTGCGGAGTCTGGACGTAATTCTATTTCTGGGCTGTGAGTGCAATGTGTACACACTATGTACAAAAATAAACAGTATATTTTTGTACACAGTGTGTACGCACTGTGTACACTCATATCTCTGATGTAACTCAACGTCCGGCTCCGCACTGCATGTAATAATTTCTCTTTAACAAGAGCTTGCTACTTGTCAAGGGCCTAAGCCACAAAATTATTTATTTGAAAACTCTTAGATGTACTAGGTTGTTCAACTCAATATTTTTGTGAGTATGCTATTTTATTTAGGATGTTGATGATGCTTTTAATTGAACCATTATGTGGTTTATAGAAGATATACTTCTTGTGGATTTATGGAGGATTTAGTTCTCAAAGGTTGATGGAGGACTACCTTCATACTTTGGAGATGTTATATGTGATGTGCTTCGAAAAGCTTCAATTGCTTTCCCAATTTTTTAACTTTGAAGTAAGTTGATTAAATTTTGGGCTAGTTAGTGCTATTGAGTAAAAAAGATGTACCGATTAATCGAATTAGACTCGTTAATTCGAGTCAGCATGTGAGCCATCTCAGCTCACTTACACCCATAATGTGAAGTAGTCAAATTGAGTTAGTATTTAAAAAATTAATTTTATTTACACTATTAATCATGAATATATAAATGTGATAGTAAAATTAAACAGTATTCATTCGGTTACATTGGGACAGTAATCGTTAGCTATTTATAAATGTAATAGTAAAATTATTATAAAAAAGTGTAAATTTCTTAAAAGTTGAGGGGAGAATTATAAATATTTATTTTTAAAAAAATTAGATAAAATTTTCTTATAATTATGATATATTACCATATTTAATTTTAAGCAAATAAAATTTTATTATAAAATTTTTGAAAATCAATAAAATTTATAATAATTTAAAAATAAAATAATGATAAAATTGCCCTGAGTAGATCTTGAGTGGCATTGGAATGAGAGTAATTTTTTGCTTGATAGGACTGTATTTATTTAATAATTATATAGTTTTATTTTTTATAATATAATAGTACTATTCTTATTTATTAAATAAGCAAAAGGAACTAAGGAAGGCTTGTTTTTTTGTGAAGTTTCGTCCGTTCTCATAATGAAATGGTAGCATATATTTCTCCGTCTTTGTTTTGTTTGAATGACTAAATTCTTCGGTGAGAACAGCTCTGCACAATGGGGAAGATAATTTTTTATTTAATAGTTCATAAGAAAGATTTCTTTGTGAAATAAGGTGTCTTAAGGGCTCATTTTGTTGCTCATAGATAGAAGTAGTATTCAATAGAACTCTCTCATCAATTTTTTAAAAAAATATTTATTTTTTTAATTGTTAGTTATATTTTTTCATTTATTTATTTTAATTATTTTGTTTATCAATAGAATTTTACTCTTCCTAAAATTTTTATGAAGCTAACAATATTTATCCTTTATTATTTTTGTGTGCTCTTTACTTTTTTTAATATAATGAATGATGAATCATAAAATTTATATAAAATAGAGACAAATATTGATATATCAATCAGTGCATAGGAGTGTTTTGAGCTCAAGAGCTAACATCAAAGTATGATTCTTGGGCTCCCTCGCCACTCTGGCCTTCTCTCTGGCCTTTCTCAACGTTGATCATAGCCTCTTCTCCTTTCATATATTGAGGTTTTATTCTTCCTTTCTACTTTGGCTTTTGTTGATGGGTTCTAATGACCTTCCGCTCTCCCCCATTGACCAACCCCGCCCTAGCCTGACACCACTCCCTCAAAAATCTTATCTTTCTCACAAAATCCCCTTTTCTCCCTTGTCTATGGCCTCTTTGCAACTAAATACTATCAACTCCATTGCTTTTGTAATAACCAAAAAATATGAAATGAATTTTTTTGGAAAATATGAAAATTTTAAAGCAGAGCACTGTGATGCTAGATCACTAACAGTATTTATATATATATATATATATTTACTATAAATATCATTGCCCCACCCAACTCCCTCCCTCACTTGTTTGCTTGGCCAGGAAGAAATTAAAGAAAGAGAAAAGAGAAAGGAGAGAGAAATGTCTTTGGATCGTGTTTGCCTGTTATTTTTGTTATGAATTTTATTCAATTCATTGTAAGTAACTATCTTCTTACTTCTATTTTCGATGATTTTGATTTTATTTATTTACTGGACTTTTATACTCATTACATGATTTTACATTATTTTAAGTAAAGATAAGGATCCTATGATATGAGACTCCAGACAACATGCATAATATGTTTTGCTTTTCATAAGAAATTGATAAACTCTAATTAAATGGCTAAAATGAAAGACAGACGCAATTCTTCCAATATAGATTTGGGGGCGTTGACAGCTTTAGCCCCTAGTATAGTAGCTTCATCATCAATTTTGGGACCTATAATTTTCAATTTAGCATCTACCTCATCTACATAACCTCTGAAATAGCGATCTATTTTGTCGAATCAAACCCCCAACCGAAACAACTTCAATTTGTCATATATGGAAATCATTATGGAGGTTATCTCCTTCTCTAAGGAGGAAATCAATAAAAAAGCTTAGGAATGGGATTACACTCTGGTTGGCTATGTTCTTAGGTGGAGGGCTTTCTATGGTCTGTTGTTTCCCAATGATAGAACATCTATATTCATGCTATAAGCTCAATTTCTTGATCTATCAAGGCGTTTGGAGGTTCTTGACATGGTCACTAACATAAATATAAATTATTACAATGCTATTAATAACGTCTCTATGCTCTCCTCTTCAAATATAGTTCACTGGAGAAAAGGATAATTTCTTCTCAACATGGTAGCCAAAAAGGCCTTATTTGAAAGTACTAAAAAGTGGAGTGTTTTGATTTTATATGGTTCAACAGATATTATATTAAACACACACTATAATTTGATGACCATCTTATAAGGCTTCCAAACCATTAATTTGCTTCAAGCTCATGATTTGTGTATTTCTTCTGAACACAAACTTTGTGATGATGCTTGAAAAAGCCATACTCATATTTTCTTTGCCATTGTTGTTCTATTTGGTTGGTTAGAAATCTATTTTCTTTTGGTAATTTTTTCCCCTATATTAACTAAACCTAATTCAAGTACTCCATGCTTGAATGACCTGAACCAAGAAGCTATGAAAATATTATATTGTCTTATCACTTAAATTATGATCTATTCTATTTGGCGGGATACAAATGATAGAATATTTTATAACTGAAAAACAATTTTGACTGTACTTGTGAAAATAAAAAATTTGATTGCCTATAAAATCCAAATGTGCAATTTAAAAATTTTTGCCCTTATGATGTCAAGAACCTGATGAATTTAGGGCGAGTAACTCAAATTTTGGGTCATTTGTCATTGCTTTCAATCTTGTGTTCATTGTACTTGTACCATGATTTTTGTGAGATTGCTCAAATTTTCTAGCGCTCCCTCCTAGTTTCGATGCTTAATACATTTCCCTATTCCTTTATTAACTTAATATTTTTGTGGTGTTACTTGGTTGCTATGAGTTATCTTTGCTCCATCGAGACTGTTTCTGTGTGTAATTCACATTATTATGATAACTCTTTTGCTAGAAATCAAATTTGCTCTTCCTAGCTTATATTTTTTTATTATAATCTATTTTACCTTTACGGTTTTTCACTCACAGTTCTATTTTAATGATTTCTTTTCTCAGAATATTCTCGGTTTAACGTGCTCTAGGGTTTTCGATTACTCTTTTTTCACATCAATGACTATGCTAGGGCAATCTAGCAACCTCTTTTGATCTTGACCCCCTTTTCAAATTATAGAATGTTATCATTAGATCAATGATTATGATTGGATGGAGCTTAAACTAGATTATTGGGGGTTTTGTAACTTCTATTTTGTGAGATCTCTTATTTGTTGATGCCTAAGAGTTCTCTTCTATTTTGTTTGCCTATTTTTATATTATAGTCTAATTTATTTTATTTGCAGTAGTTTATTTTGTGGGCACAACCGCACAAATATAACTACTGAATTTATCAATAGACATTGGGCCCTCGGCATTAAAAAAAAAAAATTAAAGATGCAGCCGTTTTAAGCAATGCCCTCGATACCTTCCCTTTAAGCAATGGTCCGGTCCTTTCACGCGCTGAATTAATCTCCACGCGCTTTCCCTCCTTTCTTTGCCCTGAGTCCCCTCTCTCCCTTTCTCTCTCTCTCTGACTCGTAAAAACTCTCGCCGCCGTGTGCCCTACAGCACTGCTCTCCACTGAGATTAGTCTCTCTGTTTCGTTTCTTCTTCTTCTTCTCCCTGCTCACCCCCGCGCCCCCTTTCTTCATATGGGCAATTGCTGCTCCGACAGCCCCGGTGGCATGCAGGCCATCGGAAGTGCCGGGGCCAATGTCGCCGGCGCAGCCTCCGCAGCTGGTGGTGTGGGATCAAATAGTTCCGACAGCGCCGAAGCTGTCGAGTTCTTTCTGAAATCCCGTGGTCAGTTCGGCCTCGCTTCCCAGATCGAGGTCCGTCTTCGTTTTCTGTCATGTAAAGTGTCGGATGCAGCAAACAATCCGAGATCTATTTGCTATAATGGCTGCTAGGTTTTCCTTGATTTATAATTGAATTGAGCTTCTTATCTCTTCAAAGAGATTCGGAGAAATAGATGATGATATTTGGGAATCGTTTGCCGATTTGGGCGTACGCGGGAGATTACAGAAGTAGGTTCGCAGCATCTATGGAATTAGGACCTCACACTGTGATTTATGCTGCTTTATTTAATGTTGTTTATGAAACTATCTTTGCGCGGCGTCATTGGAATATCCAGAATTTTCGACAGCCGCAATGAGATTAAACCATGCAGCCACTTACCCCAAAGTATAAAACATTCGAACGGAAGGGAACTGCGTTGCAGGTTTTTGTTTGAGAAAGCTCATAGCCGATATCAAGAGAAAATCAGTATTATTGAATTGATGAAACCTAGGCTGCCCTAGGGAAGGGTCTGATGTAGAATGAAATCTAGTGTTTAAGAATTTGGAGTTTGCTATGAGAATTTAGAAGTAGGCTGATTTCTTTGTTCACTGTACATCGTATGGCTTCCGATAACGTACCCTGGAAGCTTACTTTGATGCATGTTATTCATGTATATGGTAAATTTTAAGGAAAGTTTGTGGTTTATGGAAATTCCAGTGCATTTGTATTATTCAATGCTACATATTGCAGTTGGAGATAATGCACAAAAAATAACTAAAACGTGGTGCACCTGTGGGGAAGTTTTTCTGCATCTGAGATGAGGACTGTTCCTTCATTTCTCAAGTAATGTGCAGTTCTGTAGTTGAATAATGTACTGAATACCCCCTTTCAATTTTATGCAGTTTCAAAGAAACCGTTGTAAAGAATAATCTTAATATGCTGCCTTTTTTTCCCCATATAGTCTTTACTGAAGTCCATCCCTTTTGGCTTACTCAAGTTTTTTTTATATTTTGTTTTATTTAATCCTAAACCAGTAGAAGTCTCGTTAGTTGTTGGAGAATTGTCTTGATCTTTGATTTTATTTTTAGGATATCTCCCACATTTTTTTTATAATTGAAGTTTGAACTTTAACATGAACTTTCAAGTGGTTTATCGTCATACCTGTAGGTTTTATGCTGACTTATCTTCTTACGTTGTTGTGCAATAGCTTTCACTGTCTGCTTCAAACTTGCTTGATCGCGACATGCTTTCAAAGGTAAAGTCACCTACCTTACTGAAATTTGCAGCAATCTATGATTTACATTATAGTTTTTGAAATTGTAAACTTTTCAAACAATCGTCCATGTTAATTTGTTGTCTATTTTCTAAATTTCAACATCTATCCAATTATTTGGAGTTCTTGAAGTACTTGATTTTTTAATCTTTCAACATGTGTTTATTTGTTTGTATCATCATCAATATGATTTCATTCATTTTGGGCAATCAGTTATCACAGTATCCAAATTGCTATTTGAACCCCAAAAAAAAAATTCACTCTACATTTTTTTCCTTTTTAACCATTTCAATTCCTCCAACCATTCCATATGCACGTATAGAAGATTTTTTAAGCTTATAATGCACGATTTGAATATCCTGCTATAATGTAACAAAAAAGTTTTAAAGCCTAAATGTGTTTCTTTGAAAGAATGAAGTTAGTTCATAGAAAATGTTTGTATCATATCTAGTTCTCTAGTAATCATTTTATTAAGAATCACTATTCCTTTAACGAATTAATTATAAAATGATAGCTGTACACACATTCTAACACATGATTTATGAACAACTCTTTATTCAGAGTGATCCTATGGCTGTTGTTTATGCAAAGAGACGAGATGGAAGACTTGAAGAGATTGGTCGAACTGAAGTAGTATTGAATTCACTAAATCCTATATGGGTTGCAAAGATTGAACTAACTTTCCATTTTGAGTTGTTGCAACCTTTGGTGTAAGCTTCTGTTATTTCATCAAATGTGATATGCATATGCTTACTTATGTTCTTGTCATTTTGTGTGTAATTTTAAATCTAATTTGTTTGTTATTTAGTCTAAGTGATTACTCATTTGGCTGCAGGTTCCAGTTATATGATGTTGATTCTCAGTTCCATAATGTTCCTGAAAAGGTTTTTTTTTTTTCACTATTCATCTTCAAAGCATTCAACTTTAAGTTATTCCTTGAACATTTTTTCTTTAAGATAGTTGATTTGAAAGCTTCTTTGAAAGACTTCATTCAACTCACGAATTTTTTATCCTTGCATCTATCCAATACTTTTTTTCTGGATCCAGATCCCTTAATGTATGTCTATATTGCTATATTATGCAGGGTATGAATTATTATTTTTTTTTTAGAAAATAGCAAGAGAACAGATTTCTTCTATGTGTGTATCCTACATGGAACAAAATCATTGTGACCTGCTAAAAATTACTAATACAATGGTTCATGGTGTTTGATCCATTTTATGATCTCAACACATGCCTTGGTTTTGTTCTTATCAATTTATAGATATTGGTATCAACTTTTACTATGGTCTCATTTCTTTAGTTCCCTTTCACTGTAAATTTTCTTCTTTGTATGCCTACTAAAAATCTATTCAAATAGAGGCTCAATAGTTTCAAAAGTATAAGGTCTCTGAAATCCAGATGACAAACTTACTGTCTGTTAAAAGTTAAAAGTTTATGTGGTGGAATACCTTTGTTCATAGGGCCTCAGTTCCGTGCCTTGATTTCTCTTATAACAATTTCTCTACGCATGACTATATATGCTGGAACAACTTATTTAAGTGCTAAGTAACTTTGGTGAGCCATGCATTGTCAAAGTAGACCTGTATTACAAAGTTGAGATGATCAGGAACCTAGCTGGTGTCTAATTGATAAACCTTCCTGCAATGCTTAAACTTTGCCTACACGTGATGTTTGGCAGAACTTTTTCCTTTGGACTTAGCTAATGTCCCATAAGATTTTCATCTTTGTTCCAGATATCGTTTCCTATGGACTCCAAGTTAAGCCCATTGATGTGTTAGGCCAAAATGTAGTTTGACACAAAGTTTAAGCAGCAGCAACAACAACAACAATAAGCCTTTATCCCACTATATGGCATCGGCTATATGAATCATTTTTCTCCATTGTTCCTATTAATAGTCAAATTCTCATTTAAATATAATAAAATATGTCATTTTTAATACTTTCTAACCAAGTTTATTTAGGTCTAACTCTACCTTTCTTAATATAGTATGGATCTACATCTACTTTCTAAAAGGGTCATTATAAGCCGGCATTTTATGCTATCAAGCCATCTAAGAAGACACTCTAATCTTATTTTCCACATGAGCTACTTTAACTTTTCCACGTATACACTCATTTTGCATTTTGTCTCTAAGTGTAAAGTCACTCATCCACCTGAGCATCCTCATCTCTACAATACTTAACTTAATTTTATACTTATCTTTTAATGGCCAATACAACATTCTGCGCCATAAAGCATTGCAGGTCTCACCACCAACTTATAAAATTTTTCCTTAAGCATGAGGAATACTTTTCTATCACACAACAAACCCGATGCATTCCTCTACTTCAACCTTCCAACTTGAATTCAACTAATAATATACCCATCTATTTTACCATCGATTTGAACAATTGACCCAAGATATCTAAAATGTGCACTCTTTATAATGACTTGATCACCCAATATCACTATCCCACCACTAGATCTATTACTATTAAAATTACACTATATATATTTGATTTTCAATCTACTCAAACGAAAACCTTTAGACTTTAAGATTGACCTCCATGATTCACATTTTTCATCAAATTAGCAAAAATCATACACCAAGATACATCCTCTTGCACACATCTAGTAAGAATATCCATGACTAAAGCAAATATATATGAGCTTAAAGCTGATCCTTGATGTAATCCAACTGAAATAGAAAAATATTTGATCAAACCATTATGTTTTTGAACACAAGTAACAGCTCATATAAATGTATCTTTAATGACTTGAACATAAGCATTTTTAATTTCTTTCTTTTCGAGAACTTTCCATAACACTTCTTTTAGAACTTTATCATATATTTTCTTTAAATCAATAAATATCATATGTAAATCCTCCTTACTCTCTCTATACTTTTCCCACCAAACCTCTCAACAAATGTATATCTTCCATAGTAGACCTAATCGGCATGAATCCAAACTAATTTTGAGAAATATTATTATCACATTTTAACCTATGATCAGTTAATTTCTCTTATAATTTTAATGTATGATACATTAATTTAATTTTTCTATAATTTGTACACTCTTGTGCATCACCTTTATTATTAAAAGTATAAATCAACACCATTCTTCACTCAGTTGACATCTTTTTAGTCTTCAAAATAATATAAAAAAGTTTTAGTAAGCCATGAAATTTCTTGATCTCCTAAGCATTTTCACGCTTTTATAGGAATATCATCAAGTCCTATTATTTTTTCATACTTCATTTAGGATGCTAAATTTATTAAAGTCAATCATATTCTCACATCTTTCATTGAAAGTTTATCTATGTTGAATATCTTCTTATAAGAAAAATATTTTTTGATCTTCATTCTTAATGCATTTCACTTGAACTAAAGATTTACTTCCGGTATTTCTTTGTTTGGTTAGCTTATAAATACATCTTTCATCCTCCTTAGCATCTAATCTATTATATAAATCACTAAATGTTAATTTTTTTGCATCACATATGGCTTTCCTAGAATCCTTACAGATCCCTCAGTTTTTTCTCAATTTTTTGTGCTTTTATATCTAAACCAATTTTTATAACAAAGGTTCTTATTTTTATATCTTTTCTTGCACATTTTGATTCCACTATCAACTATTTTTATTATTAGGAGTTTTTTTCTTTTTGATTCTCCAAGCACATATTTTGCAATGTTTTTAATATCACTAGCTACTTTTTTCTACATAAAATTAGGTGTTTCTATAATTCTACTTTAAGAGATTAGTTTAAAATCTTAGAGTAGCATGACAACACCTTTTTTTTTTTTTTAATTGTTTTTGTGTGGTTAATTTAGTCTTGGAATCATGCATTGTATGCAGTCAAGTGCTTTACGCTGACTTTCTGACAATCTTGGTTCTGCCATGAATACAGCACGTGTAACTTTGGGGCCATAAGCATGTAATTGTGATCTTATTTGATGTCTAAATAAAATCAGCGTGTCCTAAATTATCTAAAAAATAGATTAAAATGGTTATGATATTCATCATACTGATTTCAAATGTTATTGTTAACAAGAAAAAATTCAAATTTTTATAAGAACTGAAAAATATTTATTATCGGTACCTATAGATTTTACTGATATGATGGAATAACTAGTTTACCAGTTATAGAATACTAGTACATTACAAATGATCTAGTATAACGAGCAGCTTAGACAATTTATGCTTTTACTACAATTGAAGAAGAATTGACTATTTTCTTAAGTATTTTATGGTTGTTTTATTTAAAGTGGGAAAATTAAATTGAAAATGAAGCAAAATCTGCAGAACTATTGAAAAGTGAAATTTGGTGCTACAAAAATTATAAAATATAACGCATGAAAGAAACATTGTTTCCATCCTTCTGTCATCTACTGACATCCTTATACTCTCTATCCTCTTATTCTTGTTCTGTAGCATGTTCTTTGAGCCAGGTCATACCCGCTTATTTCATTTGTGTAATGTCTTGCTTTGAACTATTGATGGATGGGTAGTGTCAATCCATCCTTCACCAGACTAGGTTCTAGAACCTAACTTGGTTCCTTTGGATTTGGGGTCAGCGTACTACTTTATTCAAAAGTAAGAGCTGCAGAATATTCTCAAAATCTTCTGCATTGTCCTTTTAAGTTGCAGGTTTTATGGTAATCATTCTGATTTTATGAAGACACTGATACCGTTATTCTAGGGAAAACTCTCTCAATCATGTACCGTTGTGGTTTTATTTCCAGCACTGACTTCGAACATTGACAGTTAGGTTGAAATATTAAAGCAGAAAACCAATTTCATGTAGCTAAAGTAAAGACAATAGATAGTGCTATGAATATTGTTGGATAAATGGGGACCGTTGATGCAAAGATTTGATACTTATAGACAAATGGGCTTTCTGAAAGTGCAAGTGTGAGGTTGTACCTAAGACCCTGATTAAGCGGGAGCTTCATGTATATCAGGTAAGCTCTATTTTATAGACAAATGGGCAATAGACAAACTATTATAGGTAGACAAGGCTTGGAAGTCCTGGCTGGCTGATCCGATTGTTATTATAGGTAGCCAACTTATTTATCTACCATTTCTTTTTTACCAAGATCATCCAACTCCAATAACTTTGCTGTCTTTAACTCATATGCTGGATTTTCTCTAGAATTTTTTTGTTGAATTATTATTGTTGTTGTACAATACTTTTGCTATATTTCTTGAGCAAGTGTTCTTCTCAATTGTAAATTTTTTCTTTAAAATCTCCTTGAGATTTTTGTGCAATCTATTTTACATTATGAACCACTATTCACCTTGAACATAAATTGTAATTGTCGAAGATGTTAGAATTTCCATGTAGCAACTCTATGTTCATTAGTTCAAGCCAGCTATGGTACTTAAAAGTTGCAATGTTATTGATGCTCTGAGTATTGCAAGGTGCATGTCATTCCTTAAATTAATTGCACAATCCATCCGTATCTTATAAATGAATCTCTCTCTTCTAGTGTGAAAGTTTAGCTCAGCTTAGGGTGTCCTAATGCATATATCAAGTAATTGCTTCTTGACTGAAATATATAATGAAATATTTTGGTATGAAGTACTTTCTATTATATGTTTTCAAAATCAATACCAGTGAAATTCTATTGTAAAAGTTGAATTAAATGTTTTTTCAATGTCATTGGCTTGCTGTATTTTGTCTTTCAATATTTACTTGATTTGATATTGTAGATTTTTTTTTAATGTTATTAGATGCTTATAATATTTAATCATTCCAGACACTGAAGTTGGATGAGCAGCAATTTCTGGGTGAAGCTAGCTGTTTTCTTTCAGAGGTTTGCCTTTTGATGAATCTTGGTTATTAATTTTTGAAAATGGAATCTTAATTTAGACTTGTTCTTGTGATTTGTTCCTATATTTAGTGTTTCTAAATTTCATTGAATGACCAAAACATTTTTATTTCCTTGCCATCATTCATGTTCAAAAACTCTTCTTGATTTTTGCATGAATTTGTAGAGTATTATCTGCTCTTTGAGCCTTTTTTGACATAACTTTTTGAAAGCCACGAAAATGTTGTATGTTTATCTTGAGGTTGCTGGATTTTTTTTTTCCTTGATTCGCAGGTTGCCACTAAACTTAATAGATCCTTGATCCTTAAACTAGACCATAGAGAACATGGAAAAAGGTCTCAAAAGCTAGGGGAGCTTGCTGTTCGTGCTGAAGAGTGTTTTAGCTCAAAAATGATGTTTGAGATAATATTTCACTGTGCAAATTTGGATAATAAGGATTTCTTCTCAAAAAGTGTAGGCTGCTGCTTTAAATTTTTAACAAGAGTTGTATGGTGTTCTAGTGAACTGCTAAATTGATTTTTTTTTCTTTTTTCTGATGTTTGTAGGATCCTTTCTTAGTGATTTCTAGAACAACAGAGGCTGGCCCTCCTATTCCACTTTACAAGACAGAAGTTATAAAGAATGATCTCAACCCCACTTGGAAGCCAGTAATTATAAATCTTCAACAAGTTGGAAGCAAGGCACGAGTTTTTCATATTTAAACTGCTGTCAGACATCTTTTTAAGTCATATCAAATTCTGATCAGGTTGAACGTTGTGCAGGATACACCTTTGAATATCGAATGCTACAACTTCAATAGCAATGGAAAGCATGACCTCATTGGGTGAGAACTCTCTTAATTATTGCTTACTCTGCCACTTCCTCTCTCTCCTGTTTACTTGCATATATTTCCTTATATCTTGTTTATGACTTGGATTAGATAGCTAAATTTATCCTGCTTCATTGATTGAACAGCAAAGTTGTGAAATCTCTGGCAGACTTGGAAAAGCTTCATCAGCATCAGCATGGGGAAAATCTTTTCCTACGTAGTAATGCTGGCCAAAATCATCCCAATAAGGTTAAAATAAGCTGTTTTACAATGATTTCAGAAGAGACATTGTCTTCTAGAAAATTAAGTCTTACTTTTTTGTTCAGATATTGAAGGGTCAATTATTTGTGCAAAAGTTTTCTGAGAATAAGAGACATACTTTCCTAGACTATATTGCTGCTGGTTGTGAAATGAATTTCATGGTAGCAGTAGACTTCACAGGTATGTACACGTTACTCTATTCTGTTTGTTGGACCCTAAGATGTCTATAGTTTTCTTAACTAACGCTTCTTTATATTCACACTTTTTGTTTGGCAGCTTCAAATGGAAATCCTCGGCTCTCAGATTCTTTGCATTACATTGATCCCTCAGGTCGACCAAATGCTTATCAAAGAGTGAGGAGTTTTTATGCATGCGATTTACTGTTCTTTGAATTGGTTTTTTGTTTTTCACATCAACTTTTGAAGCAAACATGCTAATTTCTTTTATGTAACTTTCAGGCAATATTAGATGTTGCAGAAATTCTGCAGTTCTATGACACAGATAAGCGCTTTCTAGCTTGGGGCTTTGGAGCAAGGCCTATTGATGGGCCCGTCTCTCATTGCTTTAATTTAAACGGAAGCACACACCACCCTGAAGTAAGTCGGTCATTTCAATAGAAAAACATCTCATCTTAAGGGTGATACTTGTTCCGAACGTATCATTTGTACATGGAAGAATTCTACACCTGTTTATAGTTTTGTCACTAGATCTAGGTGTTTTTCCTTTTATTCTTTTATCATAGTTGTTGTCCCATTATTGTTTTATTTCGAGGATGCTACCCGTCCTAACTGCTGAATACTATTTTCAGGTTGATGGTGTTCAAGGAATAATGGCAGCTTATGCTAGTGCTCTTCATAATGTATCCTTGGCTGGACCTACCCTTTTCGGACCTGTTATTAACACTGCTGCAGCATTAGCTGGCCGGTCACTTGCCAACAACCAGCAGAAGTATTTTGTCTTGTTGATAATCACGGTAATAAACAAATTACTATCTTCATGGTTGGCAACTATATCTAAGCTGAATTTACCCTTCATTAGGATGGGGTGATAACAGATCTTCAAGAAACTAAAGATGCATTGGTGAAAGCATCGGATCTGCCTCTTTCAATCCTTATTGTCGGAGTTGGTGGCGCTGACTTCAAAGAAATGGAGGTACGCACTTCTATCAATGCATATTTAAATGTTTTACAAACAAACTTGTTGAAGTAAATACTCTTTTGTCATTCAATCTTTATTTTTAGTTTGGGAGATTGACATACATAATAATGAATTCTTATGTATTTGTAAGTGTAACATCTAAATTTTTATATTAATTTATATAATGCCTTAATTTCTAGATGACACCAAAATATTACCAATGTTCATTTTTCTTAAAATGAAATACAATTTTTCATGAACTTATTTAGATTTGGTTCAGACAATAATGTTACATAAATAAATATAAATATTTAAGTGTTAAATATATAAATACATAAGAATTATATGATATGCACATAAATTCTGTTTTTAATTTTTTACTTTTGAATGCATTTCAAGGATCAAACAATTTTCATCATTCTTGGATATTTTTTCATCTCTATAGATCAGAACCAAATATAAGTGCTAGAATAGCTTTTCTAGTATGCTACTAAGTTGTTGGAAATGCCATGTAGATCTTGGATGCAGACAAAGGAGAGAGACTTGTCAGTACAACTGGACAAGTGGCAACGCGAGATATTGTACAGTTCGTTCCAATGAGGGATGTTCAGAGTATGTGGAACTTTCTCATTAATTTATTGCTTTTGCATCTTGAATAATATTGAAAGCTCCTTCAGTTTGCCCTCTCCAAATCCCTTTGATTAGTAAACAATCCCATACTGTATGAATATAATTCAAGCAGAAATAAATTTGAGAGAGTACTAACCATTCTTCCCCCGGGAGGGGAAATCGGTCATTTAGAGTTTCTCCTCCTTTGAGGAGAATGACTATAGGTTCTAAGTAATATCAACAAATGTATGTAATTCCATGTCATGCATAAAATCCCACAGCAAAATTCACAAGCATGTTCTTATGCTATCAAAACCATACAACAAGATTTTTTTTTCATATATATCATCCTAATTGTCATAGACTTTGAAAATAAAATTACAACATTAATAATGTAATAACTCTTACTTTGATATCAAACATAAAAAAAATACAATATGTTTTAGTAACTTATAATAAAGAGAAATATAAATGATTTAAATTTCATTAAAAATTTACTAAATAGTATGCTAAATTAGTTAGATATGACTCTCTGGTGCCCTTTTCTTATACCACATATGCTAAGTTTTATTATTTTTTTAATTTTTTTTTACGAATATTAAGCGAAAAATCTGTAAATATATGACTTCAAATACATGCCCTTTCAAAAGGAGAGCAAATTCCTGATCACCCGAGAAATCTGGCGGCATACCCTTGTAGTTTTGTTGGATTTCTAATCTTTTCAAGTTCTTACATGTGGAATTAGTGTAGCGTCTGCACTACTGGGTACTGCATACCTCTTAACTTTTTTTCAGTGGATGCTCCCTTCTAATCCAACGCCAGTGAAGCCATAGCCTTCATTTTATTTTAAATTTTGCCTTTAATTCCAATATTACTGAATCCTTATATTTCACTCAGTTTTTTAATCCCTAACAAATTGCTTGCAGGTGGTGAATTGTCAGTAGTGCATTCTCTTCTTGCTGAACTACCTGGTCAGTTCATGGCTTTTATGCAGTCCAGAGATATTAAACCATTGAACTAATAAACTCATTGACTAATTGTTAATCTGTACATAATTGCATCAAAAACTTGATTTCCTGTTGAGATTTCAGAGGATTTTGTCCACTTTTGTTTAATTTTTTTTAAAAAATATTTTCTTCTGCTCCTCCATTCATTAAGAAGCAAAAGCTGCCATACTTATGGTTGGGCAGATGCAATAGGATAGTTTCATTGCAAAGAAATATTTGTGCCTGTGTGGTTTAATGCTGAGTCTGTGTTGGGCCAGTTGGAATATTTTTGTTAAACACTAACCCATTAAATGTGAATAGTTCAGCTTACTCAATGTTTCCCGTTCTGTACCGTTAGATGTTTTGTTGCACAATTGTGCAATTGGATTTGCATAAACTCTACTGGTTTATGGATTTGCTTGTGAAAAACCATTTTGACTGTCAGAAAAGGGACATCATTCTGTGCGGACAGCGAATGTGTCCGGAGACTAATAAAAATGCGTCACATCACTCCAAAATTGTACCGAGGTCGGTACCGTGCTTGGTACTGCTCGGTACTTGAGCCGTACCGGACGGGAAGAACCGTCCGGTGTTCGCACAGAATAATCTCTCCAAAAAAGCGGTTATAATTGCAGTACTAATATGAAGAGTCCTATTACATGCAATTTATTTTGATTTGTTAGTTGAAAGTTTAGAGTATCAAAATTCAATCTTCTAATAAACAAGATTAAATATCGAATGCTTTTCATGTCAAAAAATAATTATGTAAATTTAAATAAGCAAGTAAATTAATAATTATAAATTAATATATAATTATTTAATATTAATCAAATATGAATCAATTAAATAAAATAATAAATAAATTTTCTTAGGATCATATAAAAAAGTAGTGATAAAAAGTTTTACATCAAAATAAATAAATAAGGAATTGTATTAAATTAACATGCATGTTCACTAATTTGAAGATTAATTAGTTTAAAATTTTTCAAAAACGTTGGGTCGCTGGAAAGATTAAGAAGTTGAAGTGCAGAAATATGATATGAGAATTAACATAAATAAATTTTAATCAAGTAATTTATATGTTATTAATTGAGATTAATATTAATTTATAAAAGTTATTTGCTAAATAACAAATAAATTTATTTGTGAATGTAAATAAATAAGTTGGATTGTATTCTAATTTAGTTCAAACTTAAATGACTTTGAATGGATATTAGTGGATTTAAATTTGAGTTGTTCATCAAGAATTGATTCACTTAAAAGCTCTATTAATCAGATATTCACATTTCAAATGAGTTTCTCTCTCATACACAAATTCTAAGACAAATGAAGATGACTTTTGGGAAAGTCCAAATTAAGAATACCCTTCAATTATCTCTCTAAATCTTCTAATATAGAATAATATAATTTATATTAATGGATTCTATAATAGTATTTTTTTCAAAAGTAATTATATTTTTAAATTCAAGTTACTAATATTTATCCTTCATAGTTATTCAACACTTAAATCCAAACACACACAAAAGAAATGAAAAAGCAGCAACAATAACAACAGCAACAACATCAAGCCTTTATCCCACCATGTAGAGTTGGCATAGAATAAATGAAAAAAAAAAACCTCGACATGAATTTTTTCACTTCTTTTTTAATAACTCTAAGTCTTCGTTTGTAATAGCTTTCTTACCGATTTGCTTTTCAGACCGCAACGATAATTTTTATTTGGCCACAGTTTTATGTTTACTTTTGAAAAATTTTGTACTAAGAAGCTGTTTTTTATAATAGCTTTAAAAAGTTATATTCACTATAACAACTTTAAAAAATAATAAGAAAGTTGTCTCAAATAAAATCTAAGGCTTCGTTTGGGACAGCTTTTTTATTGCTCTTTAAAACAGCTTTGTTGCGGGCTAGAAGATTCGCGACGGTAGAGTGAATAAAATTTTCGTCTTAGCGATGCACGAATATCCAACACACAAACAGAAAGAAAGAAGTAAAACACCCAATCTTTTTTACATGGAAAGCCCGAAGAGGGAAAAACCACGGGGCCTCGCCCAGATGAAAAGATTCCACTAAATTTGAGTGAATTACAAGGGTTGACCCGTCCCTCGACTTAGAGGCGGTCAAATTACAGTGGCTTAGAGAGTTAGAGCAGAATCTGGCGATGTTTGGGCGGAAGTCTGACGGTGTCCGGACAGAAGTTCAGCTGACGAGGAATGATCCAACAAAGGTCGGGCTGAAGCACGGTGGCGGTTGGTGGCCGGGTGAAAGTCCGGTGGCGGTCGGCGGCCGGGTGGAAGTTCGGTGGTGGTCTGCAGCAGGTCGGGCCGAAGTCCGGTGGTGGTCGGCGGCCGGGTGGAAGTCCGGTGGCCGGGCGGTGGTCCGACGAAGGTCGGGCTGAAGTTTGGCGGCAGTCGGCGGCCGAGTGGTGGTCCGACGAAGGTCGGGCTGAAGTGCGGCGGCGGTCGGCGACCAGGTGGAAGTCCGGCGGCGGTCGGCGGCCAGGCGGTGGTCCGACGAAGGTCGGGCTGAAGTCCGGCGGCAGTCAGCGCCCATGCGGTGGTCCGACGAAGGTCGGGATAAAGTCCGGCGGCGGTCGGCGGCAGGGTGGTGGTCCGACAAAGGTCGACGGGGGTTCGCCGGCGGTGGCGTTGGTTGGGAGTCCGGCGGCGATCGGTGGCCGGGCGGTGGTCTAACGAAGGTCGGGCTGAAGTCCGGCGGCGGTTGGCGGCCGGGTTGTGGTCCGACGAAGGTCGGGATGAAGTCTGGCTGCAGTCGGCGGCCAGGTGGTGGTCTGATGAAGGCCGGCGGGGGTTCGCCGGCGGTGGCACTGACGAAGGTCAGGGGTTCGCCGGCGGTGGCGCTGGAGCTCCGGAAGCCTTAGAGCCCTCTGCAATCTCTAGCAAAAGGTCCCCCTCATGTAAAGAGTGAGGGTCTATTTATAGATTTTGATGAGTGGCATACCCCGTAAATATAGAAAAGATCCGGGGCAGGTTTGGAGTGCTCCATCGGATGGCTCGTATTGATTCCCCTGATCATAATGAGTTTTTTCAACTGTTTAGGTGCCTTAACGATGTCCGAATTTAGTGATCTTGGGCTCGTTGGATTCGTCTCGCCGACCCGCTTGATTTGACTATAAGCATGCCATATTTTGATATCAATTTATCATCAAAATAATAATTTTACCCTTCCAAATGTGGTATGAGCCCTTTATTTGGACCCATTTGGGCTTGGATTGGACCGATTTTGGAGTCGTTAGGTTCGTCTCATTGAGATGTTCAGTTCGACTATAAGTTTGCTGAAATTGGAATTCAAATGATCCCAAATTTAATTTTTGAAACTTTCCAACTTATACATGCCTCAAGAATCGTGCTCGATCAAATTAATTTTGATGTCGTATCAGTTGCATCCTTATTTTTGGACGTTGAATTCTGTAGAGTCCAAAAATATGTTTGTGATCACAGCATTCACAAAGGCTCTTTCGAGCTTCAAATTGTGAAAATTGAGCCTGGAACACTAAAAAAAATTGGTTCACGGATCCAAAAAATTGCCCCAATCAAACTTATCGGGACAAAATATTTATATAAAAGTATATATATTTAATTACATAAGTGACTAAAAAATATATTCATTTATCTGTAATAATATTTTTATTACAAATCGATATTTATATAATTATATACAATTATATAACTATATAACTATATATATATATATATATATATATATATATATATATATATATATATATATATATATATATATATATATATTTATATCTTATTATTATACTATTATTATAATAATATTCTTGTTGCGGACTCAAATATACGCGGCGATAGATTTTAATTTTCCGTCTCAGCGTTGTACGTATATCCAGCACACAAACAGAATTGAAATAGTAACACCAGAATTTTTACGTGGAAAACCCTGGAAAGGGAAAAAACCACGGGGCCACGCCCAGTTGAAAGAGTTCCACTAGTGTTGTTTGAAATACACGAGGCTGATTCGTCCTTTAAATTCATGACGATCAGATTACAATGAGTATCAGTTACAAGGCCAAGCAGAGTTCCGACGTCACTCGGGTGTCGAGCAGAATTCCGGCGTCACTTGGAAAGAAGTCCGGCGTCACTCGGGCGTCGGGTAGAATTCTGGCGTCGGGCAGAATTCTGAGGTTTCTCCCGTTTCGGGCAGAGCTCCGGCGTCCCTCGGGCGTCCGGTGGTGCTTCGGTGGTGTTCCGGCGGAGTTCCGGCGGTGGTCGAGGAGGAGCTGTTCCCTCCTAGGCTTCTCTTCTCTTCTTCTTCTCTTCCTTATCCTCTTCTCTTCTTGGCTTGAGTCCCCTCTTAAGAGAAATGAGGGGCTATTTATAGTTTTTCTGGAGTGGCATAGCCTGTAAATATGTGAGGGATCAGGGGCAAATAAGGAGTGATCCGGATGAACGGCTCATATTGAATCCCTTGATCATGAGCCGTTTATTGAGCATCTTAAGGTCTTAATAGTATCAGAATTTTGCGATCTTGAGTTCGTTGGACTCGTCTCGTCGAGCCGCTCGATTCGACTATAAGCTCGTCAAAATCGGAGACCGTTTGGTAACTCAAATTGCTGTTCGATGCTTCCAACAGCGCTTCGGGTACTTGATTTGGACTCGTTTGGGCTTGGATTGAGTCGAATTTGGTGTTGTTGGATTCGTATTTCCGAGACGCTCAGTTCGAGTATAACCTTGCTGAAATCGGAGTTTAAATAATCTCCGAATTAATTTTTGAAGTTTCCAACTTGAGTTTTTACTCGAGATTCGTGCCCGATCAAGATAATTTTTCGATCACATATCAATTCTATAATATTATTATTTTTCCTCTCACGCCTCATGAAGAGGCGGCTACAGTAGCCGCCTCAATGAGGCAATTTTTTTTAAAAAAAATTAAATTAATTTTATTTCTTTTTTTTAAAACAATTTAAAATAGGAGAACATTTATTTTTTAGCCCAAAAAATTTCAAAAATATTTCAAAAAAAATTATAAAAAATCTAGAATCTTTTCTTGATTGGAAACAATTAATTTCCTGCATATTTATTTTATTTTTAAATAAAATTGCACTTATTTATTTCCTATTTCTTTTTTTCAATAATAGAAAATTATTTAATTTAGGGCATTAAAAAATTCTGAAAATTAATTAAAAAATTCAGAAAATTGGCCCCCAAACCTCCTCTAAAAAATTATAAATACCCCCTTAGGGGCTAGGAAAAAAGGCACCACCTCTCTTTAGCCGGTCTCAAAATTTCTCCTCCGAAGGAGAAATCGGACTGGCAAAAATTTAAAAATTTTTTGCGGCGGCGATCAAGACCTGGTACTCTTACGCAGGCTCCAGTTCACTCCCAACGGGGGAAAAACTGTCCGGCAAGAGTTTAAATACCGGAAGCGGCGATCAAGGCCCGGTACTCTTACGCAGGCTCCAGTTCACTCCCATTGGGGGAAAAACTGTCCGGCAAGAGTTTAAATACTAGTGGCGGCGATCAAAGCCCGGTACTCTTACGCAGGCTCCAGTTCACTCCTGGTGGGGGAAAAACTGTCCGGCAAGAGTCTAAATACCGACGGCGGAGGCGATCAAGACCCGTTACTCTTACACATGCTCCATTTCACTCCCGCAAGGGGGAAAAACTGTCTAGCAAGAGTCTAAATACCGGCGGCAGTGGAGGCGATCAAGACCCGGTACTCTTACACAAGCTCCAGTTCACTCCTGCAAGGGGGAAAAACTGTCCGGCAAGAGTCTAAATACCGGCGGCGGAGGAGGCGATCAAGACCCGGTACTCTTACGCATGCTCCAGTTCACTCCTGCAAGGGGGAAAAACTGTCTGGCAAGAGTCTAAATACCGGCGGCGGAGGCGATCAAGACTCGGTACTCTTACGCAGGGTCCAGTTCACTCCCGTTGGGGGAAAAACTGTCCGGCAAGAGTATAAATACCGGCGGCGGAGGCGTTCAAGACCCGGTACTCTTACGCATGCTCAAGTTCACTCCCGTTGGGGGGAAAACTGTCTGGCAAGAGTCTAAATACCGGTGATGGAGGCGATCAAGACTCGATACTCTTATGCATGCTCTATTTCAGTCCCATTGGGGGGAAAAATTGTTCGGCAAGAGTCTAAATACCGGTGGCGGAGGCGATCAAGACCCGGTGGTTGCAGTTTTCTCCTGTTGGGAGGCGAATGTCATCCGCCAGAGGTGAGGGTCCCCCGAGTGGTACACAAAAAGGTGGTGCTGACACACCGAATATGAGGCAAGTTTCAAAGAACCAAGAAGATCTTCCAAGAATATTCTTTCTCCCTTCTTCTTTTAGAGATCCTGCGGAGGTCTGGCAGTTGTCTAACGGAGGGTAGAAGTTTGGTGTTGGGTAGGATTACGATGAAGGTCCGACGACGGGCAGAAGTCCGGCGTCGGGTAGAAGTTCAGCATTGGGTAGGACTCCGACGAAGGTCCGGCGACGGGTAGAAGTTCAGCGTCGGGTAGAAGTTCAGCATCTGGTAGAAATCCGACGAGGGTCCAGCGACGAGCATAAGTCAGACATCTGGTAGAAGTATTGTGTCGGGAAGAAGTCCGACGAAAATCCTCGGTAGAAGCCCAGTAATGGAAGGAAGCTCGGCGTCGGGCAGAAGTCCAACGTCGGGTAGAACTCCTATGAAGGTTCGATGACGGGCAGAAGTCCGGCATCGGGTAGAACTCCGATGAAGGTCTGACGATGGGCAGAAGTCCTGATGAAGGTTCGATGACGGGCATAAGTCCGACATCGGGTAGAAGTACGGTGTCGGGCAGAAGTCCGACGAAAACCCAGGGTAGAAGTCCAGCAATGGGAGGAAGCTCAGCGTCGGACAGGAGTCCAATGTCGGGTAGAACTATGGTGAAGGTCCAGCGATGGGCAGAAGTCCAGCGACGGCAGGAAGTTTATCGTCGGGGGCTTTTTGATGATGCGATCCTGTATGAAAGAGGTTGAGAGAATCCACCAAGAATGTATGACCTATCCGAGGTTATGTGTCAGAGTACCGCTTGGTGATGTTAACCTGTGTGGGAGAGGTCGAGAGAATCCACCAAGGATGCATGACATAATCGAGATTGTCTGTCAGAGCACTGCTCGATGACGTTAATCTGTGTGGAAGAGGTCGAGAGAATCCACCAAGGATGTATGACCTAGCCGAGGTTGTGTGTCAGAGCACTGCTCGACGACGTTAACCTGTGTGGAAGAGGTCGAGATCGAATCCCCCTGGGATTGATCATCCAATGATTGAGATACAATAAAGATTGTTTATTTCTCGAATCAAAGATTAAAAGATTATATTCTTCAGTAGTTTTTCATTGTCATTATTTTTTATTCTTTTTAAAGAAGTGGATAATATCAAGATGGAGCGCACAACACATTACTATATTATGTAGGATAATATAATAACTTTCTAATACATCCTAGGGATAAAAGTGTTACACCATGCTAAACATATAAGATATACATACGGGGACAACATAATGTTTGACTTGAAAGGAAAAAACTACAGATATCAGAACGACACCCCACTTAGAAAAGAGACACACTAAAATAAGACGACTACTATTACCAACATAAATGCATACACTGTGTGATCATTTGATCTCACCAACCATTTGAATATTATTCAATGGTTATCTTTATTGTTGTTGATTTTGCCCCCAGTATTATCTCGAGTAGGTGGGCTTTGGATGAATTGTCGGAGATATCCTTGTCGAATCAGCCTCTCAATCTCATCCTTGAGTTGTTTGCAAGCTTCAGTAGTGTGTCCATGACTATGGTAGAAATGACAATATTGATCTTGATTTTCTACATTCGGCTTCAAAGGATTAGGCCACTTAATATTTTCTTGATCTCGGATGGCCATCAACATATTTGCTCGAGGGGTATTGAGTGGTGTATACTCCTTCTCTTGCCGAAGCTCATGTTGTGGTACTGGGGGTCTAGAAGAGAAGTTTTTCTTTCGTTGCGAGAATGAGTCTTCCATTGTAGGGGCATTTTTACGCTTTTCAGGAGTTTGCTCAAATTGCTTCTTATGGGCATTAATAGCTTCATCCGCTGATATTTGCGCCTCCACACGATGTATCAGGTCAGTATATGAGGGAACCGTGTCTCGCATAAGTGCTGAGTAGAAGGGGCCAGGACGAAGCCCTCCGAGAAAAACTCCTCTAAGTAATTCGGGATCTACTCCAGGAATTTGTCGGGCCTCAGTGGAAAATTGTTGGAAAAACTCCTTCAGTGATTCTCCTTCATTTTGGCGGATCCCAGAGAGGTGAGAAGAATCCTTAGCAATTCTTCGATTGGTGACGAATTGCTCGACAAACATCTTGGCCAATCTAACGAATGTAGGAATTATTCTAGCTGGAAGTGAGTAGAACCACGTTCGAGCTTGTCCTTTGAGGGTAGCAGGAAAAGCTTGGCATAGGAGCGCATCCGAGGCTCGTTGAATATGCATAATAGTTCTATAGTGATCGATATGCTCGTAAGGGTCAGAAGACCCATCATAAGAGTTTATGCTCGGCAATTTGAAGCCCGCGGGAATGGGGTGTTGAAGGATGGCTTCAGTTAGGGGCGATGACTCCTGGAAACCTCGATGATGAAGAGGTTGTCTTCCACCTCTTAAAGGAAACTCTTCTTGAACTAGTCGTCGCAGTTCATCTCGTAAGGCATTAGGAGGGATTCCAACGACGTGAGGTTGAGCCACATCCTCGATGATGGCCAGAGGAAAACAAGTTGGCCGACCCATGCGAGAAGGATGGGTAGAGCTAGCTGTGTCAATAAGGTCGAGGTCTGGCATCGACTGAGGGCGACCCCTTGACCGAGGGAGGGGGATATCTGCATTAATATATTCAGATTGAACGTTCTCAGCTAGCGGTGGATCACGAGGGAGATGGATCTCCTCTTGTTGGGGTGATACTGGTTGGCAAGTGCCCTGAAGAAGTTGAAGGATCTCATTTTGAGACTCCTCCATTTTACGGATGCCATCTTCCAAGGATGGTACGGCTGCTCCTTCCCTGACAGGACTTCTCCCATTCTGGAGGAGAGAAGCAGATGTCTGGCGTCCCTGATTCATGGACTGATTCCTGGATTGATGTGAGTTAGAGCGAGAGACTCCGTTGTTGCGATTTCTACGCCTGTTAGCCATTAAGTTAGGACTTTATTTAGGCTTGTAAGGGTGGGATTGGACCTTCCCACAGACGGCGCCAAACTGTTGCGGGCTAGAAGATTCGCGACGGTAGAGTGAGTAAAATTTTCGTCTTAGCGATGCACGAATATCCAGCACACAAACAGAAAGAAAGAAAGAAGGAAAACACCCAATCTTTTTTACGTGGAAAGCCCGAAGAGGGAAAAACCACGGGGCCTCGCCTAGATGAAAAAATTCCACTAAATTTGAGTGAATTACAAGGGTTGACCCGTCCCTTGACTTAGAGGCGGTCAAATTACAGTGGCTTAGAGAGTTAGAGCAGAATCTGGCGATGTTTGGGCGGAAGTCTGACGGCGTCCGGACAGAAGTTCAACTGACGAGGAATGATCCGACAAAGGTCGGGCTGAAGCACGGTGGCGGTCGGCGGCCGGGTGGAAATTCGGGGGTGGTCGGCAACAGGTCGGGACGAAGTCCGGTGGTGGTCGGCGGCCAGGTGGAAGTCCGGTGGCCGGGCGATGGTCCGACGAAGGTCGGGCTGAAGTTTGGCGGCGGTCGGCGGCCAGGCGGTGGTCCGACGAAGGTCGGGCTGAAGTGCGGTGGCGGTCGGCGGCCAAGTGGAAGTCCGGCAGCGGTCGGCGGCCTGGTGGAAGTCCGGCGCTATCAGCGGCCAGGCGGTGGTCCGACGAAGGTCGGGCTGAAGTCCGGCGGCAGTCAGCGACCAGGCGGTGGTCCGACGAAGGTCGGGATAAAGTCCGGCGGCGATCGGCGACAGGGTGGTGGTCCGACAAAAATCAACAGGGGTTCGCCGGCGGTGGCGCTGGTTGGGAGTCCGGCGGAGATCGGTGGCCGGGCGGTGGTCCGACGAAGGTCGGGCTGAAGTCCGGCGGCGGTTGGCGGCCGGGCTGTGGTCCGACGAAGGTCGGGATGAAGTTCGACGGTAGTCGGCGGCCAGGTGGTGGTCCGACGAAGGCCGGCGGGGGTTCGCCATCGGTGGCACTGACGAAGGTCAGGGGTTCGTCGGCGGTGGCGCTGGAGCTCCGGAAGCCTTAGAGCCCTCTGCAATCTCCAGCCAAAGGTCCCCCTCATGTAGAGAGTGGGGGTCTATTTATAGATTTTGATGAGTGACATACCCCGTAAATATAGAAAAGATCCGGGGCAGGTTCGGAGTGCTCCATCGGATGGCTTGTATTGATTCCCCTGATCATAAAGAGTTTTTCAACTGTTTAGGTGCCTTAACGATGTCCGAATTTAGTGATCTTGGGCTCGTTGGATTCGTCTCGCCGAGCCGCTCGATTTGACTATAAGCATGCCATATTTGGATATCAATTTATCATCAAAATAATAATTTTACCCTTCCAAATGTGGTCTGAGCCCTTGATTTGGACCCATTTGGGCTTGGGTTGGACCGATTTTGGAGTCGTTAGGTTCGTCTCATTGAGATGTTCAGTTTGACTATAAGTTTGTTGAAATTGGAATTCAAATGATCCCAAATTTAATTTTTGAAACTTTCCAACTTGTACAATGCCTCGAGAATCGTGCTCGATCAAATTAATTTTGATGTCATATCAAGCTTTTTAGTTTAAAAATTAAAAATTTTATACTAGAATGATGTTTTAAGAAGCAGTAAGAAAGTCGTCTCAAACGAATCCTAATCTAATAATTTTGATTTTTGTAAGATGCATAGATTATGCTTGGGAGATATATAAAAATATATATATACTTGTTTGTGAAACTATGAAATTCTCCTTTATAATCAATGTTACAAATTTATAGACATTATATCAAATTCAAAAGCATTTATGTTTGGAACATTAGTAGACGTATGATTTAATTGCAGACAAAATACATTCTTCATATCATTATAAGCTTCCAATATCACATCTTAAGCTGAATAGTATCATGAAGAATATGCCCTTAATGATTATTTACATATTATCTAAAGTTATTAAATGAAGCAATTAATAAATCAAATAATTATCATGTATATAATCATAATTGTTATTCTTATCAATATATAAAAACTACAATTAGTCATATTACAATGAGCCTTATGACTATAAATGAGACATTACAATTATGATTATCATTCTAATCATTACCAATCTCATAATATCATACTCAATAAATCATTTACAAATCACATCTATGTGGATGCATATGCCCATATGATCATTATCATTATGATATGATGATGAATCATTAACGAAGAATAGAGATATCAATAAATGATCAGACCTATCAACCCAACTTAAAAAATTTTAAAATTAAAATTTGAGTTGACCCATTTAATAAATGAATCGGATTCGAGTTAACTTTTCTAATCTATTTACTAAACTTGAACAAGTTAGGTTCAGACTTCGGATTCATCCACCAACTCATTTTTGACTCAAAAATGACTCTTTTAATATATATATTTTTAATTTTTTACTTGGTATAATATTCTTTTTTTTTATCAATATCGTAAACTTTATACTTAATAAGTTATAATTTTTTTTTATCAAAATAGGTTAACGGGTCAAATTATGGTCATTCGAATTGTTAGTGGATCAATTAGAATTTTACTAGATTCGAGTCGGGTCAATTTCATATTGGACCGAAATCTAATCAATCAACCCATTTTGACAACCCTAAGAATAGGCCATTACAGCAGCTCAAAGAAAAACCAAATTGGTTCTTCTACCGTTGAACATAAGAATAATTAAAAAAACATTTTTTTCAATATTTTAAAAACTTGTGAAAAATAAGGTAATCTACAAGCACACTATTAGAAAAAGTATACTATAATCAAAATTAAAATACTATGTTTGCCCACACTCAAATCGGAAAAAAAAAATTTGTGACGATACCATGGCCAAAAAATGATCAAGATGGACATTAAATTCTTTAGAACAGAAGAATATTAATGAACAGTTTCACACAAAAACAGTTCATAAAATCAAAACACCCATATCTTAACCATCTAAACTGCTACAGGACCAACTATAAATGAAAAATATACTCACCAAAAATCAAATTGCTTCCTCTTTAATAAACAGAATCGAATACACCATCAGAGTAGAAGCAGAAGTGAAAGACATCTACAGGCTCTTCCTTCATAGAAAGTGAATGGCAAGTATTCAATGTTGTCTTACCTAGCAATAAGCAAACTGGCTTTCAGCAAGATGGTCATTGGTTTCCCTTTGGTTTACTGGAAAGGGGGTTTCTAAACGAGGGAACAAAAGCTTCAGGCGGAAGGCATCGACTCCATTGAGGTAGTAACGGAACAGCCTCTTTGCCCTGATAAATCCTAGACGGCCATATAGAGCCAAAGCTCCCTTGTTTGTAACTTCTGCTTCCAGTGTCACCTGCCAAAAGATTTGAATAGATGGTGAGTTCGAGTGCTTTGCTGCTGGATCAAATTAATATTTGAGTTTATGCCTCATCAAATATATTTGGATTCAGTCAAGTTTGGTTTAAATTATTTCATCCTTTCCTTATAAACTACTAATTAATATAAATTGCGCATCTTAGCTTGTTGGTTGTAGGATGGAACACATTTATTAAGCTTGTATAACCTTACAATAGATGTGTAGGAAAGAATAAATTATTACGTGTGGTCATCGGACCGTTCAGAAGTGAATCAGGATGTGCCACGTCACCCCGGTACACAGCACTGGTACACAGCAAATAATGACATGGCGCGTCCTGATTCGCCTCTGGACGGCGTCTGGTGACCGCACGTAATAATTTCACGTAGGAAAAGAGGTAATTGAACAAAGGAAAATGATATAAATTTCACGAGGATATGGAACAAATTTATTAAGGCTCTGGATGGTACGCAGGAATTGAAAAAAAAGGAAATGGAAATGCTATGAAGTATGAATATTTGGAGAAGAGAAGGCCTTATGCGTCGGCATCAGGCATATTTTGGGCATGAACAAGGCTCAGACACGCCTTAAAGTGTCTGACATTTTAAAAACTATGTCAGAGTCATTGCAGATAAACTTAAATTTTGACATGAGCGAGACATAGGTCAACATGGAAAGACAGTTAAATATGGGTATCATATCCTACTTTGTTGGTTGAGGAGAAAATGAGTGAAAAATATCATTTCTTATTTGGTTATTTGGTTGATGGAAAAAATTGTTTGCAAAGAGTGAACATGTGAGGCACAACAAAAACCAAACAAATTTTTTTCAAGGATTAGGTAGGAAATTAATTTAAGGCTTCGTTTGAGACGGCTTTTTTGTTGCTTTCTAAATCAGCTTTTTAGTAAAAAAAATTATTTTTCAAAAAAAAATTATACTAAAAAGCTACTTTAAGAATCAGTAAGAAAGCCGTCCCAAATGAAGTCTAAAAATACATTTGCTCACATTTCTTAAATCTAGTTACTCATTAATTATATTGGAACAAAACACCAATCATGAAAATTTTAAATTAAATGAATTTCATTCCATCCATTTCCTTCAAATCATACCTATGAGACCACTATGGGTAATAAGTAGGAAAATGACATATTCAAAAGGAAATAGATGTAGCCAGGAGAAAATTTTCATGGTTCGAAAGCAATCAGATAGAAGCATATGAAGCATATATACTTTATAGGCTCTAATACTGATGTATTATGCATATCATATACAAATAAAACATATGCCAACCATATGAAATACAAAAAACAGCATTTCTTCCTATTTAATAAAATAAACCACATATAAACAGGGAATATGATAAGGATTCACTAGGTTAACACACCTCGTATGGACCGACAAAATTCTTGGTTGCTTAAAGGTGCCGGTATAAAATGGTTTAGGAACCGAGGGAAGCTCAATAGTCTATTTTCGAGAATATTACCACAAAGGTTTCCAACTCTAGTCCTAGTTATCTGATAACATCACCGCAGCCAAGTTGTTATTACTTTTCTTTGAGGAAGATGAGCTCTTCTTGAGCTTCTTGGAAGAGAGAGAGAGAGAGAGACAGAGAGAGAGAGAGAGAGAGAGAGAGGGAGGGAGGAGAGGGAGAGGGAGAGGGAGAGGGGGAGGGACTGAGCTAACAGGAATTTCAAATTCCTTTATTCAATCATCTTGGAGCTTACAAGGGGTCTCACTTACAACAACCTACAATGCTTATATATAGGCATTTACATTTGGTGAGATGTCTTGCGGATCAACCAAATCTAAAATTGGACCAATACACAACAATCTCCACCTTGGTCTGATTTTACAATCAAAGAATCACATGTGCGTTTGCTGCAATCCGACCGGCTCCCTACACTAACTCCACGAGCAAATCTGCTGAACCAAGCCCAATCCCATTCGCGTTCAACCTCCACAGTGCATTCCAATCCATACCTCCAGTTCACGCTCCCGTGCGTTCTAAACCACGCGCAACTACTTCCCTTGTTGTTCCTCCCATGATCTGCACGCTCATGCCTTGTGCAGGTTCAGATCCATGTGACACATCCATGCTCCAGCATTGTGCACACTCTGGGTCGCCCGTCTTCCCCCAGCACCATGCGCACTCAAACCTGCGACTTCGCATGAGCCACCCGTCCGATCTCGAGACTACAACCAACCTGTCGCCCCGAGGTTCTTGATCTTTCCGCTTTTGATCCACTACTCCGACACATCAAATTCGAACGACACTACTCACAAAACTCATCGCTTTGGCTGATACTAAACTTGGCATAGCCTTTGCTATCAATTTGGTAAATTAGTTCATGCATGCTACTTATGAGGAATACGTTAATGTTGTCACTAAGATTCTTAAATGTCAAAAAGAAAACTCTGAACGGTGACTTTTCTTAAAGGAGAATCCAAAGTTATAGAAGCTTACAATAATATTGATTAGGCTATCTATAGTAGACATAAGATCTACTTCAAGATATTGTACTTATGTATTGGGTAATTTTGTAACCTAAAGAAGGAACATAATTTTGTGGGAAGGAGTAATGCAAAATCACAACTCAAATTATTGGCTAATGTGATTAGTGAACTACTCTGATTTAAGCTACTTCAAGAAGAAATTCAACTAATTATCAAGCTCTGATATGCCAAGGGGGGCAAACTGGCCGACCCAAACCAGCCCTTTGGCTGGACGAAACCAAGGGTAGCAAAGGGGGAGATTTCGGCCCCCCTTATGGAGCCCCCTAAACCTTAAATCAAGGGGGAGCGATTTAGGAAGGTTTTCTAATTGTGTTTATGTTGTTTAGGAATGTTTTAATTATTTAGTAAAATTTCATAATTATGTTTATGCTATTTATGAAGGTTTTAATTGTTTAAGAAGGTTTTTGATAGGATTTGATGATCAAAACAGCACACAACAATATAAAAAATATCACACTTACTCCAAATAGATCCAGAAATAGCACCAAGGGACTGTAATTACTAATCTCCAAGCAAAAAAAGATAAGATATAAGTTGATTCACTATTCAAGAGGTGAATCGTCTCTCCCACAATTCCTAGCAGCCGCTAGGAACCCAAAAACTCCCTTAAAAAAATGCTGCAGCAAATAAAATTTCAAACATAAACCCTAACCCCTCACAATCTCCCCCTTAAACAACCCAAAATCCTCTAATAAATGCCTCTTACATCTTTCCCAAAGAATTCCCTCCAAAGCCTCTTCTCCTATAGATGATAAAGAAGGTCATGGGCCCCACCTAGGCACTTGCGATGTTGCCCACCTTGGCAGATGTGCTGCCAGCTGCTGCATCAATACTCCCCTCCCAAAAAGTCATATTGCCCTCAAGGTGGAAAGAGAAAAACTGCTTCTGGATGGTACTATAGGGCTCCCATGTCGCCTCATACTCTAGTAAGTCCTTCCACTTGATCAGCACCTCCCTGATCCACTCGTCTCCTTGACGCGCCCCTTTCACCTCCAATGGTTCCAATAACACCTCCATATCCTCTGACAGTGTGGCCGGTAGTGCGGGAGAGGGTGTGTGGTTTCCAATGGCTCGTCTCAGTTGCAATGCATGAATACGGGATGGATTTCTGAGGTCGGTGGCAACCGTAGGCGATATGCCACTGCGCTAATGCGCTCCACTACCTCATAGGGACAAAAGTAGTGGGGGAGAGCTTCTCATTCCTTCATCGAGCCAAACTCTTCTGTCTGTATGGTCGGATCTTTAGATAAACCTTATCCCCTACCTCAAACTGCACATCTCTCCTATGTCCATTTATCTGTTTCTTCATGATTTGTTGTGCTCTCTGTAGATGTTCCTTCAATTTTGCCAAAATCCGATCTCTTTTCTCCCAAGTACTGCTCCACTGATTATATTGGTGTGTTGACATGCCCATAATGTATTAGATAAGGAGTATCCCTCCCATATAGGATTTTAAATGACGTTGTATGGGCTACTGTATGATAGGAAGTGTTATAACAATATTCCACCTAGGACAACCACTTAGCCCACATCTTTGATGTATCTGATACTAAGCAATGAAGATAAGTCTCCACACTACGATTCCCCACCTCTGTTTGGCCAACTGTCTAGGGGTGGTAAGCTGTACTCTGCTTCAGGATAGTCCCCTGCATCTTGAATAACTCCCTCTAGAAGTGGCTCAGAAATACCTTGTTCCGATTGGACACAATGGCTTCAGGTATGCCATGCAAACGGACCATCTCTTTAATGAATGCGGTTGTCATCAACACTGCAGTGTATAAGTGGCGTAAGGGAATAAAATGAGCATATTTGCTCAATCTGTCCACCACCACTACGATCACAGTGAACCCTAGTCCCTCAATTAAGTCTATAGTCACCTCTTCCCACACGTTCTGGGGTAATCTCAAAGGCTGTAGAAGACCACCTAGAGCCATAGCCAGGTATTTGTGTCTCTAGCACACAGCCACACATCACAACTTGCCACCAACTCCTCTACATCCTTCCACATGCCCACCCAATATAGCTCCGCTGTCAGTCTATGATATGTCTTCTAAACTCCTGAATGTCCCTCAATAGTTGTGCCATGAAACTCCTACAACAAGAGAGGGATCTGTAGTGATGTCCTCGAGAGCACAAATCGTCCCCGGTATAGCAGCTTCTGACCCATTAAAGAGTAATCATAATGGCTATCCTTGTCCTGCAGTAAGTCTCACCTGATCTTATTTAGCTCTTCATTATGCTCACTCTCATGTTTCAAGGCCTCCCAATCCACCACTATGGGAACAAATAGAGCCATAACCTAAGGGTTTTCACTACGCCTAGAGAGAGCATCTGCAGCTTTATTTTCTAGCCTGGGCTTGTACTGAATCTCAAAGTCATAACCCAACAACTTGGAAAGCCACCACTAATGCTCCTCTATCACCATTCTCTGCTCTAACAAAAAATTCAAACTCCTTTGGTCGGTCCTGACTATGAAGTGTCGTCCCAATAGATAAGGTCATCGCTTCTGTATTGCCAACACTATCATCATCAACTCCCTCTCATACACTAAGTTCGGCCTCGCTCTAGCAGTCAACACCTCGCTGAAATAAGCTATGGGCCCTAACTCTGCATAAGAACTGCTCTCAACCCATAGCTTGATGCATCAGTTTCTACTACAAATGGTTGGCTAAAATCTAGTAGTGCTAACACAAGGACACTCGTCATAGCTTTCTTCAGCTACAGCTGCTCAAACACCTGGGTGGCTGCCTCCCCCCATTTGAAACAATCCTTCTTAAATTGTTCCGTCAATGGCCATGCTATAGAGCTGTATCCCCTCACAAACTTCCTGTAGTACCCTGTGAGTCCCAAGAACCCCCTCAACTCCTTCAGAGTTTTGAGTAAGGTCCACTCTAACATAGCCTCTATCTTGGAAAAATCTATAGCTACTCTTGATTTGGACACCACATGTCCCAAATACTCCACCCTCTATTATGCAAAAAAAACACTTCCTCAAATTGGTATACAGTTGATGCTCATTCAATGTTACTAACACAACCCTCAAGTGATTCACATGCTCTGCCTCAGACCGACTATACACTAAAATGTCATCGAAGAAAATCAATACAAACTTGCGGAGATAGGCTGAAATACCTTATTCATAAGCGACTGGAAGGTAGCTGGGGCGTTGGTAAGCCTAAAAGACATCACTAAAAACTCGTAGTGGCTTTCATGAGTCTTGAAAGTAGTCTTGTGGATGTCAGCAGGTCGCATTCTGATCTAATGGTATCATGATTTCAGATCAATATTGGAGAATATAATCACTCCATATAACTCATCCAGCAACTCATCATTGACTAGTATAGGAAACTTATCCAACATTATTTTCTTATTCAGAGCCCAATAATCTATACAAAATCTCCAACTACCATCCTTCTTCACCAGTAACACAGGACTGGAGAAGGGACTAACACTGGGACGAATGATCTGGGCCTCTAATATCTCCTTGATTAGTCTGACAGTATCTCAATTTCATCCTTTTGAACCTGTGGATATCGGTAGGGTCAAATACTGATAGGGAATACCCCTCCATCAAGATGATGGCATGCACATGCTCCCTTGGGGGAGGTAGGGCCTGAGGCAGCTAGAACATCTCACTGAATTGTTGCAGGGGTGGCTGGACTATCTCTGAAACTTTCCCCTCTCTCTCATGCTTTCCCCTCCCTCAAGGCTCTGAAGCTCCACCAAGAATCCAATCCTGCTCCCTGGATTGCCCTCACAATGGTCTTAAGAGAAACCCTGATTTTGGACAGACTAGGATCCCCCATGATCCTCACCTTCCTCCCTCCCATCATGAATTTCATAATCAATGCTTTCCAGTCAACATTGGTTTCCCCTAATGTCTGCAACCACATCATGCCCAAAATTACATATGTACTCCCTAATTCCAAGGGAAGAAAATTCTTCTTCAATTGGATCTCCAACAGTGTCACCATCAACCCTGGGCAAATACCTCTACTCTTATCCATCTTCCCCGTTCCCATCATCACCCCAAAACAGCCTGTGTCGACTAACTTCAACCTCAATTGATCCACCACCTGGTTGGAGATGAAGTTGTGGGTCCCCCATTGTCCAATAGAACTACCACTAACTCTCCTCCTATCTGTCCCCTCACCTTCATGGTATGATTTGAGGTAAACCCCACCACAGAGTTTAGGGAGACCTCCGTCACATCTAGGTGCAAATGCTCCTCCTCAACAACCTCCTCTAGAGTCTCCTCCTCCACATCACAGACCATAAGTACCTGCAGTGAAAGGTCCTTGCAGTGGAAGCCCGAGGCAAACTTCTCATCATAACAGAAACACAATCCCCTAGCCCGCTTCTCTTGAACCTTTGCCTCAGTCAGCCGCTTGAAATTTCCCCTTGGTTGTGCTCGATATTCCCTCTCCTTGAGTACTTCTCTCTGAATGGGCACAGGCTGTACCTTTGGTGCTAAACAAGTAGTCGTCGTCCGGTATGAAGCTCTCAAACTGCTGCCCTTGCTGCTTCTCTCAAGTGAATTTTTGTCCTCCACCAACTGGGCTAGCTCTATAGCCTCCCCCAACCTCGTGGCCTCAATAACCTAACAGCAGCCCTGATATTTAGCTTAAGTCCCTTCATGAAATTTTCCACCAACACTGTCTCAAATAGCCTCCCCAATCGGCAAGAAAGGTACTCAAACCTCTCCTGATAATCCATCACCATCCCTTCCTGAACCAGAACAAAGAACTACTCGTAGAAATCTCCTTCCCGATTGTTCAGAAATATTCTAATAAACTATCTTTGAACTCCCTCCACAATCAAATTAGATCTCTCATGTCTCTCCACTGATACCAAGACAAGGCCTTCCCCTCCAAGCATAAATTCATTGTCATGAGTCTCTTCTCCTCCGTCATCTCACTCCACCCTATAGATCCACCCATGACCATCTTCCCCTAAAAAATAGGCATCTTCAGCTTTCTCACTCTCGGATCCCCTCCGCCCCAACTTCCTCTTTCGCCTCTGGCTCCTTCCATATATTGTTGTTGTGATCTCTCCATTGTTCTCTCCCACCCTCCTCCTTTCATAAATACCATCTACCTCAAAATCAGTCCTCCTTATTTCTTTCTCCCAATTTATCCTCATGTTATATCCTTCACTCATTTCCCTCTTAGTTATCGGTTCAAGAAGTGGAACATTTTCCCTATTGCCCAAAATTTCTACCTCTCGATCATCCCTCATTATGCTAACATTAGGGTTTCCCCCACTTCCTTGGCCACCCACTGGTGCCCTCGCCTCTGATGTTGCCAATTGGGTGTGAAGCTCCAATATTTTCTTCATCATGTCCTCTAGGTTAGAAAACCTTCCTCCTATTGATGAAATCCTTTCCTCAACTTCAGATTTGAATAGACCAATTTCTCCTTCTAGTTTCTCTTCCCAAGCGTCCATTTTCTTTGGCACCATAGGTCCCGAATTGTGCTCTAATATCAATTTGATAGGATTTGATGATGAAAATAGCACACAACAATATAAAAAATAGCACATTTACTCCAAATAGATCCAGAAATAGCACCAAGGGGGCTGTAATTACTAATCTCCAAGCAAAGAAAGACAAGGTACAAGTTGATTCATTATTTGAGCGGTGAATCGTCTCTCTCACAATTCCTAGCAACCATTAGGAACCCAAAAACTCCCACAAAAAACTACTACAGTAAACAAAATTCCAAACATAAATCCTAACCCCCACAATCTCCCCCCTTAAACAGCCCAAAATCCTCTAATAAATGCCCATTACATCTTTCCCAAAGAGTTCCCCCCAAAACCTCTTCTCCTACAGGTAATAAAGGAGGTCATGGGCCCCACCTGGGCACTTGGGAGGCTGCCCACCTTGGCAGCTGTGCTGCCAGCTGCTGCATCAGTTTCTTAATTGTGTTTATGTTGTTTAGGAAGGTTTTAATTGTTTAGGAAGGTTTATTAATTGTGTTTATACTGTTTAGGAAGTTTCCAATTGTGTTTATTGTATGTGAGGGCTATTTAAGGGAGAGTTTTGTCTAGGGTTATCATTATATATGTGCTGAATTTATTTTCTAGGGTTTGGTATGAGTTTCCTAGCAGCGGCTAGGGTTTGTGGGAGAGTTGATCTACCTCTAAAATAGCACATCAATTGTATCTTTCGTTATGTATTCTTGTATTGTTCTATCTATTTTGCTGCTTTTACTTCCAAGATGCATCAAACTCTTATGAGAGTATATTGTGACAATAATCATTACTACATAGTTGATGCCATCTAAATATCTGATAAAAGACTGTAACATTACATTTGAAATTTATGTTTCATATGAAGTTGAGAAAAAAGGTTGGAGTAGCTCCAGTGCCAGATAAAATTAGAGAGTCACTTTAGATGGTTCGGTCACATAAATGTTGGCCTTCCAATGACCCAGTTAGGAGAGTAGATGTATTAGATTTGACTTATATTAAGAAAGGTAGAGGTAGGCCTAAAAAACTTTTGTTAGAAAATATTAGAAATAACCTTTCTTTATTAGATTTAAATGAGAATTTGACTCTTTAACATGACACAATAGAGAAAAAAGATTCATATAGCCAATCCCACGTAGTGAGATAAAGGCTTGATGATGATGATGATGATGATGATGATGATGTTGTTGTTGTTATATGAAGTCGAGAATGGAATTGTTTATTACATTTTAAATATAGATTGGCGATGCTATTCATAGTACTCTGCTTCCAATTTGCCTCGAGTCTTCTTTAGCAAGAAATCCATTCAATTTTTACTTAACTAATAACTGATAGTTCTAATGAGGGATTTGCATCCAGCTTCCTAGATAAAGTTATTCATATTGATGCATATTTAACTACTATAAACATTGCATCAAGCATTGTTGTGCAAGAGAAAATGCAGAAGCAGTTAGCGACATTCAACTCCTATTGACCGAAAGTTTAAAATATTGCAGTAAAGATTCATTTGATGAATCTGTTCTAAAATTTAATTTAAGTAGACAAAATATGAAATAATCATTTTTATCGTCATAGATATATTTTTCCTAATCACCCTTCCCATGAAAGTTTATGATATATATATATCACACATTCTAAAAGCTGCACTAATTGGAGAAACAACCAAAGCACCTGAAAATATTTGTATGCCGTATCTTTCTGTACCCAAATCCAACGCCGTATCTTTCTGTACCCAAATCCAATTTATAGGCAAATCATTCATGATATGAACATGTGGGCTCCGAAAATTTGGCCCCGGCCTCCGCCCGCTGTACTTTTGTTTCAAGGGAGGAGTTTTAACGGAATTAGGTTCCGGGGTAAATTTTGAAAGGCAGATGGGTTTGTAGATAAGACACTACCCAGAGATTTCGCCCTCATTTTGCGAGGACTTTATGATCTGAGTTCTGGTTTCCTATAGGCGCAAGCCCCTATAGTTAATTACCCCTCCCGATAACGAGAGAGAACTTTCGATTAAGGCTAGTCGTCAATCAGATACGTAAGAAATACGCGTTATCTGGCATATAGTAGCAGCATGGGTTTGGAATGTTGAAATTTGGAGAATTTGAGAATTTGGAAGATTGGAAGATTTATAAATTTAATATTTAAAATTGGAAATTGCACCATCTTAAACTTAAAGCGGATGGTAGGGGAATGGATGATAGACCCGATCAAGATCCCATGGTTCCGTCGTCCCGGGCCATCGTGGTCCCTGGTCTACTTAGTCAGAGGAGGTAGTCGACCCAACCTGACAAAAGGATCCTTGTCGGCAGCCATGGGTTGCTTCGTCCAAGGGTACCTTGTAGACCTGGGTTGGATGTTTGTCTAAGGGGACAAATTTGAATCCACCTTAGCTAACAGAGGGCTTTGTGCCCTATCGATCATATCTTATTGATTCATATCTCAAGGATTTGATGCCATTGGGGAGCATACGAGCTCTGGCCATAACCATAATATAATAGTGCCATTTGGCGGCGATCACCTGGTTCAGAGGGCCCCGAGTCATAACCGTTTATCCTGCAGTGCCATTTGGCGGCGAAATTGCCGGTTAGAGGACTCGTACCACATCCTTGTTGGCAGAAGATTGTTTGAGAATGGATCCTAGTGATATTTTCGACCAGGCATTAGCTCTATGTGAGCTGAAGTAGTTTTCATATTTGTCCACCTCGATAAACTGTTGTGGAAGATGGATGGATTTTGCTTTAAGCGTTTGAGGGTGTTTATTTCAATTTTAAATATTTGGATTTTGGAATAATTTTGGGATTTTGGGAATTTTTGTGGAGTTTTGAAGTTTTGGGTATTTGGGAATTTTTGTGGGGTTTTGGAGTTTTGGAGTTTTGGATATTTGGGTATTATTTGAAATGATCTGTGTGGACCCCTCCGGTTGAGATTTGCATTCAACACGGCCATCATCGGGGTGACTTTATGGTCCTTTATATTTATGGGGCGAACCTTGTCGACTCTATCGGGCTGTCGATAGAGGATCGGATTTCATAGGCTTTGCACCTTTATTGGTGAATTCTCTTGATTATAGGTCTTGAAGGCCTAATATGAATGCATGAAACAAATATCTCGATCGACCTAGCGACCGTATATTTATTTAATAGTTCGAGTCGTGTCAACTCCTATCTTTCTAAATAAAAGGATCGGGCTCGAACTTGAATTCACTTATTGACCCGCGCAGCATCCCTAGTATTTAATAGTTCGAGCCGTGTCAACTCCTGTCTACCTGAATAAAAGGATCGGGCTCGAACTTGAATCCACTTGTTGACCCGCGCAGCATCCCTAGACGTCACGTGTATACCAATAACACGCTCGTCAGGGCCCATGCGGGTTATGATTGTATTTACCCATTTTGTGTTCCTATGTGTATACAAATTAAGGTACACATGTGCGGGGGTACTTTTAGAATATTTGTAAACGCCTTCTGTCTGCTTGTACGGATGTTGCAGATCCGGTGGCGTAGAGTTGAAGCTTGTAGACGCCTTCTGTCTGCTTGTACGAAGGTTGCAGATCTGGTGGCGTAGAGTTATAGCTTATAGACGCCTTCTGTCTACTTGTATGAAGGTTGTAGATCCGGTGGCGTGGCGTTGTAGCTTGTGGACGCCTTCTGTCTGCTTGTGCGAAGGTTGCAGATCTGGTGGCGTGGCGTTGTAGCTTGTGGACGCCATCTGTCTGCTTATGCAAAGGTTGCAGATCCGGTGGCGTGGCGTTGTAGCTTGTGGACGCCTTCTGTCTGCTTGTGCGAAGGTTGCAGATCCGGTGGCGTTCTGCAGCGGCTTGTGGATCGAGTTGTTTGCTGCTTTCATACAGGTAGATTGTCGTGCACTACCAGTTGCTTTCTGCAAATGGATTGTAGTGCACTAACGAATCTCCTGCTTTGCGTCTTTAAATGCTTGTATTTATTGTAGATTCTTGACCCTTGCTTGTAGTTATCATGCAACATGCGTACCTAGCGTACTGCATTCACCACCGGTTTGATGTCTCTTTCTTCAAGCAAGTTACTTTGTATGCAGACCTTCCAGTACTGCCTATAGACATTTATATTCGCTATGCATCCTCTTCTTATGCTGGTAAAGGATCAATGTATTTGCACACAGCCGGATGATAATTGATTTGCATGAGTTATATTCTCTTCAAACTATTAAAACACGCCATGTCTTTCAGTTCATCGCATGTTGAATCCCTTTACTCACATGAGACAAGTGCATTTACTCATCACTGCCTTATTATAGGCCGTATAAGTATCTTAACACTTGTGGTAGACTCCTTGTATCCTTCTTGTAGGCAACATGTTGGATATATAATGGGTGTCCTACGGCAGCTCGTAGGTACTGTATATTTATGCTTGTTGTATTCTTCATGCATTTGGCTACGATCTTGGATCTTCTTGCCATACATCTGCTACTGCTAGATGTGGTTGTAGTGTGTGCATTTGTATTGGTAGAGAAACTGTATATTGTAGATCCTATATCCTTGCAAATGCCACTCTACATGAGTATCCATATATACTGGAAATTCATCATATTTGCAGCACATCTTCTGTTTGTCATTTGTATGTGAGTTAATGCACTCGTCTGTGACTTATCATTGATTATTGATTGAGCAATATTCATTGTCAGCACCTTCTTGTATATCAGCTAGTAAATCATCACCTTCATCGGCAGATTATCATGCTCGTTGTATTTTGACATTTAATGTTTGTAGGCAACTACTATATTCGTCTACGAGATGGTTTCCATTAATTGGAAGGGAGCTCTGGTATTCACTGCAAGTTATGGTTGCTTGCAGATGCATCTATCACATATCTTTCCATTGTTGATTGGCGAACTCCTACCTTCGTCAATAGCTTTTCTGTGTGTATTGATTGGTGACTTTCTACACCGCTTGTACATGTTCCAATGCTCGTAGGGACAACTGCAGATGCTGATATGTAGACTAATGTCGATTTTTTTCTGGACACTACAATACTCATCATCTGTTGATAGCCCTCACTTACAAATATATTAGTATCTGTGATGGATCCCTGACTTTATTGTACACATTAGTTAATAAATTAGTACGTCCATTATGTATCAGTCTTTAATGCCTGTAGGAGACTGAGATATTTGCTGGTAGTTTAATTTGTTAGTTGTAGAAGTATCCTGACCCCTAGTAGATTGTAGGGATATCCCAATATTTATTGGATGAGTATGAGTGTTGTTTACTAGTCACATCATTCAAGGATGACTTGTAATGTCCATTGAGGTTACTCAGCATGAGTTCTATATTTGTTTGCTAAAAATTATCTCTTGATTTCAGTACTTTTGTTTCGATCTCATATTTGTCAATTCTAAAGTTCAGTTCCTTGTAGTGCAAGTTCAGTTGCATATTCAAGTTGTTCAAATAAACTCAAAGTCCTTTGAGTTCAATCCGAATTTGCTTGAGTCTAGGTCTTGTTCACTTGATGTTATAGTCAAGTCAAAGCCCTATGTTCTGATGTTCAAACTGAAATCCAAATCAGAGTCCCCTGTGGTTTCTGCAAGTTCAAGTTCTGACTTTACAAGTCCTTGATGGTTCAAGTTCAATTCAAGTAATGTTCAAATTAGATCAAGTCCTTTGCAGTTCATTTCGGTTCCTTGTCATTATTCACTTGATTTCAAATTTAAGCTCATTATAATTTGTTTGAGTTTGAATTCACTTAAGTCATTTTGGTCCAATCAAGTTTATAAGTCCCCTGCATTCAATTGAGTTCAAATCAGTTTCGAGTGCAAAACCAAGCCCCTTGCGTCACTGAAAATTTCGGCAGCCTCCCGACGTCTCCCCCGTTTAGGGGAAAAACCAAGAGGTTGCTTTCCCCTCCACGCCACGTGGGCGCTTTAGGTAGATGTCCATAGACATCGCGGCAGCAAATTTTTCTTCAATCCCCGCCCGCTACATGAGCGTTTAGGGGTCTCGGGCACCTGTTGCAAAATAACACAAAGATTTCCCCACATGTGGGTACTTAATTTTGTTCCCCTTCGCGCTACATGAGCGGTCCGGGGATTACTCGTCTCGTCGCGGGCGCCACACCGGTTTCCCACCCTACTACGCTACGTGAGCGCGTAGGGGGTTTGCCGGTTCGTCGCAAGCATCGAGGGCGGGGTTTAAGGTGATTGCCCGCCTCGTCGTAGGTGTCACGCTAGCTTCCCTCCCCACTACGCTACGTGAGCGCGTGGGGGGTTCGCCAGCTCGCCGCTAACGACGAGAACGGGAATCTAAGTTTAGGAATCATACCTTTGCAAGTGGACCGGCGGTGGAGGCTTATGGCACGAGGCAAGAGAGGCATTTGCCCCCTCCTTTTTTTGGTAATTAATCATTAATTAATTATGATTAAAAATTAATTATAATCATATTTAATTAATGTACTTATATTTAATCATAATTAATTAAGATTATTAATTATAATAATTATAATTAATTAATAAATATTAATTAACTTTAATCGATTATAATTAATTAATAATAATTAATTATAGTTAAAAAAATATTCATAATTAATTAAAATTAACTTTAATTAAAATTAATCATAATTAATTTGTTAAAATTAATTATAATAATTTAATTAAAATTAATTTGAATTAACTATAGTTAATTAAAATAATTATAGTTAAAACTAATCAAATTAGTTTTAATTATAATTATCCCCTCAATCTTTCCCCTACTCTCTCGGGTTCGGCAGATTTACAGGATTTGGCCGAGAAAGCGCAGGAAAGGGAGAAAGTTACCTTTAAAGCAAGCGATCTCCCGTATTTCCTCAGATCAAAATGTCTAACTTCCAAACCAACAGGAGGGGGACATCGTGGATGGCGTCGGGCTAGGGCAGATGGCGGGTAGGTTCTCTCTCTCTCTCTCTCTCTCTCTCTCGGCTGAAGAAGGAGGGGGGTCTTAGGGATTTGATTTGAGGCAGAGAGGGAGGTGGGTGTAGGAGGAGACGTCGGCTTGCTGAGGGGTTGGGTTCGGCGTCGGGTCTAGGGCAGAGGCGACGGGAGTGCTGGTCGTGGGTTGAAGTCGCAGAGAGAGCAAGCAGCCGAAGTGTTCATTTGGCTGTGTATTTATCGACGTTGAAGAGCAGCAATCGAGGAGTTCCGGATAGGATTCCTGCGAGGAGATGCGAACGGCGCCGAATGCACAGTGGTTCAGCGGGATTTCGGGCAGCTTACGTGGAGGATTTGATGGATCTGAGTAGGTATGCATTTTTTTTTTTTTTTTTTACACAGAGGTCAACAGAACAATTTGAATATTTAAGTTATACAAGATAGAACCTACACTGATTTAACATCCGAACTCCAAATTAGAAAATAAAATGCATTCAGGCAGTAGTACCATTTTCCAACAAGAAAAAATGAAATCAATTTACATCATTTAAAAAATAGGATGACTTGATCCAATAAACAAGCTTGCACTTCAATGTTACCTCTTCACAGCCAGATTCCATCATCACACGGATGGCCCTCGTAACAAGTTCAGTTGCTGCAATCTCAGCACAATGAAAAAAAATATTAGAAAGTTCTAACACTCATAAGCGTGCAAAGTAATAGGTGTTAACATAATGAAATAATAAGTCATTTAGCGTATAATATATCTCATTCCCAAATAAGGAAACAAACATTCAATGAGTATGTTTCAGTTGTATAAAAAGGTATGGCGTTTGGTAGTGGCATATGTAACAACTTGAAATTGGAAAATAGTATGAATGATTACATGCATACTATTTTTTTCCATTCTTTGAGTTCAGTAGTAGGGTGTTAGTGACATATTGGGCTTTTTAAGCTCAATATATGCGGTTTAATGATTTCTGGTCAAACAAGAGGATTGGGAGTGTGAGATTGATCAGATACAAGATTCTTCATGTTTTTCTATTATGTGTTTTTTTTTTGTGCTCAGGAGTGAGAAGATAGTATGTTGTATTTGTATGACAACTGTCTTTTATACATGATTTTTGGAGTAATGAATATATAAGTATATTGATGTTTTGATCAATAAATGTGTTTCTACTAGTATTTTAATTATTGAAAAAAAAATTAAATAACTTTGGTTGTTATTATTAAAAGATAAAAGATATAATTCTTTTTTATTTAAATTCTGGGGTGTCACAGCATATGCCTTACCAACCTAGGATGATGAGGTACGGTAGAAAGGATGAAGTGTCAACGCATAGAAAGAGGGTATAAGCATATAACTTGCACTTAAGCTTTTAAATCAAAAGAAAAATATGTTCAGAACTATGCATACTCATTATTTGTGGGATTGGACAAATTAAAGCATCATTTAACTTGGAAAATGCAGTTAAAATGTTTTCTTTAGAAATAAGGCCATATAGAACCTACAAAAATCTTACAGAGTTTGTGTTTAAGAATGACATATACATGATTTATAAGTCATGCAGAGTATTAAGGGGTTGTTTGATTGCAAATATGTGTTGATCCCATGAGCTTTAACTTATAGCATATATTTTGATGATCACAAATATAATTTAGTTTAATTAATAATGTATTATTTTTTTGGACTAATATACTTGTTGCAGGAATTAGAACTGACAAGTGCATGTATACACAATGACTAAATTCAACTAGAGCGTGTGAACCTGAAATCAAGATAACTTAAGCAAGGATATAGATTAAGACCCTAAGGATAAGGTCAAGAAGTCGAGATCAAATCATCAAGGCTGGTGTCGAGGGTGATCCAAATTACAAGGCACGAGAATTGAGTAAAAAATTGTACTTTTTTCATTTTTTATTACTGATGTTTCAAGTGAAAAAAAAAACTAGCACACAAACTAGAGTGAGCTAAAAAAATAATTTTAAAATGTCTTAAAAAATTGATAAAAAAATATTTGTTTATATGTACAAACTCGTACTATACAATCATGATCATATTCTAAGATATACCTGATGCGTAGAATATGATGTTAAGGTATTAGATGACTAAATAGAGTTTGTTTTTTTTATGATTTTGTTATTTGAATCCATCGTACTATATGATGACCAAATCATACTGCACGATCTGCCTGCATTTTCTAACTAAACCTATTTTAAGGTTTTATTCTTAGGTGCTTGGTATATAAACCTTTCCAAAAACCCTGAAACGTATTGGAGACTGAAAATTTTTATAGAAGAAGAATGCTTTGAGAGAGCATACTTCATATTTCTCATTTGAAAACTCCGAGTGAGAAAAATCTCTTAAGAGTATGTGCATCCATTGTTTTTTTCACTTTTCTTCTACCTCAAATCTTCTGATCTTTTGTAGCTGTTTGTGAGAGTTATTGCTTCATCAAATTCAGTAAGAGATCAGAGAGATCTCAAGCTTCTTATTATAATAAGTTGTGAATTAGCTGGTGAGTTAGAGTGTCGGTCTTCTCGCTTGAAGCAGACGAACAGAGTGTAGAATTTCTCTACTATCCATTAAGAAGATGAGCTTCTCCGCCCAGTGGTTGCCAAAAGAGAGAGCAATGAATCATTGAGGTTGATGTCTCAAGGCATGGATGTAGGAGTTAGTGCCAAACCATGTAAAAACTAGGTTGTGCTTTCTTTCGTTAATTTCTTACCACTAAATACATATTTTGCTTAAATATGTTGCAATATGAAAAATATGATTGATGACGATATTAGTTCCTTTTGATCTAAAACTTCTTCTCATAAAATTTGTGCTTGCTTAACTCTTTTAAAAATATGACTTTAATATTAAAATTTAACACAAAGGAAATCTAAAATTAACACACAACCATTCACCTCTCTTAATCTAAAATTAAATCTTCTAATAAAATTTGTGTTTGCTTATCCCTTTTAGAAAAAATGATTTTTAAAATTAAAATTTAAGAACCCCCCCCCCCCCCTGCGCGCGCGCCCCTTGCGGTCTAGCCGTACTCTTTAATATGAATATAAATGTATTTTAAATGCAATAAATCAAATAAAATGGATTTGTTATAGTAAAGATTATTTGGTTGGTTGTAAAATAAATTCAAAAAATCGATTTTTATATTTGATTACAAGTACAATGAATGAAAATTTGTGTAAATATTATTTTTTTAATACATATTTTCTCTTAATATATTCTTTTAATATCTTTTTTAAAAGATGGATCTAGTGCATGATAGTTTGGCAGTGTTGATTGTGAGGTGATGTATGTTCAGTGAGGTTAGGAGGGTTAGCGGTGACAATATCAAGAAAGAGAGAGCCGGCAAGGTCACAAGCACTAGAAAAGTTGCAGTCATACTTTTCAACGGCAAATGGCGCAGCACAGTGCAAAGTTCCCCGTGGAGCCATGGCACATAGCGTACGGTGCGGCGTGGGCCATTTTGAACACGACACAAAATAAAAAAAATAATTATAAAAATTATTATGTAGATCTTATTTTAGAGTATCAATCAAGTTGGGTAAGGCTTGGTTGAATATGTTTGTGGTCCAAAATCCAAACCATTAAAGTGAGCTTCAAATTCGTCCAAATTTTTTATTAAAATAAAGTCTAAATAAGGTTTAATAAAACCTAATTAAACTATTTAATCATATCAAATAATTTTAAAATTAATTATTATATTATTTTAGAAATTAAAATATATAAATATTAAAAACTATTTATAATTATATAAAAAAAATCCCTAAAATTCAAATTGCGCGCGTTGTGCACCATTATGCACACATGGAGCAAATGGCGCGCGCCAACTTGAACATGTGCGCCGCGCCATGTGGCTGGCGCCGTAGGTGTGCCGCACCACGCCATGTGCCATGGCTTGCGCCATTTTGCGCCATTGACAAGTATGGTTGCGGTCGTAAGCGAGTGTCGGAATGTCAGAGGTCACAGGAGCTACGAGAGCTAGAGGTCATGAGCGAGCGTGAACTCTGACGTTCCTACACTCACTCACCACATCGACTCTTCTAGTGCTTGTGACCTTGTCGGCTCTCTCTATCCTGATGTTGTCAGCACTGACCCTCCTGACCTCACTGATCCCGCATCACTATTAATCACAATCAACACTGTCGAACTATCATGCTTTAGATCCATCTTTTAAAAAAAGACATTTAAAAGAACTTAGGAAGAGTGTAGGAATGTCAGAGGTCACGCTCGCTCATGAGTGAGCATGACGTCAAAGTTGGAGAGCATGGGGAGAGTCGGAGGTTGCGAGCTAGCATGAGTATGCCGAAATTTTCAAGTGGGGAGAGAACAAGGCTAAGATAAAAAATTGAATTTGAAATCCACTCAATTCTAACTATTTTTTAATTTAGCAAAAAATGAATTGCAAAAAGTATTCAAACCCCCTTAAAGGAACACTTTATATTTATTTTACTTCCAAATAAAAACTTGAAAATTAAAAACCCCTGAATTTATTTTATTTTACACTCATAATACATCAAAACAAACACTTCCTAAGAGATGATTATTGTCATCCATATACAACATTCGGTAAGATATCGTGTATGTGTAAAATATATAATTATGCATGTTAGGAGAGAAAAGTAAATAGATAAGTACGAGAGAGTAGTAAAAAAAACAGTAAAACATAGAGAGTCGAGGTAACAATGAAAAAAGATCAAATAGATGGACTGGTCTGTAAGTAGATTGAAGGATGCAAGGATGTATTATGAGGAAGAAAGGTTGAATGGATAGATGAGCCGATAGTTATGCTGATGGATGGGGAGGTGAGGAGAATTGGATACATTTAAGCTTTTTCTTTAAAATGCATTAAATATGCTTGAAATTCACAAAACCAAATAGACCATAGAAAATATAATGAAAAAAGAGAAAGCTAGTAAAAATTACTTCATATATATAGGAATATTGACATGCAAGGTTAACAAAGGGAGATGGAGAGGGGGAGTTACTTTGATAGAGAGAAGAAGAATGGAATCTAATGATGTATAGAATAGAATGTTGGATGGATAAAAGGATGGCTTGATGGCTGGAGAAAACCAACAATTTGATGGATAATATGACCTGTTAGCTTGAGGGAGTTCTGTAAACTATATGAGCAGATAACACATAGATCAAATTGAGTAAGATAATATGACATCTAAAATGTCATTGTCTGTCATTATCATCACCAGTTTTATCCCATCTATTGGCGTCCAACCCAATAAAAAAAGCTTGAGATTAAAGCTTTATCTTGCTCAAATGGAATAAAATAAACCAATAAAGCTCTTAAAAAATAACCCAATACTATGTCTATTTCTTTCTAGTGTCGTGTTACTGGATTACATGATTACATCTCTAATTAATAACTGAGACCGGTTAGAGATGTCAATCATGTTAGAACTTCATGCACTGGAAAGAAATAGACATAACATTGGGTTAAATTTTAAGAGCTTTATAGCAGAAAAGAATACAACCAAAAACTTTAAACATGCCCATGCATAGAAACTATATTTTAGATCCATTTGCTCATGCTCCATACGTTACATCAAATCTCTCTCTTTTTTAGCATGGAAACCTGGATCACTTAACTTTCCTTTCAGAAATTCCTATGTAGTATTATAAACAATTGATGCATTGATCCTAGTAAAAAACAATAAATCGTAAACATAGTCATCATTAGCTGTCTCCCAACTATTTGAGGTCAGATTTATTAGGTGTTAAATCTAATTTGAACTTCTTTCAAGTTAATCATAATTATAAAAAGTAAAAAATTTAGACCAGTTCATTGCCAAAACATGGTAACATCAAGAAAGTAAATACTTACCAAATACAAATAAAGTACCACGTTATATCTTAGATAGAATCTGTGGAAAACCTACTGCGGTATAAGCTTTATTGTGATTTCTCCTAAACTGGAAAGTGACCGTGCTGCAGACTGCTACAGAAATCAGTGCTTCCCCAAATGGAAATCATGCTAGCGAGATTTCACATTACTCGGTTCTCTTTTAGGAAGGAAATCTGGCTGGCGGCTAGCAATGGATGGCTTTCTCTAGATCGAAAGATGGCTGGTGGGTGGTTGCTACTTATGGACCGTAGCCTTCAAGTTTGAAAGGATTTCAAAGGGAAATAAGTTGTCGTATTCTCTCTGCACCACTTCTAGCATTTTTTCAATATATATAACCTGCATTTCCTAGCATAGAAATTCAGATTTTTTTTATTAAAGAACATGTTATTTCCTCTCTAATCTCTTATTAAAATGAAATGAAGATTGTATTATGCTTGTTTCTCTTCTGTCCATTTACTTCTACTTTTTAACATGGTATCAAAGCCTTAAATGGATCAAGCAACGATGGCTGACTGCTACAAGAGGACCCTAATTGGGTCAAGCAAAGTTGGGGTGAAGATTGGTTCTTCCTCTTCCTTACCAAGCCATACCATCAATCTAAATGTCTCCTCTATAAAATTACATTGTATAAGCTACTGGTAAGAACTACCAATGATCTTGCTCCGTTGAAATTGTGATAATGGGAAGGGAAAGTATTAGGTACTAGAATGTCATCATCGAACAAACCTAAAGTAGGTGATCCTTTCTTCCCAACGTGGAAAAAATAGGGCTCTAGTGGTGTCCTGACTTATTAACTAAATGAAAACATATATCTTGTTCACAACATCATAAAATTAATTCAGGATAAAGATAATATAGTGCACTTTAATCATTGTTTAAAATTATACAAAATGAGGCACACCTTAGCACTTTTTTGTAAATTTTACCATGAGTCGCACGCCTCATGCCTAGTTATGTGAGGCGTGTGCAATTTAAAGTAGTTTTTATAGCAAATATAAGTAAATTTAATTAATAAAACATTCTATTAACTCATCCTATCCCTTACGCCTCACTACTCACAATCTCTCAATATCATGATATACCAGAACCGGAGCTCAGCTCCTCTCATATGCACTCCCTTCTCCGGTCCTTCTCATGCAAGCCGCAACCTCCTTTTTAGCTATTGCCACCTTAGCTATCTTCCTCCACAACGAAATCCTATTCCTCCACATCTCTTCAGAGAGTGATGGGGACTTTTGATTTTAGAAATTACAATTTTGGTGGCTAATTACTAGTTATATTCTTACTTTGATGTAGAGCAATATGAGTTGGAGAGAGAAATTTATTGTGTTAAACTTATTTTAAATTCTACATAATTTATTACTTCTTACTATGTTAGGATGTTAAAGTATTACTTTTTAATATGTTAATAAGTTATGAAGTTAATATACTATTTTTCAATGCATACTTTATGCAATTTGTTCATTTTGAGGCTTGAGCCCCAAGGATTACATCTCCCAGACAAAAAATGCCTCATTACCTAATTACACAATCTTAAGCCTTGATTCTAATCTTGAAAATTTTGCAAAATTATGTGAACTATGAGTCCACGTGACCTCAAGAGAGTATAAATGTCACTTAAAATTTGACCAAACTGACAAAAAATTTGCAAGAAGGAACATATTCAAGCCAAATGATTGTTTTGAGGAGTGGGTGGCGAAGAATATCAAACTTGTGGAAAAAAACAAAACCTACAATTTCTTTGTCGGTATCAATAAAAGATCTTGATAATGTTCAAACAAGGATTCTTAGGAATTGACTACTACAAAAAATTGTAGTTTTTGTTGAAGTTCAAAAGGAAGAAAACTGAGAGAGATTATGCTTGCTATTACCAAAAGCACTCTCCAAAATGAAATGTAAGCCCTCGCCATCAAAAGTTTGGAGTAAAGTCAAAGAAATGACTCGATGCATGGAAGCATAGGCAATCTATGGAGTGATGTCTTTAAAAAGACCAATTACACAAGAAAAAATTGTTTGAAACTTTATAACAATGCTTGCTCATTGGAATAATATATCTAAACCTAGAAATCAATACAAAGAAACTTATGCCTATCAAACAAAAATTGAGGGTTTGAAAGCGAAATCTGGTGATAACATGGGTGAAATTTTCCTGAACAAAGAGCAACTGGACCTCCTATATAAATTACTCATGAAAAGAATTTCAACTCCTCTCTAAAGCTTAAAAAGGCAATTTTTCCTTTTGCTCTTACCTGTATGAAAGAAGGTCACGAATCCTTGATCATTAACTCAAATGCTTGATATCATATGGCATTTTGTGTGTATCTATTCTCATCTTACACCCCCTCATCTGAAAATCTCAATGCCAAAATTGTTGATGAGTCTCTAACTTCTATTGTTGGAATTATAACTATTGGAATTAACCTCCTAAAATTGCCTTACATTTCCTAATATTTCACTTGTAAGAAAATCTCTAAAGATTGTGATTGCAAAATGCTTTCTCACAAAAACACATGAATTTCAAGATTACAGATGGAGTAAGAGGATCAAAAAGTGTTAGAAAGGTTGGAGAACTATATTACTTTGATGAGGAATTCAAAAAAAGTTGCCCTACTATAAACTAGAATCTCATCCTCCTTTCATAAAAGATCAAATAATGTTGTGGCGTTATATGTTTAGGCCATTCTAGTTATGCTTATCTTAAGAAATTGTTCTGTTCATTGTTAAAGAGTAAAGATTTCTTTTATTGTGAAGTTTTCCAACTAGCCAAACACCAAAACACTCTTTGAACATGAACCTTACAAAGCTATCAACCTTTCTCTGATAAAAGAAAAATATTTGTATATATGGATTTCACCTTTTTCAAAACCACTTCCAAAAAAACTCCCTTCAAGGAAAGATAGGTACTTTTTATTTTTTTTTCTTCGAGATTCTCAATCCTATACATACCAATAAGGATCTCAATCTTTCTTGAGTAAACAATTTAGAAATTGATAAAGTTCCAAACTCTCAAACTCTAGAAGAAACTTTAAAAAGTCTTATTTATGTACCCTACCAAAATGCTCAACAATCTTTCCCATAACATTCCTCTTAACGGAAGAACGTACAAAGAGTAGAAACCCCCGAAACCTCTTGAAACATGTCGCAAATCTCTCTCAAACCCTAGTACTAGCAAAATATTTTTCAATTGGATCTTACTAAAGAACTACCAATTTCTTTAAGGAAGAGAGCATGCTCCTATACTCAACATCCTATAACAAATATTGTGAGATATGATCACATGTCCTTCCTTAAGAAAACTCTACTTTCCAATTTAGCACAAACTAAAATCCCAAAGGCTAAAGATGAGAATCATGATAAAATAAAGAGGAAGGCAATGGAAGATGAAATGAAGGCCTTTGAAAAATATGTGATATGGAATGTTGTTTAGAAACCCAATATTGATATTCCTATTTGATGTAAATGAACGATCACCATCAAATATCAATTAGATGAATCCATTGAAAGATATAAGGCATAGTTGGTGTTTAAAGGATTCAACAAAATTTATGAGGTTCTTAGAAACCTTTGCTTCAGCAGCAAAACTTAGACAATTTGGGTTCTCTTCTCAATGGAAACAAACCTTAGATGGCCTCTTCAACAATTTCATGTCAAGAAAGCTTTTTAGATGAAGACTTAAATGAACAAATCTACATAGATCAACCTCAAGGAACCATGAGCTCTAAGAACTTAGGTCAAGTATGAAAATTAAAGAAATTTATTCATGAACTCAAGTAATCACCTAATAGTCCGAAAGGCTCACCAAAATTGTGTGCGAACAAGATTTTAAACAAGCTAATTTAGATTACACATTATTCTACAAACACAAGAACTGTAAGTCAAGCATACTAATTGTACATCTTGAAAATATCATCTTAATAGGAGATTATAATTCTCCAATAAGCATCTTGAAAAAAGATAGTTAAAGAGTTTGAAATTAAAAATCTTGATTGACTTGGATATTTTCTTAGCATTGAGATTGCTAGAAACAAATTGGATATTATCATTTCCCAAAAGATATATGTACTTGACCTCTTAAAAGAAATAGATTTGATGGGGAGCAAAACAATTGATGCTCCGGTAGATTCCATCATAAATTAAATGAACAGAGCACCAATACCCCGATCAATAAGAGAAGGTTTCAAAGATTAGAGGGAAAACCCATATGTGTATCTCATAAAAGACATGCATAATCTTTGTGCTAGTATGTTAAGTCATTTCATGCATGCATCTTACAAAAAGCACCCGGATGTCATTATATGGATACTCAATTAATTAAAAGGGAATCCAAGAAGGGGCCTATTTTTTTTTAAAAAAAAGGAATCCTAAAGCTTATAATGGTATTGATAAAGCAAACTCTACTTTTAATAAAAGATCTACATGTGGGTACTATATGGTAATCTAATGACATGACAAAGTAACAAGTAAAACATTGCAATAAAAAGTAAAGCAGAAGTTGAACTCAAATTTTTGACTAATAGAGTAAGTAGATTAATTTGACTTGAACTCCTAGAAGAACTTCAAGTACTGGCAAGATCATTATAATATTATATTGTGATAATAAGACACATATTAGTATAGCCTATAACTTTTTTCATTATAATCACACTAAACATGTGGAGATTGATCAACACTTCATTAAAAAAAAAATGGTAATCCATTTATTTCTTATATTGCCTAATTTAAACAAATTGCAGACGTCTTTTGACCAAATGATCGGTAAAAAAACCATTTAAGAAAGAGATAGACAAGCTTAGATTGTTTGATGTCTACAATCTAGCTTGAAGTGGAGGGTGAAAACCTGCAATGATATATAAGTTTTATTGTGATTTCTCCCTAACTAGAAAGGGCCCTAGCTGTAGACTTCTGCATGAATCAGCGCTTTACCAAAAGGAAATCATGGTGGAGGGGTTATACACTACTCCCTTATCTTCCGAGAAGGATATATGACTGGCAATGAGCATTTGATGGCTTCTTATGGATGGAATATGCTGGCAGGTGGCTGCTATTCATACACCAAAGGCTCCAAGTTGGAAAGGATTTAAAAGGGCAATACATTGTCTTATTCTCTCAGCACAGTTTCTAGTATTTTTTGTCAATATATAAAAGTTGTTTTTCCTGGTATAGAAATCCAGATTTTCCTTATTCTTAAGCAAGCTATCCCCTATTTTTTATTTCTTCCATAATCTTTTATTAGAAAGGACCTTTCGGCTAGGTCAAATACAATGAAGACTAATATTATTCTTGACCCTCTCCTCTACCTCTACTTCTTCTACTTTTAACAGATACAATTCAAGTACGACATGATTCGTCCTTTGGTTATGTTTGATCAAGCAAAAAATAAGAGAATAAAAGAAAAAAGAAAACAGCATGAATGGAATGTGAAACATTGAAAGCATGTAAGACTTTATAAGGCTCTCATATGCCCATTCTCAATAGAAAAAATAAAAGGAACTTTGCCCAATAATATTTTATTTGCCCTACTCAACTCAACTATGTGAAGCTAAAAATAACCAAGAGACACCTTTCATACTCTACATGTAAAATATAGCACTAGTGTGTTTCAAATTCTTGTTTAGATCCATATAGGCATTCATCTTCACAAACTAAGATCACAACAAGGTCACTTGATAGAAATGGAAAATAATAGAAGATAATATTTAAGTTCATTCAAGGCACATATGAATGTTATAAACACTCCCAAGCGATATACATACCTGACTGCCACTAATCTATTTTCGGAGCCCACAGTTACATTCATAAACAAAACGATTCTAGAAGTATATAGTAAGGCATTATTTTCTAACGTCCTAATCCATACCTCCACCAACGTACAGAAAACTGAGAAAAAATTGCTCTTTTAAATCAGAACAAAACCAAAGAGGTTTACAAACTTCAACAGAACAGATTGGTAAATAGCCTTACTGATTTATTTACTACTTACCAATGCCTTTTCCTCTGTAAGGTTTGATAACGACTAGCATCGCGATGTAGCCTCTGAAAGTACTGCGGTGTTCCCCCATCTTGCACACCACAGTGCCCACGCACTTGCCCCTGTGAAAAGCCTAGTAAAGCCAAAACGATGGGCATAAGTGCAAGGGTCAGGTAGGCATAGAAAGGAAAGGAATCGGATGAAACCCTAAAAACCAGAAGAGAGAAGCGATGGAAGGAGTAGAAGCGTACGAGGTAGGTGAGATTGGGCCATAGATAGACGAAATAGCGGTAGGTGAAAATGGAATAGGGCTCGCTGAGCTCTTCGTCGACGAGGCTCATTATGAGAGGAAGATGGTGCTCGCCTCCGTAGCTCAGGTACTCAATCTCCGACGGCGAAAACTCCGACGGCTCCGGTTCTTGGTCGCCGGCGGGAGCTTCCATGCCTATTTGGCCCCTCTAGACCCGCGGTTGAGCCAATGGATGTTAGGCTCACACCGTAAAGATGCCAAGTGAAATGCAAATTCATCAAAATTGGTGCTGCGTTAATTTTAACAGTAATTTGTATCTATAATAATACACAAATATTCAAATATTGATATTAATTATTGTTGCGGGCTAGAATATACGCGGTGATAGAGATGTAATTTTACGTCTTAGCGTTGCACGGATATCCAGCTCACACACAGAGAAGACAAGATTTTTTACGTGGAAAACCCTTGAAAAGGGAAAAACCACGGGGCCTAGCCCAGTTGAAAGTGATTCCACTAGAATTTGAGTTAGTTACAATAGGCCGACTCGCCTCTAAGGACGATCAGATTACAAGTAACAATAGTATGATAGAAGTCTGGGTGTTAGGTGATGGTCTGGCAGAACTTCTGGCCTCGGGTGATGATTTGGCCAAGGTGAGGGCCTCTGGCAGTGGTTCGGTGAAGGTGAGGGCCTCCGGCGGTGGTGCGGTGAAGGCGAGGGCCTCCGGCAGCGGTCCGGCGAAGGTGAGGGCCTTCGACAATGGTCCGACGAGACTCCGGCGGTGGTGTGGGGAAGGCGAGGGCCTCCGGCAGTGGTCCGATGAAGGTGAGGGCCTCCGACGGTGGTCCGGCGAGACTCCGGCGGTGGTGCGACAGAACTCCGGCGGCGGTCGAGGAGGAGGTAGGCGGCTGAAGCTTTCTTCCTTCTCTTCCTTCTTCTCTCTTGGCTTCGATCCCCCTCTTTTCAAGAGAAAATGGGGTTCTATTTATAGAACTCTTGAGTGGCATGGCTTGTAAATAAGTGGAAGATCGAGGGTAAATTGGGAGTGGCTAGGATGGACAGCCGATCTTGATTCCTACGATCATGTACCGTTCAATAGTCATTTGAATGCCTTAATGATATCAGAATTTGATGATCTTGGGCTTGTTGGATTCGTCTCGTCGAGACGCTCGATTCGACTATAAGAATGTCATGATTGGAGACTGTTTGGTAACTCAAACTGTGATTTGATCCTTCCAAAAGTGCTTCGAGTCTTTGATTTGGACTCATTTGGGCTCGGATTGGGTCGATTTTGGTGTCGTTGGGTTCGTGTTTCCGAGACGCTCAGTTCGACTATAAGTTTGCAGAAATCAGAGTTTGGATGGTCTCAATTTTAATTATTAAAGCTTCCAACTTGATTTTGCTTCAAGATATGTGCTCGATCAAGATAATTTTTCGATGATATATCAGTTGCCCCCCTATTTTTGGACGTCGAAACTTACAAAGTCTGAAAATATGTATTTGTACTTTCTCTTGAATGTCTACAACACAAGTAACAAAAAATTACAAATATAATTTATAATTAATTTGTCCCAATTTATAAATTATTTATTAATAAGTTCATTATCAATTTTGATATATATAAAATTTAAAGAACAAAGATACTATTTAGACTTTTATGAAATTCTGCATTTCTTTTTATTGGTTTATATGAATTAAAAGTAATTCGATTTTACAACTATCATAAACAAAGTGAGAGAAACTCCAATTATCAAGATTTGATAGACTTTTTATATTTATATTTATATTTATATTTTTATAAATTTGTATGCGATGCCACAAAATATAGCTTATTTCACCTTCATGCTATTGATTGGACTATAGATTTGTAGCTAGGCTATGACTGTATTATATTTTTATAATTATTAGTTATATGTCATAAAATGTATTATGATATAATATCACCGCTTCAATTAATTTTACAATGAATTGTATAAATATTACAACTTCCATTATAACGTTTATTATATTATTGTTATAAAAGTATGTTATATGCAGCAGTTTTAATGTAAATAATGAAATCATTTTTTTTTTAATTTATTTACAAGCATTTACATAAGGCCAACGTTTGGCTTACTCCTTTAATAATTGAGGCGGCGAGACCTTAATTGAGATGGCTGTTATGCCATCTTAAATTAAATCTTTTTTTTTAATTAGTCTTTAATATTTAAAGCTAACATTTGGTCTTCTCTGTTATTAGTTGAGGGGGTAAAACGGCTGCCGCCTCACATTATAATTAAGATGGCTGTTATGCCATCTCAAATTATATATTAAATTCTGAAATGACCTTTGGAAATCTTATGTGTTAAATGAAGATATTAATCTTTGTCTCTTAGAATTCCATATATATAAATATATATATATATATATATATATATATATTAGAAAATTCTAAAGTGACTCTTTATCTTCCTCCTTGCACCTATAAATACTCCCCTTTGGGGTATGAAAATTTACACCTTCCACTCTCCCTCTATTCTTACAATTGAGGCTTTCCCTTGGTCCTCCAAGGCCCCTCTCTTTGCAAGGAAGTCCGGAGATCTCCCCTTCTCCCTCTATTCTTACAATTGAGGCTTTCCCTTGGTCCTCCAAGGCCCCTCTCTTTGCAAGAAAGTTCGGAGATCCCCCCTTCTTCCCCCAACACCCTTGAGTAGGAGAAATGTCGGGTGATCGTCTTCCATCAAGAGACCCTGCGATCAGAGGAGACCCCATCGCACCGTATGATTGCGAGTGGGGGCCAAATAAGGAAGCGAGAGTAAATGAGACAGCGTCGACTATTACGAGTGATTTCCTTATCCTTTTCCGTAAGAATTTTCATTTCCCGAATGATGTGGTGACGATTGTTCCTAAGAGGTCTGATCGGGCTAGCCTTCCTCCTCCCGGGTACTTGACCGTTTCTGAGACCCACTTGCGAGCGGGGTTACGCTTTCCACCTCCTGCTGAGTTGATCGAAATTTTACGGCGGTGTGGGGTGAACCTATCCCAATTTTCATTCAGAGCGATGTCGGTGACTGTGGGATTTATTGCGCTCTTTAGGAATCGAGGAGCTACTCTGACGCATGAACACCTTTCACGGATGGGTCGATTTATTAGTGATACGCATGGGCGTGTCACATTCAGATCTAAATAGTTGGACTTGCGTACCCGTGATCCTTCAAAGAACTGGGCCAATGCATTTTTCTTTGTGAGAAATGATTGGGGCATGTTGGAGAAGTGGGGGAAGATGAAGGATCTGCCAGCCCCTCTGCATGTCCAGGAAGAAGACATAATGAGGATCCTCAAAGTTTCTGACATTGAACATCTTCTATTCGAGGTTCGTCACATGAGTAGATACACCGAGGAAGAGTTCTTGTTCAAGGTGGGGCTGTCGTTCCACGCTGGAAGGTCTGATGCAAAGATGTTGAAGCCGACTTCTAAGGCTCCCGAGCCCCCTGCCCCAACTTCAAAGGTGGCTTCTAAACGACCGGTAAGAGGTGAAGACCCCCAGGTTTTGAAGAAGAAGAGGTTGGAGGGTACTGTGACAAATACCGACAAAGCTCTACCTGACTCTTCCCCAGCCAAGTTCCACATCCCTGAGGAGGTCTTGAACCATCAATGTATCAGACGCCATAAAGCTGGCGACTTGGTGAGTAATACCTTCCCAATGCTTTTTCTCTTGGCCTTCTATGGTGGATTCTAATACACTTTTCTCCTTATTTCAGTGGTCGCGCCTTGGGATCGAGCTTACCGACGTTCTGGATGAATGGAATAGTGAATTTGTGAAGATCAAATATTTTCAAGGAGAGTTCAAGCGGAAGTACAATCATAAGACCAAGGAGGCAAAGGTGCTTGAAGAGGAGTTGAACGAGTGTAGGACTGAATTGGCCAACACAATGCAATCCATATCTCTTCAAAATCGCCAGGCAGATCAGCATCAAATTGATTTGGCGGAGGCACGGGCGACCATAACTCAGCTTTTGAAGGATCAAAAGGCCTCTAAAGAGAAGATAGCATCGCTTGAGCAAAGGATAAGAGGTCCCGGACTCTTATAGCTGAGAAGGAGGTCGCTTTATCTGGCTCAGAACCTTCAAAAGTTATTGAAGATTTTAAAAAGTCTATAGTTTTCAAGACCATCATCCAGGATCACGTTCAGGAGGCTCGAGACCATATCTATGATATAGAAGTGAAGGCCTTGGAGCAGCAGTGTATTGAAGATGGATTCATCTGGGGCTTTTTGAAGGGGGTTCGCCTGATGCAGCGGAAGACCAGAGTTCAAGTCGAAGGTGTGACCCCTAGCCAGGCCTCAGATGACTTTCCTTCGGGTTCTGATGGTGACGAGATAGAGAGTGAGCTTTAGAAGGCCTTTGACCTTGACGTGGATGATGAGACTACAAATATTGAGTAGCATTTTTATTTTCTACTGTTTGTACTACTTTATCTTTTTAAGCGATTGTGATGTCATAGATATTTGTATTGATATATGTAATCTTTTATGATAAAAAAATTGTTGGTATTTTTATCTAGCTAATGAACATTTCAGTGCCTTTGAGTGAATTTCATTTATGCTTGTTTAAGGTGCTTGACTTATCGGAGGCTTCTAGTTAATACGTTCCAACCTGTATGGAGGAAGTTAGGAGAATCCAATAAGTATGACCTATCCGAGGTTATTTTCTAGAGTTTTCTCGATGGCGTTAACCTGTGTGGAAGAGATCAGATCAAATCCCCATAGGATCGATCATCCAGTGATTGAGGAGCAACAAAGAGTGTGTATGCCTCGAATCAAGGATATAATAATTAAGTGACACCCCGCTAGGGTGTTTGACCTATCCGAGGTTATTGATTATAGCATTGCCTAATACTTTTTAACCTGTGTGGAAGAGGTCAGATCGAATCCCCCTGGGATTGATCATCCAGTGACTGAGCTACAATAATGATTGTGTTGTTCGAATCAAGGATCTCAAGATCGAAGTTCACAGCTTGTGCGAATCTATCAATACGATTTTACTTGAAGAAGATAATATAATTCAACATAGCCATACTGCATTAGACAAAGGCATAGTTCACTGAGATAACTTAGGGATGAGGAAGCTACAAACACCACAAATAATATCGTTCAGAACATACAACACCAGACATATAATACTTAAAATGAGTAGCACTACTGTGCTCTACTGATAGTACTTGCAAAGATTATTTACATTCCAGGTTCGAGGAAGCATTTTTCCTTCAGCATCCTTCAATTTGAAAGTCCCGGGCTTCACCACAGCTGATACTAAATATGGACCCTCCTAGAGGGGAGAGAGTTTATTGCGTTGGGGACCTTTTCCTGCCACCTCGATGCTGCGTAGAACTAGATCTCCAACCGATATACGCCGTGGTTTCATCTTTCGATTATAATGACGGGCAACTCTCTGATGATATGCAGCAACCTTAAGCATTGCTTCATCTCTTGCTTCTGGAAGGAGGTCTAGGCTGCACCTGAGTTTCTCATCGTTGTCATTGAAATCAAAAATTTGAACCCTATGACTTGGGACTCCAATGTCAACGGGAATAACAGCTTCTGTGCCAAAGCAGAGATTGTACGGGGTTTCTCCTGTTGGAGTTCTTGCAGTGGTACGATAGGCCCACAGGACATGAGGGAGCTCATCAACCCACTGCCCCCCAGCCTTATCTAGTCGTGTCTTCAATCCCTTCAGAATAGTCCGATTAGTGACCTCCGTTTGTCTGTTAGCTTGAGGATGGGCCACAGCCGTGTGTACTAGCTAAATATGGAGATCTTGGCAAAATGTGGTAAAGACCCTTCCAGTGAATTGTGTTCCATTATCGGTGATAACTTTCGCAGAAATGCCAAAACGACATATTATATTCTTCCATAGGAACTGTTTGGCATTTTCTTCGGTGATTTTTGCCAGAGGTTCTGCCTCCACCCACTTTGTGAAATAGTCTACAACCAAGATAATGAACTTCCATTGACCCGTGGTTATAGGAAAGGGTCCTACTATGCCAATCCCCCATTGAGCGAAAGGCCAGGGACTCTGTAATGTTGAGATCTCTGTGGCAGGTAGATGGGTGAGGTTGGCATGTAACTGATAATTGTTACATTTTTGCACGAGCTCTAGCGCGTCCTACTTCATTGTTGGCCAATAAAATCCCTGTCTCAGGACCTTTTGGGCTAGCGCCCTTCCGCCTAGATGTTCCCCACAAATGCCTGAATGTACTTCTCGGAGTGCATAGTTTGCCTCTGAAGGAGGAAGACATTTGAGGTATGGCCCCGTGAAAGATTGTTTGTATAACTCTCCATTAATAATAGTGAAGTTTGCTGCCTGCCTCCGAAGTCATATTTCCACCATCGGGTCTTCAGGAAGAACACCCTCTTGTAAGAAAGTGAGAATGGGGTCGATCCAAGAAGCTTCTTTTGATTCATTTATTGACTGAATCATCCATGGACCTTGAACGCTCGGAAAGTGGATCTCCTCAATATACTTTCTTCTGAAAATGTCTCTTGTCATAGAAGTGGCCAGCCTGGAGAGAGTGTCTGCCCTTACATTCTGTTCTCGAAGGATATGAATGATCTGATGCCTCTTTATTTGGGCTAACAAAAATTTAACTATTTGGCAATACTGGGCCAACAATGAATGGTGGGCATCAAATTCTCCCTCCACCTGAGAGGCGACTAGTTGGGAATCGGTGTGAACCACCAAGTCTTGTACTTCGCAATCAATTGCCAGCCTCAATCCGGCGATCATAGCCTCATATTCGACGACATTATTTGTTGCCGGGAACTTCAATCTAAGCCCGTATTCGAGTGTAGCATTCTGTGGGGAGATTAACAAGATTCCTGTGCCGGCACCGGAGCTCCCAGAAGCTCCATCTACATATAAGGTCCAGCACGAGGAAGAAGGAGACGCATCTAGCGGTTCATTGGAGGTATAGTTAGTACATTCGACCAAAAAGTCAGCCAGCACTTGTGACTTAATGTCGGGTCTAGGTAGGAACTGGATATCAAATTTTCCAAGCTCCACTGACCATTTGATCAATCTTCCAGATGCCTCGAGCTTTTGGAGAATACTTTTCAATGGTAGGTTTGTATAGACCCCGATCGTGTGTGCTTGGAAATAAGGGCGTAACTTTCTAGCTGAGAAGACTAACGCCAAGGCTGTTTTATTTGCTAATGGGTAGCGTATTTCTGTCTCTAAAAGTACTTTGCTAATATAATAGACTGGGCGTTGAACAGTATCATCTACCCGGACCAAGACTGAGCTTATAGCTTGGGAGGAAATAGCCATATACATATACAAAATTTCCCCTGGAACTGGTTTTGAGAGCAGTGGTGGTGAAGCTAAATAAGCTCGTAGTTGCTCGAAAGTCTCTTGGCATTTGTCAGTCCACTGAAATCCTGAGCTACGAGCACCTTTGAGAACCTTGAAGAAGGATAGATATTTGTCTCCTGAGCGAGCCAGAAAACGAGAAAGTGTCGTAATCCTTCCGTTTAATCTTTGGACTTCCTTGTGAAAGTTCGATAGGGATGTTAAGCCCTAGTGAACTAGTCCCGAGGCTAACCAAGAGGGGGGGTGAATTGGTTATTTAAAAATTTCACGACAACGATGAAAAATCTTTTCGATATTTAGCAGCGAAAACGATTAAACAAGAACGAAAAGATCAATCTCAGATATTCACCCACGCAGTTAATATCAAAAAGTAAAGTACAGAATTGAATCAGAAAAACAAACCAAATTTTATAGTGGTTCGGTCAACTTGACCTACGTCCACTCCCCGGAGCCTCCCCTCCGGGTATTGCACTAAACAGAAAGTGTCTCTCATTTTGCTCCCACAGCAAGGCGGAGAAGCCTGTACAAACACCTCCTTTTCACCACACGGTGAGGCAGAGAACCCGACCTCCTTTCGCTTCCTCCTGAAGCAGGCAGAGAACCTTCGAACTCCTTTTGCTTCCACCTGAAGCGGGCAGAGAACCCCGGATCTTCTTGCGAACGATCCTCCCACGACGAACACCGACTAGAAGACAGACGACGAGCGGAGAAGACGACTCTGATCCGTGCTTGGAGCAACCTTAGTGAGTCCCTCACTAACTCCCCCTCACAAGATCTCTTCTCTCTCTCCCAACTCTCTCTCTCTAGGGTTTCTCAGGGAAGGAAGGTAGCAAAAGATTTTTCTTATTTTAAGAAAAAGTTCTTTTATAGGAGGGCTTAAAATTTGCCCTAAATCTCAACTGGTCGGCCTAGATCGTCCAGGACGATCTGTATATCGTCCTGTACGATCAGTTCAAATTCAGCTGTTTCAGCCTGGACGATCTGGCTCTTCTGGACGATCAGTAGAAAAAATTGTTCATATCGTCCCGTACGATCCTGCAATCGTCCGGGACGATTAGTGCAAATCGAGGAATATCGTCCAGAAGACAGTTCGGGTCGTCCAGAGAAATATGTGCTGGACGACCAAAAAATGACTTGATCGTCCAGGACGATCAGGATATTGTCCTGGATGATTAGTTCAAAAAATGCCCAAATCATCCTGAACACAGTTCGGGTCGTACAGCTGAAATGCACTAGACGATCATGATCGTCCAGGACGATATGATCGTATCAATCAAAAATAAATTGCTTTCCTTAATTACCAGATTAAATTAGGCATGATTGTACTGAATAGTCCAGGATGATACACGTATCGTCCGGGACGATCAGACCAAATAGCTAAAAATAAAAACTTGCCTAACTTGATCTGGCGGCTGAGAATTTCTGATTTGAGCATATCGTCCCGTACAATCCAAAGATCATCCAGGATGATATGCTTAATCATTCCCTCTTAACTTAGTCGCCATAATTAGAGTTTCTGTTTTGGCTGGATCGTCCAGGATGATCTGAACAAAATTTTAACAAAAACTCTAATTCACTCAATCTCTCTCCCTGAGTGTGTGTGTGCAAGATTACTTAGCTAGGGAATCAGTTACATTACAATTGACTCAATAAAAAGAAAAATCATACATTTGACACACTTAGACCCGATCTTGAGTTGGCTTGAGTGGCTCGCGGTCTTTTGTGCCTGAAACAGATTAGCCAAGCAAAACACACTGGAAACATGTTTGTCATTATCAAAATCAGATTTGCAACAATCTCCCCCTTTTTGATGATGGCAAATATTTGTAAAGTAGTCTGAAAATAAGAGTAAACTAGGAGATCAAACAAACAAACATTTTTTAAATTTTCATTTATCAGCTAAAACAATACAGGAAACATGACTCAGAAAATAAAAACAGACACGACTACAACTGACTCCCCCTTTTGACATCACAAAAAGGAGGAGGGAAAACAGAACACGGAAATAAAACATAAAAGAGAATAACTACAAAAGCAGGAAACTAAAACAGAGGTGGATCCTGATCGGAAGGAGGAGGTGGTGGTGGATTGAGGTAATGGTGAATGGCCTGAAATTGAGCTCCGAACCAGGCCATGTCCTGGTCATGCTGCTGTTGCTGCTGCGTAGCATAGTCCGCGAAGTGTTGGATGTCCTCGTTGTGCCGCTGCTCCTGGGCAACCACGTAGGAGTCAAAACGGGCCTCCCACTGGTCGAAGCGCTGCACCAGGTGGTCAAAAGGAGAAGCAATGCGAAGTGGAGCAGGTGCCTCGGGTGCAACAGCAGCGGGAAAGGCCGCTTCCTCCTCTTCCTCAACACCGGGGCGGGCTCCGGATGTAGTCGGGTGCTGTGGAGGACATGGAAGGCATTGTTGGAGAGGTAGTATGTAGGAACATCTGGAGCGGCGGGATATTGCAGGTCATATTTTGTTTCAAGAGCGTAGGCAATGAGGTGTCCTAAGGCTAGATTTGGGCGACGGCGATGACCTGAATCCCGAATGGTGGTAAGGTGCTCAAGGTATCGGATAATGAGATCGGCGGCATTGAATTCCCTACGGGCCATGATGTAGTAGGTAGTCAAGGACAGGAGGGGGGGTGATGTGAATTCGATCCCCCGCCTTTGGAACGACGGAGGAACGAAGAACATGTTGGATAGTCCTGGCGTCTTTAAGAAGTGTGGAACAGGCATTGTCATGGTAAGAGGCATTTGTATTGCGGAGGAAATGATTGGCGACACTCCAATCATAGTCTGGGTCGGTGGTAAGGGTGTGGAGTTTGTCGCCAGTGATGGACAATTGGAGTGTGAAAGTCCTGATAGGTGAGTTCAACAGGGCGCTGATTGACATAGGACCGGAGAGTGCAGTAGTCATCGGTAATCCGTAGGTTCGCGAAGAAAACGCGAAGAAGTTCGAAACTAAAGGGAAAAGCGAGGGTGAGGATGAAGGTAAGAGAAGTGTGTGCGAAGAGATCAAGGACTGGATAAGTGAGAGTGCGAGGATTTACTATTTTCGAAGGCGTGATCCCCACCTCGCAGTATCGCTCAAAGGCAGCCTGATCGGCTGCATTAGGGAAGCGAGGATCAACCGGTCCCCGGGAGGAACTGGCACCCTTCTGATGGGAATGCTTGCCACCAGCCATGAGGACTTGAGAGAGTAAGGATTAGAAGTGGAGTGGAAAAAATCAGTGTAAAAAAATCTCAAGAAAACTGCTGTTTATAAAGAAAACGGACTAATCGTCCAGTACGATCGAGACATCGTCCGGGACGATCGGGGCATTTATGTCGTCCTGTATGATTGGTCAAAAAGGCGGTCCGATCGTCCAGGACGATCAGATATCGTCCGGGACGATTAGACACAGGCGATCATCCCGAGGAGTCAGCTGGACGACCGTTGACGAAAAGGTATCATCCCGGACGATTAGGTGGATCGTCCAGGACGATTTACAATAAATATGTCGGACGGGCCGAATTTGAATCGTCCAGTGGCTTGACAGGTGGATCGTCCGGGACTATAAGGGGATCATCCAGGACGATGGGCAATAATTGGTGCAATCTCAGCCGTTTGATCAGATCAGGAAGATACGGATCATATCGTCCAGGACGATGTGAGTATCGTCCAGGACGATCACCGATAATTGGAATTTTTCAGCAGCAGGAGCAGTGGGGGGACGATTCTGAACGAATTGTCCAGGATGATGTTTGGATCGTCCAGGATGAAGTAGATCGTCCAGGACGATAGTGGTATCGTCCAGGACGATGTGAAGAAAACAGAAAAAAGGATGAAGGATGAAACAGATCGATCAGGATCCAAAAACCACAAACATGAAATCAAAATAACACAAAACTGAATAAAACTGACTTCAGAAACACATAAAAGCTTTTTTTTTATCAAGCTGCTCGAGAAAATCAAAATTTTTTTTTCTTGATTTTAGATTCGAAAACCAATGACAGGATGATTGACAGCACTGAAATCCATAAAAGATTGGAAATAATTAACTTTTGTAACTCCGACCCCGGGCACCTTATCGATGCAAACCTCTTTCAAGACAGAAATCCGATTCAGAATAAAAGACATTAGATTTGAAAAGAGATCCTTTCAAGCCTCGTTCCAGAAAAATATCTGATATAATAGTGTTATAAAGTAAAAAAAAATTAGAAATCAGGATTTTCCAGACTCAAGCTTTTGAAAATATTAAGTGGCGCACAGATTTTTCTAGGACATTTAACAATCTGAAAGGGAAGAAAGCTTGGTTTGGGCTCATTTTGTGCCTCTTTTTCAAATTGGTTGGCGTTTTGCGCATCTTTTGATTTTTGATACACTTTGTGTATCCAATTTGGCAATTTCGCATCTTTTCAGTTTTGGGCTCATTTTTGCCTCTTTTTCAAATTATCTGGCGCACTACGCATCTTTTATAAGCTTTCTCATTTTCATAATTATTAAAGAGTCTCAGCTGTGAGATTATCTTCCAGACATAGGAGATGACTCTCCACAATAAGGAAGAACGATCCACAAAATAAAAGCCATACAACATATTATAAATGCAATCACTTGGTTTAAAAAATCAAACTAATGACTCAAGACTTTGAAAAATACTATTGATATGAGGCAGATTACTGTAGGAAGATAAAATAATCTCTATTTCAAAAACTAATATTTTAATTTTGAAAAGGATTTTTATTCGAAAGAAACCATACACGAGTAAAGGAGTTAGAGGAAGAGAAATAATCATCAATGTTTCTTCCCTTTAACAGGTTCAGTGGAATCAATCATTGTGTACCAGCTTCCAAACCAAAACAAGGTAAAAAACTCATAGTCAGAAATTCAGATTTTCAGAAGTAGTGAGCGGTGATCAGATTTTGAAAAACATAAAAACAGTAAGTGCAAGATATGAATTAGTGAATAAAAGCAGGTAGAAAATCACATCAAAGTAAATACTCAAATCAAACTAATAGTAATGCTAAAACAGAAATCAGCAGAAGAAATAAAATCAACTGAAAGTAAATAATCAAAGCAAAAACTAACTAACAGAAATCAGAAATCAAAATACCAAACCTAACTAACAGAAATCAGAATACCAATCAGAAAGATCATAAATCAATAGTCATCAGAATCAAGTATTTATATCAATCACTCCTAATCTGATTCTCAAAATGCTGAATGAGTCAAAGGCCAGTGGTTTAGTGAATATGTCAGCCAGCTAATTTTCAGTTGCTACATGATGTAGCTCAATGTCCCCTTTTATAACATGGTCCCTAATGAAGTGATGCATAATGTCAATGTATTTGGTCATAGAATGTTGGATTGGATTCTTAGAGATACAGATGGCACTGGTATTATCACACAGAACAGAAATTGTGCCAACAGGCAACCCTAAATCCAAGACTTGTTGCTTCAACCAAAGAACTTGGGCCACACAGCTCCCTGAGGCAATGTACTCAGCTTCAGCAGTGAAAAGTGCAACTGAGTTCTATTTTCTACTGGACCAGGAGACTAACGACTGTCCTATGAATTGACAAGTTCCAGAGGTACTCTTCCTATCCACCCTACACCCCGCAAAGTCAGAATCAGAATATCCAATGATTTCAAAAGAGGTGTTGTGCCTAGGGTACCAAATTCCTAGGTTTGGGGTCCCTAAAAGATATCTAAGAATTCTCTTAACAGCAGTCAGGTGGGACTCTTTAGGATCAGCCTGAAACCTAGCACAAAGACAGACACTAAACATGATATCAGATCGGCTAGCAATCAGGTAAAGCAGTGAACCTATTATCCCTCTATACTTCTTCTGATCAACAGATTTTCCATTTGAATCCTTATCTAACTGAACTGAGGAGGGCATGGGAGTATTGATTGGCTTGGCTTTGTCCATTTTATATTTATTCAAAATATCCTTAGTGTATTTTGATTGATTGAGAAAGGTTCCATCATCCGTTTGCCTTATGCTAAACCCCAAAAAGTAGGACAATTCTCCCATCATACTCATCTCAAACTCTTTACTCATTATTTTAGAAAACTCATCACATAAATATTTATCATAAGATCCAAAAATTATATTATCAACATAAATCTAGACAATGAGTAAGTCATCTCCTAATCTCCTCAGAAAAAGGGTAGTGTCTACGCTCCCCTTAACAAACTCTCTTTCTAATAGGAATGTGTTAAGCCTCTCATACCAAGCTCTGGGTGCCTGTTTCAATCCATATAAGGCCTTTTTAATTTATAAACATGATTTGGATACTGGAAATTCTCAAAACCTGGGGGTTGTTCTACAAAAATATCTTCTTTTATTACCCCGTTTAAAAAGGCACTCTTGACATCCATTTGAAACAGCTTAAATCCCTTATAACAGGCAAAGGCTAGTAGCACCCTAATGTCTTCCAATCTAGCTACAGGGGCAAAAGTCTCCTCAACATCAATCCCTTCTATCTGATTATACCCCTTAGCCACCAATCTTGCCTTATTCCTAACCACCACACCAGAATCATTCATCTTATTCTTAAAGACCCACTTGGTTCTCACAATACTTTGATTTTTAAGTCTTTCTACTAACTCCCAAACATCATTTCTTACAAATTGATTCAATTCTTCTTGCATCGCTAAGATCCAAAACTCATCCGAAAGGGCTTGATTGATGTTGGTGGGTTCAGACATTGAAATAAAGGCAGAATAGTTCACTTCCTTCCTAAGTCCATGCCTAGTCCTAATACCTTCAGAAGGGTCTCCTAAGATCAGTTCTTTAGGATGACTCGAAGAATATCTCCAATCTCTAGGCAATGTGGTTTGAGGTTCTACCCTTTCCTCCAAATTTGCATTTCCAACTCCTTGGGTAACCTCAACAATCTCTTTATCTTCTACTTCAGATCTAGACTCCTTAGGATCATATTCATCAAACACTACATGGGTTGTTTCTTCCACCACCAAAGTTCTCCTATTGAACACCCTAAAGGATTTCCCCACACTTGAATATCCTAAGAACACTCCTTCATCAGATTTGGGGTCAAATTTTTCTAAGGGTGACTTCCCGTTATTCAGAATGAAAACCTTACAGCCAAAGACATGAAGGTGGGACAGATTTGGTGTTTTACCCTTAATAATCTCATAAGGTGTCTTGTTCAGTTTGACTCTCACATTCACCTTATTCAGTACATAACAGGCAGTGTTCACCGCTTCAGCCCAAAAGTATTTTGGAAGTGAATACTCGGCAAGCATGGCTCTAGCGGCTTCCATTAAGGTTCTGTTCTTCCTTTCAGCTACCCCGTTCTGCTGAGGGGTCCTAGGAGCTGAAAAATTATGACTAATCCCTTGATCCTCATAAAGGCTTTCAAATCTTTCATTTTCAAATTCTCCTCCGTGATCACTATGGATGGTAATAATCTCACATCCTAACTTCTTCTGAAACCAAGTAGAGAAGGATCTAAACTCATCAAATGACTCAGATTTATGTGACAGAAACTTCACCCAAGTAAACCTCGAATAATCATCTACAATCACAAAACCATAGACTCTCCCCCCTAAGCTGGCAGTGCTAATGGGTCCAAAGAGGTCCATGTGAAGAACTTCTAAAGGTCTAGAGGTGCTAATGTCCTTAACAGAGTAAAAGGAGGACTGGACTTGCTTCCCTAACTGACAGGCATCACACAGGTGATCCTTAGTAAACTTAAGCTTGGGCACACCTCTAACTAAGTCCTTTTGGGTGACTCTCCTAAGGGTTTTCATACTGGCATGACACAATCTCCTATGCCATAGCCAAGACTCATCAGCAGCAGTTTTTAAGCAAATTGAATTATCAGATTTAATGCAACTTACATCCAGCTTGTAGACGTTGTTGATCCTTTGCCCCTGCAAAACAACTTCATCATTTAAGCTTAAAATGCAGCCAGTGGGCAGGAATTTGATACTGTATCCCTTGTCACAGAGTTGACTGATGCTCAGCAAGTTATGTTTCAGTCCATCTACAAGAAAAATATTATCAATCATAAAATTCTTTGAATCACCAATTATACCTGAGCCTACCACCTTCCTGGTGGTGTTATCTCTGAGTGTAACCTTGCCTCCAGCTCTGGCCTCCAGCGAAATGAACTGATTTGCATCTCCAGTCATATGTCTAGAACATCCGCTGCCAGGTACCACATGCTCTCACGAGGTCTTGTGTGAGAGCACACCTACAAAATCATCAAATGTCAGTCTTAGGAACCCAAACAGGTTTGGGTTCCTTCTTATGAAAAGAAGAATGCGATGCATGCGTGCTGTGCTGTGAAACAGACAGTTTGGGTCTCCACACCCAATGTGTACTACGGTGAACAGTACAAGTGTGTGATATATGTCCTAAAATACCACATGAAAAACATCTAACACCAGGAAAAGGATTAACTAAACGTCGTGAGTGATAGTGCCTCTTCCTAGTAGTATACGAAACATGCTTTGATGAACTTGCAACAGATTTTTTAAAAGGTGGCGGTGCATAAAACTGTTTAAAGGTAGGCGGTGTTTTGTTCTTTTCAAAAGCACTGATTTTCACTTCCAAAAACTCATTCTCTTTCTTTAAACTTGCAATTTCAAATTTTAAAGCTCCATTGTTACTTTCTCCTTCACATGCCATTATATCTAACTCTTTAAAAGCTCTTTCTAAATCAACATGCGTGGTTTTCAAAGAATCATGCTCAGAAACTAAATCAGAATATTTTTTGTTCAATTCATCAAACTCATCAAGCAGAGACATGTGATTGGAATCAAGTGTGGAATGATCTTTAACTACAGAATCATGCTCTTTTTGCAAAGTCAAATAATCTAATTTCAAACTAGCATGGGTTTTCTTAAGCTTCCTATACGATGTATGAATCTTTTCAGAAACTTCAAATAACTGATCGTAAGTAAGCTCACATACCTCTTCCTGGTCGGACTGACCAGAGTGATCATCAGCCATCAGACACAAGTTTGTTTCCTCCTCTTCAGCTTCAGTCTCAGAAGAGTCGGATGCAGAGTCTGCCCAGAACACCTTCTGAATCTGCTTCTTGTCCTTTCTAAACTTTGGTTTTTCCTCACCCTTCTCCTTGCTTGGATGAGCCTTAAGTGTAGGACAATCAGCCTTAATGTTTCCAGGCTTCTTGCATTCAAAACAAACAGATTCAGATGAACCCTTAAAATTTTTATTGGACTTACCCTTGTTCCACTTTTGATAGTTCTTATGTTTCTTCCTTAGAAAGCTTTTGAATTTCCTTGTGATTAAGGCAACATCATCGCTATCAGACCCGGAAGTGCTAGCATCTGAATCTTTGGCCTTTAGTGCCACTGTCTTCTCTTTCTTCCGTTCACCTACATCAAGTTGCCTTTGGTTCACCCCTTGCTCGTAAGCAATGAGTGATCCAAGTAAGCTGTCAATAGAGTAAGTATTTAAATCTTTCGATTCAGTAATAGCAGTAATCTTAGCATCATAAGAAGCAGGCAAACATCTAAGAATTTTGTTCACTCTTTCGTAGTTAGTAAGTTCTCTACCTAAAGTATGCAAAGAGGTAACAATCTGAGTGAACCTTATATACATTTCTGAAATCGACTCACTAGGTTTCATGCGAAAAAGTTCGTAGTCATGTAATAAGATGTTTAACCTAGACTGTTTGACTTCCGTTGTACCTTCATATGTTATACATAATCTATCCCAGATTTCCTTTCCAGTTGTACAAGTAGAAACACGCATATAGTCTTCAGATTTTAAAGCACAAAAGAAACAGTTCCAATATTTGGCATTTAATTGTGCTAAGTCACGATCATCAAACGTCCAATCAATAAAAGGTAATTCAGTTTTCACATTATTAATCAATCTAAAAGGTGGTTCGTATCCGTCCTTAACTAACATCCACATGCGATAATCAATAAATTGCAGAAAAGTAGACATGCGTGTTTTCCAAAAATCAAAAGGAATATTATCAAACAACGGTGGTCTTGTAATAGAATAACCTTCAGCAGTATTACGATTATTACAGTTAGCCATTGGATCAAATTCAAAAGTTTTTAAACAGAAATTTTGAATCCCTCTCTGATACCACCTGAAAGTTCGATAGGGATGTTAAGCCCTAGTGAACTAGTCCCGAGGCTAACCAAGAGGGGGGTGAATTGGTTATTTAAAAATTTCACGATAACGATGAAAAATCTTTTCGATATTTAGCAGCGGAAACAATTAAATAAGAACGAAAAGATCAATCTTAGATATTCACCCACGCAGTTAATATCAAAAAGTAAAGTGCAGAATTGAATCAGAAAAGCAAACTAGATTTTATAGTGGTTCGGTCAACTTGACCTACGTCCACTCCCCGGAGCCTCCCCTCCGGGTATTGCACTAAACAGAAAGTGTCTCTCCTTTTGCTCCCACAGCAAGGCGGAGAAGCCTGTACAAACACCTCCTTTTCACCACACGGTGAGGCAAAGAACCCGACCTCCTTTCGCTTCCTCCTGAAGCAGGCAGAGAACCTTCGAACTCCTTTTGCTTCCACCTGAAGCGGGTAGAGAACCCCGAATCTTCTTGCGAACGATCCTCCCACGACGAACACCGACTAGAAGACAGACGACGAGCGGAGAAGACGACTCTGATCCGTGCTTGGAGCAACCTTAGTGAATCCCTCACTAACTCCCCCTCACAAGATCTCTTCTCTCTCTCCCAACTCTCTCTCTCTCTCTCTAGGGTTTCTCAGGGAAGGAAGGTAACAAAAGATTTTTCTTATTTTAAGAAAAAGTTCTTTTATAGGAGGGCTTAAAATTTGCCCTAAATCTCAACTGATCGGCCTAGATCGTCCAGGACGATCTGTATATCGTCTTGTACGATCAGTTCAAATTCAGCTATTTCAGCCTGGACGATCTGGCTCTTCTGGACGATCAGTAGAAAAAATTGTTCATATCGTCCCGTACGATCCTGCGATCATCCTGGACGATTAGTGCAAATCGAGGAATATCGTCCAGAAGACAGTTCGGGTCATCCAGAGAAATCTGTGCTGGACGACCAAAAAATGACTTGATCGTCCGGGACGATCAGGATATCGTCCCGGACGATTAGTTCAAAAAGTGTCCAAATCGTCCTGAATACAGTTCGGGTCGTACATCTGAAATGCACTAGACGATCATGATCGTCCGGGACGATCCTGAGATCGTCCAGGACGATATGATCATATCAATCAAAAATAAATTGCTTTCCTTAATTACCAGATTAAATTAGGCATGATTGTACTGAATCGTCCAAGACGATACACGTATCGTCCGGGACGATCAGACCAAATAGCTAAAAATAAAAACTTGCCTAACTTGATCTGGCGGCTGAGAATTTCTGATTTGAGCATATCGTCCCGTACGATCCAAAGATCGTCCAGGACAATCTGCTTAATCATACCCTCTTAACTTAGTCGCCCTAATTAGGGTTTCTGTTTTGGCTGGATCGTCCAGGACGATGTGAAAATCGTCCAGGACGATCTGAATAAAATTTTAACAGAAACTCTAATTCACTCAATCTCTCTCCCTGAGTGTGTGTGTGTGCAAGGTTACTTAGCTAGGGAATCAATTACATTATAATTGACTCAATAAAAAGAAAAATTATACATTTGACACACTTAGACCTGATCTTGAGTTGGCTTGAGTGGCTCGCGGTCTTTTGTGCCTGAAACAGATTAGCCAAGCAAAACACACTGGAAACATGTTTGTCATTATCAAAACCAGATTTGTAACACCTTGATATTTCTCGGGGGTAGCATGTCCCTTAGGGCCTTGATCTTCTCAGGGTTGGCCTTAATCTCTCGGTGGGTAACCATGAATCTCAAAAATTTTCCTGAGGTTACCCCGAATGCATATTTGGAGGGGTTAAGACACATGTTATAAGATCGAAGGAGGCAGAAGCATTGTTCCAAGTCAGATATATGCTGGGATTTCTCAAGGCTTTTAACCAGCATATCGTCCACATATACTTCCATAGTGCACCCGATAAGGTTCTTAAAAACCTTATTCATTAGGCGTTGGTATGTTGCCCCTGCGTTCTTGAGCCCGAATGGCATTACTAGATAACAGTATAGCCCCTTATCTGTTTAAAAAGCTGTCGCCTCCTCATCAGAAGGATCCATTTGTATTTGATTATAACCGGAGTAAGCATCCATGAAGCTTAGCATCTGATGTCCGGAGGTGGCATCAACCAACTGGTCAATACAGGGAAGTGGAAAACTATCCTTGGGGCAGGCTTTATTGAGATCAGTATAGTCTACGTACATTCTCCAAGCTCCACTTGCCTTTCGAACCATAACGACGTTTGCCAACTAAGCGGGATAGTATACTTCCCTTATAAATCTTGCATTTAAAATCTTATCAACCTCCTGCTCAATTGCCAGCTGACGATCTGGTGTAAGGTTTCGCTTCTTTTGGATCACCGATTTATATGCTGGGTTGATCTTGAGGGAGTGCATGATTACTTCAGGATTAATTCCAGGCATATCAGCTGGACTCCATGCAAATACATCTTGATTTGTACGTAGAAAGTTTACATACTCCTTCTTCTCTTCATCTAAGAGGAGTGATCCAATCCATACTATTCTTGAAGGGTGTTCATCTAACAGAGAGACACAAGTAAGATCTTCTATAGGAGAGGCCCTTTGAGGGATATCTTCATTCCGAAGATCGAAGTCCTCGATACTTAGAGTAACTGATGAGCGTGGTTGAGCCTGCCTAAGATAGCATGATTGTGCTACATCTTGATCTCCACGTACTGTTCCAATCCTTGCTGGGGTAGAAAACTTCAGCTTTAAGTGGGGAATTGAAGCAATAGCCCCAAAGATTGTTTGGAGTGGCCTTCCAAAGATCGCATTGTAGGCCGATTCTGATTTCACTATAATAAATTGGATAGAATGCTCAACTTGTCGGGGAAATTCTCCAAGTATAACTGGAAGACTGATGGTTCCTTCTACCCTTACAGGTCGATTGTCAAACCCGTATAGTGGACCTGTAGCTGGCTGGAGCTTTTCCCTATCTAAGCCCATATTGAGGAAGGTAGAATAAAACAGGACGTCCACCGAGCTCCCATTATCAACTAAGATCCTTTTAACGTTGAAACATGGGTCGCCAATTCCCGCGTTAATTACAAGTGGATCCTGATGAGGGGTCTGAACTCCGTCTAGATCAGTATCATCAAAAGTAATAAAGTGGTCAGCACGAGACTTCTTTAGCATTGGCTCCTTGCTAGCTGCAATTAAGACTTGATTGGGTACTGAGGGGCCCCCAGCAATAGTTTCAATCTCTCCGACCATTTGACGATTATTTGATGGTTGCCTTTGTTGCTGATTTTGCCCCCCAGCAGGACCAGCTACATCCCGAGTAGGTGCACTTTGGATAAATTATCGAAGATATCCTTGTCGGATCAACCTCTCAATTTCATCCTTGAGTTGTCTGCAAGCTTCAGTTGTGTGCCCTCGACTATGGTGGAAGTGATAATATTGCTCCTGATTTCTTATATTTGACTTTAATGGATTCGGCCACTTTACATTCTCCTGATCCCGGATGGCCATCAACACGTTGGCCCGAGATACATTAAGCGGCGTATACTCCTTCTCTTGACGAGGCTCTCGTCGTTGCTGTGAGGGTCGAGGGGGCAAGTTATAGTTTCCTTACTTTTTCCGTTGTGATGATGAAACATCCATCCCTGGCGCATTTTTATGTTTCCCGGTTATTTGCTCAAATTGCTTCTTATGAGCATTTATGGCCTCATCTGCTGAGATCTGGGCCTCCACCCGATGAATTAAGTCAGCATAGGAATGGACTGTATCTCGCATAAGTGCTGAATAAAAAGGTCCAGGACGAAGTCCTCCAAGAAACACTCCTCTAAGCAGTTCAGGATCCACCCCAGGAATTTGTCGAGCCTCCGTAGAAAATCTTTGAAAGTATTCTTTGAGGGTCTCATTTTCATTCTGTCGAATTCCTGAGAGATGGGAAGAATCTTTAACCATCCTTCGATTAGCAACAAAATTTTCAACGAACACTTTGGCCAATTTGACAAACTTGGAGATAGTTCCGGCAGGAAGCGAGTAGAACCATATTCGAGCCTGCCCTTTAAGGGTAGCAGGAAACACTTGACAGAGAAGTGCATCTGAGGCTCTCTGAATATGCATAATGGTTCTGTAATGATCGATGTGCTCATAGGGGTCAGATGTCCCGTCATAAGAATCAATGCTCAGTAGTTTGAACCCTGTAGGAATGGGGTGTTGAAGGATGGCTTCCGTCAGCGGTGAGGTCTCCTGAAAGTCCCATTGATGGAGAGATTGTCTTCCACCCTTACTAGGGAACTCTTCTCGGACCAACCTCCTCCGTTCATGGCGTAGGACATTACGCGGGAGGTCAGCAATGTGTGGTTAGGCTACATCCTCGGGAATGTCTGACGGAATACGGACTACTTGACTGGGGCGAAAAGGATGGGTAGAGCTAGCGGTGTCGGCAAGGTCAATGTCTTTATGTGTTTGAGGATGACCCCTTGATTGAGGGATAGGGATGTCTACATGTTCAGGTTGGACACCTCTGGCCAGTGATGGATCTTGAGGAAGATGAACCTCCTCCTGCTCTACTAGCATCGGTTGTTGGGTCCCTCGTAGGAGTTGAAGGATCTCCTTTTGAGACTCCTCCATTCTTCGGATGCGATCTTCTACAGATGGTCTTGATGTTCCTTCTCCAGCAGGATTTTGCACACCCGGGTGAAAAGAGGCAGAAGCTTGATATCCCTGATTGAAGGACTGATTCCTGGACTGGTGAGAGTGGGAGCGAGAGGCTCCCTGGTGGCGATTGCTACGCCTGTTATCCATTGAAGTACTAATTAATATTGTGGGATTGTGGTTCCCACAGACGGCGCCAAACTGTTACGGGCTAGAATATACGCGGCGATAGAGATGTAATTTTACGTCTTAGCGTTGCACGGATATCCAGCTCACACATAGAGAAGACAAGATTTTTTACATAGAAAACCCTTGAAAGGGGAAAAACCACGGGGCCTAGCCCAGTTGAAAGTGATTCCACTAGAATTTGAGTTGGTTACAATAGGCCGACTCGCCTCCAAGGACGATCAGATTACAAGTAACAATAGTATGATAGAAGTCTGGGTGTCAGGTGATGGTCTGGCAGAACTTCTGGCCTCCGGTGATGATTTGGCCAAGGTGAGGGCCTCTAGCAGTGGTTCGGTGAAGGTGAGGGCCTCCGGCGGTGGTCCGGTGAGACTCCGGCGGTGGTGCGGTGAAGGCGAGGGCCTCCGACAGCGGTCCGGCGAAGGTGAGGGCCTCCGACGATGGTCCGACGAGACTCTGGCGGTGGTGTGGTGAAGGCGAGGGCCTCCGGCAGTGGTCCGATGAAGGTGAGGGCCTCCAGCGGTGGTCCGGCGAGACTTCGGCGGTGGTGCGGCAGAACTCCGGCGGCGGTCGAGGAGGAGCTAGGCGGCTGAAGCTTTCTTCCTTCTCTTCCTTCTTCTCTCTTGTCTTCGATCCCCCTCTTTTCAAGAGAAAATGGGGTTCTATTTATAGAACTCTTGAGTGGCATGACTTGTAAATAAGTGGAAGATCGAGGGTAAATTGGGAGTGGCTCGGATGGACGGCCGATCTTGATTCCTACGATTATGTACCGTTCAATAGTCATTTTAATGCCTAAATGATATCAGAATTTAATGATCTTGGGCTTGTTGGATTTGTCTCGTTGAGACGCTCGATTCGACTATAAGAATGTCATGATTGGAGACTGTTTGGTAACTCAAACTGTGGTTTGATCCTTCCAAAAGTGCTTCGAGTCTTTGATTTGGACTCATTTGGGCTCGGATTGGGTCGATTTTGGTGTCGTTGGGTTCGTGTTTCCGAGACGCTCAGTTCGACTATAAGTTTGCAGAAATCAGAGTTTGGATGGTCTTAATTTTAATTATTGAAGCTTCCAACTTGATTTTGCTTCAAGATACGTGCTCGATCAAGATAATTTTTCGATGATATATCAATTATATATCAGAAGATTTATATATATATTATATACCACCAAAATTTATCTTATTTATAAAAGTATCATTATTTTAAAATAAACTATTATATTTGTATGTGTTAAGATCAAATCATTGTGAATTTGACAAACTATCCTAAATTTATTATATTTGAAATATTTTATAATATTTAATTAGTTCTAAAATAATTAAGGAGATTATTTCTTTATATTTAGATTGCTATAAAATAAAACTTTCTTACTTGTTTCTGAATAAAATTTTCTTAGGGCACCGAGGAGCAATCGATGACAATTGGTTGGTGATAATCAGAGCTAGCGACAAGCAGTCGATTATAGGTAGTGACCAACGAGGAAGATAATGATCAATGATAGATGGAGAATGCGATGCAGTGTATTTGAAGATCACTTGGATTGAATGATCTTGAATATACCATAAATGAGTTGGTCGATGAATTTCAAGTGCATCAACAATTGCTTTGCATTTTATTTTTCAACTAACCAAACAATTAAAATTTTAAAATCCTTGCATTTGTCTTGCACTACTCTCGAGGCAATATTGATACATCTCTAGAAAAAAAACTATAAGTTGTTATTTTTTTATAGATATATCGCGAAAAAATTCACTTAATCACCACAAATCTCAAGGCAACTTTTGAATTGAAAACTTGTGGAAGTAAATTAAAGATCATTCGTACTCTAATTTTAACAAACTCATGGTCAACTAAATGCCTGGACGAGAAGAACCCATCAACACCACACATGATCTAATTCAGATCCGAATGAGCCCAAATCAAGCACTTGAAGTACATTTAAAAATTATTAAATATTAATTGAATGATTACATAATCTTTAAATATATGCTTATAATTAAATTGAGCGATTCAACAAGATAAATCGAACGAGCCCAAGATCATTTGACCATAACATAATTAAGGCACTCAAATGATAAATAAATGATTTATGATTAAGGGGACTAATATAGACCGTTTGATAAAATGTTTTAATTCAAGCTTAATTTATCTAAATGACCCTCCTAAATGTTATAAATAGGGCTTCATTTTCTATATAAGGAGGTCTAAAAGCTGAGAAAGCTAAAAAAACTCCATTACATTTTCTAGTGATTACCGCCAATGTTATAATCAGCAATTATAGCCTCCATTGTTTGAATTTTATCATCCGACTATTATTGCTTGGCTATCAACAACCTACCATATTATTGTGACTTCTGTAAGCCCGACAATGGGAATTAGAGTAGATTATTATACCTATATTTATGTAGTGGATTATTGTAACCAGGTGAGGCCCCATATTTTTTTCTCAGTTGACTTTCCACATAAAAAATTCTAATTATTGTGGACTAGAATATTCGAGGTTATAGAGAGATAAAGAGCTTAATATCTTAGCTTTGAATGAAAATCCAATGCACATACAAATAAAGAGAGAGGTGTGCAGCATTCATAAGAGACACCAAAATTTTTACGTGGAAACCACTGAAAATGGGGAAAAATCACGAGGCCTTGCCCATTTGTAAAATTCACTAGTATTTGAGGTTCATTACAAATAATGTTCTTCCTCGGGGGAAGGCGTTGGCTCAGTGTAACATATATACATTATATAAAACACAATACATAGTTCAAGTTGGAAGAATCCGGTGACGTGAGAATTGTTCTTTGGAGAGTGTTGGTCTGCTCGTTTGGTCGGTAGGACCGTAGTTGGGCGACGGTGGTCAGAGAGACTATATTTGGAGGTCAAAGGGATTGTAGTCTACAGGCGATCAAGGTCGGAGGGATTGTAGTCAACTGGCGATGGAAGTCAGAGTGGATCGTAGTCGACGAGTGATACTGCTTAGAGATGTTGTAGTAGGCAGGTGACGAAGGTCAGATTGCACCGTAGTAGGTGGGTGATGATGGTCATAGGGACCATAATTGGTAGGCGACGGAGGTCGAAGGGAACATAGTCGTCCGACGGCGGAGGTTGGAGAGAGCGTAGTTGGTTAGAGACGGAGGTCTAAGGGATCGTAGTCGATGGGTGATGAAGGTGGGAGGGATTGTAGAGAAAGTGGACCGTAGTCGGCGAGCGACGGTAGTCGAAGGGACTGGAGTCGGCGGGCCATGGAGGTCATAGTGGAGTGTAGTCGACGGGCAATGGTGGTCGAAGGGGCTATAGTCGGTAGGTGACTGAGGTCGGAGGGACCATAGTCGGCGGGTTACGAAGGTTAGAAGGACTGTAGTTAGCGGATAGCTGAGGTCGGAGATACCATAGTTGGCGGGCGACTGTGGAGGGACCGTAGTTGGGGGACGACGACAGTTGAAGGGACCTAGATCGGCGGGCAACAAAGTTCAAAGGGACTATAGTTGGTGGGAGACGGTGGTCGTAGGGACCATAGTCGATGGGTGAAGGAGGTCTAAGGGACCGTAGTCGACTGGTGAAGGAGGTCAGAGGGACCGTATTCGACGAGCATTGAAAGTTAGAGATACCGTAGTCGGTGGGCGACGGTGGTCGGAGAGACCGTAGTCGTCGAGCGATGTATCAGGTCGGAGGGACCGTAGTCAGCGAGCGATAGAGGTCGAAGTGGATAGTAGTCGGCGAGCAATGGTGGTCGGAGGGACCATAGTCGGTGGGCAACGGTAGTCCAACAGAAATCGAGGGTTTGAACGGTGGTCCAACGATGGTTGGACGAAAGTTTGGGATGGTCGGGCGGGGGTTCGTTGGTGGTGGTCCCGGGGTGAAGCTTTAGAATGCTTCAAGTCTCAGAGCTCTCTTGAGTATCTAGCCCAAGTTTAAGCCTTCAAAAGTCCAAGTCCCTTTCACGTGGCAATTAGAGGGGGTTTATTTATAGATTTAGAGAGTGGCATATCCTGTAAATATGAAGAAGATCAAGGGTTGATTCAGAGTGCTTCATCAGACGACCCATACTGATTCCTTTAATCATAGAGCATTTGTTCAACATTTTAAATGTCTTAATGATGTCAGAACTAAGCGAACTTGGGCTTGTTGGATTTGTCTCGTTGAGCGACTTGATTTGACTATAAGCACGTCATATTTGGATATCACTCGGTCATCCAATTAATGCTTTGGAGCTTCTAAATATGCTTTAATCCCTTTATTTGAGCTCATTTGTGCTCGGATTGGACCGATTTTGGTGTCGTTGGCTTCGTTACCTTGATACTTTTAATTTGACTATAAGTTTGCTGAAATTGGAGTTCAGATGGTCCTGAGTTTAATTCTGGAAGTTGTAAACTTGAATATACCTCAAGATTCGTGCTCGATCAAGACGATTTTTGGTGACGTATCAATTATCACTATTTTTGGATATGCTCCATAACATCTCTTATGCCATAATCATCTCCTTCTAGATTTATACTGTAATTTTATTCACATGTCAACCATCCCCCTTCATATCTATATTACAAACTCATTTGCATTGCAGCCAACTCCTTCCAAATACTTACCTAAACCTTGCTTGTGCTATATCCATTTTATAGAAAATTGCATCATAACCTTACTTTTGTTGTAGTTATTGTTGCTTTAGATTTGTGTTGCAAGCTAGCTTGCATTACAATTGCCCCATCCAAGAGCTACATTTTAGCTCTACTTATGACTTCGCAATTATCATCACAAGATGTGTTATGACCTCACTTCTGCCACAACAATCTCCTTCAAGGCCTGTCCATAATCTTGGTTGCCACACATCCTTCCCTCTCACAACAATCACTACTATTAATCTTAGGTTGTAATTTCGCTTGCATCACAGTTATCTTTAGACTTAGGCCGCAATTGTACTTACATAACAATTATCTATGGGCGGATCCCCACTATATTTAGGGAGGGCAAATGCCCATCCTTTAAAAAAAAATTAATATAGAAGAGGGGTAATTTTGGAATTCCCCCTGAAAAAAAATTGTCCTAATATGACCCATCTCGTTCTGTTTGTCTATCAATTTAGCCCGGTTGATAGAGAAAAAATAACAATTTTATGTAGATTTATTTTCAAATAATATAAATTATATAATGAATGCATATGATGTAATTATATATGCAAATTTTAATTATTTTTTAAATTCATAAATTATAATGAAATATAAAGTTTTGCTTAGAATTTTAACTTATATATATAATTTTTAGTATTTAAATTTTTTTTCTTGTGAATATGATATTAACTAAAATAAAATAATTAAGATCAATCATAACTCCACCGGCTCAATATAAAATGGGGCAATACCAATCACTTAAGCTACTGCGAGGACGACGCATAATAGCAAGTTTTTTGTTTTTTTGGGCGATGTCAGTAAAGGGCAAAAAAAAAAACTATCTTAGAAGTCTGAAGATATAAACAAGGTTGGGACACAACGACATTTAATGTAAAAAAAAAAGCATTACTGCTACGACCTTTTGCTTTTCCTTAATTCCCTGACGATGCTATTATTATATTATAATAATAGCACTTGTCCTCAAAACATTTTTAAGGATATCACTTTAAAGTAGCTACTGATGTAAACGAGTCGAGCCGAGTTGAGATCAAATTACTCATAATTTGAATTTAAATTTAATTAATTAATCGAGTTTGAGCTTAATTCTATGAGTTAGTATTGTGTATTAGTCTGATTTTAGATTAGATTGATCCGCATAGACACCACACCATATATAAATACCTATAAATAAGCATTGTAGTATAATGTATAGGTGACCCTTGTAAGCTCGAAGCCCAATAAATAAAGGAAATTCCTTGTAGCTGCTCTCTCTCCTCTCTTCCATCTCCCTCTCTCGTTCAATAAGAGCTCTCCTCATCTCCAAAAGCAACAGTTAAAAATGATTTTTTTTTGAGCAGGGGTATCTACCCGCTGTCACTCTAAAATGAGCGCTTGGCGGCGTAACTAATCACTAGGCGGAACCTAACTAGGCCATCCACCGGCATCGGGCCCACACCTGCTTTGCCTCACTGAAGAGGCGAGACCGTAGTAGATGAGATTCGAACCCGGGATGGGGGGTTCCCAATAATGCTCACCCACCAACCACCCTAAGCCTCGGTTGGTATAGTTAAAAATGATAAAAAATGATAATCAGAGAAAATAATAAAGAATAATTTGATATAATGTCATAAAACATGATTTCTAAATATTTTTAATTACTTTGTACTTAAACTCCTTAATACTAATATATTTTATGACTTCGTTTGGGACAACTTCCTTATTACTTTGCTTTTTAGATCGCAATCCTAGTTTTTCACTACTTTCAAGAAATTTTTATGCTAGAAAGCTGATTCTTTACAGCAGCTTTAAGAAAGTCACTTTCTCCATAACAATTTTATAACCATCTTTACAAAAGCTACAGTCATCCCAAACATATCCTAAGTGTATTTTACGGCAGGCTAATGAGCCAAGGTGAGGCTGTCTCAAATCTGATTTGTTAACTCATTGAGCGCGGCTCACAAGTGATTATTTATCGGATACTTTTGATGATAAGAATTCAAATATCCCTTCTAATTATTGTATCATTAACATATATGTGGGAAAAGAGTTTATTCGTGTGTATTATAATTTGATGGGACAAAAAACAAGCCAATGGCATCAAAACGGTTGTTCTTGTCAAAGAATGATTCAGGTCAATATAAATAAAAAAAGGAAAAAAATAGACTTAATTTACTCCTGAAGAAAGAACGTGTGAGGAGTACTAAGGAAAGCAACAGACTTGTATTCTGGTTAGCTGGGTGCCTGATCAATATTATAAAGGTACTTACTGAAATAATCTCACGTAGCACAATATTTTTCTGATTAAAATAGCGTCAACATAATAGAAATAGCCAAATTTGATTAATTGCAAGGCCGCATGTATTCAAGCACATGAAATACCATTTCAATTTGCAAGAGATTGTTGGTTATAATCAACTATGATTAATTAAGCATTCTAGGAAGTGGATAATTTTGTCTGACTAAGGCTTCGTTCGGGACAGCTTTTTTATTGCTTCATAAAATAATTTTTAGTATATATTTTTTTAATTTTATACTAAAAAATTGTTTTAAGAAGTAGTAAGAAAGCTGTCCCAAACAAAACCTAATAATTATCCATCACCCGAATGACTTTTGCCAAAATGTATGTTGAAGATGAGCTCTCTTTAGCAAATTTTTTGGGATGTATGAATTCCCTTGGTGAGTTGTCATGATTGATAACTGAGTACCCTTAATTGATGGGTGAGTCTATTAATTAAATGAGTTGTGAATACTCTTAGTGAGTTTGTAACTTCAATATGTTTTTTTTTTGTTGGATAAAAATCACTGACGAGCTAATTACACGTTAATAAAAAAGGAAAAATGGAAGTCCTTAAAATGGACCTTTAGCTCGCTAATACTCAGAAGAGCTACATCAAAAAGAAAAAACCTAGAGCCTAAGATCTCATCTAATTGCAGGTAAAAAGAGAAACCTTAGAAAAAATCTTGGGCCACCGTAAGCCAACACCCAAAAAATTGCGATCAACCAGCGGGCTATCAACACCATCTTCTAGCCAACAAAACTAATCGACCAAAGACAAAAGAGGTCCAGAACACCATCAAAAAGAAACATGCAAGAGAACATCAACGACTGCAAAAAGCCCACAACAAAATAACAGAAACAATAGGGCCATCAAACAAGATCAGCAACAACAAAAGAACAGTAACGCCAACCAACACCAAAAGCAAGAACCACCAATCAAACCTGTAGGACAAGACAAGACTCCAAAGAAAATGAGCATAACATAAAAAAAAATAGAACAAATAAAACCACTAGAACGAGCACCAAAAGCTGAAGAAACAACCAACCAACAAATAACCCCACATAACTAAGGAGAGAAACTGTCAACCACAATAAATAACAACAAAACCAACCAAGCAAACACCAACAATGAACTGCAACAGGAGCAATACCAACCACACACTCAAAACGCATGCGAAGGAGCAGAGCACCCCAACAGACAAAAGAAAAACTAAACATTGAATACATTTCTAGAAGAGGCATTAGCTTTAGTAACCATAGTAGCAATAGGATTAAGCTGTAGTTTTTTCTTCCTCTTATATTTTTTATGCTTAGAAGAACACAATATATAATAATCTTTAGAAATATTAATAATATTGAGTTATGCCAGATCATAATTATCCAGACGATGATTCAGATCTGCATAACCCGAAAAGAACTCCCCATCATCCCAAATGGAAACCAAATGGGCAGTAGGGCTTGACCCACCAGAAGGAGCATTTGGGTCCCTAACAGAATCCTGAACTCCGATCATGGAAAGAACCCAGCCACATTATCCATAGGGTCATCTTTAGAAAGCGGGGTAATGGGAATGGGAATAATTGGGGCTAAGTTAGAAACATCAATAGCATTATTTAAAGGCTCGCCAGCAATAGCTTCCATATTAGGGTCAATGAATAAATTATCATTAGTATAAGCCGAAGAGGAGTTACACAAGGCAACCTCAATGGACAAACCATGATTATAAATATTACCCTTAAAACAAGCAGTATCCTCAACATTAGAATGATCTGGCATGTAAATAGCCAATGAAGCTGGAATGTCCACCACTAGATTTGACCCAATAGATATTTTTTGAACCACAATAATATTGGATTGACCCTAAACATTAGGAGCGATAGAGGCAACACCACCTTGGTTATTAGCACTATCCCCAATCCTACCATTAACCTTCTGAGTTTTAGCTTTTCTCAACTGAGGATATTAATAAAAATATTTAAATTTGTCATGGCCAATACATTGATAATGCCCACAAAAGGAAGAAAAATCACTCATAAGAATTTTTTGAACATAACCAAACTTTTCAGGGCCAAGCCTCACCTTATTAGGATAATTCTTAGTGATATCTAGTTTGACTGAAATACGAGCAATCGAAGGCCTAGAGCCAAACCACCGTATCATTATCTGATTAGAGGGGAAAACCAAAGAGGGAGCTCAACCCGAATAAAATGTGTTGAGAAAATAAATGGGGCTGAAGCTCAGGAAAAGAAATCCAAATTGGGACCACACGAGATTCCTCGCTAAGATCAAATAAAGGAGACCATTTGATTAACTTCATAAAATAATTGTTAAAATAATACAAACCCCTAGCAAAAATCTTACTATAATCCAAATCATTAGAAAATTTAATCAAAATATCCTAGGATTCAACAGAGTAATATAAAGTTTTCCTGAAAGTTTCAAATGAAAGAAAAAAATTCAGACCCCATCCAAAAGAGGTCTGCGACCAAAAACTTTCCAATAAGCGAGAACTCAAAGAGTTCGCCTAATTAAGGCCTGGATCTCCTCCTCTGAGATCCAAAGAGAGGGTAAACAATGATGGAAACAAGCCTTCAGATTCGAAAAATCAAAAGAGGAAGAAGAGCCGGCCAACACATCCTTGAATGATTTTTAATGAGGTTTACCCCCCAAAAAATCAGGATCAGAGAGGGAGAAAGATTTATTCGCCATGGACAATGAAACCCCTCTGAAAATAAAAATGAAATAAAATCAAACACTACCACTGGCTAACGACCGGTCCATAAGAATAAGATAAGAGAGAAAAAAACACTTCCCTAAGCTTCGAAAGAGACCAAAGAAGCATATGTCGAGGGCGGCAACACCCCTTAGTGAAACCCTAGGAGATGCAGGCAAGACTCCCCTCAGCAAAACCCTAGCAGACGGAGCGGACCTCTCCTAGTTGATGGACTCCTAAGGAGACTAAAGAAGTAGAGGCCGACGGTGGCGACTCCCCTCAATGAAACCCTAGTAGATGGAGGCATAAAATTTTGATTTTCTGTAAGTTTTTAAAATAATAGTGGTGGACTATTAATGGTAACTTCAATATGTTGAATTCTAGATATGGGTAGATTTTTTTTCAATGCGACTTCATGAAAAATTGGCTTTGAATTTGTCTTTGGGCGACTTGAGTGATTTGGAAAAAATAGAGCTAAGTTAGGAATTTCAACTTGTTTGTTGAAATCGATTCAAATTTATATGTTGAGTTGATTAACCTAATTCAGATGAATATGTGAATACATTTGCACTTCTTTTTTAGAGAAGCCCAAAATAATATTATAATATGTATTTCTAAATTTAATTTAACATAGATGAGCTGACATATTAAATATTATTGATCATATGCATTTATTCTTGTTAGGCTTATTAGCATCAAAGAAATGCATATAAATATTTGCTTTAGGGTTCATTTCAAGGCCTTTTGCTTTTATTTTTTTACAATCGTCCTATATTACAATTACTTGTTATTTGGTAAGATGAAGAATGTTAATGATTTGGTGGATACATAAAAAGATGAAGGCTCATAAGCTTCACAAATATATAGTTGATATATATATTGTTATCAAGATTGCCTCTAGGAATGGTAATAAGTGAGCCAACAGAGCTGACTACGAAAATTATGGACCAAGGGACTTATGCTAATCTTATGGTAACCACTTGTCTCTCTAAACTCAAGGAATTAATTTTCAGAATGCTATCAAAAGCATACTTAGTGTCACTTTAATGTAAACTTTTTTGAAAATATCACTGCCATTTTAGTCGAAGAGGCTAAGCTATTTGTATCTGAATTTGGAAACATTGTTGTAAAATTTAATAGGAGTGAGAGTTTAGGTAGCACTTAGGAGGCATATATAGATGCAACGCATATTCTAAAAGGGTTAAGAAGTGCTCATTAATAATACTCCTATTATCATTCTCCAAGAAGTTTTAGTAGATGTTATAGTTCAATAATGATTAAGTCAACATTAATGAGTTGCAATAGTATAAGCTAATCAAGAGGAAGATAGCTAGAAAGATGAAAGAAGCAAGGGGTGAATTAGAAGAGAGTGAAAACTTACAAATTTGTTATTATCATTCATGTATGACTTTTTTATTATGTTTATAATATAATTTCATTATATTGATTGACTTATATAATGTGAGTATATTGACTCCTTTAAACGTGCACTCTTTTTTAATAAATTGATCACCCAATGTCACAATCACATCATTAGATCTATTACTACTAAAATTTTACTCCATGTATTCAGTTTTAGATAAGGTTGTGAAAATCGGATCGGACATCGAACCAGAAGAAGGAGAGGTTCATGGTTCGACTAGAGTCAAACCAGATAATGTAATAAATAATAATATTATTAAAAGTTAATAAAATTAATATAATAATATAACAATCTAACACTAAAGCTCATAATTCTAAGAATTTAGACCCATAATAATATGACAATCTAATTTGAGAAAAAATAAGGAGGCATTCGCTCAAACACCTTGGGTGCACTGAGCTACTCCTTGAGTATCATTCATGGCTGAATCCAAGGAATTTTCACACATGTTAGCTGACATTCTAGCAACATTCTCATCATGCATCAAATTATCAACCATTCCTCGAATGTCTCCTCCTGTAGCGCACCGGGATTTGGCTAATGGTTCAAATTCAACATTCGAATGATGCAACCTACAAAACAAAACAAATTAAATTGGAGTGCCGGTAGAAGAATCATCCACGAGACTAGATCTGAAAGGGGTAATAGAAGGCATACTTGTTTGGTTTTGCTGTAGATTCAGCGCCATGAATTTCGACTTGCAACGAAAATATTGCTCAAGCTAAGTTTAATTAGGTTTGATAAGAAGAAGAAATCCCTTGACTGTTCATGTTTGGTTTGAGAGATCGAAGATGATATATAATAAGAAAGACGTCAAATTGGGGAAGAAAGGGCTTTTGTAACAAGAGCCAATCGATTTTGAAAAAGCAGGAGCTGATTCGCTAGTCAGGCAGTTGGAGCGCCAGTTCCATGGGCATTCTTCTGGTTTTAAGTAAGTACGGTTATATCAAAAGACCAAACCTGCTGGTTGGTCGATTCATGGTTTAACCGATTGAATAGGGCGGCTGATCGGTTCACGGTTTAATCGGTTAAACCGGCCAGTCCGATCCAATTTTTAAAACCTTGATTTTAAATCTACTCAAAGGAGAACTTTTAGATATGCTGAATTATTTAGGGGAGAGAAAAGCATAACACATAGTTTATTTTGTTTGTAAATAAAGCAAAATTAGGAGCACTTTTCGGTGCAATCTATTTTGATAATGGCACTACGCCAATCGCAGGGGCCCCAACCTCCCCCAAATAAGCAAGCGTCACATGCCATTCTAAGGGGGATGAATGTGTTGGGACAAAAAAAAAAGCAACTAAAATAGTAACCCAAAAAGCCATAATATAAAATAGAAACTAATTAGCATCAAAGCATACTGCCAAATTATAATCCGTCTCAGAAAAAAACGCTATAGGGTCAGGTTAACCGACCGAAGCTAGCTCTCTCTTATTTTAAATGACCTAGTAATGTACAATAGCTCGTTTATAAAGTCCAAAAACATCAATAAATAAGGAAAATAAATGTGAAGCACGGATAAGTCCAAGGGGGAGCCAATCTATGGACCATAAAAGGCAAGCCCACGTTGGGGCATTTTCTACCCTTCCCTTTCTCTCTTTCTCTCTTGACTCCTGAGATGGACGGAAACCGGTGACAGGCGGTGGCAAAACAGCGAGTGTTTGTGAGAAGAAAACCAAAGTGGATCGAAGGCATGGGAAGAGGCCTCTTTCTGCTACGGTCAAGGAAGAGAAGGAGAAAGAAGCCGAACACATGTTTTCTCACTACACTTCCTCACGTGCCGACTACGACACCTCAGCCATGGTCTCTGCCCTAGCACACGTGATCGCCGGCGGATCTTCTGCTGGCGAAGCTCAAAGCCAGGCAACAACTTCGCCGCCGCTGACGGCAGCGGCAGCAGCGTCTAGTGTTGAGTCGATGGTGAGGGATCCCAGTCAAACTGCTGAAGAACAAGGTAGAAATCCTTCATACTTGCTCTACTTCTTGTGACTGCTGCATAAGAAACCTTGCTTTGGTTGCTTCTTCTGGAAAGTTGAAACCCTAATATTATAATAGTCTTATCCTGATGAATTTTTCAATGAATTCTTGGACTATTTCTTGCAATGTTTTAAGTTGTGCTCTATAGCTGGTGTTAGGTGAACTGATGGAATACTAAGATTAGGTGAACCAGTATGATTAGTCAGACGGATGAAATCTAGCTGTTTTTTGTCACGTTGCATAGTTTCATTTTTTCCATTTATCTTTTTTTATGGATCTTATGAAATCTACTAAAATTATGATAGATTTGATGATTTTGTCTCATTCTACTATGTCCCAATGTTTTCTAATTCTTAACAGAATCAAGTAGCGCCTACACAAATCATCACAATCTTGTGACCTTTTGTATGATATATCATTAAAAAATGACATTAATTCACTGAATAATATACTGACCTTTTCTTTTCTTAAAATTTTATCTTTATCCACTCATCCTCCTACACCAAGCTCTTAAAGAAATTGCAATTTAGCTACTAAGTCAAAATATATTTACCGCAAGCAATGAGTTTTATCTCATAAGAATGTCATATTGGTCACTTAATTGTTCATCTCTCCTATCATATAAGAAAGCACGTTTAAGAATTTGTTGACTTTGTCGATGATAGAAGCATTGCTCTATACATAACATGGTGCATGAGCAAATTATGTTGAAAATTTGATCGTTATATATAGTTATGGAAAACCTATTTGTTTTAAGCTTTGTTTGAGTAAATGATTCATGAATGTTAACTTATGAATGTAGAGACCGAGAGAAGAAGACAGTATAGAGGAGTAAGACAACGGCCATGGGGAAAATGGGCGGCAGAAATTAGAGACCCAAAGAAGGCAGCGAGGGTCTGGCTTGGGACTTATGACACGGCGGAGGGGGCAGCAATCGCCTACGACGAGGCAGCTCTCCAGTTCAAGGGCACTAAAGCTAAGCTCAACTTCCCTGAGCGAGTTCAAGGCCGGACGGAACTTGGGTTCTTGGTAAGCCGAGAGATTCCAACAAGGCGGTCGAAGCAATTAACCACAATGCAGGCATCTGTATATCCAGATTTACTACAGTATGCTCAGCTTCTGCAGAGTGGAGATGACAACCTTCACAATGTGACTTCTGGGCTTTATGGTGGAGATGCCTTTATGTCTGAATCTTCTTCAATGGCGGAGGCATCATCGTCAACGATTTCATTTACAGGATCGTCAACGACAAATTCTGTAAGGCCGGAAGTGATGTTGAATTTTGGAAGCTCATATTATTGTTCTAGTTCTTTGCCGAAGGATGATCAAAGTGGCAGGAAGGATGGCGGGAGCCAGTGAGGTACTAGTAAATTTTTGCATAATTGCATGATGAGTGAGATGGTGTATTGCATGTTAATTAATTTCTGAGATGATGATGATGATGATGAGTGATTTTATTAAGTGTTTATCAAATTGAGTATCAGAGGTAATTTAATATATATTGATATTCTATGTTTAACTATATAATATCATATTATAATAGTTTTTCATACTCTTTGGAGACAAATTATTGGCATATTTGGTTGGGGCTTCAATAAATCAAATGTTTGATTTGAATTTAAATTAATCGAATGCCTGATTTGGGATTAAATTAATTTGTGATAAGATAAGGCTTGGTGATAATGAGCTCAAACCTCTAGCGATGCTAAATCATTTGGTTTATTCATATTCATATTTCTTCTCGGCTGCATACATTAAGCAACCCTACTGAATCAAGTATTAACTCTCTTCCGTAGCATTTTGATAATGGCAAGAATGATGGTATCTCTCTTCAACAAGATTTTGAGAAAACTCATAAGGACTTGGCAGCCACACCTCTAGAAATTTACCATATTGATGATGCCAGGGATGGACCAAATTTTTTTTCTAGAAAGGAGCATGGAACTTGGAGAATGTTTGTAGACTATTGAGATTGTTCTTCCCAGTCAAACTCCTGAAATCTCTGAAGTTCAGGAAACTGAGTTCATGAAACACTTCATGTACCTATTCAATTCATGTTGACTTGACCTCAATATAATAATATATACTTTGACCAAGCCTTAATCATCGATGCCTTGGAGCCCATTCTAATTCATTTACTGCATCAAACCACTAGATGTTATGTTTCATTTGATTCTACTCTGAATTGAGGTTGGTTGATAAGTTTGCTTTTGAAAACATGGGTACAAGAAGAAAGTCAAATAAGGATGAAGGAGAAATTGAGACTTCTAAGAATTCATTCCCAATGAGTAGGGCTGAAGGCCACAAGAAAGTCTATGTCACAATCCCAACATTCATTATTAGATCTATATCTCATAATTTATTCAACTATGATAGCTTAAATTGGATACAAATTGGTTTTATGATAATAATAATAATAATAATAATGCTTGTGGAGTGATTGATTTTTGCTATAAACATGCTCTTAACTATCAAAACTATAAATCATATTTCAAGGATTTACTTGTTATTGCACAATTGGTCAACAAATTCTTAGACATCAGATGGCTCTACTGAAACCTAGGTCAACATGCAACTGAATTTGGTCTGTTGGTTGGGTGCTTTAGCTACTAACCAAGAAGCATTGATCGAATTCGAGTCTTGTGTATGTGATGTGTGTATGAGTTTGACTTAAGTGGCCTAAATGTCCCAAAAAAAACCTAGGTCAACTAGTTTTATATCTTTCCATCAAGGCCTATTTCATTCTTTTCTTTTCGTTTGTTATATCACTAAGAATTGTTGCCTTGTTAATGGTTGGCCACCCTTCTTCATCCAAGCTTCATTTCCTTAGTTTTTTTTTTTTTTTGAAATTTATTGAGCTTTCAATGAGTGGATTTTTATTTTATTTCAGATATACATAAGCTACCTATATTTGTTAAGAACTTTCTATGTGAGATCTATGTATGAGCCATAGTTTTATTTTAAATCAATGAAACTTATTTGCTTTGTGAAAATTTTCATTCAGTTGAAAGAAAAAAAAAAAGCTACTTCTCGCAAGCTAAGATTAGTTTTTTCTAATCATAAAACAGATAATTTTAAATAAATAAAAAGAAAAAAAATCCTTCCATAATCCAGTTGACATTGGCTAAAAATATTATTTAGTTATAATAATTATCTTAAGCTCATTTCAAAATTTTACATTTATTTTAATTCAGAATTACATACGTAAATAAAATAAGCTTAATCTAATAAAACAAGCTTATGAAATGTTAAATTTACTGAAAATTAAATTAAATTAATTAGTAAGTATTAATTTATTCACTTAGCTTGTGAGATAAATATTTAATTGTTTAATTCTTACTGTTTTTTAAAACAATTCTTTTAGAAAAAAAAATAAATTTTTATATTAAAAAACTGTTTTAAAAAACATTCAAAAAGCCGTCCTAAATAAAATCTTAATCTCACCATATACCTATCTCTTAGTTCCCTTAAGCCTTAAGTTGAGATAAATCTGACTCAGAACTATTTGCCTGAAGAGTGTTGTATTTGACTAATTGTTCAAACAGCCCCTCAATCTTAAAGGAGGTGCTCTGTGAGTACTTCCCTTTTTGTCAGAAATAAGGTGCCGGTCCTGCCAGATAAACTTTCACAGAAATAAAAAGCAAATATATAACGATTTTATCTCTTATGAATCTGCATACAGATAACACCGTTATTCTGCAATGGCTTATATGCATATCATTCACCCCATTTCTTCGATCAAAACTTCATGCAATAAAAAACATAGTGCTAATTAGCAGGTTAACATTAAGAGAACTGTAACGTAAAAGAAGACGATAGATCTATAGTCTAACATCCCATATTTAAGTAAGAAGTTGTTTTAGAAAACAAAAAAAGCTGTCCCAAACAGAACCTAAGAGAATTTTTAGGCTGGATAAGCTCTCGAATGTTGCTCGTTGGGATTCTCAAAAATCTTTTTCAATAAATGCACTTTGCAAAGGAGCACTATTATGATACATATAGAAAAGGTGTTTAAATTCTATTGTTTTGATAAGTTCAAGATTTTGTTTGAGATAGCTTTATCACTATTGTACTTTTCTCATTCTAATCATAATTTTGTTTAATTATTGAGTTTTTGCTATTTTCTCACTATTTTTTAAAAATATCTATATTATTATATGTTAGCTTTAAGAAATAAGCATATTGATTTAAATAATATATATTTATAATATCTACAATAATTTTCAAAAAAATTATATTTTTTATAATAATTTTTCAACCAACTTTACAAAATGATAGAGCCATCTCAAACACTTCTCGTGTTTTTGAGACTCTTAAAGCTTCGTTTGGGACGGTTTTCTTATTGTTTATTAAAGCAATTTTCTATTATAAAAATTACATTGTTTGTACTAAAAAATTAATTTAAGAAGCAGTAAGAAAACTGTCACAAATGAAGCCTAAATTAATATATTTTAAACATCAGACTATTTAATGTATAAAAAATTAGAACAAATGAAGTAACGGTTATATAAATAAAGACGGTATTTAGAATGTTCTTCAATCTAATGCAACTTCAACAAAGACCTTTTTATGCTATAAGCTATAAAACTAGAAAAGTGGTGGTCCACAATACAATCTTCTTACACGTACATTTGGATCCTCCCATACATATAAACAACCATATGGATAGATTAGATTATTTTAATAAAGGTCAGATGTTGAACATACTGTATTTTAAAGATTTTCCTCAGATGTATTAATGCTAATTAGTTTTTAACGTGAATAATCAAAGTTATTAATCATTAATAATCATAATTATAAAGGAAGATAAGAACTAAGAAGCACTAGAAACCCATCCTGGAAGACTTCTTTATTTAGCTGTAATCACAAATTTTTATGTATCGTCGACCACCAAAAATCAAGGATTTCAGAGCGATTAATTCTAGCTATAGCGATTAAGGTAGAGAGTAAGGCTTCATTTGGGACGGCTTTCTTACTTCTTCTTAAAATGGCTTTTAGTAGGAAAAATTTAATTTTGTACTAAAAAATTCTTTTAAGAAGCAGTAAGAAAGTTATCCCAAGCGAAGTCTTAGTCTAAGACTTCGTTTGGAACAGTTTTCTTATTGTTTTCTAAAGTAGCTTTTTATTGAAGTCCATAATAAAAAATTACATATCTACAAATAAAATTTCCTAATAAGAAGAGATATGGTGGATTAACATTATATATTATTTATGTAATTTAAGAATGAATTTAAAATGCATTTGACTTAATTATTGGATGAAAAAAGAAGAAGAAGAGAGGCTATGATTAAGTGGATAGAGGCCTGCTCTGCTAAAGAAACCTATATGAATAAAGCATATTCCTCCTCGCATAACAAAAAAAAGAAACAAAAAGGAATTGTATGAAAATTTTCAGATCGAAATCCAATCATTGTGTGCTTCATTACACTTAGATTTATGCTGAGATTAATATATTAATCTCAGCATAAATCCAACAAATAACAATGAAGTGTAATTTGATTGAATTATAATTCTGTTTGGGACAGCTTTTTAACTGCTTCTTAAAGCAATTTTTTAGTATAAAAATTTTGTACCAAAAAAATACCTTAAGAAATAGTAAGAAAGCCATCCCAAATGAAATTATAATCATCATTGCAGTGCATTTTTTCCAAAAGCTCTGAGGAGAGAGAACAGATAAATAGTGTAAATATAGAGAGAGAGAGAGAGAGAGAGGGAGAGAGAGAGAGAGAGATGAGAGACTCTTATGAAACAAAGAGCATATAAATAGATAGAATGAGTAGGCTTTGGATTCAATGAATTGCAAGCTTCGGCTCCTATGCTTTTCTGCCAACCGACTCATGACTCATCGAACAAGCGCAGAGCCACTTGGCCGCCGCAACGCCGTTGAATACGACTCCAGTCAGTCCATGATAGCAGCTCTCCCGCCCAAACACGTGCTCCGTACTCTTATCGCTGAGAAATTCGGGTACGTTATCCATGCAGGCTTCATCATTCAGTGACCAGGCGGTTCGCACTTCCGTGTTTCACACGCCTAGGCTGCTTTTTTTTCCTTTTCTTTTTTTTTTCTTATTTTTGAGTCAATTAAGGCTTCGATTTTCTAAAATAATTTTTTAATAAAAATATTTTTAAATTAAATATTTTTTACTAAAAAAATTAATTTAAAAATCATTAAAAAAGCCGCCTTATACAAAGTCTAATTCAAATTCATACACATTCATACATAAATTTCAAAGCTAAAACTTTTTAATTGATAGCCAATATTCTCAACCAATAAATCAGTGTGAATTATGTGACTATTTTTTTAATTAATTAATTATATATTATCTTTTTAAAATAATTGTAAAATTTATTATTAATTTTTTTTATTTTGTCTTGTTAATGCATTCAAATCAATTCCTGTATGAAATCAACAAAACCATTGGGTTTTAAAGAGATGAAAGAACAAGCTAAAAATTAAGAATAATATAAAATAAATTAAATTAAAATTAGTTTCATCTATTTGTTAGTTTTATTGAGGACAGATTAAGTTTTTTTTATAGAAGATGAATTAGGATTTTATTTTTTAAGGAAATATAGTTACAATTATTTTTTTGAGAGATTTTTTTTTTCTATGTTTCCAGTAAGTTAGTAGAAACTTATTAAATGAAAAAAGAAGCATTTGTTTTTTTTTTTCTAAATAAACCTAATTACTTAGTGATAATATTTGAAGTAAATAACAAATATAAAATTAAAGAAAATTAGATTAAGGTAAAACCTAATTTTTGGTCAAATGCTTTCATATTTATTGGATTTATTTTGGGAGGAGTGTAATATAATTTTAAATTGATTAGTCATTTCATATTCATCCTAAAGTAAATTTAATATTTACGACTAATTTTTTATTAAAATATTATGATATAAGTTTTTCATATTAAAAAAATTAAGTAAAGTATATTGGAATATTTACTAACATTTTTTTATTTGGGATTATTCTTTTCCTCCCCTCTCCTCCTTTGGATAGTCTCAGCACAATCATGTTATTGTGAGTTTGCCTAATTCAAAAAATCTTCAAATATTCAATATCTCAAAAGACCACGAAGATCATAATTCTATCAATGAAAATGCCAAATCTTACTACAAAATCACTTTGAATTTAACATTGCCGTAACAATTGGTTTATGAAATGTACTCACAATTCAATTTTTTTAATTAAAATCATACATTTTTAAAATTTGTTTTAGGACTTTTGAGCCAATCAAGATAAATTCAAATATATAACTTAGACTTCGTTTGGGACAACTTTCTTATTAGTTTCTAAATCGGCTTTCTAGTACGAAAATTTTTTGAAATAGAAATTTTTGAACTAGGAAGCTATTTTCAAAAGCAGTAAGAAAGTTATCCCAAATCAAATCGTAAATTAGTTTCGAACTCAAATTCTCTTAATTAACAGCTAAATTTTTTAACCAACATATCAAAATGAGCTGCATATAAAACCTTTTAAAAATTGTGGCTAATTAAGATAAAAATTATAACTTTCATTATTTTTTAAAAGTTTAGCTATAAGTTAAAGCTCTAATAGGCAAAGAATGTGGATAACCTAGGTCATGAAAAATATCTCATTCATATTGATTCCTATTAATATAATATAGTTTTTTTTTTGCGTTATATATATATATATATATATATATATATATATATATATTGATGTGATTTATATTGAATTATTATATTAAAAAGTAAATTTTAAATATTTGATATGTGAGTAGACAAAAGTTACATGGTATATACATTATTTGTACTTAAAGATATTGAACTATAAATATGAGTAAATATTAATAATATTATTAAATTAATACAAAATTAAAATGTATAGAATTCTAGGAAAATAAATAAATAAATAATTATTCCATCCACAGCTATATAATCGCATAATTTGCTTTTATTCACGTGAAAGGTCCATAGCCGACAGAGCAAAAGCGGGAGGACTTCCTGGAGCACGCGTACATCCACGTGGCTGACGGAGAATCCATCAATTGTGGGACCAGAAGGATCGGCTGATGTGTATTCATCAGCCGGGCGCGGAATGTGTGACTGGGTGGTGCCGGGCGCATAATTGTATCGGCGTCTGGACCCCACAGGAGTCGAGACGTGGAACGCTTTACGAGGCGGCGCATAACTTTGGCGCTTCGGCATCGAAGAGGGAACCGTCCTTTCGGCTTTAGCGTCAACCTTTGCGGCTCCGACTCGACCCTTTTTCTCACGGTGATCGCCCAAAAGCTCCTTTCTTTTTATCCGCTCCGGTGTTCCCTCTCCACCGTTTAGAAGTTTAATATTCGGAGCGGATTGAGGGAATCTGATGTGGCGTTAGGGGAAAATTATTCTGTGCGGACACCTAATTTAGTTCAGAATTTAATAAAAATGTGTCACTGTCATCCTTTATTCGGTATCGTGCTATCATGCTCGGTACCGCTCGGTACTGTGCTCGATACCGTTGATGTGGCGCATTTTGGTTGGTCTCTGAAAGTAGAGCTACGTCGGTGTCCGCATAGAATAATCTCTCGGCGTTAGGGGGGTGTAGGTGGGCTGAGTTGGCTCGAGTTTTATTCTTAAATGAGTAAGCTCATGAGTTTAGTTTATCAAATTATGAGTTCGAGCTCGAGTTTATACTCGAGCTTGTATATTAAATAAGCTCAGCTCGAGCTCGACTTGTAAGTTCGTCTAGCCACTTGATTAATTTAAATTAGTATTATATAATATATTTTAATATGTTAAAATTAATTATATATTAAAAATAAAAAATTTTAAGAAAACAATAATTTTTAATTTAAAACTAAGAAATTGTGCTCAACATTAATTTGAGTCAAATTTGAGCAATCGAGCTGAGATTAGTAAATGAGCTCGAGCTCAGTAAAAACTAAACAAGTTTAGCTTAATTAGGTCAATACTCGACTCGACAGGAGTAATTTACACTCCTATGTGGCATAGACATTATTCGTTATGTTCTCGGTGGGTGGAGGAGAGCAAATATATATAAATATATATATATATATATATATATATATATATATATATATATATATATATATATATATATATATGGAGAATTCTTTTGTTTTTGAAGCTTCATAAATACAAGTAATAGGACTTGTAATGATATGCCTGATTATCTGTTCATAATAGCTCCAAATTTGAATTTGAGAGATGATACGTCATCGAAAAATAATCTTGATCGGGCACGAATCTCGAGGAAAAACTCAAGTTGAAAATTTCAAAAATTATTTCGGAGACCATTTAAACTCCGATTTCAGCAAACTTATAGTCGAACTGAGCGTCTCGGAAATACGAATCCAACGACACCAAATTCAACTCAATCCGAGCCCAAGTGAGTCCAAATCAAGTACCCGAAGCGCTGTTGGAAGTATCAAACAGCTATTTGAGTTACCAAACGATCTCCGATTTTGGCGAGCTTATAATCGAATCGAGCGGCTCGACGAGACGAATCCAACGAGCCCAAGATCATAGAATTCTGATATCATTAAGACCTTCAAATGCTTGATAAACGGTTCACGATCAAGGGATTCAATATCGGCCGTTCATCCGGATCACTCCCTATTTGCCCCTGATCCCTCACATATTTACGGGCTATGCCACTCCAGAAAAACTATAAATAGCCCCTCATTTTTCTTAAGAAGGGACCCAAGCCAAGAAGAGAAGAAGAGAAGAAGAAGAGAAGAGAAGCCTAGGAGGGAACAGCTCCTCCTCGACCACCGCCGGAACTCCGCCGGAACACTGCCGGAACTCTGCCGGAAGCACCACCAGGCGCCCGAGGGACGTCAGAGCTCTGCCCGACACGGGAGCAACGTCGGAATTCTGCCCGACGCCGGAATTCTACCCGACGCCCGAGTGACGCCGGACTTCTTTCCAAGTGACGCCGGAATTCTACCGGACATTCAAGTGACGTCGAAATTCTGCTTGTCCTTGTAACTGATACTCATTGTAATCTAATCGTCCTGAATTTAAAGGACGGATCAGCCTCGTGTACTTCAAACGACACTAGTGGAACTCTTTCAACTGGGCGTGGCCCCGTGGTTTTTTCCCTTTCCAGGGTTTTCCACGTAAAAATCCTGGTGTTACTATTTCGATTCTGTTTGTGTGCTGAATATACGTACAACGCTGAGACGGAAAATTAAATTCTATCGCCGCGTATATTTGAGTCCGCAACAGTTTGGCGCCGTCTGTGGGAAAACTTATCCCACAACTTCAAGTATTGCTACGATGGTCAACAGGCGTAGCAGTCGCCTCATAGGAGCCTCCCGCTCTCATTCTCATCAATCCAGAAATCAGTCTATGAATCATAGACATCCGATATCTGCCTCTTTATACCCCGGGGGGCAAAACGCACCTGGAGAGGGGACCTCGGGACCCTCCCTAGAAGAGAGAATTCGAAAGATGGAAGAATCTCAAAACGAGATCCTACAACTCTTGCGAGAGACTCGACAGCCGACCCTAGCACCTCAGGAGGAGGTTCTTCTCCCTCGAGATCCACCCCGTGTCGAAGCTGCTCATATTGAACATCTTCAGGCTGAGAATCCTCTTCCTCCACCCAGGAGGCGTTCGCAGTCACGTCAAGAGAACGAGCTGGTTGATACAGCAAGTTCTACCCATCCTCCACACGCAAGTCAGCAATCTCGCCTTCCTCAAGACCTCCCTGAGGAGCTAGCCCAACCTCACATTGCCGAGCTCCCTCGCAATGCCCTACGCCACGAACTGCGACGATTAGTCCGGGAGGAATTCCCTACAGGAGGCATAAGGCAACCTCTTCGTCAGTGGGACTTCCAGGAGTCGTCACCCCTGGCAGAAGCCATTCTTCAACACCCTATTCCGGCTAGCTTTAAGCTGCCAAGCATTGAATCCTACGATGGGACATCCGACCTGTACGAGCACATCGACCATTACAGGACCATCATGCATATTCAACGAGCTTCAGATGCACTCCTTTGCCAGGTTTTCCCTGCTACTCTTAAAGGACAAGCTCGAACATAGTTCTATTCACTCCCAGCCGGAACGATCCCCACATTTGTCAAATTGGCCAACGTATTTGTTGAATAGTTCGTAGCCAACCGAAGAATTGCTAAGGATTCTTCTCACCTTTCTGGGATTTGTCAGAATGAGGGAGAATCATTTAAAGAGTACTTTCAGCGGTTTTCTATCGAGGCTCGACAAATCTCAGGAGTAGACCCAGAATTGCTCAGAGGGGTCTTTCTTGGAGGACTTTGTCCTGGCCCCTTCTATTCGGCACTCATGCGCGATACTGTTCACTCATATGTCGATCTGATCCATCGTGTGGAAGCACAGATATCAGTAGATGAGGCAATAAACGCTCACAGAAAATAGTTCGAACAACCCACTGGAAAGCATAAGGGAGCACCCGAAATGGATAATTCATCATCACAACGGAAAAAGTAAGGGAAGAGCAATCTACCTCCTAAACCCCCACTGCCACGACGAGAACCCCGACGAGAGAAGGAGTACACTCCGCTCAACACATCTCGAGCAAATGTGTTGATGGCAATTCAAGATCAGGACAAAATGAAGTGGCCGCATCCTTTGAAGCCGAATACAGGAAACCAAGATCAGTACTGCCACTTTCATCGTAGTCGTGGCCACACTACTGAATCCTGTAGGCAACTTAAGGAGGAGATTGAAAGACTCATCCATCAGGGCTATCTTCGACAGTTTATTGAGAATCCACCTACCCGAGAAGAAACTCGTCCCACTGGGGGGCAGAATCAACCATAAAGACAGCCAGTGAATAACCGGATAACGGTTGGCGAAATTGAAACAATCGCAGGAGGCCCCTTACTATCCGACCAAGTCTTTCTAACTGTGGAAGAAAATCCAACTCCAAAAAAGGCTCGTATCGATCTTTCCATCACGTTCAATGATTCCAACTTGGAAGGAGTAAAAACCCCCCATCAAGATCCGCTTGTCATAAACGCAGGCATTGGTGACCCGTGTTACAATGTCAAAAGAATTCTTGTGGACAACGGAAGCTCCGTAGATGTCCTATTCTACTCTACTTTCCTCAACATGGGTCTCTCAAGAGAAAAACTTCAACCTGCTGCAGGTCCTTTATATGGATTTGATAATCGACCTGTACAAGCAGAAGGAATAATCAGTCTCCCGGTAGTCCTTGGAGAATTTCCTCGACAGAGTACACACTCCATTCAATTCATCGTGGTAAAGTCAGAGTCAGCTTATAACGCCATCTTCGGGAGACAGCTCCAGTCAATTTTTGGGATCATCGCATCCATTCCTCACCTCAAGCAGAAGTTCCATACCCCATCAGGAGTCGGTGTAGTATGCGGAGATCAACAAATAGCACAGACCTGCTATCTTAGGCAGATCAAGTCTCGTCCGACGATTACCCTGAGCATCGAGGACTTTGATCTACGGAGCGAAGATATTTCTCAGAGAGCTTCCCCTGTGGAAGACCTTACTATTGTATCTATCTCTGAAGAGCATCCTTCAAAGACGGTGTGAATTGGATCACTGCTCTCAGATGATGAGAAGAAAAACTTTACAGCTTTTCTACGAGAAAATCAGGATATTTTTGCATGGAGTCCAGCGGATATGCCTGGAATTGACCCCGAAGTAATCGTTCACTCCCTCAAAGTCAATCCAACGTGCAAACCGATCATCCAGAAGAAGAGAAACTTTGCACCAGATCGCCAGCAAGCAATTGAACAAGAAGTAGATAAGCTTTTAGAAGCTGGATTCATACGAGAGGTGCACTATCCTACTTGGTTAGCAAATATTGTCATGGTACGGAAGGGAAGTGGAGCTTGGAGAATGTGTATAGATTACACTGATCTCAATAAAGCTTGCCCAAAGGATAGCTTCCTGCTCCCTCGCATCGATCAATTAGTTGATACCACCTCTGGTCATCAGATGTTGAGCTTTATGGATGCCTACTCCAGCTACAACCAAATAAAAATGAATCCTGCTGATGAAGAAGCAACAGCTTTTCAAACAGACAAAGGATTGTACTGATACCGGGTGATGCCCTTCGGGCTCAAAAATGCTGGAGCAACTTATCAGCGTCTCATGAATAAAGTTTTCAAAAGCCTTATTGGACGTACTATGGAGGTGTACGTAGACGATATGTTGGTAAAAAGTCTGGAAAAAACCCAACATATCTCTGACCTGAAACAATGTTTCCACTTGTTAAGGCATTACAATATGCGACTCAACCCCGCTAAATGTGCTTTTGGAGTCGCTTCTGGAAAGTTTTTAGGGTTTATGGTAACCCATAGAGGAATCGAAGCCAATCCGGAGAAGATCAAGGCACTAAGGGACATGGTGCCGCCAAAGAACATCAAGGAGGTCCAAAGGCTGAATGGGAGAATTGCGGCACTATCTCGTTTCCTGGCACGTTCAGGAGACAAATATCTGCCCTTCTTCAAGATACTTAGAGGTGCTCGTAGCTCCGGATTTCAATGGACAGATGAATGTCAAGAAGCCTTTGAACAATTGCGAAAGTATTTGGCATCCCCGCCACTACTTTCTAAACCAATACCAGGAGAGAGATTGTATTTGTATATGGCTGTATCTATCCAAGCCATTAGTTCAGTTCTGGTCTGATAAGAAAATGCTATACAACGTCCTATCTACTATGTTAGTAAGATTTTATCTGAAGTAGAGGGACGTTATCCTTTGGCAGATAAGACAGCATTGGCGTTAGTTTATTCCGCCAGAAAACTACGCCCTTACTTTCAAGCCCACTCAATTGGAGTTTACACGAATCTACCGCTAAAAAGCATTCTGCAAAAGCCAGAAGCATCAGGCAGGCTTGTTAAGTGGTCTGTAGAACTCGGAGAATTTGATATCCACTACTTGCCTAGACCTGATATTAAATCTCAAGCACTAGCATATTTCGCAGTTGAATGCACCGTTCCAGTATCTGATGTACAACCGAGTGCTTCACCTTCTTCTCCATGCTGGATGTTGTACGTTGATGGAGCTTCAGGGAGTTCTGGGGCTGGGGCTGGGGCTGGAATTTTATTAATCTCTCCACAGAAGGTTACCCTTGAGTACGGGCTTCGACTCAAGTTCCCGGCAACCAACAACATAGCAGAATACGAGGCCCTTGTGCCTGGGTTAAGACTAGCAATTGACTGTGAAGTCCAGAACCTAATAGCCCACACTGATTCCCAACTAGTCGCCTCTCAGGTGGAGGGGGATTTTGATATTCACAACCCACAATTGGCTCAATATTGTAGCATTGTAAGGCTACTCTTAGCCCGTATAGGGGAGCATCAAATCATACATATCCTCCGAGAACAAAATGCAAGAGCAGACGCTCTTTCTAAACTTGCTACATCAATAACGGGGGACATCTATAAGAGAAGATGTATCGAGGAAATCCACTTTCCAAGCATTCAAGGTCCATGGGTCATACAGTCAATTGACGAGCCAAGAGAGATGTCTTGGATCGAACCCATCTTGTCTTTTCTAAAAGATGGGGTGCTACCCGAAGATCCTATAGCTGCAATACGACTTCGGAGACGAGCTGCAAATTTCACCATTATCAGCAACGAGTTGTATAAGCGCTCCTTCATTGGGCCGTACCTCAAGTGTCTCCCACCATCAGAAGCTGATTACGCGCTTCGGGAAGTTCATTCAGGAGTATGTGGAGAACATCTGGGAGGAAGAGCGTTAGCTTACAAGATCATTAGACAGGGATTCTATTGGCCTACAATAAAACAGGATGCACTTGAATTCACACGAAAGTGTGAAAACTGTCAACTGCATTCTAACCTCACTCATACACCCGCTCTGGAGCTTACATCCCTTCAAAGCCCCTGGCCTTTTGCCCAATGGGGGATTGATATAATGTGACCTTTTCCTATAGCGACTGGACATCGAAAATTCATTATTTTGGCTGTAGATTACTTCACCAAATGGGTGGAGGCAGAACCTTTGGCGAAGATTACTGAAGCAAATGCCAAGCAATTTTTATGGAAGAACATAATATGCCGTTTTGGCATTCCCGCAAAAATCATCACTAATAACGGGACACAATTTACTGGGAAGATCTTTACATCTTTTTGTAGGGATTTTCACATTCAGCTCATTCACACAGCTGTTGCCCATCCTCAAACTAATGGGCAAACAGAGGTTACAAACCGAACAATCCTGAAAGGGCTGAAGACACGTCTAGGGAAGGCTAGGGGGCAATGGGCCGAAGAACTCTCCAATGTCCTCTGGGCTTATCGAACCACCGCTAGAACTCCTACATGAGAAATCCCATATAACCTTTGCTTTGGTACAGAAGCAGTCATACCGGTTGATATCGGAGTTCCTAGCCACAGAGTTCAGACTTTCGACTTCAAAAGTAACAAGGAGAAGCTTAGAGCAAATTTGGATCTCCTCCCAGAAGTAAGAGATGAAGCCTCACTCAGAACCGCTGCATACCACCAAAGAGTTGCCCGTCACTACAATCGAAGGGTGAAACCTCGTTCTATCACTATTGGGGACTTAGTATTACGAAGCATTGAAGCCGCTGGAAAAGGCCCTCAGCGAAATAAGCTCTCCCCCCTCTGGGAAGGTCCTTATTTGGTAGCGGCTATGGTCAAGCCTGGAACCTTCAAACTGAAGGATGCTGGTGGAAAAATGCTTCCCCGAACTTGAAACGTGGGCAATCTTCGCAAATATTATCAGTAGGAGTTGATACTGCTATCTGTCTATGTGTTATGTTTGTCTTATATTTTATCTTCTCCCGTAGTCGTATTATAAAGTTTTTCGTACATCCCTTATATGTCGATTATAGAAGAACTTTTTTCTTGTATCCCTAAGTTATTCTAGGGAACTGCTATCTCATATTACGAAGCAATATGATATTCACTTTATCGTGCTAATGTTTCTTCTCTCCAAACTCTTTTTCTGTGATTCGAGAAGTACACAATCTATATTGTATCTCAATCACTGAATGATCAATCCCAGGGGGATTTGATCCGACCTCTTCCACACAGGTTAATGTCATCAAGCAAATGCTTTGACTAACAACCTCGGATAGGTCAAGTATCCTAGGAGGATATCTTGAATATCAAAATCATTTGATGATCAATCCCAAAGGGAGTTGATCTGACCTTTTTCCGGACAGGTTAAGGGTATCGAGCAAATGCTTTCACTAATAACCCCGGATAGGTCAAAATCTTTAAAGAAAAGGAATGCCTCACATTTGTTCAAGTCAAAAGAGAGCTCACTAAAATCCAAACTGAAGTAAAACTAAGTAAATTTCATTTGCATGTGAAAAAAGAACATCAACAACATCTTTATATATCACTGAACATCAAGTACACCAGATAGAAACATCAACATCGAGCATATATACAAGCACTAGAAACAAAGCAAAGAGATACAAAACTACATCAAAGACACCCTATAGAATCTCAACATCATCCTCGTCCTCCTCCAAGGCAAAAGCTCGCTGCAACGCACTCTCCAGCTCTTCACCACCAGAGTCTGAAGAAGCATCACTAGAAGCCTGGCTGGGAGTCAGTCCCTCGATCTCTGCTCCGGTCTTACGATGTACTGTCCGAACACCCTTCATGAAGCCCCTGATGAAGCCATCCTCTGCACACTCTGCCTCCAAGGCCTTCACCTCCACATCATAAATATGACTGCGAGCCTCCTGAATGTGGTCCTCAATAATGATCTTGAAAGCATAAGATTTCTTGAACTCTTCAATAACTGCTGACGGCAACTGCTGGGCCTCCTTCTCGGACAGTACACTCTGAAGCCTCTCATTCTCAGCCTCAAGGACTTGCTGAGCCTTTTCCTGCTACTTGATCGTCGCTTGTGCCTCCACCAACTCTATATGCAGACGATCCATCCGTTCATTCTGAGAAGAGACTGAAGTAATCTTGTTCGCCAACTCAGTTCTGCATTCCACCACCTTCATCTCCTTCACTTTACTGTCATATTTCTTCTTGTACTCTCCCTGAAGGTATTTAACCTTCACAAACTCTTTGTTCCAATCATTCAGAGTCTTGGTCATCTCAAGCTTGAAATCAGAATACTGAGACAAGAAAAATATCAGAAATATATTCCTTAAGAAGTGTAAAAAAGGAGAAGAAGTGAAGGAGAACTCACAAACTCCTCAGCCCGTCGGCGGCCGATGCACTTATGATTTAACACATCCTCTGGGATATATGACTTGGATGGAGAGGCTCGGGGACCTTTGCTAACAACTGTCAAAACTTCATCTGCCCTCTTCTTCCTCGATACCTGCAAACCTTCCTCGCTCCCTGGTCGCTTGGAGTGGTTCTTTTGGGGGACCACTTCTGGAACTCTAGCAGACTTCTTCAACATTTGAGCATGTGATCTCCCTGCTTGAGTAGATAATTCGACCTTGAACAAGTACTCCTCATCTACATATCTACTCAAGTAACGCACCTCGTAGTGTAGAGCATCCAAATCAAGGAGTTTGAGTATCCTCAACAAATCTTCTGCTCCGATATGAAGGGGGACAGGTAGCTCTTTCAACTTCCCCCACTTCTCCTGAAGACCCCAATCATTCTGCACATAAAAGAAGTTGCTAATCCAACCTTTCGAGGGGTCTCGAGTGCGGATGTCCAACCACTTGGACCTGAATGAAATGCGTCCCTGCGTATCGCTAAAGAGACGCCCCATCCGAGAAAGGCACTCTGAGGAAAGTACCACTCCGCGGTCTCTGAAAAGCACGATCAGGCCTATCACGATCGACATTGCCCTGTAGGAAAATTGAGACAAGCATACCCCGCAAAGCGTCAGAATGTCAATCAGTTCGGAGGAAGGAGGAAATCGTAGTCCCGCTCGCAGACTAAATTCATACACCGTCACATATCCAGGGGGAGGAAAGCAGGCACGATCAGTTCTGGCCGGCACCTTCATCACCAAATCATTAGGAAAATGAAACTTTTTCCTAAATGAGATGAAGGAGTCCTCAATGACGGTGGAAATCACATCGTCAGCCTTCGGCGCCTTCTGGGCCCTCTTTGGAACTTCAGGCCGTTGCGCAGGACGGTCTTCTGAAGGAATTTTAGAGGAAGCGAGATCACCCATTTTTGCTTCCTTCGCTAAAGAAGGGCGCAGATCTAAGTAGGGAAAATCACCTACGAAAGACTGCGGAAAGCCTCCGTAGTAGGAAGAAAAAGGGAGGAAGAACGGAGGGAGGAAGGGAGAAAGCAGCTAACTTCTGCACAAAAAGAGGGGCGCCAAGTCAAGTAGGGAAAATCACCTACTTAAAAATGACGGAAAGCCTCAGAATGCCAAAAGATAGAAAGCCAGAGGAAGAAGGGAAGAAGGGGCGAGTTTCTACTAGGTCCTGGGGGGTCTATTTATAGTTTTCCTTAAGGGGGGGAGGATTCCAAAATTCTATTAAATTCCCTGAAATTTTTCAAAATTTTCGGAATTTTTTGGGATTTTTTCGGAATTTTTCGGGCCCCATTTAAAAAAAAAAAGGTTTTTTTTTTTAAAACCGGCCGGCGGTTTCCCTAACCGCCGGCCAAACCGCCGGCCAAGAGGCGCGGCGAAAGGGCGTGGCCAGCCAAACCGCGCGGGCCAGGCGCGGGTCGAGGGCGGGCCGTGGGCGGGCCAGGCGCGGGCCACGGGCCGCGGGCGGGCCAGGCGCGGGCCCGGGCGGGCCGCGGGCGGGCCCAGCGCGGGCCGCGGGCGCTCCGGCGCGGTTCTGCGCCGGCGGCGGCGGCGGCCGGCCGGTTCGGCCGCCTACCCGTTCCCGGGCTCCGATTTTGGACCCGGACAGTCTAAATTCGACGTTTTTGGGGTCCCCGGACACGTTTTTCGACGTTCCGGACTCAATTTTGACACTTTCGGAGCTCAACGGGGCCTCTATGATCAAGCTCGAGCAAACATTTAATTCTTGGAACGCAAATTTTTGCGATTTTGCCAAAGTGAAAAGCCGACACATATATTTTTGGACTCTTGGAGCTTTGACGTCCAAAAATAGGGGGGCAACTGATACGTCATCGAAAAATAATCTTGATCGGGCACGAATCTCGAGGAAAAACTCAAGTTGGAAACTTCAAAAATTATTTCAGAGACCATTTAAACTCCAATTTCAGCAAACTTATAGTCGAACTGAGCATCTCGGAAATACGAATCCAACGGCACCAAATTCAACTCAATCCGAGCCCAAGTGAGTCCAAATCAAGTACCCGAAGCGCTGTTGGAAGCATCAAACAGCTATTTGAGTTACCAAATGGTCTCCGATTTTGGCGAGCTTATAGTCGAATCGAGCGGCTCGACGAGTCGAATCCAACGAGCCCAAGATCATAGAATTCTGATATCATTAAGACCTTCAAATGCTTGATAAACGGTTCACGATCAAGGGATTCAATATCGGCCGTTCATCCGGATCACTCCCTATTTGCCCCTGATCCCTCACATATTTACGGGCTATGCCACTCCAGAAAAACTATAAATAGCCCCTCATTTTTCTTAAGAAGGGACCCAAGCCAAGAAGAGAAGAAGAGAAGAAGAAGAGAAGACAAGCCTAGGAGGGAACAGCTCCTCCTCGACCACCGCCGGAACTCCGCGGGAACACCGCCGGAACTCCGCCGGAACACCGCCGGAAGCACCACCAGGCGCCCGAGGGACGTCAGAGCTCTTCCCGACACGGGAGCAACGTCGGAATTCTGCCCGACGCCGGAATTCTACCCGACGCCCGAGTGACGCCGGACTTCTTTCCAAGTGACGCCGGAATTCTGCCGGACATTCAAGTGACGTCGAAATTCTGCTTGTCCTTGTAACTGATACTCATTGTAATCTGATCGTCCTGAATTTAAAGGACGGATCAGCCTCGTGTACTTCAAACGACACTAGTGGAACTCTTTCAACTGGGCGTGACCCCGTGGTTTTTTCCCTTTCCAGGGTTTTCCAAGTAAAAATCCTGGTGTTACTATTTCGATTCTGTTTGTGTGCTTAATATACGTACAACGCTGAGACGGAAAATTAAATTCTATCGCCGCGTATATTTGAGTCCGCAACAAGAGAAATATTTTTAGCATCATTGTATGTTATGTTTTTAGGTGAAGGAGAGAACTAATTATATTTTTCTTGACTATTTTTGTTTAATATGGCATATTCTTATTTTGGGGAATTATTTTCTTTGTAATGCATTCTATAATAAAGTATTACTTCATGTAAGGAAGTGTTATCAAAATCCTATGCACTGAAGCTATACCTTTTGATTGTTAGTGTTCTTTTGAAAGGAGAGAAATTGAATAATCCACTACCCTATTTTGTGCCCTTCAAACATGATTCTATTGATAAAATTGCATGTTAAACTTGAGGCTAGGAGTGTAAACGAGTCGAGTTGAGCTCGAGTCACCCCTGGCTTGAGCTTGAGCTTGATTAATTAATCGAGTTCGAGCTCAAGCTCGAGCTTTAGTCTACGAGTTTGAGCCTGCTTGTTTATTATGAAAAAGAGACAATGATTATGATTTAAGCAATTATTATAATAAAATGGTATAAAGAATGAAAAATTATAAAAGCAATAATAAAGAATTACTTAATATAAGAAATTGTGATATAAATTTAAAATATTTTTAATAACTTTGTATTTAAAATCCTGAATTCTATTATATTTTATATTAATATTTTTTAAACGAGCTGATTTACGGGCTTACAAGTCGAGTCGGGATTAGCTCAAGCTTGGCTCGTTAGCTCATTGAGCTTAGAGCCATTTATCGAGTTGAGCTCAAGCCGGCTCACGAGTCGGCTTGACTCACTTATAGCCCTACTTGAGGCTGATTGCCTAGACATGCACTTTTTTTAACTCTTAGTTTGCCTTTAGGTTTTTTGTCAGATATTTACTAAATTATTGTCAATCTTTTTCTCGAATTTTGAGTGTTTATCTTTACTTTTCTTTGGGATGTATGTTTTGATACGCTACTTGTGCATCAACTCGCTTCTGCTTTTGATTGATAAAAGAATTATATTTGTTTATCTTATAGGATATTATTTGGGATAACAATATTGAGAGAACTCAATTGATATTATATATCTATATGCACCACAACTTTAGACTTTTTTTGATCTTCTCTATATTGTCTTTTTGTCCCTTCCATTTAGCGAGTTTCTCCTAACTTCTTATCTTATTATGTATTTTTGTATACCTTTTGGTAGAATTTTGTTGATAAGATGATAAGTGCTAAAATTATTGCAAGTATCAAATTCTTCTCTCTTTTTTGGGTGTTTTTTGGTGAAGAGTGAGTCAAATATATGAAACTGGGTAGGGTTCGGGCTGACACGGAATGACCCGGATCCCGCTCCACACAGCACCGCGCTCGCCAGTTGCGACTCGTGCCAGCGCTCCCGCTTCGCACCCCTATCGCACAGCGCTCCACCCTGCGCTCCCACATGCACTCTGTGACCGTGTCTACACCCATACGGCCAGACCTGCGCCAGCAGCATGCCTCACCCTCACCGCCCATGCCCTTCGTGCCGCGCTCGCCTCGCCAGCAGCATGCACGCCCCCGTGCCGCACTGTCACGCTTGTGGCTCCCCTGGCCCTTGCCCATGCCGCGCTCGCTGCTCCTGCAGAACGCACCCTAGCTCGAGCGACTTGTGACTGCGCCCGTTCCCCCGCTCGATACTTTAGCTCGCTCACGCGTTGTAACTCGACCCGAAAAAATTTTGGGTTAGCGGGTCGGGTCAGGTCAACCCGCTGACCCGACGTGTCGGGTCCAGTCTAAATTAAGTTTTGACCCGTTTATAAAACTGGGTCGAGTTAGGGTCAACCTGTTTGAACCCGTATAAATTCCGGGTTCAACCTGAACCCGACCCACATACCCATTTTGACACCCCTAGTTTTACTGAAATCCCTTTTTTAATTCTTAGATATTTGTAAATAAAACATTTAATACTTTATAAATATCAAATTGCCATCTAAATTAACTAAAAAATGGATAACTGCCACTAATACATTATGTTTAACTCTTGTCCTTTATTCTTCATCCCACATTGTTAACTCCATTGGAGCCACCATACAATATTAAAAGAAATGATAGCTAAATTGATTGAGAAGATATCTTTCCCAACTATGTCATCATGCTCGAGCTAGTGTTTTTTCATGAAACCATGACTGTAGCAGGGTGAAGGTTAAAGTTTGAGGCAATGGAATAGGTGTTTGATGTAATAAAATAGAAAATTAAAATATGAAGCACAAATAAACTTGAATTATATATATATATATATATATATATATATATATATATATATATAAATTATATATATATATATAATGATAAAGAAGTCAGTAATGATTGAATAATGAATCCTTATATTAAATTATGAATAGAATTTACTCTGCCAAATTAGTTAGTAGAGCTAATCTGACCAACAATGAGGCTAAATTTGAATAGTTAGAAAGAGCTAATCTAAATAAGACTTTTTAATCTAATAATAATCATCATTCACGATGCCCTACTCACTACATTGTAGTCCTAGTTTGCACATTACCTTCTTGTTGTTCTATTATTGGCTTTTTTAAGAACAAAATTTCTTATTCTTGTTAGCTCTTAATAACAGCCTACCTCCATGCATCCTAGAGCGGCCTATCCTCTTACTAACTGACTTCAAGCACAATCTAAATTTTCCTCGCCCAATTCTTTTAGGCATTCTTCTATGCAATCTATTTGGCACTAGCACTCATTTAGTTCTTACATCCTCCTTACCTCAATCATTTTTGTTGATCATCCCTTTCAGATTAATCAAGTAGTCGAATTAGAATTTATCTTATTCTTGAAACTACATTAGTCATCCTCTAAGATTTCCATAAATACTCTTTTACTTCATCCAATTGATGTGGCACCTTCTGCTCCTAATCTTCATTTAGATCCAATAATTTCACCTAGCACTCCTATTATGATGGCTACTTTGTTAATTGATCTTTCCCTGCTAGTGTTGCCTCTCTTCCACGAACTTCCTCTTCCACAGCTTAGGGCTACAACTGGAGTCCTCATTGGTGGTGCCTTATGCATCTTTGTTGTATACATCCTTGGAGCTCCACTTGGTAGCTAGTCCTACCCTCTTATCATTCATCCCTTCCTAGATTTGATTTATCATCATTAGCTTTGTATTTTCCTCCTCTAATTCATATGCTACTATAGTGAGTTCTAGTTAGTAGTCTATCTGGCTGTTTCTTTAATCTCCCTTCTCCAACTTTCTTCTATAACAATAATTAACCATTTCAATTATCCACAAATGAGCATGTCTTTTTTGTTGATTTTTTGATAATATTATACTCAATTTGATTACCCCTTTTCCATCTCATGAAAATTTCTTTGTTATATTAATTTTTTTTAATTGTTCACTACACAAATGAAGGATTTCTATCTCATTATTAAACTTTAAAAATGTATCATTTAAATATGAAAGGGTAAAAAATTGCAGAGTGATGTTTTAAATTGATACTTTAAAATAGGAGATTTTTTCATTAGATAGTCCTCATTAGAAATATCACAACAAGATAAATTTGAGTATTGGTATATTGCACTGCTATCACAAGCAAGGTTCCATAGCATGTATTCAAGAATATTCTATCTACACTTAACATTGGGCAGCATGCGCTTTTAAATCCTTGATCACAAATATGCAAAGAGAAATATACATAATTCAAATGGCCATCACTGTCTTGTTGGATTTTATTAATTATCCCAATATTCTTTTTGTTCCATGTAGTATAATTAGATTAGATAATGGCTTCTAAAAGGATGTTGTAGGGGTCCCTCTCATATAGGTGATAACTTGCTCGTGACATCACTAAGCTCTCATAGGACAAATTAATATTGTAATATCTCTTTATGTTTGATATGATGGTCTTTGGTTCTATTTTAGGATCATAGGCTATGAGCTTACCTTTGATCATATATCCAATGAGCCACGACTAAGCTTGATAGTGGCCTTTAGATCTTACATCAAATTTATAAGTGTGTTTTAAGTTAAAGCTTATTATCTTATATATACTTGAATTTATCACCATTTTTTCTTATAAGCTTCATGTGCATGTATTTAAAGAACAAGGATATACCATACTTCTTTACCCAATTTTTTCTTTTAAAATTGAGAGTACTTTTTCATGCTATATACATTTAACATCTGCTTTTTAACTCCACTTTGATCTCAAATAGCTGCATGACACATAATTTAGTGGGGGATAAACTTAAGCATGATGCTAATAAATCATCAGCTATAGAATTTGCAGTACTTTTACACACTAACCCTTATAAGTTGTGAGTTATCCATGTATTCTTCATACCTTGAATTGTTATTTTTAGCCCCAAGAAACATGAAGAAACAAATGACCTTAAGCGTTTGCTAGTTTCAAGTTGATCACAAACTAAAGTTGAGATATCCAATAGATGCTTAAGTTTTAAAGCATTCATTGAATCACAATCACCTGCAGCCTGTATGCCCATAATATCACCAATTTTTTGCATATGAAATGTCCACATCGATATCTACACCAATGAATGATGATGAACTTAATAATCATCTCACATTAACCATATTAGTAGGAGTTGTAATTAAAATCTCCTTAGAAGTAGTGGTCATACATATGGAAGCTTGATGTTTAATAAATAAGGAAATCTAATTCAGGAAAAAAAATTATGATTATCATCTGTAAGTAGCTCAATCAAAGAAATTAACAATACTTCACAAATGCGAAACATCATTTCCACTTTTAGATTAAACTCAACATCTATCACTTTCCATATAAGATCAAATGAGATCGTTAAAGAAAAGAATTCTCTATATCTTTAATTCTTTTCTCTCTCTCTCTCTCTCTCTCTCTCTCTCTCTCTCTCTCTCTCTCTCTCTCTCTCTCTTGATGAATATCCAATTAGCTTGCATGTCTTCTTTTTTTGCTCCTCCATATAATATTAAGAATATTGATACATGATTTACCTAAAATATTTCATTAGTACATAACTTCATTGCTCTTCAAACATAGATCAAAGTTAATCAAATCATACTCAAATTAGTTTGAGCATTGATCGAACATGATTGACCAATGATCAAGCCATGATTGAATATATATTCACTATATAATCAAACCATATTCAAAGGCATGTTCGTGTATCATTTCAACCAAGTTAAAAAATCTATTTGGGTACCTTATTCATTGAATGACATTCGAGTATGGTTTGAATGAAGATCGAACAACATAATCTTTGATTCCGAACATAGTTCATGCAAACATTTTAACAAGTATCTAACTCTACACTATATTTTCATCAAAATGACCTATATACTACAAGATGGAAACTTGAAAAAAATATACCCATGTATATGTAAGTCACAGATGAACAAAAAAGTCTAAATTGACAGATGCTATCCCTTTTGAGGGAAAAATATCGGATGAATATACGACAATGACAATAACAAATGAAGAAAGATGAAGGCTTCATTTGGGATGGCTTTCTTACTACTTCTTCAAGTTGCTTTAGTAAAAAAATTGAATTTTTTTTACTAGAAAGCTGCTTTAAGAAGCAGTAAGAAAGCCGTCCCAAATGAAGCCGAAGTAAAAAAAAAAAAGGCAGGACGTTCTCCCTCCTACATATTACGATACGAGTATAACAAGAAGCATTTCTTGTTGCCTAGCCAAGAGACTAAGGCTTCATTTGAGAAAACTTTCTTTTTGCTTTTTAAAACAGTGTTTTAGTATAAAATTTTTTTGAACTAAAAATTTTTGTAATAAAAAAATATTTTAGAAAGCAGTAGACAGCTATCTCAAACTTAGCATAAAAAAGATAACCAACAAGAGAGCACAAAAGCAACAAAAAATAGTCAATTCTAGCTAGCTAGAGACTTTGGAAAGACAACCAACAAGAAAACAAGTCAAATCTAAACTCTTACAAATTGAATGGAGCTAGCGGCAGGCAATTAAATAGATAGTTACACAGTTGGAAGTATCATTCAGCCTTGAAGCAAGTTGGAGACTATTGGGAGCGTTTTTCAAAAGTTCTAATGGCAGAAGTCTGCCTTGCATGACATTCATTTATTTATTTATATATAATTGTGCGGTTGCGTTCATTTTTTAATGAATTCAAACCACAAGGTCAGTGCAATGGTGGCTACGTCAAACTCCACAGGTGATCAGGTCAAAAATGACCACAAGCTGGTTCAATAATTCTCACAAAATACCAACAATGGCTACTGGCTGTGGTCCTCCGAATACGTTGATGGACTCTTCACCAATTTGATCTGGTCCTGTATAGCTCATTGGTCAACTATGCTGGCTGAAATGTCAGAGTGTTTTGGTATATTGCTGTGCGTGAACTTTGAGCGAGAAGGGCAGATTTAGGGCACGCTTGTTCGGCTATTTAATAAAATAAAACGAGGGGGCGTCTAATGGTTCCAATTTTTGGAGGAGGCACGTGCCCCCATAGGTTAGTAGTGATCCTAAATGATTATGAAGGAAAAACATTGGCTAAGTCTCAAACTTGTAATCAGTTCATTAGACGGCCTGTAGAGTCTCTGATTAAGCTCTTGTTATGTTACATTGTGAAAATGCTCAAGATCATGTTGAACTAGGGGTGTAAACGAGTCGAGTCGAGTCGAGTATCTGCCTTATCAAGCCTGGCTTGTTTAATCCTTACTAAGCTCGAGCTCGAGATCAAGCTCGATTAGTGGGCTCGAGCTCGACTCGTTTAGAAAATATCAAGTTCGAGCTCGACTCGAAAGCTCGAGCTCGTTTGAAAAGCTCGACTCGAAAGCAAGCGGGTAGATTTTTTATAAAATAAGCTTTGAAATATTATAATGAAAATAATATTATAAATATAATACATGTATAATTATATATATATATATATATATATATATATATATATATATATATATATATATATATAATTTAATCGAGTACCTTGATAAGCTTTCGAGTCGAGTCGGGTTGAGCTCGAACTCGAGCTCGTTTATCATACGAGCTCGATTATAGACTCGAGCTTGAGCTCGAAGCTCGATAAGCTCGGTTTGCGAGCTCGTTAACGAGTCGAGTTCGAGCCGGCTCACGAGTCGGCTCGGCTCACTTACACCCCTATGTTGAACCAAGAAAGTTATAGGGAAGAAAAGAGAGAGAGAGAGAGAGAGAGAGAGAGAGAGAGAGAGAGAGAGAGAGAGAGAGAGCTAGAAATTAACAAGAGAGGTTTTTTAAAATTTTTGGATATTTGAGCACTCGTACGCCCTTCAAATGCGTGGGGAAGTGAGGCAGGTTAAAAGGTGCTCATATTTCTGATCAAAATATCAAATAAGATGGTCGTAGTGTTTTAAAGAAGCAATAAAGGTTATGCATAGGCATGAACAATATGAACACCATATGATACAGAGATATTGCACATTAATTATTGAAAGATATGAGAGACGAATATAAGTTGTACTTAGTATTATAATATTTATATTTTAAAAATAGTATTTAGAAATAGAATAAATAGTATATTAAGAATAACTGAAAAATAATAAGTTGTTGAACTATGATTTGATCTAAAAATGATTAATATTAGGATATTGAGATTCGAGCGTCTATGTCATGTGCCAAGTATCTTGAAGGAAGACGACAACATTGTTGAGAGTCGGGCACTAATCTTGTATTCTTATGTAATGGGTATTGGGTGTCGATGAAGAGCTGACGTTGGTCGTTATTGTTAAGATGATATTGGATAAAGATAAGACGTCGAGACTGTGCGGGCGTGGTATAAATTGCTAGCATCGAGCGTTAATGTACTGTGATGCCATGGTATAAATTGGTAGCATCTAGCGTTAATGTCAAGACAACAACATACTTCAAAGTTGAGAAGATTTTGAAACGTTGATGTCATGACAGTGTCGGATGTCGATATTGAGATTACATCAGACATTGTCGTGAAACCCTAGCCGTGCCTCACCAAAAAGAAATGAAATAGGAATGATGTTATGACGAGTAGCCTTCCCAAATACTATTAAGTCATCAACATAGAGATGGTGGAATATATCAGAGTTCCCCAAGGAAATACCATAATAATAATTTTTTAAGATGTTACTATCAAAGACATTAGATAAAGCAACCATTGCAATGCAGAAGAGATCATAAGGTGAGAGAATGCAACCTTACCTTAAGCTAGAAGAGGAATTGAAGAAGCCTTTAAGAGCACCATTAAGAAAAATCAATAGGCTTATATCAGAAATGCAAACCTTGACCCATTCAACACAGATGAAGGGGAAGCCTTTTTGTGTTAATCTGTCAATAATGAAATCATTGAACATAGTATCAAAAGCCTTAAAGATGTCAAGCTTAGCATAGAAGAAGTCTTCCCCTTTCTTGGAATGGAACTCTCTCAAGATTTTTTTTAGCCAGAATGATGTTGTCAATTGAGATTCTATTTTGGAGAAAACTAAATTGGTTTTGATGAATAAGGACAAGCATAATGGTTTTGCATCTTAATGTGAGAATTTTGAGAATAATCATTTAAAAGGTGTTACAGAGAGATATAGGCCTCTAGTGTAATAATTCAAATATGTGAACTAAATTTATTTAAAAAATATAAAAATTCTGAAGTAGAGCACTTTGGCACTGATTAGATGAGCACTGCGATAATAGGCCATGAACAGTATATATATATATATATATATATATATATATATATATATATTGAGATGTGATGAACTACAAAAGAATAAATTGATACATATAATTATTATAAATATTAATGTATATATTTCTTTATATAATTTATACCATATTATTTTTTTATCTTGCATTAATTTTAGTTGTAAGATTTTAATTACTTGTTGGGCAATGTGCTTGATACATCCTCGAAAAATTATCTTGATCGGCACGAATCTCAAGGCAAAATCAAGTTGAAAACTTCCGAAATTAAAATTGAGACCATCCAAACTTTGATTTCAGTAAACTTATAGTCAAATTGAACGTCTCGGAAATACGAACCCAATGACACCAAATTCAACCCAATCCGAGCCCAAATGGGTCCAAATTAAGGGTCTGAAGCTCTATTGAAAGATTCAAACCATAATTTGGACTACCAAACGGTCTTTAAATGTGACATGCATATAGTCGAATCGAGCGTCTCAATGAGACAAATCCAACGAGTCCAAGATTACAAAATTCTGACATCACTAAGACCATCAAATGACCAGTAAACAGTCCATAATTAAGGGATTCAACATCGGTCATCCATTCAAACCACTCCCTAATTACCCTTGATCTTCCTCCTATTTACGGCCATGCCACTCCCAAAAATTTATAAATAGAGCCCCCCTCTCCTCTTGAAAAGGAGCACCAAATCCTAAGGAGAAAAGAAAGAGATCGGAGATCGCTCTTGCCTCCTTGCTCCTCCTCGACCACCGCTGGATCACCGCCTGATGCCCTGAGCTCCATCGGACCACCATATGACGTCCTTAACTCCGCCAGACCACCACCTGATGCCCTGAGCTCTGTCGGACCACCACTTGACACCCTAAGCTCCGCCGGACCACCACCTAACGTCCTTAACTCCGCTGGACCACCGCCTGACGCCTTGAGCTCCGCCGGACCACCACCTGATGTCTTCAGTTCCGCCGGACCGCTACCTGATGCCCTGAGCTCCGTCGGACCACCACCTGACGTCCTCAGCTTCGCCGGACCATCGCCTGATGCCTTGAGCTCCACCGGACCACAACCTAATATCCTCAACTCCGTCGAACCATCGCCTAAGGCCCAAAGTTTTACCAGACCACCACCTAGGGCCCAAAATTCTGTCAGATCATCGGGTGACCTCAAAATTCTGCCAGTATGACATCAGACTTTCACATACGCTTAACGTCAACCCTACGATTGATACTTATAATCTGATCGCCCTTGGAGGCGAGTCAGCGCTATATAATCTACTCAAGTTTTAGTGGAATCATTTCAACTGGGCCAGGCCCCATGGTTTTTCCCTTTTCCAGGGTTTTTCACGTAAAAATCTTTTTATCTGTGTGTGAGCTGGATATTCGTGCAACGCTAAGACGTAAATTTTAATCTCTATCACCGTGTATATTCTAGCCCGCAACAGTACTTATTACGTGGTTTAACATATTTTTAGGAAAGTATAAGGATCCTATAATATGAGGCTCTAAACAAGATAAAAATATAATCATATTTCTTTCCATTGTTCATTGGAAAGCTTTAATTAAGTGGTTAAAATGAAAGACATATACATGTAATTCTTTCAATATAGATCTTGGATTATGACATGTAGTCTGAAATAGAGATGGCATGATCACTTTTTGTGATAAGGGCTATGTAGAAGCTTTAACTTCGCTTGGCAATCTACAAGTGTAAAAAAAAGATTTTATTGCATGGCAAAGGGGCTCCCCTATGGTGTCCCAAGTAATAACATAAACTCAAAAGTGAAACCATCCAAACCAGGATCAATTTTTTTTGGAGCAGAAAACATAATAGGTTTTATTTTCTCTTCTGAGATGGGGGGCAATGAGATAAGATATAAGGTGGGTTGGCACTA